>CM070509.1:14965290-15626124 GCA_036346375.1 Guadua angustifolia
CTTCATGGCGCTCGCGACAATGACCTCGTCCTCAAGAGGTTCAAGTGCTTCTTCGGTGAGTCCTCGATGCGCCTATTTGGGGCACGTCATCTCCCGTGACAGTGTCGCTATGGATCTGAGCAAAGTCCAGCGATGGTCGACCGCCGACCCAGCGCACGCAGTGCGTGCCCTCCGTGGTTTCTAGGCTTGGCGGGTACTACCGCCAAGTTAAATCAAAAGCCTCACAGGGCACTTAGCTCCCTCCGCGACTCTTCTACGCAAGGGCAACCGCGCATGGTCACCGGAGGCCGGCGTGGCGTTCGATCCTTAAAGGGGCCTTGACATCGGCGCCGATCCTCGCCTGCCGGATTTCACCCGCCATTTGTGGTGGAATCGGCGACGCTTGAGCGCGGCCGTGGGCGGTGCTACATCAACAAGCCGCCAGTGGCTTTTTCAACCAAACCATCGGCTCCACGTCACCGGATGCAGCGGCATCTGGCGTGAGCTCATCGGACTCGTCGAGCCGTCCGTCATTGGCGGCCCTATCTCTGGGCGCGCGTTCGCCGTCAAAGACCAGATCACTCTGACTGAAGTTTTGTTGGACCAACGTCTCGCCACGATCCCGCAACACCGATGGGTGAGTAAGTTCTTTGAGGTTTGACTTCACCGTCGAGTACAAGCCGGCGCGCCAACATCATCGGTAGACGCTCTCCCGCCGCGACATGGATGAGGCGCCCTCATGAGTATCTCCGGGCAACCGACATCGTCCGGGATCTTGGCGAGGCGAGCGCGACCGCGCGCTCATTACATTGGCCGAGCAAGTGTGCCAGCAACGCTTAGGTACTCCACTGAGCGGTGGTGGATGGCATCCTCCTTCACGCAGCAAGTTTTACCTTCCGCCGGTTCCATGCTTCTCGAAAAGTGCTCCAGTAGGCGTCCATGACCGGCGCCGCGAGGGTGTCGAGAAGTCCTTGCGGCGGTTCCGCGAGACTTCCACACGCCTCGCGACAAGCGGCCATCCAAGATACGTCGAAATCGCTGGTTCTGCGCGGTGAACAAGACAGAGCATCTCCGCCCGGTGGCACATACGCTTACTGTTCCATCCACGGTATGGTCGACATCTCCATGGACTTCGTTGAGCACCTACCTAGGGTGGGGGGCAACCGTCGATTATCCTCACGGTGGTGGATGATTCTCCAAGTATCGCACTTTATTGCATTAGCCCATCCATATTCCCTGAGAATCCGTGGCGTCGCATTCTTCGCGGACATTGTGCGACTTCATGGCGTGCCCGTCCATAAATCTCCGGCCGCGATTCGGTGTTCACTTCTACTTTCGGAAGACCCTCTTCACTCTTTTGGGCACTAAGCTTCACATGAGTTCGGCATTTCACCGCAATCGACGGCGATGAAGCCGTCAACAAAGCTATAGCAATGTATCTCGGTGCATGATGGGTGGCCGGCGCGCGAAAGGCTAAAGTGGTTGCCTTAGGCGGAATTCATCTACAACACCTCCTTCCATTCACCTTGAAGAGACTCCATTCAAAAGTGGCATATGGCGAGATCCTCCAAATATTCGGTCATATGAAGCGAGATTGCCGGGTTCCTTGATGGCGCTTGCTATGGAAGATGAGGATTTGTTCCTAGGCGATGTGCGGGCTCGATTGTCTGCAGAGCTCAAAGCAGCTAAGAAATACTACGACCATGGGCATCGCCTATTGACATTCTGAGTTGGGGATTGGAGTGCAGTTGCGCGTGCGTCATCGGGCTCAACTTCACTCCCAACCTGCCCTAAAGGCAAGTCAGCATCCAAGATACTATGGGCCTTACAAGATCTTGGGCATGGTCAATGAGGTGGCATACCAATTGGCCCTCTGCCCAGCAAGCGTCTCATGATGTGTTCCATGTAGGCCTTCTCAAGAAATTCGTGGGTACACCACCGGCTACACCGCCGCTCTTCCTCCAATGCATTTTGGTGCTGCCCAAGCCACTCCGCCCGTCTTTGTCAAGATGAGGCTTGCCCGGGAGTTCGCCAAGTACTTATTCAAGGAAGGTCAACCGTCGGTGCTACAGGGAAGATGTGGAGGATTTTCGTCGCCAGCTACCCTACTTGGCAGCTTGAGGACAACACAGCTTGTCGAGGGCACAACTATGATTCGGGTTGCCCTAGCTAGAGAAAAAAGGCAACTCAGTTGCGATCAGGAGGCAACTTGCAATGCTCTGGCCATGTAACTGGTGGTGACCTCATTTCCATTGACCTCAGCAACAGTTTTGGCATGGACTTTCTAGTTTATGATTGTACTATGAGCTGGTTAATAATATGCTTTTGGAGGATCACAGCATATTTAGTGTGTTAGAGCAAAATATTTTTTCCCGGAGAGCACTTTTAGAAGCCATAATGTGGCATGTATAATTAATTTTGCCTCCGTTTTGACATTGCCATCTGACCCTCCTGACTAGCTCTTATATTGTGAGGACTTCCTGAAATTCTGGTGTTCTAAAACAAATACCTTCTCAATGATATTGCAGCTCTGCAGGACAGCTATGGAGAATCCTGATATCTTGATTTTAAAAGTAAATTTTGATGAAAACAAACCCATGTGTAAACGACTGAATGTGAAAGTCCTTCCTTTCTTCCATTTTTACCGTGGAGCTGACGGGCAACTAGAGGCGTTCTCATGTTCTTTAGCTAAGGTAAGCATACATCACCCCATTCATAGATTAATTATGGCTTCATCTTTTAAAGGCCCCATTTGGAGTACGGGAGTTTTTCCTGATTCCTCTAGGACATAAATTGTTTCTTGTGAAATTCCTGTGTACAAACAAGACCTAAAAAGGTAATCGTCACAGTCATTAGTTCAGATGATTTAAATATTCATTGGGATAGATGGTCACTGTTAATGCTCCTGCACAAAATTTGATGTGGGCAAAACAGGAAAGAAAAATGTCAGCAAATAAATGGGTTAGGCAGAAAAGCCTTATCTAATGGAACACTCCAGTTTTATTGCTTCTGTGCGTGTTCGCACGATCAAATTCGTTTTCTCGTCTGCAGTTTCAGAAGCTGAAGGATGCCATTGCCATTCACAACACTGCTCGCTGCAGCATCGGTCCGCCGGTCGGAGTTGGGGATGTGCTGGATAGCTCGAGCCCACAGGAGAAGCGTGCAGAAGCTAGCCCCCGGTAGATTGGTTCCTGTTATGTTGGGTCTCCCATGCTGCATTGCTGTATCTACTCATTTTTTTGCCCCGATAGATCTCTACTGTAATCAGCTCGGGATAATCTTCAGTTTTCCTGGATAGGGGGTGTAAGCATCAGGTGTTTTAAGGATTACTGATTTACTTTTAAGAAAGGAAAAGGTGTATAATATTATTTATATAGTGTGTCAACTTTTCCTAAACAGAAGAATCCCATTAAACATCGTTCTGAGATTGTTTCTAAAATCAATCCAACCCACGATCAAATCATTTAAGGAGGGGCATTTGGTTGTATTTTCTTGTTTTTTTACTTGATCACACCAGGGTACAAGTTTCCTATTTATTGGGACGCTATTTATAGTAAAACAAAACTTATCTCAATTAACATGGAAATTTTGCTATTTGGGCTGTTTGGCCGCTATCCGTATTTTGCCACCAAAACTGGCAAGCGTGGGGTGCCATACATTTTTTGGCTCATGATTCATGTAGCATAACTATGACATTTTGGAAAAGAACTGATGTTTGGCAACAAGATTTTTTCATAGTTTCTAGATAAAATCATGGTTTTGGAGAAACACTCTGTTTTAGAAACCAAGAGGTGTTTGGTAACCCTTCAAAAAACTCTGTTTTAAAAACCATGATTTTCACAAAATCATGGTTTTTTCTCTGTTTTAGAAACTTTGATTTTGGGTAAAATTTTCTGAGCGTTGGTGCCAAAACAACTCGCGTACCATTGCATTATCAGAGAACGAAAAGCAGCTGCGCCATGAGAAGCATTATCGATTTTTACTTCCACATATATACATGCAAATCATTAATTTGTCCTTGATTCCTTGCATAAAGCTAGCACGATAGAAGCTGCATATTTTGGCCTTGCAGAGATACTATTGTGTTTCTTATTTTGTTATATTAATCTTTAACAAACAATGTGCACTACTATGCAGCGACACTATCAATCTTAGCTTAATCATGAATTTTTTTTACCGCTGTTTTGACCGTTGGTGAGTAGAGAGATGAAGCATCTAGGGCCCTGCCGTTTTAACCACTGGTTTGTATTGCGCTTAATCGAAATGACACCATTTACACGCACTGTACACTAGGCCATGCACGGATTAAGCAAAAACTTTGAAAATGTCAACAAAAAACTTTGTAACCAAACAGTTGGGAGTTTCAAGAAAAACCATGGTTTCAATGGGGTTTGGTAAAATCATGTTTTTTATGCCAAAACAATTTTCAAACCATGGTTTTGCAAAATCTTGTTGCCAAACACGGCCTGAATGTATGATGAGTGAGTCAAGTGGCTTAAGCAAGTAGGGGAAGTATATGGTGAAAGTAGGCATATGATGAAATTATGAAAGCAATCAAACAGGGACATTGGATCAAACTTAAATGATTCAGATTTAAGTGGAATTCTACCTCCTCAGTTAAACATGTTTTACACATAACTCTCTAGAAAAATTACAAAATTCCACACTTTAAATGGAGGAGGTGGGATTCCACCTAGATCTGAACCATTCAAGTTTAATCCAATGCCTCTATTTGATTACTTTTATGATTTCACCATATGTTCACTTTCACCGTATATTTTCTCAAGCAAGTATCATCACATACCACGATTGTGGCTACGAAAAATTTGTAGCCTCATTTGGTCAAGTCGCTTGGCAAGTGTGGTAAACCTTGGCTTCCAACCAAACACCCCCAAAAACTAATCTCTAAGGTATGAAGTGTATCAAAAAAGGAAATAAACCCAACTACGAATTAATTAAACAAACCATCTAAAGATGTTTGTAGCTTAGCTAAACTATTGATTGGATGCTGTGCTAAGTGGGGCTACAATGCCCGTGCCATAACTAGATCAGGGCAAAATTAAATAAACCATCTAAAGATATTTGTAGCTTAAGTAAACTATTGATTGGATGCTGCCGTAACTACAGGCAACGTATCCTGTGCACACAGGCTTCACATGTACATACTGTGCACACCAACTAACGAAAGTCATGAAAAATTCTGAAAAAAATTGTAGATGTACTTCATAAATTACTCTACCTATATATAAAATTATAGATTCAATTTCATTATATATCAAGAGTTACAAAAAAAAAATTCTGACAAGTTTAAATAGTTTAAACTTGTCAGAATTTTCTCTTTTTTCTAACTCTCAATATATAATGAATTTGATCTTGAAACTTCATACACAGTTAGAGTAATCTATAAAGTACATCTACAATTTTTTTCAGAATTTTTCATGACTTTTGTTAGTTGGTGCACACGGTGTGTGCACGGGAAGCCCTATGTGCATAGGATACGTTGCCGTAACTACATCAAGGCAAAATTAAATAAAACCATCTAAAGATATTTGTAGCTTAAGGGTGTGTTTGGTTGCTTGTACCAAGTGGTACATGTATGAGATGATTCAAGAAAAATGTCATCCATATATTTAGTTGCTTGAATGGAACTATCCCGTTCTAGACGGTGTGATACAAATTTGAGAAATATTCTCTATTGATGTTGAACCATTCCATTCACCCAGAACAATGGAACCAAATGGTACAGGATCATTCCATCCCATTCAACTTCATCCCACCAACCAAACACACCCTAAGTAAACTATAGATTGGATGCTGCGCTAAGTGGTGCTGCAATGCCTATGCCGTAACTGATCAGGGCAATGGGGCCATACATGTTTTTGCCAACCCTAAGCAAGGCTGCCGAATACGGTCCAAAGCATAGCATATCATGAATGTCTTTTGTGTTAGATCGGGCTGACACAGTACGAATGATGGGTTGGTTAGGCTTGGAAACTCGGCACAACAGACAGCACAACCAACTGGACAGTGCCTGGGCTGCCTTAGCATGAAAACAACCCTTTCAAAAATAAATTCTATCTATAGCATAGCACATCATCAGTTGCCTTACATCAGCGGTCCAGACCAACATCAAATACTATCTCTCCCCTTCACCTCCTCCCATGACCCATCTGGCACAATCGCCATCTCCCCATCGCTCTGTCATCTCCTCTCTTTCTTTCTCCTTTTGTCCTCCTCCACCCCTACTTCCTCCCTGCACTACCCCCCACATCGACCCACACCACCCCTCCTCAGTCGCCTCTATGCTAAATCCACCGGTCTTTGGTCCGACGTCGGATACAGCCTTACAATACTACACTAGCTTCGCCGACCGTCTCATGGAGGAAGATGGCGGGGACCAGAGAGGAAGAAGTCGATGGCGCTGAATTTCAATGATCCTCACCGCCTCGGTGCAAGATCCAACGATCTTTTTTCCTAATGAATAAATAAAATTTAGTTCTTTTGCCGAAATAATTGTATGTGTCAGATCCTCGCCAGTGGCCGAAGCTCGCTCCTCGTCCTTAGTGTCGTCCACAGTGATGGATCGTTGGCGGCGACATCAACGATTTCATATGTCCAACATTACAAGCCCTGAACAAGCATGGCACGATGATAGCGCGGTGTGCCCTTGGTCATGTCTGGACCTCGCCTAAGGCGAGTTGGACCAGCACAATATGGCACAGCAGACCGCGGTTCAAAGCCTGTTGGTGCTAGCATGGCCCAGCTCCTGCCGGCCCGTAACACCAGTCAACAACGTTGTCTTCTCCATTAATGATACAGGAGTCATATGAAAAACCTTAACTTTTGAGTTCACGCATTATTGCAATGGTCCCACTGCCCATCATTGACCTAAAGGAATCCAGCAACTTTTCCATGGACAGAGGTGAGCGTCGTGCCAGGCCAGACCGGCCCGGCCAGGTCCATCGTGCTTCGTGCCTGAATTGTGTCGGGCTGTGATGGCCCGCCGTGCCGTGCCGGCCCGGCGCACCTTCAGCAAGCCCAAGCACAGCCTATTTGCGCTTTGTGCCTGCTTCGTGCTATGCTGGCCAAGCCCAGCCCATTTGCACTATGTGACAAGAGGAAAAGAACCAAAGACACATGGAGTTGAGACAGTGGATACAAATATTATAGAAAAAAAGAACTAAAATTTATTTATTCTTAGAGCGAGAGAAATGTGCTAAACACAAGCGAGAGAGGGGCAATGGGAGAGTGAGGAAGAGAGGCAATCGAGATTGAGAGATTGGTGAGAGCGGGAGAGATTGAGAGAGATGGGTGAGAAAGAGAGTTGAGAGAGATTGAGATAGATGGAAGAGAGAGAGAGAGCGGCATCTTGCATCGTCTCTCAATCTCTCTCAGTTCTCTCTCCTTTCTTACTCGTCTTTCTCAGGTGTTGGTGGCGGGGTGGCGTTCAAACTGCTGGGTGCGTCTATAACACTCATACTCTGTGGGTCATTGGCCTTCATATTGGATTTCTTTCTCATGCCTCGGGTCATTGGGCCAGACACGGCCCATACTACAATATCGTGCCGTGCTGTGCAACCCATTGTGCCCGGTTCTCGTGCCTAGCATGACCTGTGCTACAGTGTCGTGCTAGCCCAACACGACCCACTTCATACCGGACCGGACTTTAGACCGTGCTGTGCCTGTCGTACCTCGGGCCGACCTAAAAGAGTTCGGCCCGAGTACCCACCTCTATCCATGGAGTTGGAGATACCGCTAGCCATTTAATTCGATGATCTATTGATTTTTCTTGTTTGGCTGATGCCATTGTCCATCCGGGGTATTTTGGCAATGGAATTAGTTTTAAAAGAAAAATAGTAGAAAAAATCCTACGTATATACATTTATTAACGTGAAATTCTTGATGGCTAGGTGCAGGACCTGCCTTACGGTATACTAGAAGATCGGCTGCTTCAAGTTGATTACACAATCTAGTACATGCATGTGAGCCATAACTAATAACTAATAACTAATGGTTGCACCCTTTAAGCCGCTAGAGATTGGCGAGAGGGCAGGCTAGCCACCTGTCAACGCTGGCGTTTTCTCCAAAAACTTCTCTATTTCTTCAAATTACGGATAGGTCCTTGCGAATTACGAATAGGTCCTTCGTGATTTTTTGTGAGGGAAAGATTTTTCACTTTCATCGCGTTTAGATCCCTGCCGCGCCGTTTTACAGAAAAATCCTCTCGTTAGGTTCAATCGCGAACAAGCCCTTTTCTAATTTTTCAGGATAGCGAACAGGTCCAAAAACGTAACATTCAGGTCCTTAGTCCTTACGTCTAGGTCCTTTCTTCGTTTTTCCCGGAAAAAATGTTTTCGTCACAAAAAACTTTTCTAAAAAAGCGGGTTAAATCGAAGGTTTATAGCGGCCCATGGATTATGCCAACGGTCCTCTGACCCATTTTATTTAAAACTCCGTTTTCGCGGAAAAAATGTTTTCGTTGCCAAAAAACTTTTCTAAAAAAGCGGGTTAAATCGGAGGTTTATAGCGGCGACTGTGGATTCGACAACGGGTCCTCTGAGCCCATTTTATTTAAAAACTCCGTTTTCCTGGAAAAAATGTTTTCGTCACAAAAACTTTTCTAAAAAAACATGGGTTAAATCGAAGGTTTATAGCGGCCCATGGATTCGCCATCGGGTCCTACCGACCCATTTTATTTAAAAACTCCGTTTTTCACGGAAAAAATGTTTTCGCACCAAAAATACTTTTCTAAAAAAACGCGGATTTGTCAAAGATTCATAGCAGCCCATGGATTCGCCAACGGGTCCTGCACCCTTTAAGCCGCTAGAGATTGGCGAGAGGGCAGGCTAGCCACCTGTCAACATTGGCGTTTTCCCCAAAAACCCCTCTATTTCTTCAAATTACGGATAAGTCCTTGCGAATTACGAATAGGTCCTTCATGATTTTTTGTGAGGGAAAGATTTTTTCACTTTCATCGCGTTTAGGTCCCTGTCGCGCCGTTTTATAGAAAAATCCTCCCGTTAGGTTCAATCGCGAACAAGCCCTTTTCTAATTTTTCAGGATAGCGAACAGGTCCAAAAACGTAACATTCAGGTCCTTAGTCCTTACGTCTAGGTCCTTTCTTCGTTTTTCCCGGAAAAAATATTTTCATCACAAAAAAAACTTTTCTAAAAAAACGCGGTTAAATCGAAGGTTTATAGCGGCCCATGGATTAGCCAACGGGTCCTCCGACCCATTTTATTTAAAAACTCCGTTTTCCGGAAAAAATGTTTTCGCCGCCAAAAAACTTTTCTAAAAAAAGCGGGTTAAATCGGAGGTTTATAGCAAAGACCCATGGATTCGACAACGGGTCCTACCGACCCATTTTATTTAAAAACTCCATTTTCCTGGAAAAATGTTTTCGTCACAAAAACTTTTCTAAAAAAACACGGGTTAAATCGAAGGTTTATAGCGGCCCATGGATTAGCCATCGGGTCCTCTGAGCCCATTTTATTTAAAACTCCGTTTTTCACGGAAAAAATGTTTTCGCACCAAAAAACTTTTCTAAAAAACGTGGATTCGCCAAAGGTTCATAGCGGCCCATGGATTATAGCAGGTCTGCCGATTCATTTTATTTAAAACTCCGTTTTTCAGGAAAAAAATGTTTTCGCCGCCAAAAAACTTTTCTAAAAAACGCAGATTCGTTGAAGGTTTATATCAGCCCATGGATTAATAGCGGGTCCTACTGACCCATTTTATTTAAAAATACGAAGATCGAAAATTCGACCAAATTTTTCGCTTTCTAAAAAAACACGATTTCAATGAAAGTTTATAGCGACCCATAGATTAGCGGTGGGTCTTATCGACTTTGCTTGAATCCACGACGTGGCGCTATTATTGCTAGTCATATTTCATAGCGCAAGACATGGCAGATCATTGTATACTAGTTCAATGCCCGTGCGTTGCTACGAAAAATAAAATTGATAACGAAACATAAAGGTCAAGCAATAAAAGAAAATTGTACTACAAAATCAAACATCTATTTCTGCTGATTACAAAAGTTTTTATGGTTTTTCCTCCGGTATGAATTAAACCGAATATATTGTACGTAGCAATATATATTACCAATCTCAAAAATCAATCAATCATTTTTTCCCTTTTGCAATTTATCTTCCACATGATTGCACCAACAAGAATCGGCTCTCTTTCAATCAAATCGAGACTCGTTAGAGCTGCAATTCTCTATCAAGCTCAATAGATATCTTTGCTTTAAGAAACTTCGGCACTCCAAGAAGTATATTATGATTCTGCGGAGACTTTGTATGATAGTGCCAACGTCTACAAGCCATCCTCACCATACTCATTGAGATGTCGCTTGTATCGGGCTCATACAACCTTCCATTTTCTAGCCGATCTAACAAATATGATCTTTGCTTGGGTGGAACAAAGAACAACAAAAATAGTTAAGTGAAGCATAAACAACCCACGTCGTTGACGATACATAGTCGACAATAAAGTGTATAAGTTGCTCTTCTAGTAACACTTTCACTTTTAAAGTCATCATTTTGAGTTTTTGATTTACAACACAAACGACTTCATGACACATGTTGAGCTAAAACTTGAAACATAAAATATATGCGGACAAAAAAGAACAAAAGATACATTACACGGTTCGGGAATAAGAAAGATTAGTAAGGCTCATTGTCACAAGCAAATGAAAGATGTATTCAGTTCAAGAAGACTAAATTGATCTCAAAATTCGGTTACTATATATAGTTAAGACATGAGAAGGTCATGGATGACAAATGGCCATGGTACGTACATGGACAGGACATATGCCACCATCTTGAACTAAAAACACGAGAACACGCTACAAGTTTCTCATTTTAAATAAGTCAGACAACCTAAACTGACTTTAAGCTCTTCAATTACATCCATAACGGTGGCCAAGCAATACTATGATTTGCAAGAAGGTTCAACTATTGCCATAACAAGGTCGGTCATGCGGCTATGTTATAAAAACCGAAGAAACCAAGCTCAGTTGCTCTTTCTTTCTCAAATGTCTCAAAGTATTGGTATATGATGGTAACGGCAAGCGATATCGGTTAAATGAACCAATTGCGCCCATGAAATCAGCTAGAAACGATCCAGCAGCCAATGCATACTCCACCAAATGCAGCGATGTGGGGATGTATCTGTTCAATTCATACGCAAGTTCGATTCACGATGGCACAGCATCACCATTTGTTGTTCTGTCGAATGGCCAAACCCAAAATAGTTCACGAGTGGTTCTCGCATAATAATTTTGGATGCGTGCATGAATCAACCCAAACCCATTTAATAATTTTAGTTCATATCCCACTTAACCAACCAAAGTGTAGATATTGGTGTCCAAACATCATCTTTGGAGTTTCTAAGGATCGATAAAAAAAACCCAATAGTAAGGATCCGATAAATAAAGTAATAAACACCAATAGTAATGATCCATAAAAAAACTCAATAGTTCGAGGCGAAAATCTTGGTTTTACGAGCGGATCCTAAAACAAAAATAACAGAGGTAATAACAGCCACTAACGAACATTAATGTACCTCGGTGACACACCAATGTTGCATGGTACAACAATCTTTGGAATTTTATATATACAGATTCTACAAGCTGGACAATGAGCAAACCATATACAAAAACAGAACATATCGACATCATAAAAAATCAACCTTGTCCATGCAATGTTATGAAATATGCTATAGCCTATGGGTAAGCTGGAGCGATGAATCGGATAGAAAACTTGAATCGAGACATATAGATTATTTTTACCTTCACCGCTTAGCAACATCCTTTGCCGATGAACCGAAACTTCAATCCATGTCTTTGTGAGCGAGCACGGGCCGAGAGCATAAAGACAACATAGAACAATGCATGGAATGGATTTACAACAACATCGGCCAGATTGCATGGTTTCCAAACATGAAAAAGTATAATTAACGATGAACTGTGAAACCAAAAGCAAAATAATAAAGAAAAGGTGTGGTAGCTTCAAAGAAAGTAAGCATTCACCTTGAAGGTGCGATTACATAGTAAGCAAGACCACCAACCGGAGCAGAATGGCGAGTACTCGTAATCCTTCCATTTCCCAAGAAGGTTGACCAGAAATTTCCACTGTACTTCTGTAGAGAAGCTGCAATAGCAATGAAAAACATGTCGACAATTGCACATTCATGTAAAGATTTACCATACTAAAGCACTGAAATTGAAGTCTATACGGGATATGAAGTGGAGGTTGGTAATTAGTCAGAGTCTTGAGAATGATGGGCATGTTTGAAGTGTAGAACGACTTAATTGGATATGAACCTTGCTGCCTGTGAGCATTCTTTGATCTCCTTTGGAAGCACTACACGAAGCCTTGGAAATAGATAACTATGAGGAAGCATTGAATTGGGACTCCCACTTGAACTGAAGTTCATGCAAAAGAGCGACCCAAGAATCACAACCAAGTTGTTTTACACAAAAGTACAGCTCATCTTTGAAGTTTCAAGTGAGCCAAAGGAAAAGGTACACTCTGAATTTGACAACTCCCATTGGTTGCATCACTTAGCAGTAAGAAGATTATTAACACAATGGAGGTTTCAAGGAAAATAAACAGATCAAACATGAATGAAGTTTTGTCATGCACCAAACGCTTTGGCTTCCTCATTTCAACTTTCCTTAATGCTCTTTCCTCCTAAAAGAGAAGGGTATAAATTATTAGCGGTGGTTTGAACAAAATTCTACCATAAGCGCCATGAAACTAACCTTTCTTCTTGAATTACGGTAGAAATTTGGTCTTCGAGCTTGCTCAATCAATTTTGCTGTCACCACAGGTTTCTCTGCAACAATGCGGCTTTTCACCGTGAACCGACTTTCTTTGCCTTAAAAGTAATTCAGAGAATATTAATGAAAAAACAACATCGATTGTGATTGCATACTATAGATCTGTGCATTTCTAGAAATCAATTCAGCACTTCAAGGCTGAAATAGTTAAAAGCGGATTGGATAAGAATAAATTATTTTATTTATGGATCAAGCCTCTATGTATTGTCCATGCCTCCACAACATGTTCCCACATTTCTTAACAATTATTTACCAGTTGCAACATCATGAAAATGTCCACACACACTTATTCGGTTATTCCCATTAAAAACCCTGGTTACAAAACTTCCTATCAAAAACAGCATTTATCATATCCCAAAGACCAAATTCTGCAAGCGCCATGCATACACACACAAGGTGGAATTTAACATCGTTACCACCAATACACCTAATCTAAGAAACTCCAAATTAAAAATAAATAGAGCAATTAAAAATCACATGCTGCTAAGCCCCAATCTTATACACTCCATTTCCATTAGTTCATTTCAAACCTATTGAATCTCACTCTGTTTACTATTAAGTGTATTTAACCATTGATTTATTAAGAGTATTTCTACTACCTTACTAACGGAGGAAGTATAAATAAATTCTAGCTAATCTGGTCTATTGGATCGAAAAAAATGAATGGTTCATATTGAATTTAGTGTGTCATAAAAGAGCTCTAAAAATTAAGAATTAGAAGTGCAGTATTAAGCTTAGTACTCACTACTTTAGCATCACTTTCGAAGCGCTTAATTCTACAAGATGTAGGCATGCGCTTTCGGACTTGCAAAATTTGTCCAGACACCAACCAAGAGCAGATTAAATTTGGACTCTCAATTTGATTGAAATTTTCTACATCTTTCAACTCAAACGACATATCTGATCAAGTACTTAAATCATGCAAAAAAACACACACACACACACACCATGTGACGAGGGCTGGGTGCTCCTTGACCGGCCGGCTCGCGGTCAACGTATCCCCCAAGCTCGGAAGGCCCCGACCACGACCTGGGTGCATACTGAGGCGCTCGACCTAGAGCGCTGTGGACCCGAGCTCGACCCCGCTCGACCTCGAGCTCGGGCGGGATCTCGTTCGGGGCCTTGGTCCGCCCTGGGATTTCGGATCTAGCATTTGACCGGCAGTTACCAGAGAGCGGGTCGTGGGGATGACTTCAGAGTCTTGCGGCAAGTCCGGCGATTGCCGCCACCCTCGATGTGCATGAAGGCCCTTCGAGGATATCTCCCGACAGATTGCGTCTGAGGAGTACAAAGACCAAGGACGCGCAAGCTCCGAGGACAACGAAGACAACTCAGTACACACAGTAGCTTGAGCCAGGAATCACCATTACTGTCTTGAGTTGTAAACTCCTCCCTGTACACCGATATAACAAGAATCACCGCCGCAAGGCGACTGGAGTAGAGCTATTACCTTCACAGGGGCTCAAACCAGTATAAACCCTTGTCTCGTGCTCGTTGTCGTCTTGCTCCGACCATCATCACGACTATTTTCTTCCTCCGTTCGAGCGAAACACAGCTCGGGTCCCATAATACACTGACCCCCACCTCACTTTTTGCGGTTGGCGATCCCGATCGTCGACAGCTGGTGCCCACCGTGGGGCCCGATTGTTTCGCTCTTTCACAGGAACGACACCAGGATCCCAGGAGCATGGCGCCCTTCATCGATGGATTTTCCTCGGGCACGGACTCCGACTCCGTGTCCCTGTTCACGCCTTCGCCGCCGCCGAAAGCAAAGACGTTACGGTGGCGGACGGTCAAGGCGCCGAGGAAGATGCGGATGACCGTGATCCGCAGACCCCTGAAGACGCTCGCCGGATGGTGCAGGTTGCCATCAACCAAGCCATAACCGCTCTCCGGCGGGAGGCCCAGGAGAAGGCCAAGACGCGTCTTGAGCCGCCCGAGCTCCCTCCTCTGGGAGCACCTCCGCTTCTCGCCGGGTCATGGCTGACCCGATAAGGTGGTCGGAGCTCTTTGGCGAGCCTCGGCGAAGAACTCGTCGGGCTGCGGCAAGGTCGCACCTCCGCAAAGACCGAATTCAACACTCGGGGACCCGCTCGAGAAGTAATGATAACACGTCGCTGTTGTCACCGGCGGACGCCTCTCTGCGAGGAGGTAGCCCCGTGCAACGGGCTCGGGGCGAGGCTTTGACATAAGCGCCCGGCGTCCACGGGCGCCGCGCAGTGCAGGACGAGCCCGAGCCAAAGCCACTCGAAGTCGACCGGCGGGGCTGCGGATCTCTCCGGGGCGTTCCGCCCGGGCGCCATAGGGTCGAGGACCGCCTGCGTTACCAACCAGGTGATTCCCGTGCCCGGCACCATGGTCGCTCTCGCCGGAGGTCGGGCCGAGCGAGTCCGACTCAACAAGAGGATCTTGTCGGCGATGACCACGACCGGCGTGCTGTCGACCCTACGGTAGCATGGCGTACTCCGACGACCTTCGTCACGTACGGTGGTCGGCTCGGTTCAAGCCCGCGCTGATCGAGCGTTTCGACGGGACCAAGAACCCGGACGAGTTCTTGTCCATCTACTCGACCGCTATCCTGGCGGCCGGGGACGAGCTTCGTGATGGCAAACTACCTTCCGACCGTCTGGGCGGGAGCGCGAGGACTGGCTTTTAACGAAGCTTTGGCTCCTTCGGTCGTGGCGCCAAATCGAGATGCCCTTCGCTCCAACTTCCAAAGTTATTCTGGCGGCGAGGGAGAAGGACCTGGATCGTGTCATCGAGGGCAAGAACGAGCCGCTATGCGACTTTGTGCGGCGATTCATCCGCACGAGGAACCTGATCCCGAGCATTTCCGACGAGGCCGTCATTAAGGCCTTCAAGTTCGGGGTCCGTGATCGACGCCTCACCGAGGACCTAGAGATCACATCGAGGCTCAGCGTCAACAAGCTTTTTCGCATGGCGGAGCGATCTGTGAGACGCGACGATGCCGTCCGCTGAAGCGACTTCGACCAAGGCAAGCTTGGTCTAAACCAAACAAGCCGGCCCTTCCAACTCGAGGGCGCCGACCACGCATCGCCTCAAAGCGGAAGCGCGATCGCGGGCGGCGGGGTCTACGGCCGGTGATCGTTTGGCGGATGGCGGTAGCGAGGTCCTCGAGTCGAGGTCAAGCTCGGGAGGACTCTAAGCCTCGCCAAGGTCGACCTCGACCTCACCAGGCGAAGAACCAGCCCCAGCAGGAGGGCCAACGATCCGGACCCCGGCGGACCGATGCTCGGCGCGGGCCGAGGGCCTGAGGATATGACGGCGAAGTTCGTCTATTCCACAGGGTGGCGGCCACGACTGCGAACTGCGGGGCATGGCGAAATAAAATTGGGCGCTTTCTATGATGGGCGGGGTGAGATGCCCGTGCTCCCGAAGGATGACGACCAGCCCGACCGGGTGAATGCCGGCGCGGAACACGACGACCTCGATTTGGAGTTCCAGCAAGGCGAGCGCTGGATCGATGTCATCTTCGGTGGCTCGTCGGCCTACCAGACCAGGCGCGAGGTCAAGACCACCACGCGGACCATCTACCAGGTCGCCGCTGGGAAGCCCATCGAGCAGCCCTGCAAGTGGGCTGGGGCCACCATCACCTTCTCTCCAGAGGACGCTCTCCCAGGTATGGCCCGAGACCTGAAGACCGCCTTGGTCGTGACCCCGACCATCAGCAACACCTCGGTCGGTCGCGTCATGGTCGACGGCGGCAGCTCTCTTAACTTGCTGCAGGCAGGGGCGCTTGACCGAATGCAGATTCCCCGGTCGAAGGTCAAGAACATCGCCATTCCCTTCTTCGGGATCGTGCCCGGGAGCTCGATCATTCCCCTAGGGCAGGTGGTCTTGCCCGTCACCTTCGGCGGCTCGGACAACTTCCGCACCGAGCTGGTCACCTTCGAGGTGGTCGAGGGCGACCTCCCGTACAACGCCATCCTCGGATGGCCCGCCTTGGTCAAGTTCATGGCCGCCAACCACTATGGCCACCGATGCATGAAGCCGCTGGCCCCAGCAGCATCATTACCGCGCGGGCGTCTGCGGCGGCACATGGATCGAGACCAAGGCCTTGGCTCTTGCGGTATCTTGCCCAGTGCGGTCGGGGGCGGCGACAAAAACGCCATGAAGGCGGTAATCCAGCCCAGTGGGGCAACGAAGGCCGTGCCGCTCGATGAGTGTGATCCGACCAGGTGCGTCCACGTCTCGGCGGGGCTGAGTCCCAAATAGGAACTCGAGCTTGTCACCTTCCTTCGCGCTAACAAAGGTATATTAAGCAGGAGCCAGCGGACATGCTTGGCGTCCCGAGGGAGGTGATCGAGCACAAATTGCAGGTGGGATCCGGCTCCCGACCTATGCGTCAGAAGCTGCGTCGCTTCTTCCCGGAGAAGGTCGCAGTCATCAAGGAGAACCTTGACAAGCTTTTGAAGGCTGGGTTCATCCGGGAGATTGATTACTCTGAGTGGCTGGCCAACCCGGTCATCATTCAGAAGAAAGGCGGAAAGTGGAGAATGTGCGTCGACCATACGGGGTTGAACTCGGTTTGCCCGAAGGACAACTTCCGCTTCAGCGCATCGACGGATCGTCGACTCCACCGCAAATGCCAGGGATGTTGAGCTTTACGGGCGCTTACTCGAGGTACCACGGATCAAGTGGCGGTCGATGGCGAAACAAGGCGGCCTTCATCCGCCATTTGGCACCTATTGCTACGACCATATCATTTGGTCTGCGCAATCACGGGGCCACTTTTCGGCGTCGATGACCGGGACATTCGAGCCGCGGTCGGGCGTAACCTCGAGGTCTCGTGGATGATATTATAGTCAAAAGCCTCTCTGAAGGCAACCCGTTCGTGACCTCGAGAAACATTCGCTAACCTGAGCAGGCACAATATCAAACTCAACCACGAGAAGTGCGTGTTCGTGGCGTCCGATAAGGTGCTTTCGGCTACATGATCGGGGCTCGGGGTTGGTCAAACCGGAGAAGATCGAGCGATCGAAAGATGGCGCCCGACCTCGATCAGCGGTGCAAAGCCTCACCGCGCATAGCGCCTCAAGCGAGTTCATTTCGAGGCTTGGCGGCGTGGGCTTCCATTCTTTTAGACCTGCGCAAGCACGGGGCATTGAGTGGACTCGAGGCGTGCGGTCGCCGGCGACTGAAGGTATATCTATCGTCCCCACCTCTCCTTACAACGCCGCAACCTGGTGAGAAGTTGCTGCTCTACCTTGCGGCCACCGCCTTGCCGCTGTCGATGCCGTCTGGTGGCGGAGCAGGGTCTCAGCGACACCCAATCTATTCGTCGGCGAGTCTTGCACGGCCGAAGGCGCTACCACGGTCTGAAGCTGTTGTATGCTCTCCTCATGGCTTCGCGGAAGCTCCGGCACTATTTTCAGGCGCACTCCGTGGTCGTCCCGAGCAACTTCCCGCTCGGGGACATCCTGAGGAACCCGGAGGGTGGCGGACGAATCGCCAAGTGGGCCATGGAGCTGGCGGCGTTCGACGTCCAGGTCGTGGCACGCACGACCATAAAGTCGCAAGTGCTCGCCGACTTCGTGGTCGAGCAGACGTCGCAGCCCGCTCCCGAGCTTCAAGACGAAGAGGAGAAGCCCTGGGTCATGTTCTTCGATGGCTCGAGGTCCTTCAAGCGCTCGGGGGCTGGGATCCTTATCCTTACCCCGCGCGGCGATAAGTTGAGGTACGTAATTCGTTTTGGCTTCCCAGCGACCAACAATGTGGCGAGTGAAGCCCTCTGGCGGCTTCACGAGCTTGCAAGGCTTTGGGTGTCGCCGCCTTGGTCGTGAAGGGCGACTCGGCTCGTCATCAACCGATTCAACAAGGACTACCAGTGCTCGGGGGACTCGATGGCAAAGTACCTCGCCGAGGTGCGCAAGATGGAGAAGTGGTTCCAGAACTTGGAGATCAAGCACATCCCCAGGAGAGACAACTCCAGCGCGGACTTCCTCTCCAAGCTCGGCTCCTCCGGCAGCGATATCCCACCCGATGTCATCACAGAACCTTGGCGGCCCGTCGATCTCCGACCAAGAGGTCGTGCTTTCGGCTGTGGTCGGGGTATCCCCTCTGGGCGAGGCCATCCACAATTTCCTTGCGGGCGACATGCCACCCGACCGCCGAGAGGAGCGGATCAAGCGCGGGCGAGTCTATACATGCTCGTCGAGGAAAGCTCTGAGAGCGAAATGTTTAGGCATCTGACGCGGTGCATCTCCACGGAGGAGGGTAAGTACCTCCTACATGACATTCACTCAGGCCTCTGTGGGGCGCACACTTCGTACAGGACAATGGTCGGCAAGGCCTTCCGCATGGGGTACTATTGGCCTTGGCGCTCAGATGCTCGGGATATCGTCACTTTTGCCGAGCATGCCAGTTCCACGCCCGGAAGTCGCATCAGCCCGCCTACGCGCTCCAGACCATCCCGCTCGCCTGGCCCTTCTCGACATGGGGGCTAGACATCCTCGGCCCTTTTCCTCAAGCAATCGGGGGGAAGAAGTTCCTGTTCGTCGCTGTCGACACCTTCACCAAGTGGATAGAGGCTGAACCGGTCTCGACCATAGCGCTTTCGGCGGCGATTCGTTTCTTCCGCTTGTTCGTGGTCACAGTGCGGGGTTCCATGCAAACTTATCGCGACAATGGTACCCGGTTTACGGTGAGTTGTTCCAGAGTTTTGCGAGAACTCGGCATCAAAATATGCTTCGCCGGTGGCTCACCCCAAAGCAACAGAGCGTGGCCGCGCCAACGAGCAAATTGTCGGTATAAAAAACGAGTTGCGATGAGCTCGACCGTCACGCAAGGCACTGGGTGGGCGAACTTCCCACCGTCCTATGGTCTATTCGTACCCGACGACAAGCCGAGCCACGGGTCCACGCCCTTCGGCTTCGTGTTGAACCGCATCACGCCTCCAGGTCACTGGGGCTCTGCCGAGGTCGGCAGGTCGACCAAGTCGACTTGAGCACGAACGGTCTCTCGACCTCACCCTCGCGAGAAGAAGTAAGATGCCGTGCCTTTGCTACGATCAACGCACTACCGCAAGCTCTTCGCAGACATGCGTCTCGATCGGTGACGACCTAGGAAGCTCCTTGTTGGGGACCTAGCCCCGAGGCGGATTGAGCTCGTCCAGGCACCAACAAGTTATCCCCATGTGGGAGGGCCCTATAGAGTTGTTTCAGCAGATCGCACGGGGCTTACCGGCTAGCGATGCCCGATGGCAGAGAGCTCTCTAGCTCTTGGAACATAGATTAGCTTCGGAAGTTTTATGTGTAACCTCTATGCCTCACATTTCAATAAAAGCTGGTCTTTCATTTTTGCCCTTTTATATCTGCTTCCACTTGTGTTGCTACTTTTCTTTTTCGGCGGCTCCTTTTTTCGAACACGACCTTCGTGCGCAGCGCATTCGCTCTTAGTCTAAGTGACGTGGGTTTTATGTTCACCCCAGGACGAGCTAAGCGTAAGCTTAACCTCTTCGCAATCTAGCTCTCCCCGTGCGTCCTGCTCGAGCCAAGAACCTCGCCGCTTTGGCCGTCGAGCAATGCGCATGGTTGCAAGGGCCGTCTGAGCACTAATCTACTTAACGATGTTAAGCCGTGTCCTTCTACCTTCTTGGTGTTCCTCAACTTTGCGGTCGTGGCCTCTCGTCCGTATCTGCGTCTTGTGCCCAAGGCACGCGTCGCTCGACCTCGGGCCCAACGGGGGCTGGGTAAGGCTACCCTACCGGCGCATGACCTAAAGAGCACGGGCACGGCAAACAAGCAAAGCAAGAAAAAAAAAAAAAAAATAAAAATAAGAGACTTCGAAGTATCCCCAAATCACGAATTCACAACAGGGACGAGGTTTCTTTGCTCACCAAAAATAATCCACTTCTGTTAGTACATTCCTTGCTTTTTAACGTTTCTCTACAGGTCGGCCATCTCGCGGGCAAGTTTTTCCTGCTCGAGCTGGGCCACTTTTGCCTTGAGGGTTGCGATCTCCCCCTGGAGCTGCAGGGCTTGCTGGGAAGCATCCACGGCTCGACGTCGCTCGTCTTCAAGCCGGGCAGGCACTCTTTCTTTGCTTCAAGCGACGCGCTCGAGTTTCTCTTTGAGCCCGGGGACCCTGGTCTCGGGCCCAGGAGGCGACTTCACGGGAGCCTTCTCCAGCGCCTCGACCTTAGCGTGCTCGACCTCGAGCGCCTTGGTGGCGCGATCGAGCTTCCCCTCAAGCTCGAGGATTTTGGCCTCGAGCTCGGGGGACGCCCTCGCCGTGGAGTGTGCCTGCTCTGCAGCGGCCTTCTCCAATACCTTGACCCTGGCCTGCTCGGTTTCTAGCGCCTTGTTGGCGCGCCCGAGTTCCTCCTCGAGCTCGAGGATCTTGGCCTCAAGCTCGGAAGTCGACGCCTCCGCGGAAGCCTTCTCCAGAGCTTCGATCTTGGCCCGCTCGGCCTCGAGCGCCTTGGCTGAATGTACGCGCTCCTGCTCCACGGCCTTAAAGCTGTGCTCGCGCTCGGAAGCTCTGGCCTGCTCGAGCTCGGCCGCGTGGGCTACCTCCTGCACTGTCATCGTCCGACGCAACTCGACGAGCTCTTGGGCCTTCTGCTCGAGCTCCCCCTGCTCGACCTCAATGGTCCGAATGAGCCTGGCGCGCTCAACCTCCTGCGCCTCTACTACGTCGAGGAGGCCCTTCAGCACGGCGGCATGCTCCTGAAGGCCCTGTAGCCCCCGAGAGGCATGACCGATCACCTTCACGACAGAGAGGATAGCCCGGAATGAGAAGGGACAAGGGGACTTGGACTAAGATCTATGAAGCGTCGGGAGGTCCCTTACCTCATGGTGACCCTCGAGCGTCTTGGGGTGAATTCTCGCGATCATCGATCGCGGTTCTGCGGATCTCCTCCTCTTCGTCGACCGCCATGCCGGTGTCAAGGACGGCCTCGGCCACCGCACGCCTTCGGGCAGATCTTGAATTCCACCCGAGGCAGCAGGGCCATCCGCTGCCTTCCTCCCATGAGACCAACCCAGACACGGGAGGGTGGCGCGATGATCGGCCCGACCCTGCGGTAGGGGCCCCACTCGCCTCCGGCGCCAGAGGAACGGCAGCCGGATCCGCCGCGGCATTCACGACCTCCGTGGCCTGGGATGCCGTGACCTCAGCGCTTGACGCAGTCGCGGCCGGGGAGGTCTGCGGAGCTTCTACGACCCGATCATCTCCGGTGACCGGCGGGGTCGTGGCCTCGACGTCCGGAGCGATCGTGGCTGGTGGGGTTTGGGAGGTCACTTCAAGTGTGGCCTCAAGGCCCTGAGTATCCTCCCTCACGGTGGCTTCGGGAAGCTCGTCGACGGCAGCTGAGTCGTGGGCCCCGCCCGTGTCGGAGTCCCCGCTGGCCGCGGGGTCATTTTCTTCGGACGAGTCGTCGAGCCCTTGGTAGAACTCGCCGACCAAGGGCTGGCTCGGGATTTCAGAAGGAGTGCGTGTCCGGCGACGATCGCGGCGCGGGACCATCTCGAAGGCGTTCTCCTCCTCGGACTCGGACTCGCATACGGACAATGACCATCGTCCAAAGCGGGCAAGTTTCGAGCTCGGGTGCTCAAGGTCTGCGATCAAAAGCATACACTAAGCCAGAAAGATACGAAAGGGGCGGCGCGGACTAGGATGCTGGGGGCTTACTTGGGTCACCGGTCTCCCTCTCGCCAAGGGTCGTCGAAGGTCTTGTTGCCCCGATGCCAAGGGGGCACCGCGCTTGCGTGTCCTCGCGACCTGAGGTCCCGGGGTCCGAGCCGCTCATAACGCCCGCCATGGCGGAGTTCGAGCTTCGAGCTCTGGGCGGGGAGTGCTCGAAGACCTGGCGGCGGCGGCCGCGCTCTGCTGCTGTATAAGGGAAAGCTCATCAAATGGCAAGGCACGTAAACACAAGCTCGGGGGCTCGACTAGTAGGGCCCTTACCGTGGCGCGGTCCCCCCACTCGACATGGCGTTTCTTCGCCTCCGTCTGGCTTGATCCGGCCGGGGGAGGTCGCTTCTTCCCTTTCTTGCTCGTGCCCCCGCCGGGCAGCGGGAGCATCCTCCTGGCCGTTTCCAGCAACTCCTGGTGGGCCTACGAGCAAGCAAAGCTCAGGAAGGGGCTCGCGGGCAAAGTACCTCGAGCGCTTGGTCGGGTGACTTACCTCGTCCTTTCGGCGGAGTACATTCTTCGGGACGGGGTTGCCGATGACGTACTCGTGCGCCTGCTTCCCAAACATCTCGACCATCCTGGCGGAGACCCAGGATTCTTTCGGCTCTGCAAGACAAGCGGTTGTCAAAAGAAGATCGGAGGGTGTATACAAGCCAGACCTTGGGGCAAGAAGACTTACCAGACGTGCCCTCGCGGGTCGAATCGTTGCCCCCCTGGATCTCGTAGAACGGGTGCTCCCTCGCCTAGAGGGGACACACGGTTCCGAGAAATCGTTAGCGTCCTTTGCCTGTTGAGACCGTGCATGGCGCAGATATGAATGAGGGCGATGGCCTCCTCGTCGACCACGAGGTCGTCCGACTCCGGAGTCTCCTTGCGGTTGGCGATGGGAGTCCCTTCGTACACCAGCGTCCCGGTCTCACCCCTCTTCAGGTAGAACCAGTGCTCGGTCCACGGGCCGAGGGAATCCCGAGGTTGGAACTTGGGGAAGGACCACTTGAGCCCGACCGCCGCCGAAGTAGAGGCATCCGACTCACGGGTCCTTCCCGAGCGGAAGAGACTGGCATCGGAAGAAGAGCGAGGAGTCGGGAGGATCCCTAGAAATCCCTCACATAGATGGGAAAAGATGGTGAGGAGAAGAACGGAGTTTGGCACCAGGTTGATGAGCTCGATGTCGCACTGGAGAGGACCTTCGCGACGAACTCACTCTCCGGGTCCGCAAGCCAAAGAGGGCATAGTGCTCGGTGCAGACGATCTCGTCGTCCTTGGGGTGCGGCTCGGTCTCGTTGCCCGGCAGCCGCCATGTAAACGGATCTAGCAGCCCCTAGGGACTCGAGCTCCTTCATCCTCGAGTCGACAGAGTGCTCCTTCCTAACTTGGCCATGGCGGTTGTGGCTGGTTTGGTCTGAGGGGGAAAGGAGGACCTTGCTCGGGCGAGAAAGCTTGGAAGGCGAAGGGCGCAAGAGCAAGAGCTTTTCGACAGACGATGTGGCGCTGGGTTTATAAACCGCAACGCAGCGAAATCCAGTCCACGACGCCTCAAAAGGCGTGCCAACCGCGATTTGACGGGAGCAATTAAGGCTCGGGCTACGGAGACGAGACGCCGCCAGATGCCCGCCAACCGTTCACATCCGTACCAGCATCGAGAAGTCCAAAGGACGCCAGGTATCGAGGCCAAAAGACTCGCTTTGTGGTCTTCGCCCGACCTCGGCCAAGGAGCCAAGACCTGCGAAGGTTGCCTCCGTCTCGAGATAAAGGCTCGAGGTCGTCCTGGGAGTTCCCTCCGACCTAGAGCCTCGGGGGCTAGCTGACGAGGGCTGGGTGCTCCTTGACCGGCCGGCGCGCGGTCAACGGATCCCCCAAGCTCGGAAGGCCCCGACCACGACCTGGGTGCATACTGAGGTGCTCGACCTAGAGCGCTGTGGACCCGAGCTCGACCCCGCTCGACCTCGAGCTCGGGCGGGATCTCGTTCGGGCCTTGGTCCGCCCTGGGATTTCGGATCTAGCATTTGACCGGCAGTTACCAGAGAGCGGGTCGTGGGGATGACTCAGGAGTGCGCGTCAAGTCCGGGGCAGTTGCCGCCAGCCCTCGATGTGCATGAAGGCCCCTTCCCGGGGATATCTCCCGGCCAGATTGCGTCTGAGAGGGAGATAAAGACCAAGGACGCGCAAGCTCAGGACAACGAAGACAACCCAGTACACACAGCAGCTTGAGCCAGGAATCACCATTACTGTCTTGAGTTGTAAACTCCTCCCTGTACACCGATATAATAAGAATCACCGCCGCAAGGCGACTGGAGTAGAGCTATTACTTTCACAGGGGCTCGAACCAGTATAAACCCTTGTCTCTGCTCGTTGTCGTCTTGCTCCGACCATCATCACGACTGTTTTCTTCCTCTGTTCGAGCGAAACACAGCTTGGGTCCCATAATACACTGACCCCCACCTCACTTTTTGCGGTTGGCGATCCCGATCGTCGACACCATGACATAACTCGAACATATCTCGTGAACACTACTCTGGGTATGTGCATTCAACATGAAAAAGCTAGTATTGTGGCTAAAAATTCAGAACCAACTATTTGAAGTTTTGAACCGACAACAAAGGATATAGATGTAGACATGTAATAGATCCTTAGTGAAAGCTCTGCTTCTTACAGCAATAGGTTCCATACCAACCTATGGCTTTTGACAAAATTAAAGCTCCATAACGTGTGTGGAAATAATCCAAGACTGAAGCTAGTGCAAGAGTACCATACCACACATGATGAATGCAATAGAAAGAAATTGGAACATACATGATGACAAAGAAAAACAGAGACAGATGTTCATGGCGGTTCCCAACTATACATACCTGAAGCTGGAAGGACGAGGCCACGGTGATTACACCCCGTGGCCCCGGAATCCGATTGGAGAAAGCCCTTCGTCGACTGGTTGACGGACGGATCACTCCCCGCCGACCCGACCGAGGCCTGGCACCTCGCTCGGCGGGCGAAGTCATTCATCCTGGTCGGGGAAGACCTCTACAAGAGGAGGCCCTCAAATCGGAGCTAAGGCGCAAAAGTTATAGCGATTACAATTTTGTAAATTCAATTAAAAGGGAAAACCCGAATTAATCTATTTATTTTCCTACTGGAAAATCCGGATAAATCCTTCGGCCGACACGTGGCAGCACCAGAGTGAGCCACGCCGCCTCGGGTCTATGGATCGGGCTCACGGCTCGGGTCGGTTCACGATGGACCGGGTCCACCGAATAGTGACACTGACCCGTGGGCCCCTCGGATGACGTCATGCCGATCGTCAGCCTACACGGCTTCCTCATGTCTGACAGGTGGGCCTGACGGAACAGTGCACAGCCCGCTTGGATGGTGACACATGGCGTGACCCTACTGGTACACGCGGTCGTACACGTTCCTGCCTGTTGGATTTGAATCCAATGACCGGTCCACACGCAGTCAACTACCACCACGTGGCACCATCCGAACCGCTCATTTGAATTTCAACGATCGGATCAAGCCTCTGGCGACTGCTAAGGTTTTTGGATCACTACGTGGCGAAATTTCGGCCACTGATCTAAGATCCGACGGGCATTATCAACCACATCGAAGATGGCTACGTGGACTCACCGGCGCGGCTGGATGAAGATCCAACAGCGGTAATTACCCGAGCGATGCACTGTTTACCGAACCTACGTGGTTTAATCCGGGCCGAAAATCCAAGATCTAACGGTCAAGATCTATCGTTACCGATCTACGTGATGCAATCGGCAACGTTGAGACAAGATCCAATGGCCATTTTCAGGTGAGAGGAGCCGCCCAGACTGTCCTCGGGTTATCGAATGTCCCGTCGTCCACATCAGAATTGGAGGTTAGCAACGGATCGCGGTGGCGCCGCAGCTAACACCCAAGCCCAATAGAGACAACGTCAGCCCATTCGATGAACTCGACAACCGTCCCGTATTCCCGGATATGCGCGACGAACTCGCCAGATCGCCCAAGATACCGGTTCAATGCGATATCAATTCAATTTGCATAAAGGGAAACGAACTCAAACCAAGCAACCAAACACGCACGCGGAAACACCCGGCACAAAGACAAACCCGACAACCACCAAACCACACTTAGCAACAACTCCAAGACTCTAAACCACAGCAGAACTAAGAATTTGACCAAGACTCCAAAATCTGGAAAATTTCGGCATGACCCTCCTAGAACCTATGGACATCCACTCAGCAGACAAGAAAACACAGTTGCAGCATATATATATATCCAAAAGTAATGCAACAACCACAACAGCAGTACGATCACAATTAGAAGCCATCCACGAGACATCGACAGAGACTTAAACCACGCATTTAAACACAATTTAAAAGGCTATCTATACAACAAAAATGAATCCAATCGCAACACATTAGCAAAATAAAACTTCTCCTAAGTGTTGCCTGAACACTTCCGGCGTCAGCGATGTCGCTAAGCCTCTACTCGGTGTCCCGCCTCGACCACCGAGAAGCAATATGGACAGAACTCACAACCGTCGGGGTCCTCACCAAAAATCACAACGCAAAGAACATGAGTACGTAGGTACTGCAAGACTTACCCGTGGTCCATATATGACCGACTCCAAAGGAGATGCATTTACGGTAGCAAGGTAAACAGGCTTAGGTTAAAAGTGCGGAAATGCTTAACTTTGTTTCAATTTTAGTCATCTACTCAAGTTTTTCTCAATATAATTAGCAATGTAACAGACCTACCTCTAGCATGATATTGTAATTAATGTAATGTAAAGCAAGCCATCTCATATCAAAATTTAGCTCAAGCCCAACGGCGAACCATAAGTTCAAGTTGTTTACTACGCAGAAGAGTTCGGACCAAGCGTGCTCATATCCGAGAGCTGCAATTGAATCGCTTAATTAACCTCGCAGGAAGCATTGATCGCACGACACTTACCACAAGGGCCTAGTGTCAACCCTCCCAATCATACCCAATCGCCAAGCGCCCTCCTGCGGTCCGAAAACCTAGCACCCCTCGAGCAGCCCCAAGCCCGGCTTGGCGCCGAGAGTCGGCCTAAGCCTCGCCTCAACCACGCCCAACCACGGAAGTTACGGTCCATCGATTCCATATGAGAGAAAGAGCGGCTTACCGCACATAATCGGGCATGCGACCAACCGGGGTGTGCTCAATCTTATTCCACTTACAGATCGGTCCTTAATCGACAGACGGGGCTACACATTTGAGTCTCCGTACCCAAATGAACCAACTCCCCGCCTAGTCCACAATTCATTTCTTTCCAAAACCTTTCCCAATTCCAAGTCCGACATAAAGTAGTATGTGTGTAATGATAACAACCGCAAGTGACAGTAACCTCCGTCACTTGGCCCAACCCCGACATCTAAGCATTCTAAGCACGGACTCATTAATACCCATAGTCTAGCTCAAAAGGAGATATTTGACTAATACAAGGGGTGTACGTGCAGCAAATAGGATCTATTCCTATCCCACATGGCAATTCCTAATGCAATACTTAACATTTCAATTAATCACATTATTCTCAAAAATAACGATACATAAGGATAAACTTGCTTAGGTGCTTGCTCGCAGCTTCGCCGATCCCCAACAACAACTTGCCCACCGATGTCCCTCAACCACGGCCACGCCACCCTCCATGTTTCGTTTTCTCTACGAGCAGTGCATATGAATGAGATGCATGCAATGCACATGAGATGGAATGAGAATTAAAGACGATAATGCAAGCACTCATTTCAATTTAAGAATAAAAACTACAATGCTACTCTCTATTTCTATTCTATAGCACAAATCTGAAAATGACAAGCACATTCCTCTAAACAAGTATAACTTTTATTTGGCTAACCCAAAAATGACTTGTTGGACTCGAAAAGACCACAAGAGGGTGATCTAACATTACCATGCATCATACATTCAGAAAATAAATTTAAAGTTTGCAATTAAACTCTGAACTTTAGTCCCAAGGTCTGAATTTTCAGAAACACCGGTTTCAGGACAGCATGTATACAAATGACCATAACTTTTTGATCACTTAGCCAAATTGAGCAAACTCAGAGCCTACACGACCATAAGACATAGACCTACAAATTAGCTCTGGCCAATCACTCAGATTCTGCCCAGGTAACTCCCAGTTCAGCCAGCAACAGAGGGCAGTTTTCAGAGTTCAGTATTTTTCAAAGTTTCAGACAGCATGCACAAAATTCAACATATAAATTGCTATACTTAGTAGAATTGAGTAAAGGATGACATTTTTACAATATACAAGAAATTTCCTAAAACTTCACAGGCAAAATTAATTTCTAATTCGGCCTCTAACTAATTCTTATTCACACCACAAGTTTCAGCTACACAATATCAGCACTTTCAGAGCAGCATGCACTAAATTAGACATAACTTTCAGCTGGATTAACGAAATGAGGTGATTCTAGTTGGAAATGAAAGGTAATTTGATTACCCACAACTTTCTCTACAGCCAACCTAGCAGGAGATGCTCAGAATTTTCTCAAATCAGCCCGAAACAGTAGCTAAAAATTCTGCTCGAAAATTCAGAACTTGCTCCAAACCCTAGATTGATTATTCCCCATTCAAACTTTGATTCTCCACTCATCTAAGCCCCCAATACATCATGGCAGCACCCAAGACCAGGAAATAACCCATCAAAACCTAAACCCTAGGGAGCCTTACCTCATGGAGTGGAGGAGGAAGAGGAGGGCTGCACTTGGAGGAGGTGCTGCAGGAGGAGAGGTGCAGCAGCTCGAGGACAGCAAGGGGAGGCGCCAGCTTGGGGAAGACTGCAGGGAGGCGCCACCAAAGGGAGGAGCTGGAGGAGGAGGCCGCCAATGGAGCAACAAGGGAAGGTGCGGTGGGAAGAGGAAACAAGAAGTGAGGTGCTGCTTTGGGGAGAAGAAAGAGCCAAGAAAAAAAATTGAGGTTCAGCTCTTTGGTGAGATAGAAAGAAAAGAGGGGGGCGGCCGCTTGGAAAAAAAATAGCTGGAGGGGATTCGGCCAGAAAAAAAATATCAGGAGAGTGCTGATTTCGTTTGCTGCTGTCCCCAATTTGCTTAGTTCTTAATTTTTGTTAAGTTTGGAAATTCTTCTGAGTGGCAGTTTAGAATATTAACTGAAGTCGGAAGTTGATTTCAAATGCGGCCAAAACTCGGTTGGCGCTAATGTTAGCCGCATAAGACGAATTCAAATTTGGGGCTATGACATCAGGCGCATCTAAACGGCAGCTACGTGGACTTATCAGAACCGCACGATGACGATCTAACGGCTATTTTCAAGCGCATCCTTTACGGCTACGCGGCGCTACGGTGGCGGTCGGATCAAGAATCCACGGACGAGATCTACCAAAGCTATTCAAGCCTAGCTCTACGGGAAGGGGGGATGTGTCTTTACCTCGAGCGTTAGATGGAGATCCGACGGTCGGGGGTGTCCGCGGGTGTTGACGAAGGTGCGGCGGCGCTTGGTCACCGGACTTGGAGAAGACGAAGTAGGCGATGGCGTCTCCGGGCTTCTCCAACTAAATGAAGTGGCCCAGGCGATGCAGCTTGACATGGCGAACTCGGCATGGGTCACGGGTGCGGCGGAGAGTGACGGTCGGCGGTGGGAAGCAAGGAAAACCGAGGCGGCGGCAGTGCCAACTTCGGCGAGCAACTGGGAGAGCTACTGGGCATGACAGCTAACGGGCGAACAGACAAACGATGCGGGGCGAAGAGACCAGTTAAATATGCTATAATACGGGCACTGAGGTGCTTTGGAAAGCGCGCAAATCCACCGCCAAATCACGGCAGCGAACCCCCTTCGTAATGGCGGCGGTGGCGCGACTGTTCGCCCCTGCGCGACGTGGCGCAATCCTCACCATCCGATCGGCTGTGATCCAACGGCACCGAGGCTCGGGCGCTGCGGCTTCGGCACAGCCCTCCGATCACGATCCAACGGCCCAGGGCAAGCGGCGGTTCGGCTGCCAGCGCTACGTGGCGCAATCTGGTCGGCTCGAGTTACTACGATCCGACGGCTCTCGCGTGCAGGCTACGTGGCCCAACCTCAGCCGTCCGATGGGGATCGCGCGGCCCGGAGCAAGCGGCGCTAGGGTTCCAAATGAGCAGCGCGACAATGTTGGGCTCGGCCCAACAACATGTAAGCATTTCGGTTTTAACATTTAAAATAATTCTCAGAAAATCAATCTAATTATTTAGAGTATTAAAAATACCCGAAAAATTCTAGAAAAATTCCAGAAAATATTTCAGGGCATTTTGAGCTTAAATAAAATATTTTTATTTATTTTTGATAATTACTTTTATGATATTTAATTATTCAAGAGGAAGATAAATTCAAATTAAACTCAAATAAATCCAAATAAATCCCAAAAATTCACAAAAATTCAAATAACTCCAGAAATTAAAATTAGGCCAAATTTTGGGACGTTACACTACTCTATCACCTAGACTGTGATCCAATGCCCCTCCTTGATTCAAGCAGCTCCTAACTAGCATCTCATCCATTCCTTGTCTTCTAGGTTCGCAATGACTCCATCTCCGATCATCTTTTGGTGATCCTCGACCATCCAGACCTTCGGCACAACTCGCCTAGTCCTAGCCATCCTCCGCCTCACCATGACCTAGCACCGTCATCCTGCAACAGTTAAAAATAAGAAAAACCCATCGCATAGTAATATCCAAATTAATATGCAATAAATCTCACAAAATTCTAAAATTCAAATTCAAAATTTTTCTATGGTCCGGCACTACCACCTCCTGGAAAACCAGTAAAGATCTCTCTCTAGAATATAACTACCGCTCCCCTCAACCGCTACTACCACCCCTTGGCTGGCAATACTACCCCTCATGGCTAGTAGTGCCACTCCTAGTAGGCAAAATCAAACTCAAACTCAAGCACCTCTTGCTTAAACATAGTCAATAACTCATCTCCAACAAGGTTAGATCTCCACATGGTCTTTCAATCCCCCCTGATGACTACATTGACAAACACCCAGAAGGCATAAATTTGAATTTGAAGAGAGAGAAAGAAAGCAATTTTAATGCAAAGCCAAACCTGGTCTAGAGAAAAAGAAATAAGATCATGGCCAAGTTGGCTAGAAGAATTTTTAGAGTAGAACAAAAAAAGAGCAAATTTTCCACAAACGCTCTAAAATCCAATAAAAACTCATAAAAAAACTCAAATATGCTTATGATCCTTAGAATTAGCAAGTTTTTACCAATTTCATAAGCACCAAGATGCATTCACATTTATATCTTTTAATGATGCCTTTTCTATGTTTTCTTCTCCTTTTGCAGTATAGGTGAAAGATCATGTGGAGGTCTATACTTGTGTGTGATGAGTATTTGACTAAATTTGAGCTTGGTTTACTTTGGAATTGAATTTGATTTGAATTGGATTTTTAATTTGAAGAATTTTGAGTTTTTGGTTGCCTTTCCCAATGCTATCGGCCATGGTAGCGCTGTGCTATCGGCCAGGCGGTAGCACCAGTCCAACTGGCTGGTGTGAGAATTCCCAAAAGAGTGTTTTTCACATGTTGCAGTAGAGCGACATTACCGACTAAGGGGGCGGTAGCACTAGCCTACTAAGGATGGCGCTACCGACCTGAGGGCGGTAGCACCGGACCTTTTGAGTTAGTTTGATATATTAATGATTTTGTGATGATTAATGGCATATCTTTTTGGACTTTGCTATGTGAGGTATTTTCCTTGTCTTTGATTATTGTAGGATGACGGTGGTTGATCATGGTGAGGCGAAGGATGATTGGGACTAAGCGAGGTGCGTTGGAGATCCAAACGATCGGGGATCGTCGGAAGATGATCGGAGACAGAGTTCGTACAAGCCAAGAAGACAAGGAAAGGAGATGGTGCTAGCTAGATGCTGTGTGGATCAAGGACGACCGTCGGATCGTGGTCTAGTTAATAGGTTAGTGAGAACCGTGCAAGAAAACCCTTGTGTGTGTGGGTTTTGGGTTAGCCCTTGCATGGCTAGTTGAGTGGATTAATCCTAGCCCTTGATGAGTGCTCTAGGGTTGAGGGGCTCATCTAAGGGTGGTAGGTTGCCCAAGAGTAGTATAAATAGGGGTGAAGGGGTAGCCTTCTCCCCTTGAAGTTTGTAGAGGTTTTTGTGCTTCTTTGAGCTTTGCCTACTTTATTGTGAGGCTTTGTAAAACTCCCCTTCCTGAAATACAAATTATTTTCATTCATGTTTGAATTTACATTACGTGTTTACTTTATGTCTTAAATTCAGCATTTAAATTCCCACAATTTACTTTGTCGCAATTTGGATTTGCCTCCCCTCCTTCTAAATGCTGCTGATATAGGATGTCTTGAGGGTGCTCATATGGTTTTACATCTCTCTTGCACCCTAGGATAGACTAGAGACCAAGTTTTCCATCAAGTCACAAATCTGTCCAGAACTTGTTCTTCGCGCAGTAGTTAGTTTTCGATTTTTAGAAAAATATATAAAACTTATTTTTGAGTTATTCTTATTGGAGAAGGTGGGGGACTTATATATCCATTTGTGAAAAAATTGGGGGGTCCACTGGTTGCACCAGTTGGGCGCCATGAGGTGAAAACCAAGCCTAAAACTTTCTACTTGAAATTCCTGATAGTCTGTGGTGTTTGATTTTTCTACAAGGCATTTTGAGGTGGTCTTTGGTAGAGTGCTTCATGACTTATTATTTCATAGGGAGAAAAATTCCAAACAAATCTTAGAGCAACAGAAATCTACCAACCACCTGCTCCAATTGAGGACAATTTTTTGGAAAATCTGGTTTTGCTTTTCTGAAAGTAACTTTGATGATTTGGCTTGATCTTCTTTTAAAAGTAAGGTTTCAGTTGATTCTTTTTTTAGACTCTTGAAAACTAAGATTGTGATTCAAAAATTCCCCACATATTCTATGGTTCTCATCCATGCAAGCTAGGGGTACACATAGTTGTCTAGTTGTTCAGGTTTTGGATGATTGGTGAATTTGAGGTGCACCAGTCCGAAGAAAAATCTTCAAGGCAACCATTCATCCCCCCTCTGATCGCCATCTCGATCCTTCAATAGGCATCAAGATGGTATTTTCTCCCATTTACATATATATGCATGAAATGCATCCTAAAAGAGCTTTGAAAATTATCTAATGACCATATATATAAAGTATGACACCAAGCTACTCAAGTTTATATTATGCTAAACTAAGACATGTCTAAGTGCAAATGTCAATTTTGCTTAGCAAACTTAAATAAAACTATGACATTTTTTCATGATTTAACAATTGCAATACTTAGCATATGTAACATCCCAATTTTTTATTTTCTAAATATTTGATATTGTTTTATTGCAATTTATGATTTTTGTGAATTTTCTGGAGTTATTGGATTTTCTGAGATTTATTTGAATTATTTTTGAGTTGATATATATGGCTTTTGTTAAGAAATAATTATATAAGGGAAAGTTAAAATAAAGTTTGCCTAAAAATATTTTATTGAGTATAGAAGGGCTCGAAGTATTTCTGTAGATTTGTTTTTCTTTCTCTGGGATTGAACCGGATTAGGAATAGGCCGATTGATTTTGAGTGCAGTTCGGATTGTGCCTTGATGCATGCATCCCAGCCGCAGACCAGGCGTGTGGAGAGCTCTCCTTCCGTAACCTCCAACGCGTGGACGACTGGGATTTCCCGCAGGCGCCAAAAGCCATCGCGAGTGCAGACCTCCGTCCGGCAGCAGTGCAACACGTAGCCGATCCAGACTCTTGCGCCGGCGCCAAAAGTCGACGTGAGCTCAGGTTCCATCAGGCGGGAGAAGGACGTCTCCAGCACGTGGCCGATTCAAATGATGGCACCGATTTTGGCAAGGAGTCGGAAGTCCTTCCATGCAGGAGAAGCCACACCTGGCCGATCCAAATGCCCACGCCAGCAGCCGAACTCGTCGAGGACTCGGAGTCCTAACCGCGCGGGAAAGAAGACGGCGTGGCCGATTCAAATGCGTGGCGCCGAATTCGGTAGGGGACGCGGAGTCCGTTTTCGAACGGGAGTAGGACATCTGCGGTACTATTTAAACGGCACAGGAGGCACCGAAAAGAAACAAGCGATCAAAGAAGAAATCGCCTAAGCGTCGCCAGAACCAGGCAGCGAAGGAAAAAGAAATCGCGAGGGAGTGCGTAGGCGTCGCTAGGAACCAAGCGCAGGCGATCGAGCACCTGGGGGAAATCGCGAGCGTGCCGCGCCGTCATCCGAGGGAAGTCACAGCGTCGCCAAGAGATTTCTGAGCGCGCGCTGCCGAGTTGTCGCCGAGGTCGTCGTCTTCGTCTCTGGTGAATTCAAGTCGCCGTCGCTTCATCGCCGATCGGGAGCTTCGTCAGCCGTCGGATCGTAATCAAGTGCACGGAATTCGTCCACGTCACTTCGGAATCGGTAAGCGTATTAGATTAAATATCAACCGTTGGATTTAGGTCGGACAGTTGATATTAGGCCTCGTAGTAGATTTACCCGTAACCGTTAGATTGAGTTCATCAGTCTAGATTTCGCCACGTTTTGTCCGTACAAGCCAGGGCAGGAAAATTTGGATTTTCTTTATAAAAATAATTCGGAAGAATTTAGAATTTCTAATTCCAGAGTTTAGTTTATTTTCAAAACTTCTAAATGTTATAACTTTTGCATATGAACTCCGATTTGGGTGATTCGAATTCCGAAAAGTTTGTAAGATTGAGATCTTTCCAATGGTAGATTTTATTTGAATTTTCGAGTTCATTTGCTATTTGTTCTTGGTGTTTATTTGCTATTTCTTTCGATTCGCGTAGACGTTGAGTTGGGCGAGGTTCCGGAGGAGGATTAAACAACTCAAGGATAATCTTCGAAGCAATACCAGGAGCTTAACCAAGGCAAGTTGTGCTTTGATCATGTTGCACCCATGAATTAGATTGCATGCTATTTTGATTTACCTTATCACCTGTTATTTTATGTGTATAAATGATTTCAACCTAAATTTGGGACTAGCTATCGTACCCTTTGAATTATATCCTACCTTGCTAGTTGTATGCCATGATCCACTTGTCACCCTAGGTTGGTTAATTATAGTTGGTTAAATAGAAAATCAACATGGGTGGTTAGACCGAATTAGATATGCTTAGCCATGCCACGTCATCACATGCTCATGGAATATTGTTTATTAATCTTGACTAATGGAATATGGAACTATGATGATAATTTGTGGGCCATGTCTGGTCGCACAAAGAGATTGAGTTGTTGTGACAATGAGTCACGCATAGCGATGTTGATTTGTGAAGAGCACGTGGTGTTTGGTAATCAAGCGGGGTGGGAAAAATGATTTAGGCGGGGCAAGTGGCAAGATTGTTTCGGTGGGCCAAGAGTGGCAATCGGCGGTCGTATTTGGTTTTATTGGTTTTGGATATTTGAGATTATCTTTGGTTAGTCTTGCCTCGGTCAGTTAAGGACTTAACCTTGCAAGCCTTTGACCTGAGTCAATCATGCAGCCACACGTCTGTTATGGGGCAGCCTAGCTGACTAATTTGCAAATGCTTAACTTAAGTGCTATCATGGTGGTGTGAGTCCGGGTGTACGGGGGAAACTCACATGGCGCAAGAGGGGGCCCTGTTGTGGCGGTGTAGCCCTTCAGTGTTGAAACCTTAGCGGGTAGTACTGGGTTAAGAGGATGCATTGTAAAGGCTTTGTTATAATCGTTCGCCTGTGTGGTGCATGATTATATCGTGTGAGTAAAGTGCATAACCTCTGTAGAGTGTACAATCTATTCGGATAGCCGTGCTCACGGTATTGAGCAATGCTCGGGGATTACAGTCAAGAGAATAGACTTTTGCAAAATAAAACTTATGATGGATGGCAGGTTGCCATGGAAAGTTGGATCTTGACTTAGGATGAGAACACTTGGTTTACTTGAGAAATGTTGAATCTATCTATTACTGTTATTTGTTTTACTGTCATTTCAATCTATATACTGTACGTGCTTTTAAATGCTGCTTAGTTGCAAATGAACCATTTAGCCATTCCTTTGGAATAAGCCTTGCATATAGTTATATAGACTTGCATTCTGTGCACAACTTGTTGAGTACGTGTTGGTGTACTCACCCTTGCCTACAAAAATCATCAGTGCTGAAGAAGGAGTACCATGAGGAGATGAATGTTTAGGGTGCGAGCCTTGTCGGTTACTGTAGTATCTTGAGGGTTACCTCGTCTTCATTCATTGCAGTTCAATTTGTTGTTCAGCCTTATGAGGCATTGTTAAGTAAGTTGACCATAAGGTCTTACAACTGGTAATATTTAATATATTATGTCCTTTATCTATTTACGTTGTGTATGATTATGATATTCACTAATGTTGAGCCTGTGTGCACTAGCGTGATCCTGGACTAGTGCAGTATACACAGAGGGTCCGGATTTGCATATTCGGGTCCCGACAGCATAGTTTCTAAATTAGAAGTAGAGCCATACAATGGATCAAATGGAAAACCTAAACTTCAACCTACTAACACATTGGGAAAGTTAGAAGAGCATACAAGGTCCTTCGGGCTCAATTATCTTCAACGCAAATTTTTCTTTAAGATTTCAAATGACACAGTGGGGTGCAAATATGTAACATTATTTGCATTCTTTACCCACTTATGTTTTTTTTTTGCATTTTTGTAAGTGATTGACTCAAGCCATAGTCGACCATCTCAAGAAGAGCTCTTAAGTGGATGGTCTTGGTCATACATGAAACATTCCAAGTTCATCCCAAGTGCAATGGGATGTAGTCTTGTGAATGTAAGGTGTTGAGATCAATTTGCATAAAAAGAGCCAATTTTTTATTTTCATTTTAGTACATAGATTTATGAGCATATGAAGGACTCGAGTATGGATCTACTTAGCTTCACCCAAGTTGCTATAGGGACTTTAGTAGAAATCCAAAATTTCACAAATAATGGCGTATGCACCTAGAGAAGAAACATAGAAAGTAAAAGCTACATGTTTCATTAAGTTTTCTCTTTAAAGTTTTAATTTTCAGATTTTAGCAAGCTTAACAAAATGAATCAAAATGAACTTGGACATATCTAAGCTAGTATTTTTCTTTAGAAGAGCAACAAGGTGCATAGCATGAATAATAGCCCATTTGCATAATGGACAAAGCGATTTGCATGTATAATGAAGTGACAAATATTTGTATCGATTTACATATAGAACTGATAAAATATTGAATTTTCATACCATGTTACAATTCTAAATTTTCAGCAATTCCTCACAGACAGAAAAGGCCATAACTTTGCCCATATATAGTTGAAATTATTTGAAATTTTGCAGAAACATGCTTTGGCAAACTCCTAAGCTTTTCCATAAAGAATTTTTGAAAAAAATTCCCCATTCAAGAAATTTTCCAAATTTTAGTTTGTAGGCCTGAATTTTTCGTAAAGAGTAGAAAAGTCAAAAGTTTTTCAAATTTAGCCCGAATTGTTTGAAAATTTCCATGAATGAACTTTCAACTAGTTACAAGCTTTACAAAAATAATTTCATCCAAAGAAATTTTCTTACAAATATATGTGATAATGTGCTATTCAGGAATAAAGATATATTGAATTTCCATGAAAGGCTCAAAAAGCAGCAATTCAACTTGCATTTTACTCCAAAAGCCTTGCACAATATTTTACACACATAATGGAACAATGATATTAGCAACAAACATTTAAATAGTACATTTATTTGCAATACAACCCTTCTTGATAATCTACTCACATGTAATTGGTCCCATGTGTGTCGTCATCCCCGCTAAGACATGCCCCATCCGCAAACAGGGGTATTTCATCAAATTGGTTGTACTCTTATTCATCCACAACATTGACAACTCCTACGATCTACCTCTTAACATGAAGAACGACATGTAACCTCGGATTGGCCGAATCATGCACGTAGAAGACTTGAGTTATTTACTTCGCAAGGACGAATGAGTCATCTTTATAGAAGAGTCTAATGAGATCCATAATAGTAAAGCCTCTCTTGTCGACCTTCACTCCCTGTGGAAGTCCCACCCACTTACATCAAAACAATGGAACTTGGTAAATTCCATAATTTAGCTCCTAAATTTCTTTGATCACCCCAAAGTAGGAGTTCATTGTGGTTGAGGAGACTCTTTTCGAGTGATGATCATCAAAAAATCCATCTACGCTCACACCACTATTTTGGACATTACTCTTGACATCTTTACTCTCAGTGTAAAAGGGGTAGCCATTAATATTGTATTCCTGCCATGTCTATACATTATTAAATCTTGGTCTATCAGCCAACCATTTGACATTTTCACTAAAGGAGACCACTTTTTCTTTGAACCATGTGAGGAATCGATCATTGTGTTCTCGTGTGATGGAAAGCTCATCCATTTGTGGATTCTCTTTCAATAATATCAACTTGTGCTGCTCGATGTATGGAAGAACTTCTGCACTGTTCTGCAGGACTGTCAAATGTGCTTTGCAATACATATCAAACCATGGCCTCGTTAGTTTTCGACCCAACAGTTCCTTTGCCAGCAAGTCTGCCCTCATGGCGAGATACAGTTACACCGATTGCTTGTCTTTTTCCAAGATAGTCCATGCAGAACTCACTAACCTCTTCAGTCCCATAACCTTCAACAATACTACCCTTAGGCTTCGACCGATTCCTCACGTAGGACTTTATTATACCCATGTACCTCTTAAACGGATACATGTTGTCAAATATCCAAATATGGGATATGGGCATACGCCATAAAGTTAAAAGTCATACCATGTATATCTCTATTAGCATTTGGATACTCTAGATATTTCGAGCCCAGCTCAGCGGGATAAGATATGTTGAGAAGGAATATCCTCATATGGAGCAGGATCCGATCGTATTCCCGATACGAAGAGACCTACTAGAATATGCCCAGAGGCTATGAAAATTCAGGTGCGACACGGAGACCATAACGGCAACAAGACTCCTCATCGACCACTATTTGGTACTCCAACCCGCTATATAAGGACAAGAGAGGACGTCATCAAGGGGGGAGTCAATTGCAAGCCACAACAAACCAATTCAGAGCGCAAGCTTCAAGCCATCGCCATCTAGAGCCAGGCGCATAGGAAGATCTCCACGCAGACATCCAATAGCCATAGTCTAGCCACTCCCTATATTCATATTCTTCCTTGTAATCAGGACTAGCTCCTTCGATCTGTAATCTATTCATTGATCTCATCCATCGCTGACACAGGAGTAGGGTATTACTCGACCAAGAGACCCAAACCTGTCTACATCGTGTGCCCCCGATTGCGTGTTTGATCCTGCATATCTCGAAGGTACCCGAATATAAGTGTGTTGTCAATCACTAACCTTTGATAGTTGGCGTGCCAGGTAGGGGCCTTCAGCTATTTTTGCAGATCAAGCATGTCTTTGATGCTCGCCCGTGCTGAAATTCCCGACACCCGCCATGCTCCGCCGGTAGGATCGGAGATCACCTTTGGAACCATGATATACCGATGGGGATCACTATCCTGTTCTAAGGACCCTCGTCGAGAGGTGTACTTTATAGAGTTCGACCTTTTGGAGCCCAGCGTCCTTAAGTGTGTCGACACAAAGAGTGACAGCGACAGCAGCAGCGATGACTTCAACAGCCAGTGCAGCACTCGTACAGATCGACACATGTTCATGGCCAGGGCCAACAATGGCACAACTACCAGAAGTTCCCAAGAAAGGGATCCAAGGGCAGAAACTATGGGCAGCCAAGAGCCTCACATCCCTCCAGGCATACCCCAGCACCCTAGAGCAGCAGCCGCCGTAGCGCGTGCAGCCATGGATGTTTTCGCTTCTGGCATGACAGACTATCACTGTGATCCAACTGCCGCAGCCAATACAGGGATCGTGGCCAAATTGTCTAAGCATCTTAACCTTGACAACCCAGTGACTCCTCGTCCGCAGGTGCCAGGCTTTCAGGGACAGTAGACTCTTTGGCAGTACGACCGCAATGGCGCGCTTGGCCATGTCCCAGGAACATCTCATCTGAGCCATAACAGTGACATCTTCAGTACTCCTGAGACCAATGTCCAGTGCGCTCACATGCTGTTGAAGTCCCTTCTGCCGTTGGACCCGGCTAACCCCATGACTCCGGTGTTTAACCAAATGAAGACACTACTCGATGCAGTACAAGCTTAGACTGCTTGAGCTGCTAACTCGAGGTTCAGACAACTGAGCCAACAAGGCACTCGAAGTCTACTGCTGGGACCATCGCACGATAGTCATCGAGCAGCAAGATCAGCGGTGGCTAATTCTAGCCATCGTAATTCCAGTACAGTCCATTCCAACCCCCGCTAGGGATACCTTGGAGATCTCCAAGACTGAATCCCACATGATCGACGAGATCTAGCTGATGTTTTATGAGAACGAAGGGAAGAATGAGACTGTGAGGACCGCAAGAGGCGGGATAATGAGTCTACATCCTCAAGAGGTCAATCTACGCTGCGACATGCAAGCTAGGGCGGATCGTCGCCCTCGAGGGGCCGCTCGCCGCTGCTACACTGGTTTCCCCCTCGGCAAGATGTGCACAGAGGACAGCGCTAGGTGACCCTTGAGGACGTCGATGAGGGGTGTAAGGCATTTACTCCTGCACTACGCGCGGTCAGGTGGCCGGACAAGTTTAAGCCCGGTTTGGTCGAGAAGTACTTGAGGAATATTAACCCCATTGAGTGGCTGCAGATCTACAGTACGGTCATGAGGGCAGCCAGAGGCAACGAGAAGGTGATGGCCAATTACCTGCTCACCACCCTCGATGGAGAAACAAGGTCTTGGTTACTCAACCTCTCACCTCAGTCAATATCGTCATGGGCTGAGTTGCGGGTTCTATTCATTGCCAATTTTCAAGGTACGTATGAACGCTCTGGAACATGTAGTGACTTGCAACGGCTAGTGCAAAAGCCAGGAGAGTCGTTGCGTAGCTTCATATGGCATTTTAGCTACAAGCGAAACCTAATCCCAGATATCTTGGATAAGGCAGTGATTGTGGCCTTCGAGAACGGGCTCAAGGACGGAGATCTAAAGGGGAAGCTCGCTAGTCGGAAGATTAGAACAACTAATGAGCTCTTCGGGCTTGCAGATAAGTACTCCATCCGCGCTGAGGCCCGAGACCACCTCGATAACCCCAAGCATGGCAGCGACAAACCCGAGTCATCCAAGCAAGGGGCAAAGAGGAACAAGAACCACGGGGAGAAATGCAAGGGTGACTCCACTGTAGCTGCGGTCGAAAGGGGCGAAGCGTGCAACCTAGGCGACAACAACGGCCGAAGTCGTGGAGGAAACAAGTACTACCCCATTCACCACACGAACAAACACGACTTTGACGAGTGCCAGGTAATTAGCAAGAAAGTCCAGGAGAAGCTCAATGCCACCCTCGACGAGCGCGGGATTGAGCAGGCTAAGGAGAAGCCTGAGGACAATGAACCCGAGTATCGAGGGGCTAAACACAAGTTAGCGCATATCTTCGAGGGATCTGCCACATACGAGTCCAAGGGGCAGTACAATGCAGTCGAGAGAGAAATCAACCTGGCCATGCCAGCTCTCCCTGGTTCCTCAAGTGGTCAGAGGTACCAATCACCTTCGACCAATCGGATCACCCATCTGTGGTCCCACATCCAGGTCGATACCCTGTAGTGGTCGAGCCCACCATCATAAACATCAAGGTCGCCCGAACCTTAGTCGATGGAGGTAGCTCGCTGAACCTTATCTTCGCAAAGGCACTAGATAACACAGGAATTCCCCAGACCGAGATAAAAGCCAGAGCTAAGCCGTTCCATGGCATAACTCCATGCTCATCATCGACCCTGCTGGGCCAGATCAAGCTACCGATCATGTTTGGCATGCCAGACAATTTCCATACAGAAAAGTTCTATTCGACGTAGCGAATTTTGAGACCGCTTACAATATGATTCTGGGCCTCCCAATGCTGGCTAAGTTCATGGCGGTGGTGCATTATGCATACCAGACTGTCAAGATACCCTCACCAAAAGGAGTCCTCACAATAAAGGGGGACCAACGCGCTGTGGTTAGGTGTGACAAGAAAAGCCTAGAGATGGCTGAGCTTCTCTGTGGATTGACAGCCAGTGCCGGTGATGAGAACACTAAGCGCCAAAAATCCAGAGGTTGTGATCAGGCTTTCGCGTTCAATAGTGCCGCCAACGACCTGATCAATGTCAGCAGAAAGGACAAGAAGACCTGCGATGATGTTAGGATGGTGCCACTCGACTCGATAGAGCCATCTACGATGGTCAAGGTAGGTGCTAATCTCGACCCCAAATAGGAACTTGAGCTCGTCACTTTCCTTCGGTCAAACCGCAATGTGTTCGCATGGCAACCGTCCGACATGCCCGGAGTCCCCAAGGAGGTGATCGAGCATCGATTGGCTATGGAACCAAGCGCCAAGCTTGTGGTGCAAAAACAGTGCCAATTCATGGAAGATTGGAAGCAAACCATACAAGAGGAGGTCGGCAAACTCCTGAAGGCTGGCTTTATCCGAGAGGTCCGTCACCCAACACGGCTAGTGAACCCAGTCCTTGTAAAGAAGGTCAATGGCAAGTGGAGAATGTGCGTCGACTACATCGACCTCAACAAAGTAGATCCTAAGGATCCTTTTCCTCTCCCCTGCATTGACCAGATAGTGGACTCCACTGCAGGTTGTGAACTACTAAGTTTTCTAGATGCCTATTCAGGGTATCACCAAATTAGCATGTCTGCAGAGGACGAAGAGAAAACCGCCTTTACTACTCCTTTTAGTGTATTCTGTTATACAAAGATGCCCTTTGGTCTAAAATGTGCTGGCGCAACGTATCAACGCTGTATTAAAAATTGTTTGAAGTCCCAAATCGGGTGCAATATAGAAGCGTACGTTGATAATATCATAGTAAAATCGAAAGCCAGGGGCACCCTAATCGGCGACCTTAGGGAAACATTCGACAATCTCAGAAAGTATCAGATGATGCTTAATCCCAAGAAGTACACGTTCGGCATCCCATCCGGCAAGCTTCTCGGCTTCTTGGTGTCCAGTCGAGGCATCAAGGCCAACCCGGACAAGATCGAGGCAGTGAATCAGATGCGCTCTCCATGAACGCTAAGAGAGGTCCAAAAGCTTACAAGATGTATTGCGACCCTTAGTCAATTCATCTCTTGGATGGGCGAATGAGGGCTATCTTTCTTCAAACTGCTCAAGAAGCATGATAACTTCGAGTGAACCAAGGAGGCCAAAGAAGCTTTTCAAAATCTGAAAAGGTACTTATCGTTTCAATCAATTTTAGTTTCACCTAATAAAAAAGAGGAGCTCTTCTTGTACATTGCAGCTACCCCCTAATTAGTAAGCACGGTCCTGATGGTCGAATGGGATTGCCTCGAGAAAAAGACCAAAATCCAGAAGCTAGTATATTACGTGAGCGAGATATTGCACAATGCCAAGTCACGATATCCTTAGATACAGAAAATGCTATACGCCGTCCTGATGACTTCCTGAAAGTTACGGCACTACTTTTAGGCACACAAGATTACGGTTATGACAACGTATCCACTCAAGGAGGTGTTGCGCAACCAAGAAGTGGTAGGACGAATTGCACAATGGGTAGTCGAGCTCAATGAGTTCAAAGTCAATTTTGTGCCACGAACCAGTGTTAGGTCAGGAGTTTGGCAGACTTCATCGCAGAATGGACTCACGTTGAGGAAAAGGAAGCCAAGATGGTCGATGACCACTGGATTATGTTCTTCGATGGATCGCTCATGCTCCAAGGCTCGGGGGCTAGCATCATGCTTAAATCTCCCATAGGTGAGGAACTTAAATATATCATTCAACTCGATTTTCAAGTTTCGAATAACGTTGTAGAATATGAGGGACTGATCAACGGACTTCAAATAGTCGCAACACTAGGAATCAAATGATTACTCGTGTGAGGGGACTCACGGCTAGTCGTAAACCAAGTGCAAAAAGAGTACCAATGCTCAGATGACAACATGGCAACGTACCTGAACGAGGTCCGCAAGTTAGAGCACAAGTTCGAAGGTCTTGAGGTAAGGCACATCCGATGGAGTGATAATGCCACCGCCAATGAATTCACTAGGCTCGCTTCATCCCATTCACCCACGCCCGCGGGAGTCTTCATTGAGAAACTCCCAAAACCACCTATCTCCCCTTCGCGAGAGATAGACGCTGCCCAGCTCGACCAGCATTCTGGTCGAATCGGTGAGGTAGAACTTGCAGACACGGAAGCTGTACTACTCGAATGCAAACTAACCTGGATGATGCCATTCTGGGCCTATCTCGAAGGTTAAGAGATCCCTGACGATGATGCCTCAGTCGAGAAAATTGCACGTAAGTCCAAGCTTATACGCATTGGAAGATGGCAAGCTCTGTTGGAAAGGGAGTAACGGAATCTCGATGAAGTGCATCACTCGGGAAGAGGGTAATAAAATATTGCTCGATGTCCATGGAGGCATCTGTGGCAATCATGCGTCCTATCGCACTCTAGTCGGGAAGGTTTTCTAGCAAGGGTTCTATTGACCAACTGCCCTTCAGGACACTTGTGAGCTAGTGAAAAAGTGTGAAAGCTGCCAATTCTACAACAAGCTGACCAGTCGACCAGCCCAAACCCTGCAAACTATTCCTCTGCCTTGGCCCTTCTTCGTCTGGGGCTTGGATATCTTGGGACTATTCCCTAGAGCCCAAGGAGGTTACAAGTTCCTGTTCGTGGCAATCGACATGTTCGCCAAGTGGATCGAGGCCGAACTCATCAGGAACATCACCTCAGAAGCGGCCAAGAGGTTCATGAGGAGCATTGTTACTCGATTTGGCATCCCGAATCGAGTGATTACCGACAACGGTAGCTAGTTCAAGAGCAGTGCTTTTATAGTCTTCTTCGAAGAACCAGGAATCAAACTTTGCTTCACCTCTGTCCCTTATCCTCAGAGTAATGGTCATGTTGAATGCACCAACAACATGGTCTTGTAGGGGATTAAGACCTGCGTATTCGATAGGCTAAAAGTTTACTCGACTCAGTGGGTAAAAGAACTTCCCTCAATGCTATGGGCCATTCGAACATCGGCTAGTCGAGTCACCGGTGAGACTCCGTTTTTCTTGGTCTACAGAGCAGAAACAGTGTTTCTGATTAAGTTAACGTTCAAATCACCCCGAGTGGAGAACTACTCAGAAAAGGAGCAAGAGCAAGAGCGAGCAAATGACATAAATCTACTCGAAGAGTACAAAGACCGAGCGTCCATTTGAGTGGCCAAGTATGAACAGGCCTTGTGAAGATTTCACAGCGCGAGGGTCCAAGAAAGAGAGCTTGACGTTGGGGACTTAGTACTACAAAAGGTGCAGAAGCAAGATATTCGTAACAAATTATCGCCTAGGTGGGAAGGTCCCTATGTGGTAGTCGAAGCTACTCGACCAGGATCGGTGCGACCATCTACAGCGAACGGCGTGGCACTGGACAATTCGTGGAACATCGAACAACTAAGAAAATTCCACACATAAGAGAGAAAACATCAAAAAATCAAACAAAGTGAAAAATTCTAGGCAAGTAAAAGGTCATTTTATTTAGATTGGTAACAAAGGTTTTCTATTACATTTGTAGACAGGCTACTCTAGGCACCCTACAGCTACTTGCCTTTGAAGGCGTCTCGCCTCCTCTTTTGCTCACTTTGGGACAAGCAACTAATAGTCCCCGGAAGGCTTGCGCCCTTGGAGTGGGCTGGAAGAGGTGGCGAAGGGGCGCTAGCCGGTTGATGGTTGGGGTCAACCCCCTTTACCACCAAATGCCCCCAAGCACCATCGTGATGGTTTGGAGGGCCAGCAAGCACCGGATCAATGAAGCTGTTTTGAGCTTCACCTTCGCTGCTAGCGTCGGCGGCCTTGCCTTTTTCTCCTTCGGTGTTGGAGGAGGCAGCAACCTTCGTAGGAGGAGCGGAGATGGCATGGTCTTGTACAGGGTCGACGCGCAGCTTGCTCGTCACCTCCTCCTATTCTTCGGGCCACACCTCTCTCTCGGTGGCCCTCCGATCGATCGGTGACCTCTTTTTTGATTGCATCCCAGTCGATCTCGTCGTCTTCATCCTCATAAAGGACAATGACGATGCGCTGTGAGGGCCCCGTGGCTGGAGATAGAGGAGGGATCTCAATGGAACCTCCCGGGGAGGAGCTCCCTTAAGGATCTCTAGGGAAGGAGGAAGGAGCGGTGAAGAGGCCATGAAAACATCTGAAGAAGTTAAAAGTGTTGCAGTACCAAAGCGAAAGAAAGATGGTGCTGGGAGGCTGCGTGTCTCGTCTATTTATAGCCCTGGGAGCGGTTCAGGCTAGGAGTTGCGATTCAACGAGAGTCCGTGTCAGTTCTGGTTTATGAGGTATTCCTCTGTACTCCGGCATAAATGCGGAAGCTGAAGAGACGCCGCAGTAGTCCTTAGTAATAATAGCTGAGTAAAAACAGCGCTAAGCCTTATTAGTGCGCCCGGGGGCTCGTGCACCTAAGTGTACGTCCGAAGGACACCAGGCGTGACGCTTATGCCCAATTGTTTCCTCGATGGCGTAATCGAGTAGAAAGTCAGGGGCCACATCATGCTTTCTCCAAACGTTGAACTCCACCAAGTATGCTCGAGGGCTCACGCACTGAGGCATATGGTCGAGAGTTGTTTTCAAAAGACACTTACGCCTAGTCACTGTAATCGCTTATGAGTAAGAGGTTGAAGATTACGCTGCTCAAGTTCTCACCTCTGCTTAGCCTTGTCCTCGGGTTGAGATTCTTATTGAGTAATGGGCCAGGAATGATGATAGATGCGTAAGACTAATGCTCCGCTGACATCTCGATCCAACTATCGAGTAAAAGCCGAGAGTTGAGTCACGACATTATGTTTACCATACTCTACTGCCCACCCAATTGTCTCATCGAGTGAGGAGTCGGGGGCTACAAGTAAATCGATGCATAGGTAACTCGATACCTTGTCTAATTCTTTGCCCTATGTCAGTTCTCTTTTGGTCTATACATTTATCGAGCGGAGCGCATTGTAGGCACAAATTTTTGCTATTTGCTTATATGAATGCGAGTCCCTTTGCATGTGTTTACTCGACTTCGCACTTAGCTGGTCGATGAATGAAGCCAAAGCGCGGCCATGCCTGAACCCGACGATGAGTAATTCTATCCTGCGCGCAAATGAGCACCAGATTGTCAAACATCTAATGCTCAGCGGTTGGCGGAGATAAGACCTCTAGTCAGTTCTACATGCGCTGCTCAACAAAGCTCATGTTTGCTAGCACAGTTTAAGTCATACAGTCGATAAAGGCTAGCAAAGAATCGCATAACTCTTAAAAGTTGCCTACATGGCACCAATATTATGCACAGCCTCTCCGTGCATAAGCTCAGGGGCTCAGAAATTTGACGAGAATTTTTTCTTAAGTCTTGTGCGTAGGTGTAGTCAAAGTGTGAGCGCAAAAGGCTAGAGGTCTATAAGTGTTAATCGGAATTGCATCTACTCGTGTCTCCTTTGTTTCATCGGTAAGGAACCAAACGACAAGACATGAAAGGATAAGCAAGCCTGTTAGTATTTTCATCAAAAGACCGCAGCGTCGACGGAAGTCTAGTTACATCAACATAGCAAGCCTAGGGGTTTTCTCTAGCTTCGCTATCAAGAGACAACTCTAGCCCATCCATGAACTTCTCGGCCTGACCTCTGAAGGACTCAATGAGGTCAGCGACCTCGTCTTCCTCACAGGCGAAGCCTTCGTCTAAGCGTGAGAGGTCCAGGTTCGGATAGTGGGTCTTCATTAGGCCTAGTAGGGATGATGACACAAGGTGAGCTAATGACATGTTGTGGAGGGTTTTCAACTGCAGAGCGGCTAGCGCCGTGTCTGATGCATCCTTTCCTCCTCAACCGCCTTTAAGCTCATTTCTGCCTTGTCCAGGTTAGCACTGGCTTTGAGCCATGCGGCGTCCGAAGAAGCTTTCTACGCCCTTAGCGCATCTACCTCCACCTTTAGCCTTTGTGCCTCCGCATCAGCTTTGTCTTTGGCCGCCCTCAACCTCTTCGCCTCCGCATCGGCTTCGGCCCTGACCATCTTTAGCTCTGCCCGAAGGCCCACCAGCTCAGAGTCCTTCATTCGGGTCACCTGTTGGTGGGAAGTTGAGAGCAGCTCGTTCTATTGCTTAGCTTCCTCGCAGAATGTTTCGACATGTTGCAGGGTCTCAAAAGTGCTTTGTCAAAAAGCGGTTAGGAGAGGCTAAAAGAGAAGGGTGGGGCGAAAAATAAGTCCAAGGCAGAGAAGCAACAGAGTATGTTTGCATACTTGTAGCTGTGGCTTCAAGACCGACCAGTATTTGAGGGGCACAAGAGGGGGTGGAAGAGACGAAGTTGTGGCCGTAGTGGTCACAGCCAACACCTCGGAGGCCAGAGTGATCACGACCGTGTCCAGCGGCGGCGCGGTGCCAATCGACGCAAATGTGACTGTGACTGGCAGCGGAGAGACACCGGTCGAAATGGGTTCGACTGTGTCTAGTGACAGCGTGGAAACAGCAGAAGTACCCTCGACCACGTTGCTAGATGAACCCTTCCTACAGAGGCTTCCTATGAGCTTTCTTCTAGAAGAAACAGGGATGCGGAGGAGCGAACGAAGAGATAACTTTACCTTCCCATCTTGAACTTCACCCTCACATCTCCTTCCAAGGCAGAGGCATTCTTTAGGATAGGTTTGGCCCCAGTGGTTGCCTTCTTGACTGGCCCATCTGGTTGGAGCAGTGGTGCCGGTGGGTCAACGATCGAACGTACGGCCTGCCCACACAAGACGACCATGAGCAATGAGCCAGGCTACATGCAGGTCATGTAATTACCTGATAGTAACTATACCATTTCAACTATCTTAGTCGATGGAGAAGCTTCTCGAGGAGACGCCTGCGGGGCAGTAGCCAGATTTTGCGCCTCACCACCGGGCCTGTTGGTCCTCCAAAAGCTATCAGATTATGTCAACAATGATCTCATAGCATCTGAGCGAGTGATTGAATATCACCTGGTCAGAACCTCTTGTTGGTGACGTCCGACATCACTTCACTAGTGGCTGGGGTGTTGGTGATGCCGATCTCCCCATTTGAGGAGAATCTGCCACCTCTCGCTCCTGAGTTGCTTCGACCTCGCTGGGGTCTATGGCAGGCACCGTGTCCCCGATGCTTGCTCGCCGTCTCGAGCAAGATCATTGTCCAAGACAGTGGCTCCCTCGAGCAGCCCGCTGTAGTCGTCATGCTCAGCCTCCTGAAAAGAAAAGAACTGGTTAAACCACAATGTATGCCAAAGTGCGGCAGTTTTGGTTGTTACTCGATACATATCTCTGGTTGAGGATTAGCCAGAGAGTAAGCCTCTACACCACAGGGGCCAGGATTGGAACCCTAAAAGATCTTGCTCATTTGAGCAAAGATATTCGCATCTGACAAGACTGTTGGTCAATAAACCAGTTCGTTAGCCACTGGTCATGGCAAAAGGAATAAGGACGGAAGAAGACATCACTGCTTACTCTCAGAGCTATCTTTGATTGCATCATCGACTCCAAAGTTCTCCCAAGCTAGGTGGTCTCAGCACTTCAGTAGACTCGATTGACGTGTTAGGAAATCACGAGTGACATGCCACCCAGTTAACCCCTTCTTCCTCAGCTCCTCGATCTTCATGATGTAACGTGCGTTATGCACCGTCGACGGAAGGACTTTTGTCTAGAGGTCGGAAGAGCTCAGGAAATATGGCTGATAAGACAAAGGAAAATTGACTGTGTCTGGCGAGGTGATATAAAACCACCACTTCTTCTAGTCCAATTGCCAAGAAGAAGTCACTGGAACAGTAATATAAATGCTAGCAGCACTGCCGCGGAGGTGAAAGCCAGTAGCCTCAACGACATCATTTTTTGACGATCTCTTCAAGTAGTAAAACTGACGAAACAAGTTGAGGCTGGGTCTGATGCCCAGGAAGGCCTCACAAAGATGAACAAATATACTGAGCATTGTGATCGAATTAGGGCTCAGGTAGAAAAGCTAGATTTCATAGAAGTCCAGAACATCAAGTAGGAATTTAGAAGGGGGAAAGCTAAGACTACAGCGAAAAAAAGACTCAAAAACTACAGTTTCATCCTCATCCTTAGGAGTCGGATAATCCTCACAAACGAATGATCTCCAGTGAAAGAACGCCCGAGGAGGAACGAAGCCGCCTTTCTCCAACTCTGCGAGATGCTTCTCCATCATGATAGACTTATGCCATACTTGCTGAAAGGTCTCGTCACTAAAGACTGGTCCCACGGCGGGCATTGCCGTAGTCTCCTTTTTCGGTTGTGCAATGGTCTTAGGGTTGGTAGAAGAATCAAAAGCCATTGGAGCAAGAAAAAAAGAAAGATCTCTCAAGGCACGTCAACGCAAGGGCTCAAGAAGGCCAAATGAAGGCTTCGAGAGGAAGGCTGAAGATGCAAGAATGAAATGGCTACAGTTTCGAATCCTAGGATTTATAAGCTAAAAGTGTCCAGGCACAACGGTTCATTTCCCGCCGTACAGCATGATGATCGCTGAGAAAAGCGGAATGATGGCGCCGCATTCGCCAAAGCACTTCTGATAGTAACAATAAATGCTGAAACTACTCAACATTCAGAATTTCTGACAACAGTTCTAACTTCGCTCAAAGTTGGATTGACTGATCAATATCGAGTGACATAAGGCTACCCTAAGCATTCGAGCTAGACTTGCAGCAGGGCGCTCGACCTCGCATATCCTACTCGATACTTAGCGATTCCCAACTTGCTCGAACAATTCAACCACAAGCAGGTGAGGCATTGCTCGACCAAACCATGCTTGGAGATAATCGACCAAGCACTCAAATGGACCCTCCGCTAAGCAGAGTTCGGGGACTACTGTCGAATATCCAAATATGGGATATGGGCATACGCCGTAAAGTCAAAGGTCATACCATGTATATCTGTAACAGCATTTGAAAACTCCAAAGATTTCGAGTCTAGCTCAGTTGGATAAGATATGTGGAGAAGGAATATCCTAATATGGGCAGGATTCGATCGTATTCCCGATACGAAGAGACCTACTCGAATATGCCCGGAGGTTGTGGAAATTCAAGTGCGATACAGAGATCATAATAGCAACAGGACTCCTCATCGACCACGATTCGATACTCCAACCCACTATATAAAGAGTAGGCAGGACATCGTCAAGGGGGGAGCCAATTGCAAGCCACAACAAGCCAATTCAGAGCGCAAGCTTCAAGCCATCGCCATCCAGAGCCAGACGCACAAGAAGATCTCTACGCAGACATCTAATAGCCATAGTCTAGCCACTCCCCATATTTATATTCTTCCTTGTAATCAGGACTAGCTCCTTCGATCTATAATCTGTTCATCGTTCTCATCCATCGCTGACACAGGAGTAGGGTATTACCCAACCATGTGGCTCGAACCTGTCTACATCGTGTGCCCTTGATTGTGTGTTTGATCATGCATATCTCAAAGGTACCCAAATATAAGTGTGTTGTTGATCACTAACCTTCGACACATGTAACGTAGGAATGCGGGTCCACATATCTTAATCTCTCTGACAAGGTGAACAACAAGGTGGACCATGATATCGAAGAATGACGGTGGGAAATGCATCTCAGGCTGACATAGAGTCTACACCACCTCGCTCTGTAAGTTGTCTAACACATCGGCATCAATAACTGCAGAAGATCACATTGAAGAAGTAACACAGCTTCGTGATTGTCGTGATTGCCAACTTGACATCCTCTGGCAGAATATTTTGAATTGCAACTGGGAGCATTTGGGTCATCAAGACATGGCAGTCGTGGGACTTCATGCCCAGCAACTTCAAATCATCCATTGACACAAGCTTCTTAATGTTCACCGAGTAGCCAGATGGAACTTTAATTCCTTGGAGACACTTGTAGAGGTCTTTTTTCTCCTTCTTGGATAGGGTGTAGCATGCAGCAGGGATGTCGGACCTTTTCCATCCTCCTTTATCACTGCAAGCCTAGGCCTGATTCCCATGTAGGCCATGTCGCAATGAACATTCACCATCCTTGGTCTTCCCAGGTATGTCCAGCAGGATACCAACCAAATTGTCACAGACATTCTTCTCAATGTGCATGACATCATTACAATGCTGGACATCTAACTCCTTCTAGTACGGTAAGTCCTAAAATATCAACCTCTTTTTCCAAACGGTCCTAGGATGAATAGATTTGTGGCTCTTTCCATACTGCACATCGATATCCTCCACACGTGAATATACTTGGATTTCACTCATAGGCTGCGGGGCCAAACGGACTTCCCTCTTCACATCAAATTTGTCATCCATCTTATGGTATTGATGACATCGAAGTTGAAACCTACGGTGACCATATACACAGTTTTCTTAGAATTCGGCAGCCATAGGCTCTCAGTCCCCTCTTCACAAATAGGACACGCGCTTTGGCTCTTTTTATACTGTAGCCCACCAAATTACCAAGGGCTGGGAAATCATTTATGGTGCAAAGTACCATAGCCCATAGGGTGAAATGCTCTCTTTTGTACACAACCCACACCATGACCCCCTCGTTCCACAATTTTACCAAATCCTCGATCAGTGGAGCAAGATACACATCAATATCATTTCTCGGCTGTTTGGGTCCCGAGATTTGCAACAACATCATGATATACTTCTGCTTCATGCACAACCAAGGAGGTAGGTTGTAGATACACAACAGAACTGGTCAGGTGCTGTGACGACTGCTCATGTTACCAAACGGATTCATTCCATCATTACTCAACACAAATCTTATGTTCCTCATTTTGGTACCAAACTCCTCATGCTTCCAATCAATATTTCTCCATTAAGCCGAATCAGCATGGTGTACCAGTTTGCCATCTTCCTTTCAAGACTCATAATGCCAACGCAACAATTTTGCCTCTCTAGGTTTTGCAAACAACTACTCCAAACGGGGAATGATGGGCAAGTACCACAATACCTTTGCCGGTGCACCTTTAGTGACCTCTTCAACATCATTGCCCCGACTCTTACGCTTCTTCTTGTTACGCTTCTACTTTTGTTTGTACCGGCGCACCACATACTGGACAAACTAGCAGCTCCTTATGCATGTTATGGTACAAGATACAATCATTTGGACATGCATGTATCCTTTCTATTTCCATTCCCTCTACATCCTACAACATTTGCTCCAAATTGTCCTCCTCAAACATTTCAAGCTGCAACTCATTATTTGGTTCCACCGTGTCTTCATTCCATACCAGAAGGGTACTACCTATCTCCTCGTGATAGATCCAACACGTATAATTCCTCACGAAGCCATGTCGAATCAGGTGGTCCTCAATTTAAGCTGAGTTGTTAAATCTCCTCAGATTGGTGCAATCTATGCATTTACAATATATAAAGTTTACACCCCCTCCTCACCGTGTCCTTTTCTGCAATTTTTTTGAACTCCTTAACACCTCTCTGAAATTCAACACCCACACAACTTTTCTGATACATCCATTCCTTATGGTCCATCTGCAATTAAACTTCACACAATAAATTAAGAAAAACTAGAGCGACACCTAGTGTCGGCGTATTCCACCTGACAAGACCCCGTCAACGAACAGGGTTGACTACTCCCTAGACGGAAGGTTTGATTCGGTAGAGGGCGTCTTCGTGGCTGGAAACCCTAATATCTCCCACGATGGATTCTGGGAATCAAAAGACTAATGGACACGGCGATGTACCCAGGTTCAGGCCCCCAGCTAGGGTAGTGGCCCTACGTCCTGCTGGTTCTTTGTTGAGGAAATGTGAAGGGGATTACAATGACCTCCCTAGCTTGGGTGAGTTCTCTCTTCTTTCAACCTCTCGATCTCTCAGTCTTTCTTCCTCCTTCCGGCCCCCCTTCGTCCCATGCACCGAGATGCCCTTATATAGACGGGTTGGCCTGGACAGGGGAGAATGTGACGCTATACTCATCTACAATACATTAATTACACCCATCATTCCAACTTCCATATCGACCCACGACTCATTTATTACATACGCCTCCGTGACCTTGTCCTTCAAATCTCATTTAATATCAGTGCGTGGCTTCACCCGGTCCGCCAGGGATACACTACCAGAAAACGGAAATTTCGTTAGGGTTAAAAAACCGTCACGAAAAACCGTCATGAAAACAATTCGTGACCTGTAACCGTCACGCAATAGCTCTCACGAATCTGACGCTAGGGAAATTCAATTTTGCATGGCGGTGATCCGTCACGAACATATTTCGTGGCGATGGCGACCTTCAGAAAAACAATGATCTGACCAGATTGCACAAGAAATTTCGTGACAAGGGTTGACTCGCAGGAAAATATTTCGTGATGGTGCTTAACCGCCACGAAATTTTTTCTTAAGGGTTCAAAGCCTCCACGAAAATTGAGCTCCACCGACGGAACATAATTTTCATGGGAGTATAAACCGTCACAAAAATTTGAATGTACCGACAGAAAAATTAGCCACGAAATTTTTTCATGAGGGTTTAAAACCTCCACGAAAATCGAGCTCCACCGACTGAACATAATTTTCATGGGAGTAGAAACTATGACGAAATGTTGAATGTACCGACATAAAAATTCATTTCTGTAGGAGTGTGAAAACATCATGAACATTAAGTTAAACCGCTAGGAACGAACATTTTCGTGAGAGTACAACACTGTCATGAAAATTGAGTTGAACTAAAGCAGACATTTTCATGAGTGCAAAACCCCTATGAAAATATAATTGTACCACACACACACACATATATATCAGCTAGCACAAAAATACAAATTCCATCCAAATTCCAAATGCACACACATATATATCAGCTGGTACAGAAATACAACCATTGGTACATACATATATGCAACCTGGATCTCATTTCGGCACAAACATATCCATGATCAAAAGCCAACCATTACATCACTTTTCAATAACAAGTTTATGTAGTTGAAGACTTGTATTGCACAAATATCATACCAGGTAGTATCCACTAAGCATTCGAACGTATCGCTTGAAAGTTGGGCGGCTTGTAAAATATCCAGTCCAGTAAGCATTTGGTGAATCAGCATATCTACAATTTGCGATAGAATAAGAGCACAAAGAATGAACTGTTATCATTTTAGTAAGTTTGATAACTTATGAGAAATAATCATCATATTTGAGTGGCCAAGATTCATTTGATGCATGTTTTGCATCTGTGTAAATGGATGGAGTAGAATACAGCGCATGCACTTGACCATCCTGCGATGTTCAGGGTGTTATTTCTTATCTTCAACTACTTTCAGGACATTAGATAACTGTGCATGTCATTGAATTGCATAGACAATTCACATTAACAAATGTGTGTAGGTGGAAGTTAAGACATTAGTTATGTATGTTGTTGTGTTTCTGAATGAAATGCAGTCTGGTAATCCTGTTCTGGTACATGAGGATAGGGGATGTCATGCAAAGCTCACATATGTTACATATCCTAAGAATACATAAAGTTCACCTTTCATGAAAACAAAAAACTATTTTCTAGTTTGAGAGCCAGCAGAATGGCAAAAAATGAGAACAGAACATGAAAAGTGCACAACAAAAATATTTTTCTAGAATGACAGTCTGACAGTTTAAACTAGCAATACCTTGTTCACATAGTGGATAAGTCTGTCCATATTCCGGAACCAAGATTCAGCATACTGATAATTAAAATCATCCCCCGTGGTCCACATTATGTGGTTTGTACGCATCACATTTGCCCGATTAACGAAACATCAGAAGTCATATCCAGGTTTCAGTTCAAAATCTATTTTCAAATTGCTCAAGTAAACCACAGAGCTGTGGCAACAAATGAAAGTTTACCTGTGCTATGGCTGCAGAAACAAAATCATTAACACGTTGTTCAACATTATAGTCAAACAGCAACAGATCATCCTATAAATGGTTGTATAATGAAATAAAATTTTCCGGTAAGGTTCTGTGGAGAACTGGAGATCACTGAAACAGCTCGTCTACAGCCAAATACCTGAACTGGTATGATGTTGTCAGCCAAAACTTCGAAACTAAAGCCATCTGGAGGGCTATAGTGGACAGGAAATGCATTTGTGAAGATCTGCAATTTAATCATACTTTAAATGAATAGAATACAGAAATGTAGTTGCGATTTAATTCTACATGCTAATGAATAGAATACACATAAATATTTCAAAGCAAAAGAACAATGATAACCTGAGAAGATGAACCAAAAGTTCTTGAACCCTGCCATATGACCTCTAGGCCTTTATCTGCTTTTCGTTTTGCCCTATCTTGGTAATCAATTCTTGCAAAATGCATAGAATTGAAACCAAGCTACAATTGCAATAAAATAAAATAAAAATCAAATGTAAAGCTCCAGAGAATAGCACATCAATTCTTCAGTAAGAGAAAATTCTATTCCCAATAAAATTCTGAAACACCAATGAGGCTTTTGATTAAAATCCAGCATACCAACATAACAGCCAGCAGACCAACTTTACAGGCATAACCAGTAGTACCTGTAATGCCGGACTGGTAAATGACAGATAACTGGTGCTGGTAAATGACAGACTCACTTTTATGAAGGGCTGAAGGCTCAAACTGGTTCTCTACTACAAATTTTATCATTTGTCAGCCAAACAACAAAAACAAGCAGAAACCAATTGCATAACCCAACTACACTTGCCGCTAGAGTATATTCACCATACCCATAAGAAGCAAAATGGAACATCTGCTGAAAACTAAACTAGAGCATCATGATTTCAACAAAATCATAAGACAAAAGCATTCAACTAAATTTGCATAAATACTTGTAAAAGGAAATTGCAAGGCTTCCAGGGAGCTGTATCTATTATTCAGTCCATGCATCAGTTTATAATAATACTTCAATACTTTCGGGAACATGGACATCATCCGCAAATGTGATGTCAATACTACCTCTGCTCCCAGCAAATAAGCTTGAACTGCAGAGTGACCAAAAGGATCAATTTGCCAGGCAGCCCTTGGAGTCTTGTTGAATTGTTTCTTGATCATCCGGTGACCAAGTGTGGTCTGATCAATCATGTCAATATAATGGACAGCAGCTTCATCATGCATACACCACCCACCATTTCTGGGGAAAAAACCTCCACAATTTGTTAAATTCTAAAGATAAGAACCAAGGGAATAATCAAATATTAATGGCCAAGCACGTTTTCATAGCCAACTGCTCTTTCCCAAGTAGTTACTAGGGACTGTCACTATTCCTGACAAATCATCCGAAAGTGTTTGACTTGACATAAAAAATCAGTTATTTTGCAGTTTGATCTTAAGCTATTGCAGGAACCCACAATGATGAAAAGGAGAATTTTAACTTGTTAGAAACTAATAAGAATGCCCAAATTGATTTCTTTCAAAGTCATCAGTCATATAACTCATACTTACAATGAGAAACATTGTAGAGTCCTCATAAGCAACAAGTGTTCTTGCATAGGCATCTACTAGCACATTGAGTATTTGGGGGTAACAGGTAAGTAATACATACCAAGGAGATCAATAGCAATTTTTAAACCAGCATTTGAACCATGGGTGTACTCTTCCTTGTATCTGATTGAACCATTTGCACCACTAGTTTTTATGTGCACATCGTATGTGCCAACATCATGCCATCTGCAGGGGAGAGCAAGGGAATTAAGTCTTCCACATAATACAGGCAAAATAAAATTCTAGATAAGTGAATGGAAACTAAACATGCAGAAAACGGAAGTCAGAGACAGCGTTAATTAGGTATTAGATGGATACAATACAGAGGAACCCAGTGTATCCTTGCAATACATCAAACAATAAATCTAGCATATAATCTAAATGACATATGTTCAGATAATGTTCCTTCACAGAATTTGTGCTTCATTGAAGTTTCTCTACAGTTCATTCCTTAGTGTGCACGGCATCTGATCCTATTAATGCATCACATAATTGTTCTTAAGTAATACTAGAACAGGCAGTTCATCTCAGCTTCTCCGATTCTGCTATTATGCACGCATGTGGGATTGAGAACCAACGCTTGCGCCTTTTTCGCTTGCAATCCTCCTGCTAGCCTGCTACTGTACATGGAACACATGATACATCTTCACGCCAGTCCACCAACATGAGAAAGCAACGTATGAACATCACAATATGTGAATAAAACACTCTCTTCCTCATTAGTTCTACATTTGTAGCCATAGAACCAAAATTAGGAGCTGCTCAAAGCACTAGCGCATGCACATAAGGTGTTTGTTGAATTGCCTTGCCCAAAACCGAAAATCACAAACACAACACACACCAGACCAACGACGCCTGAAATCCGCAGCAGCAATCACCAAACTAGGTGTTCAAATCTCACACACGGCTCATCTTAGCACAAAATTAGCAGGTAACTACATGATTTAAGCATCCAGGGTCCAAAGCATGAGCTCCCACGCCGCGCGAAGCAGAAGCAGCAAGGGTAGGAGCAGGCGCGGGAGCATGTGTATAGGAGGGAGAAGCGACAGGGGTTGAGTGAGCGTACGTACGTGAGGCGGAGCATGATGGGCTCGCAGCCCTTGGAGGAGATGAGGGCGCGGAGGTTGCAGCGCGCCCTGTCGACCTGGTGCAGGTACTTGGGCAGGCGGCCTGGGCACCGACGCCGGGAGGCCTGGACGGCGGCGGCAGGAGGGAGGGCTGCGACCTGGCAGGATTTGCGGAGGGCTGCGCCGCGGCAGGACTCGGGCGAAGGGTACTGGGAGGCGAGGCAGGCGGAGGGCGCAGGGAGGCGGGCAGCGGCACCGGGAGCCTTGGGTGGTGGGAGTTGGGGTGGCTCGGGGCAGACACCGCAGACCACGAGATCGGATTGGGGATTGGAATGGAGCACGGCCGCACGAGTCATGGGATTGGAACGGACCACGGCCGCACGAGTCATGGGAGGCGGAGGCGGAGGCGGCTCCGGGCGGGGCAGAGGTGGAGGCGGCGCCGGGCAAGGGCGGCGGCGGCGCGTCGAAGGGATGGGTAGGAGAAGCGTCGGGAGACTCGGGAGTCGGGAGTCGGTACTAATGAAACGAAGGGCTAGGGTTAGAAGTGAACAGGATATAGTATACTACTCCCTTTAATATGGAATGGAGGGAGTAGCATTTAGCGGGCCGGCTGAAATGTTTCGCGAGCCCGCTGAAACTGGCGCCAACGTCAGTATGGAGCGCGCGGAGAAACGATAAGTGTGGCGCGAAAAGGGAAATCGTGGTGGCCTTGTTCACGAGCGGAAGACATATTTCGTGATGGTTAAAATCTTTACTCATGAAAACTATAACCCACATAAAAATAGGTAATTTTCATAGTGGGACAGCTACTTTCAGTGACGGAGCCAGAAAGTTTCAAAGAGGAGGGCTCTACGTGTCTGTGTGAAAGCGTGACTGCAGTGAGGCAAGGCCACCATGACATGAAAAACAATCTGCTATGACGTCGCTACAATAACCAATCATATATATATATCCTCGAGAAGACAAGGTTGATGCATGTCAAAATTGAAGACTTTGTTAAGAAAATGTCAGACCTTCTTCACATAGAAAGAGATGCAGAGTTGGAATTCACTCAGGAAGAGTTGAATGCCACCTCATCAATAGATAGTAAGTCGAAGCAGCTGCTCAAGCCAATCGAGTACTTGGTGACCCATGGTCATGCACAATAAGAGCAGTGCGACACCATTTGCAATCTAGTTGTTAAAAGTAGTTCAACTGGTTAGTGTGCTTTACTTTTTATTATATTGTTAGCTGGGTTAGTTATTACAAATATGATTGTGAGGGGAGTGATGTTTTTCAACAGAGTTCTTTTGCTAGACACCTGACTAGGTGGGGCCGGGTGGGCTCCAGCCCCACTCAGCCCCACCAGTAGCTCCGCCTCTGGCTACTTTTATAACAGTTTATGAATACCTTCACGAAAATAACTTCAATTCATGAGGGTTTATGCACCACCTTCATGAAATGTATTTTTTACGAGGATTTATGCACCACCTTCACGAAATATTTTTGTTTTGTGGCAGTTTGTTTATAACTCTCACGAAAATATAGCAGCCTCACGAAATCTCGGTTTTCTGGCAGTGATATGACGCTCCTGCGACGGGTTTGGTAAGAGGCATCAGAGGGACAAGCCGTCGTTGTGTCGATAGTAGAACCCTTCACAATTAATGACCCTGACACGAGGTGCCAGGGGAGGGAAACTTCGAGGCGAAGCCTTCCTATCATTCCTTTGGTTGCCTTCGTGGCCTGACAAGGGGGGCCCAGATGGCCGCCCACTTGCTAGGCCGCCTCATCAGCCATCGCCCGTGAGCGAGGCATGATCGCCCGGCCGCCGCCAGGCGCCACGCTGGCCGCCGCCCGAAAGCGGTATGAATCGTCGCTACGCTGCTCGTCGAGCCACGCTGGCTCGCCAATGCGAGGTGTGATCGCCCGCGGCGAGGCATAATCACCCGCCGCTGCTGCGAGGCCACGCTGCTCCTCGCCCGTGGTAGGGCGTGATCGCTGGTCGCTCGCTAAAGCGCCACGTAAATTTACTTTCGCCCGTGAGTAAGGCGTGATCGCCACCGCCGCCAATGGTAGGGCGTGATCGCCCGGCTGCCCGCCAGGGCACCACGTGGGACGCTCGCCCGGCTACCCGCTAGGACACTAAGCTGGGCCAGGCCGCTTTTTAGGCCTATTACTTATACGGCGGAGAGGGTACCCCGGTGCAAAGTACACCGACAGTAGTCCCCGAAGCCGTCCTGGAATGCGCGACAGTTGCTTTTTAGACCTTATTTAATGTTAGTGCGTTCCTGGGTGGGCCCACCACCTCTGCACACGCAACCGCTTCGGTCGTCCCCACTTCCGCCGATTTTTCTTGGGACCCAAAACGCCGCGTCTTTTGCCTATTCGCGAACCATTTTTGTGGGGGGCTCTATATATATACACACCCCCACTCAACAGTTCACGCCTTCTGATCTTCTTCGCACTTGGCTCTTTGCTTTTCGCCTTCTTCACTCAAAAAACTTTGCTTCTGCTTCGATGGCACAGCCTCTTCTCTCTTCTACCGCTAGCCAGAGCAAGGTGGACCTCGTTGCCAAGATGGCACCCGAGGGCTCCCTGCACCTCCGCTAGGGGACCGTTGCGCCAGGCTGCAAGCCAGGGGAGATTGTCGTCTTCGCCTGGGGGCTTATGGCGGGCTTGGTGTTGCCGTTCTCCAAATTCTTTCTTACTATCCTCCACTTCTACGAGATTCATCATCTTCATCTCTCCCCCAACTCCATTGTCCTTTTCTCCACCTTCGCTTACCTCTACGAGATGTTCGTGAAGGTAATGCCCAATCTTCCCCTCTTTCGCTACTTCTTCACTTGCCGTGTCTCTCCCGACAGCGGGGTCGCAGGGAGCTGCCACTTCTGCCTCCGCGATGGGTCGGCGCCCCGCTACATTCCCTTCCAGCCACGCTCCAACTGGAAGAATTGGTGGAGCGACTGGCTCTACATCGGCGACGACAGCGGGGTCAACCTTCTTGGGGTGCCTTGCGCGCGGGCGGAAGTCCGCGAGAGCTGGAGCTCGCCCATCGAGGAGACGGCGGAGCTCCTAGCGATGGCGGCCCGCATCGATCGATTAATGGGGCGCCGCCCGATTAGCGCGGTAGTCCGAGACCGTGGCTCGGAGGATCGGCCCTAACGTCGTTGTCTTTGCATGGCGATACGAGGGGCGATGACGTGACGCGCATGTACCCGAGCAGTAAGTCATGTTGCCTTTCTTTTGAATGCATATTCTTCTTCAAGGTCACCATCAGCTAATACTCCCGTCTTCTTTTGGTGTTAGGCGAGGGAAATCTGGATGGTCCCGCCCTCTCCAGATGGCTATCTGGGTTGATCCCACCAGTGCCAAGTGGCCTGGAATTTCTAGCAGATGCCCGGCCGCTCTGCGATCTAGAGTTCGCGGAGTGCCTCCGGATCATTCAATCCTTCCCGGTGATGGACTCCACCGGTCCCGCCGTGGTGCCGTCCCGCTGCCCCTTGGTAATCAGGGACTAGCTCCGGGCCGACGACCAGAGCACAGGCAAACGCCGATCCCTCTGGATGCCCCGGGCGCAGACCCCAAGAGGGCCTGCACCGGGGATCAGACTCCTACTGCCGCCGCTTCGTCAAGCGCGCCTGAAGCGGCGACATCTTCTTCTAGGGCGGTGACGCCTGCCGCCCCTTCTCTGGCGCCGGCTACACCGACGCCGACTCCAACTCCTGCGGCGCCGTCTTCATCGGCACCGACTCCAATGGCACCAACTCGGTGGCGCCGAGTCAATCGCCGCTTTGGTGCCGCCGAGCGAGCTTCGATGGCGCCACCTCCTTCAGCTTCAAGTCGCCCCCGAGGGCGCTTGCCAAGACGCCCCAACCGCACAGACCTCCGCAGTGCCAACAGATGCAGCGAGCTCATCTGCTCAAGGGCAGCCTGGCGGCTTTGAAGCCGCTGGGCTGGATGTCACTGGGACCGGCGCTTCTGCTCCCCCCGCTCCAATCGCCCCCACCGCCTGTACCACCGGCCTGCATGCGTTGCTCGCCGAGCTTGGCGAAGCGCTCGTAGCCTGCTCGATCCCACGCTCGGCGAGGGCGGCCTTGAGCTTCTCCCGGGCTTTCTTGCTAATTACCTAGCACTCGTCGAAGTCGTGTTTGTCCATGTGATGGACGGGTCAGTACTTGTTTCCTCCACAACTCTGACCCATGTTGTTGCCTAGGTTGTGCTCTTTGCCCCTTTCGACCACGACTACAGTGGAGTCGCCTTTGCATTTCTTCCCGTGGTTCTTGTTTCTCTTTGCCCCTTTTTTGGATGACTCGGGCTTGTTGTTGCCATGTTTGGGGTTGTCGAGATGATCTCGGGCCTCGACATGGATGGCGTACATATCCGCCAGCTTGAAGAGCTCCTTAGTGGTTCTGATCTTCTTGGTGGCAAGCTTCCCCTTCAGATCTCCATCCTTGACCCCGTTCTCGAAGGCCACAATTACTGCCTCGTCTGAGATATCAGGGATCAGGTTTTGCTTGTCGCTAAAGCATTGGATAAAGCTATGCAATGACTCTCCTGGCATCTGCACCAGCCGTTGCAAGTCATTGCAAGTTTCGGGGCATTCGTACGTGCCTTGGAAGTTAGCGATGAACTGGGCCCGCAACTCTGCCCACGACGATATCGACTGAGGTGGGAGGTTGAGTAACCAAGACCTGGCCACTCCGTTGAGGGTGGTAAGCAGGTAATTGGTCATCACCTTCTCGTTTCCACTAGCTACTCTCATCACCGTAGCATAAATTTGCAGCAATTCGACAGGGTTAATCTTCCCCGAGTACTTCTCGACCGGACCAGGCTTGAACTTGTCAGCCACTTGACCGCACGTGGTGCTGGAGTGAATGCTTTACACCCTTCATCGACATCCTCAGGGGTCATCTGGTGCTGCCCTCGGTACACATCTTGCCGAGGAGGGAACCTGTGTCGCAGCGGCAAGTGGCCCCTCAAGGGCGAAGGTTTGCCCCGGCGTGCATGTTGCACTGGGAATCAACCTCTTGAGGATATGGACTCGTTATCCTGCCTCTCGCGGTCTTCACGGTCCCATTCTTCCCTTTGATCTCACAAAACATCATGCAAATCTCATTGATTATACAGGATTTGATCTTGAAGATCTCCAAGGTGTTTCTAGCGGGGGTTGGAATGGACTGTTCTAGAATTACGATGGCCAGAGCTAGCCACCACTGATCTCGCTACTTGATGACTATCGTAGGATGGTCTCGTCAGCTGGCTTCGGGTCCTTTGTTGGCTTAGTTGTATGAACCTTGTGTTGGCTTCTTGAGCAGTCTGAGCTTGCGCTGCATCGCGTAGTGTCTTCATTTGCTTGAACACCGGTGTCACAAGGTTGGTCGGGTCCAATGGCAAAAGAGACTTCAATAGCATATGAGCACACTGGACATTGGCTTTAGGAGTACTGAAGATGTCACTGTGGTGGCTCTGATGAGACGTTATTCCTAGGATGCGATCGGGCCTGCCATTGTGGTCGCGCTGCCAAAGAGTATGCTGCCCTTGAAAACCTGGCACCTGCGGATGAGGCGTCACTGGATTGTCAAGATTAAGATGTTTCGACAGTTTGGTCATGATCCCTGCAGTGGCTGCGGCGGCTGGATCATGGCGATGGTCTACTGTGCCAGGAGCAACGATATCTGTGGCTACATGCGCTGTGGTGGCTGCTGCCCTAGGATCCTAGGGTGTGCCTCGAGGGATATGGTGTTCCTAGCCGCCCATGGCTTCTGCCCCTGGATCCCTCTCTTGGGAGTTTCCAGCAGTAGTGCCATTGTTGGCCCTGGCAATGAATACGTGTTGATCTGTTCAATTGTTGCATGGACTACTGATGTCATCGCTACCGCTGTCACTCTCCGTGTCGAAGCACTTGAGGACGCTGGGCTCCAGAGGGTTGAACTCTATGAAGCACACCTCTCGGCAGGGATCCTCGGAACAGGACTCGATGAAGATGATGTGCTCGAGATCTCCAAAGGACACCCATCGATACAACATGGTTCAAAGGTGATCTCAGACCCTACCGATGGAGTGTGGTGGGTGTCGGGAATTCCGACGTGGGCATGCACCGAAGACATGTTTGATTTGCAAAAACAGTTGAAGGCCCCTACCTAGCACGCCAGCTGTCGAAGGTTAGTGATCGACAACACACTTATATTCGGGTACCTTTGAGATGTGTAGAGTCAAACACACAATCGGAAGAACACGATGTAAACAGGTTCGGGCCTCTTGGTTGAGTAACACCCTACTCCTGTATGGATGATGTATGAAATCTAGGAACATATTACAGATCGGTGAGACTAGTCCTGATTACAAGGAAAAAATAGATCTGGGGGTGGCTATGCTATGGCTAATGGATGTCTTGCTCAGAGATCTTCCTACCTGTCTAGCTCTATATGGCTATTGCTTCAGGGTTGCCTGAGATGTGGTTTTCCTTAACGATGTTTACCCTTGCCCTTATATAGTGGGTTGGAGTACCGAATCATGGTCGATGAGGAGTCTGTTGCCATTATGATCTCCATAACTGCCTGACGTATTCAAGTGGGTTTCCTCATATCGGGAACACGATCAAATCCTCCCTTGTACAGGGATATCCTTTTCCCACGAGGATGCCCTTTCTCCATATATCTTATCCCGTCGAACTAGGGCTCGAGATATCTAGAGTTGTCAAATAATAGTGGAGATATATGTGGTATGATTTTTGACTTTATGGTGTACGCCCATATCCAATATTTGGATATTCGACAGGTTCAAGTTGAGTTATTATGAAAATTAAGCTCAAGAAAAATCCCAATGTACTCAATCAAAACCAAAAATACAAAATGAAGAGAAGAAGTTGAGAAACTGCAAATTGGGTGGCCATAGAGCATAGAAAAGATAGTAGAGAACACTATAGCTCAGATTCACTCTCATCTTTTGCAATGACTGATGTAAGAAAATTGCCTCTAGATCCCAAGCTAAGGAGTGTGCACAGACCTTGTCTACCTAGGGTGCCCAACACCTACTAGAGTTATAAGACTATGAGGGAACTCAACCTAAAGAGAAGAGAGAATAGCCAACTAAGTATGATAGCAACCTATAGTATAACATGAGAGGTCCATGCAAAGCATGCCAGAAGTCTTAGTGAAGTGAACTCAAACCAAGAAAATAAGCCCATAAACACCCAGAAGATGCAAAAGAAAGGAAATGCTGGAAGAAAGCATATAATACATAATATACAGATCAGCTCCCCCTCACGATAAGCCATTAGGACTCACAACTCCAACCTCACTCCTCAAGGCAACAAACCAGGAGGTATCCAAAGGCTTGGTGAAGATATCAGCTATCTAGTGGTCACTCTCTACAAACTAAAGTGCGATATCCCCCTTCTCCACATGGTCTCTAAGAAGTGATATCTAATATCAATATGCTTGGTCTGGGAATACTGCACTAGGTTCTTAGCAATGCAAATAGTAGAAGTGTTATCAAAAAAAGTAGAACACTCTCAATCGCTAACCCAAAGTCACATAGAGTCGATCGCATCCAAAGCACCTTACTACAGTAACTCGCTGCAGCAACATACTTAGCCTCTACGGTGGACTATGCAACCCAAGACTGCTTCTTAGAAGACCAAGAAACAAGAGAAGTGCCAATAAATTGGCAAGTGCTAGAAGTGCTCTTCCTATCTGTCTTATAGCCAGCAAAATCTGCATCGGAAAAGACTCGAAAGGACATACAACAAGAGGAAGAGTACCAAATACCATAATCAATGGTAGCACGAAGGTACCTAAAGATGCGCTTCATCCCCTAGCGATGAGAGGCGCGAGGAGAAGCCTGAAATTGAGCACGCAGACACACAGCGAAATGTATGTCTAGCCTCATAGCGGTGAGGTACAGGAGGGAGCCGATCATACTCCAGAACTCCTTTTGATAAGAAGCCTCACCATCCTCATCAGGCTCGAGGACAACAGTGGTAGCCATAGAAGTCATCATCGGCTTCCCATCAGACATATCGAAGCATCTTAGGAGGTCTCGAGTGTACTTACCTTGATGCAAGACGGTACCATCCCAAGTATGCTTGATTTGGAAGCCAAGGAAGTAGCTCAACTCACCCATCATACTCATCTCAAACTCTATTCTCATCACTTCTAAAGACTATGACACAAGAGTATGCGAAGAGCCACCAAAGGTAATATCATTCACATAAATCTGGACGAGGAGAAAATGAGAATAGAGTCTTGTCCACTATACCCATTTTGAAACCATGGCTGGAAAGATAGGACTTAAGTCTCTCATATCATGCTATAGGGACTTGCTTAAGTCAATACAAAGCTTTGGAATGCTTGAAGACATGGCTCGAGTGCTTGGGGTTCTTGAATCTTGGAGGTTGCTTGACATAAACCTCGTCCTCAATATAGCCATTGAGAAATGCACTCTTGACATCCATTTGATAGAGCTTGAAGCCCTGGGATGCAAAGAATGCAAGCAGGATCCTAATAGCCTTTAGTCTAGCTATAGGGGCAAAAGTTTCATCAAAGTCAAGACCCTCAATCTGAGAAAAGCCCTATGCAACTTGTCTAGCCTTGTTACGAATGACAATCCCATCCTCACTCTGCTTGTTTTTGAACACCCACTTGGTCCCAATGATATTATGACTAGATGGGGGCTCTACAAGTTGCATGACTTCGTTCCTGTCAATGTTTTCAAGTTCCTCATGCATAGCATTAATTCAAAACTTGTCAGATAATACATGAGTAACATCCTTTTGTTCAAAAGAGGTAACAAAGGCAGAGTGAAGGCAGAACAAAGATAAGCCTAATTTTGAGCGCATCACATGCTCAAATAGATTACCAATAATCTGATCAGGTTGATAAGAATGTTGAATATGGTGAGTAGGTCCAGAAGCGAAAGTGGCCTCTACCTCATACACAGAAGAGGCAGGAGTAGAGTCACTCGTTGTAGGAGAGTCTGAAGATAAGGGTTGGTCTCCCTGAGATACAGAAATGGAAACAGATGACACCTCAGGTGTAGAAGGGATTGGATCAGGTGAAACACCATCATCTCTATTATCTTCATCCTCTACAAAAATTGTTCCGAAGGATGAAGAAGGAACTGAAATATCACGTCTAGCTCCTGAGCTAGCCTCATCAAATGTCACATCATGTAAGGCACCTAGGAGCTCAAAAGACAACCTACTAACCAATCCTCTAAAATGAGAAAAAGTCTCATCCTTCGAGGACATTAAAAATACCCAAGAATATCTCAAAAATTATTGACAATGACAGGAACATACCACTTCCCACCCGCTGACTATGCTCTAGCTAGACCAATAGTGTCCATATGTAAAAGCTATCCTAATGCATCAGTCATCACAACAGTGAATAGAGGATGAGATGTAGCAACCATCTTGCCATGTCGGAAAGGAGAGCAAACTAAATTTTTGACCATCTTGAGTTTAGGCAACCCACAAATGAGATCATGGTTGCTAACTCTGGTCAAATGATCAAAACTAAAGTGACCAAGTCTCCTATACCAAAAGGATAGATCACAGGACTTAGAAGCAATCAAACAATAAAGAGAGCCTCCAGAACAAGCAGAAAAATCAGCATGAAAGACTCTCCCAAATTTAGAAATCCCACAAACTAACCCTTCTAATGAATCAAGGATTCTACAAGCACTACTCTTAAAGCATACCTCAAAAGAGTGATCGATAAGCTGAGAAACAAGGAGCGAATTGTATTGCAGCTCACTCACTAAGGCAACATTCTTAGGAATAAAATTATTAATAATGCAGATGGTACCTTTAGCAATGACTCTACCTGAAGAAACATCCCCAAAAGTGATTAACTCATCACCGGGGGCTCAAAGTAGGGAAGAGAACCAATGAGAGTCCCTGGTTATATGACGAGAACAACTGGAGTTAACAATCCAAACCTCTCCCTTCCCCAGTTGATGAACCTGATGAAGACACAAGAGAGAGATTACTTAGTACTGGGATAAAGAAAAGACCTAGGAACCAATACTAAACCACACGACGCCACAAACTACTAGCCATAGAAGAAGAAGACTGGACTCTAGTGTCTTTCTAACGCTCAACTCTCACAAGTTCAGAAACAATATTAGCAGAATATCTAGGAGCTGAAACTGGGTTACCCCGTCGTGGTGCAAAGGCCGGACCATCCCAGTGAGGCTGCTCGAATCTCCTACAAGAAAATACCTCACGCCACTGATATCTATCTTGATGGGAAGAATGAGGAATATCAAGAGGACAGCAGAAAGACTAACCATGAGCAGCTTCAGGACTAAAACTCGATTGAACAACATGAAAACCGATTCCTGGATGCTACCCAAAAATAGGCGACTCTCCAACCTGTCTAGAAGGAGCACTCAGAGTCTGAGGATGACCCTGAATACCCCTAAGAGCAACAACACAGTCATGCCCTATGATCTTAGCACACCTAAAGCAAAAATATGCCAAATGCCCATAATTCTGACAGAAGGTGCATGTATACTTCACCTTGCTAGGGGCAGAAGCAGTAGGAATAGTAACCTTTTGGTCAAAAATCCAGTGGACAACCCTAGCAGACCTAAACATAGTAGTGCTCACCTTGGGAGCAACCACATTCTCTCCACTCTTGGGCCACGCACACTGGTAGGAGGATGCGTCCTAGCGTGCTTCAAGTAGTCAAATCCTAGACCCTGAATGAATTGAGTAATCTTGGATTGGTCTAGAATGAGAATGAGTTTCTTCTTGCCTCCTACAAACTTCTCGAGAGTGCTCATAAGATACGCACACTCCTGAAAGAAAGAGGCACATGAAGAACAGGGAGAAGAAGAAGAACCAGGAAGAAAAGAAATATCAACACGTGCATTTTTCTCTCTCAGCACGGCTGCCTCAACCTTGAGGGCCTCACAAGGAACGCAAGGGGCATTTCTAATCATAAGGGTCTGGACTACTAGCTTCTTCCTAAGTTCAACTTGGATTTTATCCAAATCCCCCTCAATCTCAGCACAGCGCAAGCAACTTTCTTGTGACTTATCTAGTAAGTCCTTAGCAAGTTTAGCCCATTTGATATTTAAAAATTCTTTGTCAAGTTTTAGTTGCCTACAGCCCTCACATGAGCTGACTGAATCCTTAGAAAGCATACATTTCAAGTTCATTATTTCTAGTAGAAAGCTTCCTAATGTAGGTGCTCATGGCATAAATTTCAACAAGTAGTTTGGGGCAATTTTCATATGAGGGATTAGAATGAGTATGAAGAAAACTAGCATCTAAAGGCATAGCATCGATAGATTCATTACTAGCATTCTTCAATCTAAGGCCATCATGTTCAGAAAGCACACTATCATGAATGGTCCTTATGTTCTTTAGCTCCAGAAGTAGGGCATCACATTAAGAACAGTCATTAGAAACTTGGGAGGAAGAAGATCTAAGTGAAGTTAACTCCCGAGTCAAGGTACCTACTTCCTTCTGAAGCTTCGTACACCTAGCTCTAGCTCTAGCATGAAATTTTCCTAACTTGCAGAAAGCTTCATTGAGCTAGTCGTAGGAGGGTACCTCGTTTGAGTCGCTATAGAGCTCAAAGTCGTTGATGCCATTGGCATCTGCCACGAAGCACATGATGGTAAAGTCGTCATCACCTTTTCTCTTGTGGATCATTCTCGTCCTTGTCACTCCATGTCTCTGTATCGGAGAGGTTGATGTTGTTGGGTGTGGCGAGAACATGGTGGAAGAGCTTCTTGTTCTTCGAGAAGTTGCAGTTCTTCTTCTCACGCACCGACTCGCGAGCTGGAGCCTTCTTGTTGTGGTTTTTGTCGATGTAGTCATTCTTAGCCGAACTGCTGGTGTCATTCTTACCCTTCTCCAGCTGGGGGAAATTCGCCATAATGTGGTTGGGGCCACCACACTTGAAGTAGGTGATTGTGTCACATCTCTTCCTCTGCCTCACCCTCTTGTATGCATGAGAGAATTTGTGAGCTAAAAGAGTAAGCTCATTTTTTGAATTTTTTTAGTTGATCATCGCTTAGCTCGCAAAGGGTGGAGAGGGAAAAACTACCAGAAAAATCAGAGGTTGATCCAGTGGGATCAGTGACCAAGGCCATCGACTGAGATTTCGTCTTCCGCAACGACATCGATCTCATGAGTCTTGAGTCGGGAATAAAGCCTGTCAAAAGTTAGAGTTGGTATGTCAATAGTGTCCTTGATGGTGGTCACTTACGTCTCCCAAACTCGAAGATCAAGTGCGGTTAAGAAATTTCGAGCATTATCTGAACTAGGGTATATGCAACCGACTGCTCAGAGGTTGCTCAAAATTTTCGTAAAACAACCAAAGAACTCATCAAAACTCTCACCAGCGTGTTGTTCAAATTTATTGTAGTCACGCGTGTACTGATCCTATCTCATTGTCTTGATTTGGGTAGTGCCCTCATAGTAAGCATCGAGAGTTACCCAAATCTGGTTAGCGGATTGAAGGTGAGAGATCCTATCGTACTCACTGTGACTAAGGCCCTGTATGAGGATATTTCTTGCCTTAGCATTCGCCTCAAAGTTAGCCAAATTGCCGGCCGTGATGTTCTCATCGGGAGAAACCTCGTACGGGAGTTTCACCTTCTGCTAAATCAGGAAGCCCGGGGCAGTGATGTATGACTCCATTCACAACTTCCAAAAAGAAAAATTAACTCTAGAAAAGATGGGAGGCTGTCAGAACCCGTAGAAAGGATTTGGGCTCCCGTTGTGTTTACCTGTACTAGTCCCAAGATCAATATCAAGTACACACAGATCATAATACCATGGACCATAACCATGCGATAATTAAAAAATATTACAAAGTATCGGCCAACATGGCTCAATATTACAAAAGTTGGACCCGAAGGTCCTACAGCAGCGGAAACATAAAGCTGGCAAATAAACTTGATGGAATGAAGTCCAAAACACCACAGGCAAAGACGTCCTGAAAATCTTTCTCTTCAAATCCTTCATCGCAAATGTCGAACGGTGGGATGCAGGCTCTTGGATAGCTATCCCTGATCTACTACTCTGCTTTATGGAATAAGTAGCCCCACAATGAAAAGCGAGGGTGAGTATGCAACATACTCAATAAGTCTGGAAAGAAATGCAGTATGTAGTTTAATTAAAGGGAGGGCATTGGTTAATTTGCAAAAGGCCAATTTTTAAGATTTATGCTAAAAATTTGAAGAGCACTTTTCAAAGATATTTTCTTTTAAGAAATAAGAGTTTCAAACTTTTTAGGACACGGCTTCAACCGTGGAAAAACAAAACATAGACCAACTCATGGCATCGACAATGGTTTTATTTTAAGAATACTTTTCCACAGCGCCAACCATGGTTTTCTTTTGAAATCTTTTCCTCATGGCTCCAACCACGGATTTTTATCAAACCAAAATATTCATGGTTCCAACCGTGCTTTATTTTATAAAAATCTGATTTTGAAACCAAATAGGGAAAATCTACCATGTGACAGCGCCCTTTGTCCACCCTTGACTGTGGGCACGGCTATTCGAATAGTTTGTTTTCTCTGCAGAGTTTGCACGCTTTTCCCGCGAGGGATATTTCACTCTTTTTGGTCACACACTTCCTTTGGCATATAACCCCAAGTCAAAATCACAAGGCCATTTCTCTAGCTACATCTTCACTAAGTCACGCCCATTGAGGTTTCACCGCCAAATGGCTACAACCATATTGGAAGCCCCCTCTTTCGCCTGTAGGACTCCTGTGGCTTCAACCACGCCTACTCCACCATCTGGCATGCTTTAATTAAGTTTTCACTAGTTACTTGCCAGGCCCGTCCCATACCGGAACCCGCGGCCGCACTGTTGTACATTGTTTGACAATCACAAGGGATCGGTCCTTAGAGTGACTAGGGTGGTACATACTCAAACCCAAGTCTCGTGCATTCTGCACCCGCCTTGCAACCAGCCACCCTGATCAGGTTTTGCAAAATAGTTTTTACCCGATAGCACCCACAATCAAAGTATTTCCGAGACAACACTCACTGCCCAAAATAAACAACAAGTTTACGAAACAGGGTAAAACAATATTCATCAAGTAAACAAAGCAAATGTTTTATTCATCTACGCAATTCTAAGCATGAGGAAAACCTATTACAAGGATGTGGCAATATTTAACAACTTTAATAGTCCTATGGTAGCAAGGAATGGATTAACAAACTTAAAGTTAATTAGGGATAATTATGCTAAGTAAATATCAGTTTTAAAGTTGACATAGCATGCAAGTTCTTAAATAACTAGAAAATATTTCAACACATCGATCAATATGTTTCGTAGGAACTTGCCTTGGTCAGCGAGGAGAGAGTCGTCTTCTTACGGATTAGCAACGGCATCGACGTCGAACGTTTCTATTGCACGAAAAACAACGAATAAACACGCATTTGGAAAATACAGAGAATCAAATTAATTCATAATTTCATGAAAACTTCCAGTTATATAATTTGGTATTTATAAGATTTATAAAATTTATTTCAACATTTTTGGACACATATTTTAAGAGATACAAAATTCGTAAAATTAGATATTCCGCAAATAATTTGATAGAATAAATTTATTTATAAAATTTCCAAAAACATTTTGTGACTAGTTATTAATTTTTCTTAATTAACTAAATTTGTTGCATGCAATTTGGAGCTAAAATGAGTTTGCAACGAAAATCACAAAAATCACAATTTAGTGAAAAGAACATGTACAAACTAACAGATGGATTCTCACTGTAGCATCGCTACTGTTCATGCACGATTCATAGAGAGCATTAGAAGATGACTGACGTGAAGGAAAAGGAATCTAGAGGGCTGGCCGACCGGCCGAGTGGTGGCGACGTGACGTGGTGAACTCACCGGCGACGACGACAGCGGCAGAGGGATGATTAATCGGCGACAGCGGTCGAAATACAGTACGCCCAAACAAGAACGCACTCAATCTTTTACAAAATCTAGTGGAACGAGAATGAGAGAGCTCTAGGGAAGGGGAGGTGATGGGAACGGGGATGCCGAACTTCCGTCAGGTGGAGGATAAGTCGATTAGGCGGCGCGAGACACAAACGATCCGGCTTCTTGATCGGCACGATCAAAACCCCTGCAATCGCAGCACCACGCGTCCTCTGGTTATCAACCGTGCGCTGCCCGGTTGACCTCGCCACGAAGGCTAATCCCTACCTGTAAATTGAGAACACAAGCAAGAACAAGAAAGATGCAACTGAATTTGCAATTGAGGATGAAGCTCACGAGTTGGGGTCTCACAAACCGATGAACGGCGACACTGTTCAAAGATAAAATTGATCTAAGAAAAACCCGCCTCAAACCCTAGCGGTGGCTACTGAATATAAGGTCTAAGGGACATCCTAAAAACCCTAAACACGTCCGTGATGGACTCCAACACGATACATGGGCCAACGGCCCAAATTGGTGACACAGCACTCTGGGACAGATTCTGTCTGTCAACTTGCAACGTAAAATTCTGTCGACTCCGAAGTCCAAATAACCTGAAACTAGTGCCATTGGAAAGGTTATCTCCTTATCTTTCGAGGCATATGTGTATCATCAAAATCGGAGCCCGTTTGTGGCCTGGGTGATGATTTTAGTGAACACTACTCCTGGTGGCCGAGGTAGTCGACTCCGAGATGAATTGTGTCTCCAACTTGACTTGAACACCCTCCTTGCCTCCCTCCTGGCCCTTGCTGGTTCCCAAGGCCTTTATAATCCTCTCCAAAGTTCCTAAATACAATATAATCAATAATATCATTAGGTAGCATACCATCCTCACAAGTATATGCACGGGCACTTAGGAACGAGCTCACCTGTTGATTCAATTGCTGTGCTCATGCTCTTGTGATGGGTCCTTGCATCACAACTGGAGGAGTCTCGGGCGTATGCATAGAAGTGATGTCCTCATCAGGAGGGATGGGTTGGCGATAAAGAGAAGCTCCCAATGCCCCTTCTTATAGAGCGAATTGAAGACCAAAGGCGTAGAAATCGCAGTGGAAACGAAAACAGACACACTAACATTTCTTTCGTGATTATGCACAAATTAGTGGAAGATTTAATTGGAAAGCTACTGTGGACTGATGAGGATACGATGTGGATTCCAAATATAATTTTTGTTAAATTTTTGGTGATTAATTGGAGAAGATTTGGAAGCTCTTCGTTTGCTTTAATGGAGGAGGGAGGAAAAACTTCTCTGGCTGGAGGTTGATGAATAGTCTAAAAAATAGCAAAAATACTAGGGAATATTTGGAACCTAATAAACTTGGTTTTGGAATTTTTGGATATAGAGATTTTTTGCAAAAATTCTTTTAGTAAATTAGATACTTGTACAGATCTTTATAAAATCAACAAACTTAATTTATAAGTCAAGTTTTCAAAAATATTTGAAAGGAACATTCTCATTCTTCAAACGTTTTTATTATAAACAAATTTTTAAATTTTACTTTATTATTATATATTTTTTTACAAATGCTACATGCGTGATTTTAGTTTTTATGAAAAATAAGGATGTTACAAACCTACCCCCATTAAACGGAATCTTGGCCCCGAGATTCGGTAGAGCTAGGAAAAATATTTGGGAATTCTGCTCGTAAGTTCTCTTCACGCTCCTAGGTAGCCTCCCTCTCGGTATGGTTGCTCCACCGCACCTTACAGAATTTGATACTGATGCTGTGAGTCTTACGAACTGCCTCATCCAAAATTTGTATTGGATATTTCTTATAAGAAAGATCCTGCTATAAATCTAACTGTTCTAAGGACATGTGTTCCTCTGGTATTCGAAGACATCTTCTTAGCTGGGACACATGAAATACATTATGCACGTTAGTTAGTTAGTTGTGGTGGTAATTCCAGCTGATACGCTACCTCGCCTCTTCTGGTCAAAACTTTGAACAGTCCAATATATCTAGGTGCAAGCTTTCCGTTAACCCGAAATCGTTTGATTCCTTTCATTGGTGCAACTTTCAGGTATACAAAGTCGCCCTTGGCAAACTTCAAGTCTCGACGTTGGTTATCAACGTAGCTTTTCTATCGGTTTTGAGCAGCTTTTAATTTTTGTTGGATCCATCTCACTTGTTCTTATGCCTCCTTGAGTACATCTAGTCCAAACACTTTTCCTTCTCCAGTTTCCTTCCAATAAAGTGGTGTTCGACACTTGTGTCCATATAATGCCTCGAAAGGTGACATCTGAATACTTGATTGATATTCATTGTTGTATGAAAACTCTGCATAAGGCAAACTTTTATCCCAACTTGTCTTGTTTGTCAAACCACAAGATCTGAGCATATCTTCTAAATTCTGATTTACCCTTTCGGTCTGGCCGTCTGTTTGTGGATGATATGTTGTGCTGAAGTTAAGGTTCGTGCCCAATAAATAATGCAACTTTCGCCAAAACTTTGAGGTGAACTGAGTACCTCTATCTGACACAATTTTCTTGGGTACTCCATGCAAACACACTACCTTTGTCATATACAACTCTGCCAATTTGTCTCCAGTGTAGGTGGTTTTAACAGGAATGAAATGAGCAGATTTAGTTACCTTTCTATGAATCTTCTATAATATCCAACTAAACCAAGAAAACTTCTAATTTGAGTTACTGATTTGGGTTTCTTCCAATCAAGTACATCCTTTACTTTACTCGGGTCAACAGCAACTCCTGCAGCTGAAATGAAATGGCCCAAGAAAGAGATTTCTTTTATCCAAAACTCGCATTTGCTGAACTTGGCATAAATCTTATGTTCCTTGAGTTTTTCCAAAACTAAACGCAAATGCTTTTCATGTTCTCCTTCATCATTGGAGTATATCAGAATATCATCGATGAAAATAACTACGAATTTGTCCAAAAATTCTATCAACACCTTGTTCATCAAATGCATAAAATAGGCTGGTGCATTGGTCAATCCGATGGACATCACGGTCAACTCGTAAAGTCCATACCGAGTGGTGAAGGTAGTCTAAGGAATATCTTCCTTCTTGATTTTAATCTAATGGTACCCTGATCTTAAATCTATTTTTGAGAAAACACAAGCTCCCTTGAGTTGGTCAAATAGATCATCGATCCTTGGCAATGGGTACTTATTTTTTATTGTCACTTCATTCAAAGATCTATAATATATACACATTCTCAGGGTATTATCCTTCTTTTTCACAAAAATAACTGGAGCTCCCCAAGGTGATGAACTAGGGGGAATGAAGCCTTTCTTTTGTAATTCTTCAACTTGCTTCTTTAATTCCATTAATAGGTTAGCAGACAACCGATAGGGTCTCTGGTGGATTGGGGTTGTGCTAGGAACTAGGTTAATAACAAACTCTATATCTTGATTTGGTGGCATGCCTGGCAAGTTATCAGGAAAGACATCAGGGTATTCTTTTGCTACTGGTACTGATTCCAATGTTATTTCCTTTAATTGATTCAACAGACTGGTCGGTCTTGAGGCAAGGTCAGATAAGAAGCATACTCGGGCTCCATCTTTATTGACAAGGGATATGGTATGGTTAGCACAATTAATTTGTCCTTCATGTTTGGTTAACCAGTCCATACCAAGTATTACATCTATTCCTTGGGAATGTAATAGGATAAGGTTTGCTAGAAACTTCACCCCATTAATTTCTATTACTAGCTTGGGACATACTTTTTTAGTCCTCATTTTTTTTTCGGGGATTTTACTATCATAGGGTTCTTTAGGTTCATTGTATCCCAATGGTTTCTTTCCACAAAACCCTTGGATATGAATGAATGAGATGCACCGGAATCAAACAAAATTGTAGTAGGTGCAGAGTTTATGAGAAACGTACCCATCACTAAATTATGAGCTTATTGTGCTTCTTTAGCAGAGATATGGTTCATATGGCTTCTTCCAGCTCAATTTGGGGTTCTGGGAGTCTGAGGGTTACCACGACCCTGACTTGGTGCACGGACTGAAGCTGATCCCAGGTTGAATGGAACTGGAGCTATGTTTGAGCACCTTTGAGGACACTTGGTTGCATAATGTCCCATTTGATGGCAATTGTAGCACTGCACGTCTGTTGTATTGTTAGTTTTTGCTGGCTGAGTAACTGGGTTTTGACAGGGTGTCTGTTGTATCAGATGAGGTACAGATATTATAGCCTTTTGCACTTGCTGAACCGATGGCTTGCTAGCTTGAAATTGTCCAAACCTTGGCCTAGATCCACTGGCTACATGTTGACCTTGAATTGCTAGCTTTCTCTTACGATTCTCGTTTCGCTAACGCTGTATGTCCTCTTGAGCCAGAGCTTTGTTCACTAGTTGTTGGAAAGTGGCATAATCATTGGAAGCCAATAAAGCCTTGATCTCCGGGTCCATCCCTTCCATGAATTTCCAAATCTTGTCGGCCTCATTGGCTACTTCAGTTGGAGTATATCGAGCCAATTGGTTGAACTTATGCAAATAGTTAGTCATGGTCATATTACCCTATTGGAGCCTATGGAATTCTCGCATCTTCATTCCCATAACTTCTTTGGGAATATGAGCATCCCTAAAAGCTTAAACAAATTCTTCCCAAGTAATGGCAGGCGCATTTTGATGGGAAGCACAGAAGTTCTCCCACCAGGCGGCGGCACTACCCTGCAGTTGATGTCCACCGAAGTTGACGCTTTCATAGTCATCACACTAAGCTAATGTCAACTTCCGGTCCATTTCTTTGATCCAATCATTTGCGACTAGTGGATCAGTGGACCCCGCAAAGGTAGAAGGTCTTGTGCGCATAAACTCTCCAAACTTGGACTACGGATGATGAGGTTGGGCTTTATTATTGAAGTTGTTGGCTATGCCTTGAAGTACTTGAAGATGCATGGTCAGCAGTTGTTGGATAGTCGGCTCTCCAACGGGGGAAGGAATTTGTACTGGGTTCCCTTGTCCGAGCGGTGATTGATTGTTAGCAGGGTGTTGAGTTTGCCCATGACCTCTGCCGTGACCAATACCACTGCTACCAACTCCAACATCACCATGGCCTCTGCTACAAGTATGCACCATCTGGAATTGAGAATGGGAAAAACACAAGGAAAGAGGGAAAAACAAAGTTCGAAAATAGGGAAAACTAAGCAATCATCCCACACCAGGACAAGGACAACACCACAGAAAGAAACACCAACTGAAATCTCATATAAAACAAAAGCTTTTGGTAAGATGGCTGTATCACAAGCACATAAAGCACGATACAGTCCATCACACGAATTATTCAATGTTCTAGCATAAACAACCGCAAGGTTCTACTGACAAAGACTGAAAATCACTACTCCCTTCACCCTCCTCAGGAACACGAGGGGAAGGATCCTCCTCACTAGGCTCATCACTGCTGATGTAGACCCCTCCTACAGCGTGAGATGGGCCTGGCTCTCCAAGAGCAGCCCGAAATCCTGGATAAGGCTCAGTCGATGCCTCAGAATGCTCCACTACCAGATGCATTGACTTGCGCGCTGTAAGCCTGGTTAATGGGCCACAATGACGCTTGACCATTGGGGCGTCTGGGGTCAACCCTCGAGGTGGAAGGTCCTCCTGGACAGGGGTTGGCGGGGGTGGTGCTGCTGCTGTGCCTCCTGCAATGCTTGCTTCATCTTGGAAATCTCTAGTCTGGCTTTTGCAAGGTACTTTGGGCATCCCGAAGCTCAAGAGACATGTGGATATAGGCCTCATCCTGCGCCCGGATGAGTGATCCCATATGCACAATGGTGGGGTCCGACTCCTCCTCCAAACTCCTAAACCGGTTGTACCTCTCCCCCTCCTGAAGATAGGGAAATAGTCGGTACAGAGTGTCATCCAGCTGGTCACGATAGATCTCACCCAGACGAATGAGAGCCTGTCTTGCAACATCCTGCATAGCATCACCAAGCTTCTGCCGCTCCATTGTGAAGTAATGAAGGCAGTCACCCTCCTGGTGCCCCTTGGAAAAAAATGAGCAGTCTCACCCTCCACATGTTCATGCCATAGCTAGCAACAGAAAGGCAACGATACTCCGGGCGACGAGTGCAGCCTAGCTCTTGAAGCATCAAAGATAGCTCCTCACAAAAACCTCCTTCCTTCTCAGTGAACGAGGTATAGCAAGGCATCTACGAATTTTGAAACAAGGAAAGGTCAGTAAAACATTTTAAATAAAAGATAAGGCAAGAGCAAGATGCTAAGATAGGAGAGATAGAAGCAAAGGACTTAGAAGTTCATAAATATATTTTTATATAAATAATCATCCTTAAGGCTTTGCCATTCTACTAGGTCATGTTCTACAGTCTTGGCTATGATACCATTCTGTCGGAACCGCAGAAAGGATTCAGGCTCCCGCTGTGTTTACCTGTACTAGTCCCTAGATCAATAGCTAGTACACACAGATCATAACAATATGGACCATGACCATGAGATAAATAAAAAGGATTACAAAGTACCGGCCAACATGGCTCAATATTACAAAAGTTGGACCCGAAGGTCATACAGCAGCAGAAATATAAAACTGGCAAATAAACTTGATGGAATGAAGTCCAAAACACCACAGGCAAAGACTGGAGGAAACGTGACCCTAGACATCCTGAAAATCTTCCTCTTCAAATCCTTCATCGCAAATGTCAAATGGTGGGATGCAGGCTCTCTTGGATAGCTATCCCTGATATTCTGCTCTGCTTTATGGAATAAGTAGCCCCGCAATGAAAAGTGAGGGTGAGTATGCAACATACTCAACAAGTCCGGAAAGAAATGCAGTATGTAGTTTAATTCAAGGGAGGGCATTGGTTAATTTGCAAAAAGCCAATTTTTAAGATTTTATCCTAGAATTTTGAAGAGCAGTTTTCAAGGATATTTTCTTTAACGAAATAAGAGTTTCAAACTTTTCAGGATACGACCATGAAAAAACAAAACATAGACCAACTCATGGCATCGATCATGGTTTTATTTTAAGAATACTTTTCCACAACACCAACCGTAGTTTTCTTTTGAAATCTTTTCCTCGTGGCTCCAACCACGGACTTTTATCAAACCAAAACATTCACGGCTCCAACCGTGCTTCATTTTATAAAAAACTGATTTCAAAACCAAATAGGGGAAATCTACCATGTGACAGCGCCCTTTGTCCACCCTTGACCGTGGGTATGACTATTCGAATAGTTTGTTTGCTCTGCAAAGTTTGCACGCTTTACCCGCGAGAGATATTTCACTCTTTTTGGTCATACACTTTCTTTGGCATATAACCCCAAGTGAAAATCACAATGCCATTTCTCTAACTACATCTTCACTAAGTCACGCCCGCTGAGGTTTCACCGCCAAATGGCTACAACCATATTGGAAGACCCCACTTGCGCCTGCAGGACTCCTGTGGCTCCAACCACGCCTACTCCACCGTCTGGTATGCCTTAATTAAGGTTTCACTAGCTACTCAGCCAAGCCTGTCCCATACCAGAACCCGTGGCCGCACTGTTGTATATTGTTTGACAATCACAAGGGATCTGTCCTTAGGGTGACTAGGGTGGTACATACTCAAACCCAAGTCTCGTGCATTCTGCACCCACCTTGCACACAGCCACCCTGATCAGGTTTTGCAAAATAGTTTTTACCCGATAGAACCCACTATCAAAGTATTTCCGGGCAACACCCACTGCCCGAAATAAACAACAAGTTTACGAAACAGGGTAAAACAATATTCCTCAAGTAAACAAATCAAATGTTTTATTCATCTAAGCAATTCTAAGCATGAGCAAAACCTATTACAAGGATGTGGCAATATTTAACAACTTTAATAGTCCTATGGTAGCAAGGAATGGATTAACAAACTTAAAGTTAATTTGGGATAATTATGCTAAGCAAGTATCAGTTTTAAAATTGATATAGCATGCAAGTTATTAAATAACTAGAAAATATTTCAACACATGGATCAATATGTTTCAAGGGAACTTGCTGAAAACTTTCATGGGAAATTGCCTTGGTCAGCGAGGAGAGAGTCGTCTTCTTGCAGATGAGCACCGGCGTCGACGTCGAACGTTTCTATCGCACAAAAAACAACGAATAAACTCGCATTCGGAAAATACAGAGAATCAAATTAATTCATAATTTCATGAAAACTTCCAGTTATATAATATAGCATTTTATAAGATTTATACAATTTATTTCAACATTTTTGGACACATATTTTAAAAGATACAAAATTCGTAAGATTATATATTCCGCAAATAATTTGATAGAATAAATTTATTTATAAAATTTCCAAAAAAATATTGTGACTAGTTATTAATTTTTGTTTATTTACAAAATTTGTTGCATGTAATTTGGAGCTAAAACGAGTTCGCAACGAAAATCACAAAAATCACAATTTAGTGAAAAGAACATGTACAAACTACCAGATGGATTCTCACTGTAGCATCGCTAATGTTCATGCGCGATTCACAGAGAGCATCAGAAGATGATCGGTGTGAAGGAAAAAGAGTCCAGAGGGCTGGCCGACTGGCCGAGTGGTGGCGGCGTGATGCGGCGAACTCACTGGCGACGACGGCGGCAGCAGAGGGATGATTAATCGGTGACGGCGGTCGAAAAATAGTACGCCCAAACAAGAACGCACTCAATTTTTTTGCAAAATCTGGTGGAATGAGAATGAGAGAGCTCTCAGGAAGGAGAGGGATGGTTGGCGATGAAGAGAGGCTCCTAATGCCCCTCCTTATAAAGCGAATGGAAGACCAAAAGGCTAGAAATTGTAGTGGAAATGAAAAATAGACGCACTAATATTTCTTTCATGATTACGCACAAATTAGTGGAAGATTTAATTGCGAAGCTGCTGTGGATTGATGAGGATACAACGTGGATTCCGAATATAATTTTTGTTAAATTTTTGGTGATTAATTGAAGATTTGGAAGCTGTTCGTTTGCTTTAATGGAGGAGAGAGGAAAAACTTCTCTAGCTGGAGGTTGATGACGCCCATACAATACACATGACATAGTTTTTTTTATTGAATTTGAATAGTATTGAGAAGGAAAAAGCTCTTATGTTAAAATAGCAAAAAGACTCTGAAAATCTTGAAACAATTCTAAAAAATATTAGGTCATATTTGGAACCTAATAAACTTGGTTTTGGAATTTTTGGATATATAAATCTGCAAAAAAATCTTTAAGTAAATCAGACACTTGTACAGATCTTTTTAAAATCAACAATCTTAATTTATAAGTCAAGTTTTTGAAAATATTTGTAAAGAACATTCTCATTTTTTAAATGTTTTTATTAAAAACAAATTTTTAAATTTTACTTTATTATTATATATTTTTTTACAAATGCTACATACGTGATTTTAGTTTTTATGAAAAATAAGGATGTTGCAGAGACTTGGTGGAATATTTATCCATTGCCATGGCTTTCGAGACCGGTCAAGATCTTGGAAGAGCAAAACTGGCTCTAATACTAATTGAAGGATTGAGATGGCGATCAGAGAGGAGTTAATGATCCCAAATAAATTTTTTTCCTCAAAATTGTTCGCCTAAGCCCTAAAAGAAAATACTCAAAAGGGAGTAAATGAAAAAAAGAGGCAGCACCGAGCCCAAGAACAATAGCAAGAACAGACTCTGAAAACAGCACGATTCAAAAGCAAATTTGAAGAATCTTTTGATCGCCTAAGTAAAAACTCACGAAACTTAGTAGATATAATCTTAAGGATGTCAGGAACTTATTCCAACCTTCAATCGCAAGGATTGATGTCAAAGTTTTGACCTTTTTGACTGGGAATAGAAAACACACCAAGTTCAAGCAAAACACAAGAACTTGATCTTGGACTTACTCATGGGGTTTTGCTGACCGAGATGATCTTGGATAACCTCCCACTTGTCACAGCAAGAAAGAACTCAAGTCAAAATCTCCACAAATGCGATCTACAAGAATTAATCACTCAAAAACACAAGATTGGTCTCTTGCAACAAAAATGCAACGATTCTTCGAAATAAGAAGCAATAGCATGTAGAATGAGGAGAGGCAAATCCAGATTGCATATAAGTAAATTGCAAAAATGTAAGTGTGGAATTTAAATGCTTAAAAGTAAATTGCTAAATTTAATTCGTAATGTAAAAGCGGAAAGTAAATTCAAGTATAAGGGAATTGTGTTTTGGATTTCTTAGAAAGAAGGGTCACAAAGACTCATTACAAGGTGGGCAAAGCTCAAAGGAGTACCAAAAACCTCAAAAACCTTCAAGAGGAGAAAGACTACCCCTACCCCTCTATTTAACTATTCTTGAGTCACCCTCCACCCTTGGATAAGATCCTTCTACCACCATCAAGGATTAGAATTGACTCATTTACTCATACATGGGCAGACCCGAAACTGACACACATAATGGATTTTTGCATGCTTTTTAAGGCATACTAACTAGACCTACTACTCTATCATCTGGACCATGATCCAATGGCCCTCCTTGATCCAAGCAGTCCTGAGCTAGCATCTCATCCATTCCTTATCTTCTAGTTTTGCACTGACTCCATCTCCGATCATCTTCGGCGATCCTTGATCGTCTGGACCTCCGACACACCTCGCCTAGTCCCAATCATCCTCCACCTCACTATGTTCTAGCACCGTTATCTTGCAACCATCAAAAGCAAGGAAAACACATCACATAGCATTGCTCAAAATGATATGCAATAAATCTCATACAAATTCAAAACGCATATCCCAAGGACATCGAGTAACTCTACTCAGAGTCGAGTCGATGAGTCGACATCGAGTAACTTGTGGCTAATCCAAGAACTCGAAATGGGCTGAAGATAGGGTTGTCCACCCAGTAACATCTCTACTCGATACTTAGCAATTCCCAATCTACTCGAAACATTCGATCACAAGCCGGTGGGGCATTACTCAACCAAGCCAGAACTTGGTAGTCTCAACTCAAATTTCTTCAAATTAAAAATCCAATTTAACTCAAACTTAAACTAGACCATAACAAGATCAAATTTAGTCAAATACTCACCACCAACATGGGTAGACCTCTACATGGTCTTTCATGCCCATTCGACCAGTTGCATTTTTGCTATTCGCTAGGTAGTATTCATCTAACTAAGTGCTTTTTACTGCTCATCAGGTACTATTCATCCAACTGGCTATTGTTTTTATTGTCCATCCGACCAGGGGGAATTTTTTATTTGGATCCTATTCACCCCCTCTAGTCACCTTTTTTTATCCTTCAAAATCTGCATGCAAGTCTTATATTTATGGACAAAACCATTCAAAGAATAAACCATATAAACTTGGATAGAGGGAGTATATGTTCTAGGGTTCGTGCCTACCACACTCGTCATCCAAATGAAATCTCTTTCGCCAAACTTGGCCTCCATCTTGAACCGGTCACTGCCACCTGTCCTTGTTGCCGCAGACCATGAACCAGCACGCCTCCCCCCCCCAAGCCCACCATGCACCTCTTTCTTGACCATGTCGCCATCTCCTCCCCCTAGCCTGTTGCCACCTCCTCCCAAAGCCCTTAGCCATATACATGGTTTGGAAATTATTCATTGTTTATTCTTTATTTGTATTGTGTAGAAGGCTAAAAAATGCAAAAACAATGTAAATCCAATCATCATGCTTTTTTATGCATTTTTGGATTTTTCTACTGGATTTTCTTGTTTTAATATTTAATTTCCTTATTTAAATCTTTTTTTATCAAGTTTGAGCATAAAAAGGAACTTATATAAACTCTAAATAACATAACGTAGGAAATAATTTTATAAAATAATAAAATAATTGAGATGAATAAATATAAATTTTTTAAGATTTTTGCACAATATTTGTTGCCTTAAAAATTTGATTATATTTCAAAAAGAGCAAAGTTCTAGGAATTATTGTTTAAAAACTACAACAGATAAATGAATGAAACCAAAGAAAATAGAAACCTTATTCATCAGTCTACCTACACAATTTTTCTAAAATTTTTCAAATTACTTAATGCCACTGTTGAACTACCCCAAATACCAAACCGGTTTCTCTTTTTAAATGAAGTGCTACACTACGCCGGTGATGTGTTCGATGAATTGCCTGCAACACCGTGGCTGAATGTGGCCCGTGTGTGAGCTGGGACCCCATCGACAGCCTCTTCGATGCCCTCTCCCCCTCTACACTCGACACAAAGGCTGGACACTTGTGGGCAAGGCAGAACACGTGCGCCACACGACTTGCCTCGCTGATTCCACCATGCCCACACCATGACTTGCCCACTCTGTTGTGACCTGTCTTTAAGCTAGCCTAAGCTTGACCACATGCCCCTAGCTCCTCTCTACCCTAGGCCAAGGTCCATTGCACCGCCGTCCTCCATTTCTCCTGTGAACTTACAAAAGGGGGCAAAACCCAAATTGAGTGAATCAGTGGAGTATTGCTCGAATCAGTAAAGCTGCGGCACCTTGAGTTTCTGCTAATCATCTTCCCTTGCTCACTTACAGCTCTCAGAGCCTGTAGCACCACCCCCAAGGACTCTTTCTTCCCACCTCTGGTCGCACGCCTCCAGCACAAGCCGCAGCTCCACAACTACTCCGAGGTAGTCATTCCGACTATCCGTCACCCCCTCGTGCACGCCCCGCACCCATTCAAGCTCAGACTGTCTTCTTCCTCACTCCCAGCTGTAACGACCCTCATTTTCGTATAAACAGAAAATAAGAATCTCATATGCATACTGTATTAGTCCTATGATTAGTGGCTAGTACGCATATTTACAACAATTGGAATATCAACCATACATCATATTATTAGAGTGGAAGCTATTTGTACAATATATTCTTGCAACTCAGAGTATATATAAGTAGAACAGAAGAAACAAAGTCTTGTAGTGTGTCCATCCATCCCCTAGGTAACTGACAAGACATAAATCCCTAGAAAGATTGTATTACAGAGTTTCCCGCAACCTGCGATGAACGATATTCTTCGAAGCTTCGTTTTCTTATCCACCTATAACAATAGATTAAGCAAGGTTGAGTACTTTCGTACTTCGCAAGACTTAAGGTGGTATTTGCAAATATAGTAATGCAGGCAATATCAAAGGAAGCTTCTAAGATTAATTTGCATAAAACAACATTTAATTTGTAAGACAAATTGTAATTTAGAAATAGAATTTGTAAAAACAAATTTGACTAATAAGAAATAAGTAAGGTATAATTAATACTCACAGTCCTTCGCGAGTAACGAATCATCCAATTCTTGTCAACTTGTGGCATAACCATAATCTTTGCCAAAATAAGGCACAACAGGTAAAAATCATCCTATTTTGAAAATAATAAAATAACTAACTTTGTGATGACGTTACCAAGTGCCTTTGACCGTAAACGCTGTTAATCGATTAGATTTACACTCTACAGAGGTGTACAACTTTACCCATAAGAAATGATCAGCTCTTTGTGCAAACTAGTAGCACACTTCCTTTGATGTGCCGTAGAGCGATCATAACATAACCATTATATTACCTAGACCAAACTTTGCACCAGCCCAGTAACGTGAAATCCTTGCTATGGTAGAAGAAACATAAATAAATAAAATATAATAGTCCCTCTCTGTATTTAGACCAACAACATAGGCAGTCCCCTAACGATAATAGTTTCTTCCTATAGTAAGGCATGCATACACCATTATAGTAACATGCATTTACCCACACCGAGGTGTGGAAGCCAGTTACAAGCAAACCTAGATAGGAGTGCTTATACTATCTACCGGCTACCAATGTGCAAAGCCAAGTTTAAGCAACATAATAGGTTAAGGCTGTCCTATACCAACACTTGTGATTGCACGGTTTTCTTGGCTTGTAAGCAACCCATAGATCGATTCTTAATCTGACACGGGCAATAATCTCCCTCTACACTACTTACAAGTCCATTTCTAACACAACTAGCTATTGCTAATAATTGCCTGTATCAAAATCATAGTTTTATTTTAGGTTTTAGTTAAAATACTAACAATCGACATCATGCCATATCTAACCTTTTTAAATTCTTAAAAAGGCAATTTTGATCTGATCATCTATATCGTTGCTAATAAAGCATGGCTAAGCAGTGTTAATATGTAAACGAATATACCCATGATGACATTAGGTAATGTCTATCCTTAATCAATGGTTATCAAGGTTTACATGTCCATATTTATCAAGTTTTATGAGATAACAGATATATCTACCAGTACCACAAAATAGCAAATTTACAAAAAATAAGCGCATGCATGAAGCAATTTGATAAACAAAATAAAAATTAAATACTAGGATCAATATGATCAAAGGGGTGATAGCCTTGCTTATCTATCATTTACGACGAAGTCATGGTCGTAGCTGATGGTGTCCTTAACGGAGTTAGTAATATCGAGTTCTACACGTTGTTCAATGGAAATATAGCAAATAATAAACTTTAATAAAGGCAAAAAAGAAGATAGACAGAAAATTGAATAAAGTTTTTCTATAGAAAACAATCATGCTTTAGGGTTTGGGTTAAATGACTTCACGTTCTCGTATTTAATTCGATTAGGTATGTATATATTTACATACATATTGTTAATCGGCTTTTATATTGGGCAATGCACGGTTTGTTTTATAGATTATCTATTCTCGCCTTACGAATTCAAGTAGCTAAAATCATGTATTCTTATAGTTATAATTTTGAATTCAAGATGCAAAATTATCTAAATTAATAGGATTAAAACATTAGTTACTTTGTTGTTTGTTATGTATGAATAGTACTTAATCCTTAATTAACTTCATATAAGAATTAGTTTTAGCTATGTTAGACCTATTAAGTTAGATTACTGGTTATATATATTTATGGTTTTTCGGGTCATGATCAAGCTTTTGCGATTTTCAAAAATTATGACAATTTAGTTTACTTTTTTAGGTGTCTTGAAAAAGATTTCCTTTCTCTATTATAATCTCTACTGTATCGGTGATTCCTTCTGCCCATAGCAATGCACAGGCCCATTCGTATCTAGTAGAAGTAGAATGCCATGGTCTTGAAAATTCCATAGCCTTGTTCATGATGTTAATGTATACCTTATATTAAACTGGAAAGGATTCCTGGCCAACTAAGGGTGCCACATCAGCACCCTCGCGAGGAGGTTCTCCGGAGAATTATTAATTATATTTAGGTCCTCCCATCAGTTTCTAACAGAATGGAATCGAAAAAACCAAATTTACGTCTAGGTCCCTCCGTGGTTTACATTTAGGTCCTCCCATCGGTTTTTAGCAAGATGAATCCAAAAAATCAAAATTACCTTTAGGTTCCAAGAAATCTATTTTTAGCAGAATAGATCCAGAAAATACATTTAGGTCCCTCCGCATTTTACTCAAAAATAATTCTGCAAGTTTGCCGACAGGTTATAGCAATCCACAGATTCGCCGATGGCTATTAGCAACACGTTTTTTTAAAAGAAAAAACAAGAAAACCGAAATTACAAAAAAAACGAAAATACGTTTAGATCCCTCTGTGGTTTTCTCCCAAAAAAATTTCACAGATTCACTGACAGCTCCTAGCCATCCATGGATTCACCGATGGCTCCTAGCAACCCATTTTAAAAAACCCAAAAAAATCAAAATTATGCAAGCACATTTTAAAAAAAATATCCAAAGAAAAAAATGAAAATGTGTTCATGTCCTTTTACCTTTTTCCGTAGGTAACTGTCGGATCAAGTTTTGCACTGCATAAAGAGGACCCATAGTGTTGCAAATTCACCGATGACTCCTGACTAGTACATTAAAAAAAACATGAGAAAAAAGAATCCCCATTTATGTCCTCATACCTTTTTTTCAAAAATATCTATTAGACTAAACTTCGGACGGCGCAGTGCCGTATGACTAAATTTTGTACGACGCAACGTAGCGCGTGACTCTGGAACCAGTTTAACCTATGCGTGCATAAGTACCATGCGAGCTTGGTTTGTGCCGACTGTATGCAATATTAGAGTACAGTGGCGCTATTCACGTAACAGATACTTCTAGTCATGCCTCTCAACATCTTTTTTTTTTCTTAAACAAATTTTACCATACCGCTTAATTGGCGTCATAAAACCTTCATTTTATAAAAGCTAGCTCCGTGGAATATATACTATATCTTATAGCGCTAGGATTTGCCGAGCGGTGGGCGATCTCCGTACGAGTTCTGTCAGTAGAAATGTAGGTTGGCTCGGTGCGCTATCCGTGGAAGCTCATCCGGTAAAAAAAAATACACCGCCTCGGTGAGTTCACGCTAATCGGGGGCCCGCCGGTTGATAATGCGTGGTGGTTTCGTGTTTTCTTCGTTATGCGCCCGCGCCGTGTCGACACCTTCGTTGTTTCGCGCCGGTTGGCAATGCGACGATTGATGACGCGTCATCGTTTCTCTCTCTGCTCCTTGCGTGTTCTCATGCATTCATTTATTGCGCCTATTGCGCTCCGTGCCGGACGTCCATCCACCGTTCATCCGCCTCGTGCGCTCCGTTTGTGGTTCCTATCCCGAGGCTGTGACTACTCCGCTTCCTCCGCATTTCACTTCTGTGTGCATATCGCCACTGCACTGGTGGAGAGAGAGCGCTCTCCTCGCCTGTTTCTCCGCGGACGTTCTTTTGCTTTGTTGTTGTTTCCGCCGCGGTCGCTGCTCCTGATTCCAGCTGGTATTAGTTTGAGCTGTTGGCTTGGATGGTTGGTCCTAGCGTATGGATTGCGTCCGGTTTTTTGCCGATTGTTAGTGCTTATAAGCCAGAATGGGAAAGGGAGGATAATCTCTATTGATTGCTTTGTTCTGTGTATTACTTTCAGCTATTGGCTTGGATCATCCGAATGCAGAATGGGGAAGGGAGGATAATCTCTGCTGATTGCTTTGTTCTATGTATTACTTTTGCAGTCTTTGGTTTTGTTGCCCATCTATGGTACACTCTTTCTGCTGTGCTTTGTTCCCCTGCGTCGTCAGATCGCCGATGAAGTGCTCGCTCTCCGTTCCGTTCATGTGTGCTTCCACTCACCTCCAGATCCACCGCCAGTCGATCACCATCTCACCTGCGCTCCTCTAGATCCGCCGCAGGCCGGGCCTATGCCAATGAACCGCTTCAGACCAAAGTAAGGAGCACATCTGGAGTCCTATATTTTCTGAACAAAAAATTTATTCGATTTTATTTGGGTTATGACAGTTGCTTAGTATTCACCTATCCTGTAGTTATAATGCTTAAGATGTAGTTTTGAATCTCCGTTACTCTCTTCATTATTATCGGTTCCATATATCCATAGTTTTTTCTTCTCTCAATCGTAAGTAGAAAACTATGTTCATGTCATCATGTGTTTGCTTTTTCTCTAGGCTCTATATCTGCCATGCTTATTCAGGTGCCTACCATTAATCAAGACAATGCAATACCTGGCACTGAGCCAACAAAAACTCTACTGACATTCCGGTCTGATGAAGTGCTGCATCCAAGCCACAAAAACAAACGGCAGGTAATCGTAATCTACTCTACTCTTAGTACCTCATTAAACTGTTATGGAATGTATGTGTGTTGGCCTTTCAGGAGCTAGGTCCAGAACAGATTAAGTCATTCCGGATTTACCATTTTTTTATTGAGTTTTATAGGTGTACTTTGGGCAAAATTTAGTCTGCAAGGAATCTCTGTCAGCAAAGGGTGAAGGAAAGATCGTCAAATATGTTCTGCAGGTATTCCCTTCTTCTGATGAAGCTCCACCCTGAGTAAGGGCTAAGTAGAAACTGTTTTTCCTTTTGGTTTTCTGGTGTATGAAAGAAACTACCAACTAGCCAGGTGATACATGTTCTGTACGAAATTCAACTTCCATGTTGACACCTGTGCCAAGACTCCACTGAAGATCCTGTTATTATGAATTTTCCAAAATCCAAATATATGTCAGCAAGCTACCATAGCGATTTTCAATGAGAAATTTCAGTTTAGAGATCGTTCAGCACTATTAGGTTGCCTTCCGGTGTGGTGTTGTGGTTCTAGCTAGAGTACATCATGTGCAGAAAAGTAACATTTTTAGAATCTATCACAGCTTTCTGACTCATATGTTTTTTTAGATTGCACCAGCAGTGATTTTGGGAGCATAGTGTGTTCATCAGAGACATGGAAAAAATGGCCTTCTAGGAATATGTCCATCAATGCAGGCTTTTCCTTTCAAAAGAAACTAGCCCATGTGCCTGGCGAAAACTGATGGTACCTAGCACATATCTCATGCAAAAGAACAACTGCTCTTGCTAAATATTAATTTGTATTGTTGATTGTATATTAGATTTTCAACTCTTCAAGTATGGATAATATATTGACGCATACAGTTTTTCTGTTTGGTCTTTCTAAATCATTATTCACAGGATGTATCTCTTCTGGTAGGTTCTAAAATCTTGGTTTGTTTAGTATCTAATTGCATGTAGAGCAGCTAAACTGAGTTAATGGAAGGGTTATAATTTGTCTTTGCTTGTTCATAACATTTCTCCTGTACTTGGCCATTTCCCTTTTGAAATTTGTGATATATCTTTTTGTGACAAGTCTTGGCTAAAAGTTCTCTACTTTCAAGGCACATGAACCTGAATATGATATTGTTGCAGTCTGTGTTGATCCTTGTATTGCATCACTACAGGTGAGTATCACTTTCTGCTTTTCTTTTATCCACTAGCTTTGAGCATTGCATATTAGCTCACGATGTGTACATACTTCTCTCTAAGACTCTATTTAGGATTTTGATGATTATGTGACTTCGGTTACGTGGTATCTTAATTATTGTTTCTTTACTATCTTATATCATTATGTGTTACGTTTGCCTTCCACAAATTAATTTTCTTATTCAATTTCGAATTTTCTCAGAGTAGCATATTTCACATCTCTGAGGTAACTATCTAGAACTACCAGTGATGTCCTAGAACTAATATCCAGGCTTTGTATTTAATTTCTTATAATATCCTATAACATTATGGTTTTAGGTTTATTGTCACCATTTGTGTTGTAAAGTGGTATATTAATGTTCTTATATTTCCGCGCTGAAGAATGCAACCCATTCTGTTTATGGGGTGTCCACATTGCGCTCTTGTTTTGTTGTAGTTAGATATCTATTTACTTACTGTTGCTCTCTTGTTTTGTGATTGTTTTCATATTACAAGGTACTTTCTCACACATCTCTATGAGAAAAATTAGTGCCCGTGACCGGCGCAACGTAGTGCGCTTTCCTACCTAATTAGAGTTTATTTAAGCTCAACTATCTTGCATTAGAGTTGAAAGACCTCGTAATAAATTAAAACATTCGTCTAGTCCCTTCCGACACAATGTTTGTTGACTTATATATGTTTGGTTGAGTTTCTTAAGGCCTTGTGTATGTGGTTCTCATCATTAGACATTTGGCAAGTTAGCATAGTACAAGTTCTTTTTATTATGTTTTGAAAGTTCTTGTTTTAGTAAACAGAAAAGTAGATGCCAATAAATAGATATCATAAACCAAAAGCTATGATTAATTAACCATGTCAATTCCAATGTCCCTTTGCTTCCGTTAAACCCAATTAAAGGATTGGCCCTTGCAATTACAAGGTGTAGTGTGGAGTGAATGTAGAGTATAAAATTTTCTTTACGAATTCTAAATGTTGAAAATCTTATTTCGCAACCCAAATACATTTGGGGTATTTGATTTCATTTTAATTACGTAATTTATTTTGATATCTCTCCCAGTGTACATGCAAGAGAGGACTGGGAGGCGAACTCCCTAAACAAATTCTGACACTTCCCTCCAATTTACATGCAACAGAGGATTGGGAGGCTAGCACCTTTAACAAATTCAGACACTCTCGGTAATACTTGTTCATTTTCTATTTTAAAATTTAATATATCTCTAATGAAAAAAAATCATTTTTTATATTTTTAAGGCAACTATCCATTGAAGCCTTTAAAATTATAATCCACCGAATTAAAGGGTAGATGTACTTGCCTCCGTGGAATTAATTTGAACCGGTACAACTACAGCAGGATGATCCAAAACGTTCGAGATGAATGTGGGATGGGTAGAGGTCAGCTTGCACATGCCCGCACTAGCCGCCAAATGTTTACATGGGCACCGCAATGTCTCGCCTAGCTTTTATGTGGGCAATGCGTCAGTCACCAGTCTGTAAAATCACTGCTGCCATATAGCATTAGCATGCTGATGTAGACTTGCAAGTTACAATACTAGTATATGCTGCTGCTTTGGAAAAAAAATCCAAAAAACAAAACCTAAAAAAATGAATGAATCATTTCTGGCCTATTCTCATGACCGCTACTACCGACCTGCACCCCAGCCCCGATGTCGGTGACAACCTCCGCGAGTCAGCTTTATCTCTGACCTCCCCGCCAATACACCACCTCACCCATTTCTTTCCTTCCCTACTCCCCTCCTTCCAAGCATCAGTTCATTCAAAAACTACCAAATCAAGAAACCCAAAACAGTATATTGGCGCAGCCCTGCAACTGTTGCTTCTTTGTGCAGCCCTACAACTGCTAATCCTTGCCGTCACCAATGGGATACTATGGCTCGCCAACGCCATCCCCAGTGATTCAGTCGATTACAAGCCGCTGCACCCAAGGACGAGACAGGGCATGCACCATGTGTCCAAGCTGCACTGTGTCGCACTATCGCTGCACTACTTGGAGCGGATCAGCCTTCGCTGCTATTCTTAGAGCCACGACCTCAAGGCTTGAGGTAGGCCTTTAGAGGTGGTGGAGCTTTTTGGCGGATATTGTATTAGGGTGTGGAGATCTGCATAATTAGTCCAAGTTAACAACAGTAATACCGCTATTACTCTAAGGTAATTATACTGATCTCAGCATACTAGCTAACAAAACATCAAGTGCACATGATACTTTATCAGTTAATACATCGTGCTCAGAGTGTTACAGCAGACCAACAATTAGAGTCTAAAATGAAAATTTATTATAATCCATTGCCACAAAGGGCTACAAGTCTAGTACATTAATTATACATATGATCTAAGTACAATAAAAATATAATACAAAAGTACTAATTACCCCCAAAGACTAACGAAGTTGATGTATGATCTACCCAACAATCTAACCCTTCTGGTAGTCTATGTCCTCATATTTTTTTTATCCTATGGGTGATCCTCATCCCTTGCCTCATAGGCGAGTCCATTAGGATTCATGTCCCAACCAGCCATGTGACCACCAGATCAAATCACTAAGCAATGGAGGAGTTAAGTAAAAGTGAGTGCAAAAGTACTCAGCAAGCATTAATAACAAAATGCATCATATGAGTTTCTTCCGCATCCATTTCATACATACCTTCCTTAAATCATTTTTCACAAAATAGGTTTTATTAAGAAAATCAGTGTTTCTGGTTTTCAATTATGAAAATGCTCTAGCACTCATATATAAGGCAAACTTAACTTCTGTAGCCTCTAATCCAAGAAACAGATATGAATTTATGATTTAACCCTGAGCAGGCTTGTACCACTTTACCCTAGTGATCTCAACCTTAGTTGAGAACCCAAAATGTTTATTACTAATTAGGTATTAGATTTTCAACCCTAGGAGGATGCCAGTTGTACTCTGCCTAAAAATGGAGATACTCATCTCGTAGTGTTTTAATATAGCGACGTGGAATCATCAACCTACAGCTGAAGTTCCAAAATAGTGTCCCTCACTAGGACTCCTGGCATATCCAGCTGTCGGTGTTTCGTAAAACCGATGAGTAAATTTGTAAGTAGTAGGGGGTCGCGCGTCCCCTCTCCTCGAGTGGTTGGACTAAGAAAAATCCCGGATGTATACTGGTTCGGGCGGAATATCCCTACTTCCAGTTGGCGGCGGCGGATTATATTTCTTTGTGCACAAAGGGTCACCGGAGATTACAGACGGAGGTTGAGGACAGGCCCTCAGCACCCGTTCGGAATTAAGAGGTCGGGAAGGCTTGATGTGTCTTTAAACTAGAGATTGACCGTATGTGCAGTATCTTTCGTGCGGGCAGGTCTTCTGAGGGCCCCGCCTCCTTTATATAGGTGGAGGGGCAGGTTACACGGATTTTGGAAGCGGAGAGATACGTCGTGCCCGAGTGCTCCGGTCTTTGGTCTTTGATGATTGACAATTTTCTGTTCACCCCACGCCGGGTTGGTAGTCCCAACGGACGGCGCCTCTTTGGGAAGGTGCGCACCTGCCCTATGTGCGCCTGTCAGATGTTGACGTTACGAGGGGACGGGTGCTTTTGCTGAAGCCGCCCTCCGGTTGCCTCGGAAGGTACCACCCATCCGACATGTTGGTTGTGTCCATAAGACAGCGGCCGTGGCGTGAGACCGTCGATCTTGGCGGAGGTTCTTGAGCTAGAGCTTGCTGGGGGCCCAAGCCACGACCCGGGTCGGAACCTGCGGAGGCGTCGGTCCCGGGTCTAGAGCGGCCCCTGCAGGGGCACCTGATGCGGGCCCTGGTCGCCGTCGGAGTCGGCGGTGGCGTCGTATCAGGGTCTCGGTCGTGGTCCTGGGGGTACCCGACCCGAGGTTATGTTGGAGGAACCGAGGGCAGGAACCCTTTGTGGTAAGTGGGGCTCTTTTTGGTACTCCGTGTCAGTGTTAATCCGGGCTTCCAACCCGGATTAGGGAGGTAAGGTCTTAAAATAGATGTATACTTTGTGTGGGGTACCCCTGGTATGAGTGTTCGTCACCAGCTTCACAGGCGTAGTTATCTACTCATACCTAATGTGGAGATCATAACAACGTTATAGAATAACATTTTCTGGTCGTTTCCACACACTATGGTAGTGGTTCATCCTTATGTGTTGGCATATGTAGAGGGGCCCACCGGCAATGCTCATCTCTATGGCACTCTCTACCCACCATATATATATGTATATATACACACACACACACATTACCGACTCCATTCGTTGGATGAGCCATTTCATCATATCAACAATTCAAACAATGCCATAGTAGTCATCATCAATTCCACAAATTCATAACCAATCTCTGCCGTAGCAGTATATCATCATAACCATCTTTCCAATAGCAATTGATTTATGGTTTTCTCAAAAATTATTTCCCATACATTGGTGACATCACACATATGTAAATAAGTTTGATTAAAAAATATTTAAATATGATCAAGAGATTGCTTGCCTGTATTTTTGTAAAAATAGTCATCCTCACACGATTGTTGCTAAAGATCAATGGTTAGATTTGATTTAAATCCTAAAATTATAAATTACCATATCTTAGATGGCTAGTAGATTTTTGCATGTTTTACAGCATCCAACCCATTCTTAAATTTTATTTAATATACGTATAATGTCACTTATAAACTTTTGGATATTTTGAATTTAATGTCTTTTATTTAAATGCCTGATAGCTTGGATTGATTAATTTATCATATTTTTATATAGGTATATTTAATTTGGATGATGCATTGATTTTAGATAATTTTTTCTCTCCTTTTTAAATTTGTTTCCCTTTTTTCTTTCCCCTTTTTCTTTTCTTTTCCTTCTCCTCCAGCCTTATCTATCTCCCCATCTCTTCTTGCTCTATCCCCTTTCTCTTCTTCCCCATGGTCTCCCCATCAGGCTCCCTTATCTCACCAATCACTGGCCCTACTAGCGCCATCCTCTAGCCCCACCATCGGTCTCCGCATTGTTAGTCCTCTCTTTGTGCACAAGTGCACACACCCAAGCTACATGCGGCCCCCGCTGCCACCGCCACACTGTCCACCTTCCCGGCCATCTCCTCCTCCTCGTCAGCCTCCAACTCTAGCTGTCAGTCTTGGCTTGTGCATGCACATGCTGGCCTACCAGCCCTGCCTAGTTCCTTCCTTGAGTTGCTAACCCCACGGGCTCTCGAGCCACCACCAGCTGCTGCCCTAGGTGGGCTCCTGAGCCACTACCTCCCTGCCAAGAGCCCCTTCCCTAAGGGCTGGCTGCCCTAGGCCACTGCGCCTCTACCCGGTCTTTCCCCTCTCTTAGCTACCTCCACCTGCCCAGGCCACTCGGTCTCTAACCGTGTCTTCGCCTGCTCGGTTGCCATCCCCTTTTCTTTACTATCTACTTATTTCGTATTGTTGTTGGTTATGTGATTTCATACAGGGGATGTGTTTGGATTGATGATGAATATGGGTTTATGCTTGGGTTTGGCAGTGCAGTGACGATACTCGAAGCCTCCCGTACGTCGGGGAGTACATGGAGGTTGACCGGCACACACGGCGCGGCTCCTATGCTATTATACCCACTAAGACGGCTAATATGCTACTGTTATTATACTCTATACTGGTTTTTCTTCTGTGACTGGATCCCCTATGTTGGTGCTAATGGCCATGGATGGTTGCTTTCCTGTGATTAAGAGGCTGGAATAAGGGTTTGGGGATGTGATGATGTGGATGGTGAGGATGCTAGTGGTGGTCTTGCTCTTGGCCTCCTTCTTTGTCTTGTCGTCTTGGTGCGTCCTAGCTCTTGCTTGCTTAAGCTTCTTGGGAATTGCTTGATGCCTTCTTGCTCCTAATGGCTTGCTTCCTAGGGCTTGCCTTGCTTGCTCTTGGTAGCTTTGTGTGGCTTGGTGGTGTGGTGGCAATTAGCTGTGTGAGGGTTGGAATGGGCTGAGGTGCTCGGCTCACTCTCTTTAACCTTGATGGCTTACCTTTTTACCTTGTGGCTTTTATTTTTTTACTATGAGATATTTTTAGGAACTATTTATGTAATGCTATTGTTATCCAACAACTACCGGTATGTTTTACGCCAAATGATGAAACCTGATTTAACGAAAGGTGCCGACTAGCTCCCAAATAGTCAGGTATCTCGATGAGCAATACCATTCTCGTACGGGTCTGGTGGCACACCTAAACCTTTTTAAATCTTTACTCTATTTGTCCTTTTTATTACACATGTGGATGACTAAACATTTTTAGGAATCTGAGCTAAAGATCATTAGAAGCTTAGTTTATTAGTGTACTATAATATTCTTGTAAATTTTTCTTTTTGATGTAATTTGATATTCGTGTACATTGTAATTTATATAATTGTACCACATTATGGTTAATAAATGAGAATGATAATCAGACTTGTTGATTGTTTTAATTATATGCATCGTTACATAATTGATGATCAGTCTTTGTTGAATGTTTTTAATTAACGTATTATTGATTTCTTATGATCCCTTTTTGCACTAAAAAAAGTTTAGGATGTTTTATGGGGCTTGCTGATAGATAGTGGCATCGGTGTGGAGGAAGGAACCAAATCGATGAAGACCTCTGCCGCTATTGCCTCTAATCCACAAATACAAGGAGATGGGTCAGGTTTTGTGATGCTTGCATGCTGGAGAAATGAGGTAAACAGGATTAGTGGGTCAGTCACAAAACTAAGTGGGACGCCCGCGTTTGACCACTAAAGTCAATCACTAGGCTATGAACGTCTACTTAGTATTTTATGTGGGGTGGGCTATGTGGGCTCGCGAATAGCAGCACCCACTTTCATCCAAAACACGTGCATCGCTTGTGAGGGTGTAAGTTATACAAGCCCAGTAGTAGGAATGAAGTGTGTAGTAACTAGTAAGCAAAACTTAAACCCAAAGCAAACACTTGACTACACTGTTGCTCAGACACGTAATACTATAGTCAGATTAGATCAAACCATCTCAACCTACAGGACTTGCTTACTCCTCCCCACCTTCTAGAACCTTCCAGAACCACTCAATGTTGCTCGCTGCCACTACCACCACGACGGCGTCTTCCCCTACCACTGCTCCAATGACGAGACCAAGCCGCACCATCCCAACGCGCCCTCCTCCTTCCCCTCTTCGCCCACCTCCTCCGCCTCCGCCCACCGCCTCCTCCTCTTCACCATCACCTGCTTCCTCCTCACCATGGCCTCCCTCGCCTTCGCAGTCTCCTCCCACTGCTGCCCCTAGCCACTCCAACCGACCCCCGCCTCCATCGCCTTCCGCTGCATGCGGCCAAGCCGAGGACTCCCTTCGATCCTTCCTCACCTCCTCTCGGAACTACTCAGCCGGCAACAGGGAGAAGGTGCTCGCCCTCGTCAGCGTCCAAACGGAGCTCGGATCCGTCACCCACCACACTGCGCTCCGCGCCACCTAGTCCACATGCTTCCCCATTACTACTACTTGGATCTGGTTATATGCTTGCTCTAGGTTGCTACTACTCGTGCTAAGCTTTACTACTACTGGATCTGGTTATATGCTTGCTCTAGGTTGCTACTACTCGTGCTAAGCTTATAGTAGAAAGCTGTGTGTGTAGCTTATAACCACCATGGGGATCTGTTGAGACGATGCTTCTAGGTTGCTATTAGCTACGTTGTTCTTCTTGAAGTCTCTATGTAGCTTATACCAATGCGGGATCTGTTTCAATCGCTAAAGATGCCCGCACTCTTACAAACCTTCGAAATGTGCGGCTGCATTCTTTCGATAACCAGTGAATTTGATCTAATTTTTGTGATTGTGATTCTTGCAAGCTTCAATGTGTCTAGTTGTTCCACATGGCACGTTGGGGTGGGGTCGGTCTTACACATAGGGGGCTGCCACAATTTGCTGCAATTTGGCTTAGGCAATTAAGCGAGTACCAAGTATGGGCTGTTCAGTTTGTGGCCTTTTTTTTGTTCTAGTACGTTTCACAAAGCAGTACTATTGTAAGATTACTTACATTAAGAATATTGTAAGAAACGTTGTAGGGAAACTAGTCCTATCGGTGGTTACTAACATGGCCTACATCACAAGAGGTTATGGCTTTCGACGGAATAAAGCTAAACTGAGCAAATAAGAAGATTTGACAACTGGAAATTCCATTACTAATTTACAATTCCATCATTTGATTCACATTAACAAATTATGTTCATACATTAGAATTGGAATTTGACAGTTGCACCTCGCATCAAATGAATCATATCCCAACCAAAAGTTCCAATGTGCTCACATATTATATACTGTAGTATATTAAAATTTCCATGAAACTCATAACGTTTGTATATACTCAACGATGGAACTATGGAAGTAAAATATACATTCATTGATCAAAAATCATTCCCTATTCATACTAGATCACATACAAAACAATTTATTACTTTCTACATTGGTGAGATTGTATATCAGAGGCTTGTTACAAGGATGGTGCTATGTCTAATTTTCAGCGTTCAATTCAAAAATTTGGTAACTGGCACTTGGTCACTACACCTTGTACTATTAAAATTTTAGGTTTCTATTATTGTATATGTATATTCATATAGCAACAAAAGAAACATCCAATTCATCTTTTCTTTATGTGTATAAGATTCAAAACTAAGAGATGTTCAACAATGGCTACTAAAAGGATGAAACGAAAAGTCACATACATGGAAATATTCAACCAACATGTGTATACAGTTAGACAATGGTTATATACTTGACTACTTTCTATGCACAAATTTGAGCAAAAGTTGATGTAATCATGTAAATATAATGGAACATATTAGCTTGGTGTGGAACTATGGAGGGAGAGGTAACCAAGTGTCTAACATGGGCTGAGTGTAAATGGGCCAACTAAGCCCACCTATTTGTAACACCAAGTGAGCAACCTAGAATGCATTGATTATTCGGCCTAGTTATCCGCAACCATCCCACTTATCTGCATAACCAACCCATTTACTTAGGATCAGGACAACCTATTAATTTTGCTCATTTTGCAATATTTGGTATGCAAAGTGGGCCTAATCCTGTAATGTTTCTGTAAGGACCCAGATTTCCAAATCTAAAACCCTTTGTGCATATTGCACTAGTCGAGGATCACACTAGTGCATACAGTAGCAACACAGATGAGATACCATTCCATTCAACGAATAAACTAAGAAGGTAGCAAATTATTATTAAATAATAACCACAAACCTTATGGTCAAGTTTACACAACTATGCCTTAAGCCTTTAAAAAACAAATAAACTATTGTAGTGGAAATAAAATAACTTCCTAGTTGACATAGTCTTTGTAATACTTAATAGAATTCTGTATTCCCTAGTCTTTCTTTAGCAATTGATCAATAAAAGCGTATAGCTGTGAGTACAAACAGTACTCAACAAGCTATAGGGAAATGATGTAAATATATTCATGTAAGGCTTAGTCATATGGTTCTTTTGTAGAAACCAATAACTTGAATTTAAATACAATATAAACATTCAATGCATACTTATTAAAAGATAATAAATAACTGATAAATCAATGGTATAAAACATGAACAGATTGGTGAGGCTTCACATAATCACCATCTAAAACCATCATCAAATCATTAAACTCATCAATGTTAACTTTAGACATCAAAATCAACAATGAACTCCCTGTTCACTTCCCAACAATTGCACCTTCCAATATTTTTATGAAAAACTCTATTTCTCATGTGAAATTTTCAAGCATGTCCATGACCATAGACACGACTATTTGACTAGTTTTACACTCTGCAGAGGCTGTACTGCTTTATCCACAAAATATGATCAATTTGTACTGCCTATTCACACTCAAGATGATAGAGCACTGCTAAGAAGATCACAACAAGGCCTTTACACTGTTGCACACTAGCACCACCCTACCTAGTGAGTACATCCCCTCAATCCTAGGACGTGACCTTGCCAGTCTACCCCAGCACATGTCTCACATTTTTAATGAGAGGCTCACCATTATGAGAGAGAATGGAGTAACCTCCAATTAGCATCGTGCACCTGGTGTTCCATCGAGCCAGAGTAACCCTCTGCTTGCACGCATGTTAGAGTACCCCTCCAATTCAACCATGCAAGGAGTATAAGTATACGACAAGTTATTTAGCCAAGTCTGTCCTATACCAGACATGTGGTTGTAAAGTTAAAAGTCAGTTCAATAGCATGCAAGATTAACTCCTTAAGTAGTCTCGGGCATGATATCCATATCTTAAATGTGCTAACTGCACCCTTTTTACTACGCGATCACTTGCCCGAGGGAAAACTATTTTGTTTAACCAAGACCAATGATATACCCTACCATGACATAAAAAATTTTACAACAGTGGCTACCTATCCACTATTCCATATCTCATTAAGTCAAGATTATCAATTTTTATCATGTGATATGAACTCATCGTATAACTAAGCATGTCTAAGCGTAGGTACCATAACATAATTATTGATAATACAATTAAGTCCAACTAATAATGTCCCAACAATGGGTAACAATGGATACATGGTATTCCAATAATCAAGGTGGTATAATGCCAATTAGGTATTTAGCTATTCATAGCAAATAATCATTTGTCCACAAATAGCATGCAATTTGTATAAGACAAAATACTTTTGCTAATATAGGTTCAATGATCAAAGGTTATAATTTGCCTTGTTGATGTACACTTGTTGCCGAGTCTTATCTTCAAATCCTTCGTTCGCTCTCTAGGATCAATGTCTATCAGAAAAGAAAACAACAAATACAAATAAAGAACAAACCGAAACACAAACAAACTTTAAATTGAAAATAAATGGCTCTAAAATGAAGAGCTTGATGTTAGCAAAAAATAGAAATTTGAATTGACTTAATCGGAACTCATATAAAAGAGAATGGGCTACTGGAAGATTAAAATCAAAGAAATTGAGAGAGAAAGAATTTTCTAAAATTTTTGGAATTATTTATTTAGCACCTATGACTGACGTGAACCAGTGAGCAACCGACAGGAGGCCAAGAAGGAGAACCAGGTCCAACCGAGCAAGCCTAACTCAAGATTCTATTCATCCAAAAATCATGTAGTTTTTTTTATATGCATGTATATTTGCATTTAAAGAGATGCAAGCTACACCCAATTTCCATATCTGACATTAATGGTGGAATGGTTTCTGTTGTAACTTATAAGCACCAAAATGAAGTATAGGATCATGAGAATGAAGAGTACCAACAGAATATTAGTTTAATCCATCATTTGTTTTTCCTGTCACAATCTTTTTCCGTGATGTTTGTTTCTTGTATTTTCCACATAGTCATCATTCCTTTTTCTTTATGTATTTCCTAGCTTAAGGATGTTTAATTATGAAGATGTTACCATTGGCTCATGTATGCTTGCCATGAATGTGAAGTATGAAGACAACCGTGCAATGTGTGATTCAACATGTACTCCTACCTCCATTGCTGTATGGGACAGTTAGAAATGTTCAGGTATGTCGTCAGTAAACCATTTGTGTCAAAATTTTTGTGATAGAAAATCTAAAGTGGGAAATTACCTTACGCTCAGTTAATCTTGTCATCTGATATTGATATTTCTGATAATGGGAAAATGCCAAGTTCGACAGTGTCTTTCAATCTTGCATCAATATCTATGTAGATGCACTTGCTATGCAATTCCAGTATTGCTATTGTGTAGGGAAATATATTTGATATCTCAAGACTATTGATGTTAAATAATTATCTTTAGGTGTTACAAAATAAATTTGATTAACCATAACCTAATGCATCTCCTTTTTTTTTCCTTTTTTTGCTCAAGCACGTGCGTGGAGATTTCAACATATGCTTAAAGTAGTGCTTACTGAATTCCAGGCACCTGTAACCGAACTAACAAAATAAAGGAGCTTCACAACTGATGAGCCCACGGCTCCTCAAATTATTTCAGCTAGTGAGTCCCAAAGAAAGTGCAATGATTTGATAATTTTAAAAAGTAGTGCATTAAAAATTGCTTCTATTCAGATTGGTACTTTCTCATTTGTTTTACAGCTTGACAAGAATATAGTTGCCCTGCCAAGTCAGTTATTTATTGGAACTAATCTACATAAGAGGAGAAAGAAACAATTCATTCAGTTTGGTTCTATGCCATCTATGGAGATCAATCATCGCTGAAGAAGGATTTAGCGAATCCTAATTAGAGAAGGACTTCAGTTGGTGCATTTTAATTGGGTGAGTCAAATGTCATGATTTATGAGTCCAACTTGTTATTTGACTTAGGGAGATAGGTTGATTTCGGTTTATACCATAGCTAGTCCAAAATAGTCCAATATAGTTGAGTTTGAATTCGTTTCGGAATCCGCCAGCCAGGATCGATTTGGAAACATCATAGAAGTCTCGTACGGAATCCGTTTGAGGTGTATGAGTACTCATTTGAAAGGTTATTCTGAGTACTTTCCAATGAATCTAGCCCCACCTTAAAATTCTTTCTGTATGAGTCTCAATGATCAAAACAATATTGAGTCCGAGTCTGTCACAATTCTAAGTTGAGTCGGAGTTGGATTCATGGCTGGCCTACGTGCTATATAGCGTAGGGCCGATGCCCTTGTAAGGGGGTTGATTATTTTCGTGAGTTTCTTTAGTGTTCCTACCAAGAATAAGAGAGGGGTGGTGATTCCATCTTCTTGATTATCTGCTGCTGCCGCCCTATGGCTTGGTGAAGAACGTGATCAGATTGTTTGATCTGAGTGCGTCCTTGATTTCTTCAGAGATGCATCTTTCTGATCGTGGTACAACAGTGCCACAGGTGGAAGGCTTTTGTTAGGGTTTGGATTGCAACTCTATAAGCCGAACTCATCCATCAATACTACTGTTGGTACTGGTTTTGTTTTGCCCTAAATTGCAAGTCCTACTGTTGGGAGGTGGCTGCTACTTTGTCTTGATTATTACAAGTAGAATCCATCTATTGTGGTGCCATTGCTGCTATATTGGTTTGTTTGTGAAATTCTAAGTTACACCAAGTGGGTTCTTGCTATTCTATTAGATTTCATAGAAGAATTCTTGCTGGCTGTTTTGTACCGTGAAAGATCAGAAAATCGTAGAAATCGTAGGCATGTCCTCATCAACAGGGGCGGAGCCAGGATTTCGGATTAGGGGGGCCACGTGGATCAACTAAAAAATATCATAGTGTCTATAAAAAATATCATAGCAATATCGATGCAATTAAATTTAAAAATAGTATAACCATATGTCCACAAGAAAAATATGACATATTTTTTAGAATATGAAACTTACATCTCTATTAACTTAAATTTAGTTCTACGACTACCTAGAAGATCATAAGTCAATAAGTTCATCTGAACTAATTTTCGCTGCTAGTTCTTTTTCAATGTAAACTATCATGCAATGTCGAAGAAAGTCATTTCCTATTTTATTTCGAAGGCGGGTCTTGACAAGTTTTATAGTTGAAAATACTCGCTCTGTGGTTGCTGTTAACACTAGAAGAGTTATGACCAATTGTAACAGCCTATCAACCATTGAATAATAGGAAGCTTTACCTATTTTATACAGTTCATTTATTAAGTTAGCAAGAGAAATTAAGCATTGCATACATCAAGTTGAGAAAAATAGAAGTTTTACCTGTTGGGAATGGACTAGACCTTTATTTGTTGTTTGCTAATACTAGCTACTACTAATTACTATCTACTGGATCTTATTTTGGTTAGGGGGGCCAAGGCCCCGGGCCCCCCCCTGGCTCCGCCCCTGCTCATCAACAAGACCACCTTGTGCAGGAGGAAGAGTAAAATATTTTCTCAATGTTGTTTTGCCCTTGAAAGGGTTATTGCGCTGATTCCAGGTGCTCGCGTATTGGAACATTGATTTGTCGCCCGCAGCAGTTCTATGATGCTGTATCCATTGGTGGCCTTCTGCTGACAGCAGTCCTGTTTTAGTTTCTTGTTGCTGGAGAGTTCCAGAAGAAGCGTGTACGTGCCATCACAGGAACAATGCAGCATTTGAGTGTATACGACCGATTGAGGATGCAACTGCAAACAAATGTTGTAGGTTCAGGCAAAAATGATAATGATATACTTCGAACCGATAGAGATCGTATGGACTATGGAGCTTTTGTTCCACCCTGCCGCTGCAAGAACCGACTTCATTTTCTCAATTTCTTTATTGGGTCTGATATTCATTGATGTACATAACTATATATGCCTCTTCGTGCATTGTTGATGAGGCACTTGGTCTCATGATCTAGGGTAATTCTGGTTGCTCGGATTGATGTGTTTCTATCATCGTAACCCCGTTTTTTATGGTCAGGGTTATTCTGGCTGGTGACTGGACACCTGATTGCATCATCAGATGGATCTGCTTTTTTTGTTCCTTTTCTTTTTCCATTTTTACCTAGAGCCCCTGCTTGTTACTACATTGTTCTTCCTTTTGGAGTGGCTATGGTACAGGTAACAAGTGCTTGGCTTTCGTATGCACTCTAGAAACAATGTGACATCCAACTGTTCTTTGTTTTTGGACTACAGTATTAAGCCTGAAGCTTCCGCAGGAGTACTCATTGCTAGTTGTAATCCATTCTGACCTGGGAGCAAAATGCAGGTCAGTACGTGTGCATCAGCAAATGGGAATATGCGGCAGCTAGCCAGCAACTGCGAAGAAGGAAGCTTCTTGCTCAGGGACAAAACAGCTGCCAAGGCCGTGGGCAATGCGTGCGCCGATACTCCACACCACCGACGCGGCCGTGGCGCCAGCCGTGCATTGCGGCTTCGCACGCCGTCCACTGTATTGAACTGTGACACCAAACCCACGGATCCACGCAAGTTCAGCTGGACCCACGTCTCAGTGGCTGCTTGTAAGTTGTGACGACTAGAGGTGAGTGTCATGCTGGACCAGGCCGGCCTAGTATGGATTTATCGTGCTTCGTGCCTGAATTGTACCGGGCTGTGATTGTGGCCTGCTGTGCCGTGCCGGCCCAGCTCGCATTTGGCGAGCATAGGTATGGCTTATTTGCGCTTCGTGCCTGCTTGTGTCGTGCTGGCCCGACAGCTTATTTGCATTATTACGATGAGAGAAAATAAGCCAGAAACGTATAAAATTGAGATAGCAGACACAAATATTATGGAAAAAACTAAAATTTATTTATCTTGAACAATTATAGAGAATGAGGGGATGTGCTAAACACAGGCGAGAGGGGCAATCGGCGAGAAAGAAAGTGAGGGAGACAGGTGAGAGATTGAGTGAGACGGGCGAGAGAGATTGAGAGAGACGGGCGAGACAAGTGAGAGAGAGCTGAGAGATTGAGAGAGAGGAGCGAGAGAGAGCAGCTTCTTGCATCGTCTCTCAATTCTCTCTCCCCTCTTACTCGTCTCTCTCAAGTGTCGGTGGCGGGGGTGGCGACTATACTACTGGGTGTGTCTATGGTATTCATGCTTTACTGGTTGGTGACCTTAATGCTGGGTTTCTTTCTTATGCCCTGGGTTATTGGATCTGGCACAGCCTGTGCTACAGTGTCGTGCCGGCCTGTACCTCTCATCTTGTCCGGTTCTCAGGGTATGGCACACTTCGTGCTGAGTCGAGTTTTAGACCAGACCATACCCGTCATCTCTTACCAGCCTAAAAAAGCCAACCCAAGTGCCCACCTCTAGTGATGACTTACTCACGTGGTGGTAACAGGTTTGAAATGCGAAAATTTTCTCTAATTTCTATTAAATTAATCTGTTTCCTACAAAATTCAAGCAGAATTTATATGAAATTTCTGCTGTCCAAACAGATCTTTAACGGAAAAAAATAATCCTGACACGCGGAGCAGCTGGGCTCCTAACTCCATTCGGTCAAACCTGGGAGGCTGGGACGCGTCAAAGCAACGAACAGAGGTAGGGGAGGAAAGGAAGGAAGGGCGAAGGGTTTGCGTTTGCCGCGTGAGCTGTGTCGGTGCGCGACACCAGCTGACCGGTGGGTTCGAACTCCGCACGGCTTCGTCGAGCAAAAGGCAAAAGCTGGAGTAGGCTTAACTCTCTATGCACCTTTTTTTCTCTGGAGGAACAAAACTATAAAAATAGTTTTTTTTCTCAACGGCAAAAACAATGGTGAGTGACACGTGCCACCTATCGTGATAGTAGCAAGTGGCCGATTTGTGTCAGTCTAGCCAACCGCGGCAGCAGCACCAGGCTCACCACAGCAGGTGAAATGCTGCGCTCCCCAAGCATGGCAGCAATCTGTTAATATGCTACCTGCCAATACTTCCATCATCAAGGAGTGAACTATTTATGTAATTTTTTCGCATTGATTGGATTTTAAAAAAAGTGCAAAACACTAAAAAAGCTAATGCTTTGAAGTATCATGGTGTGTCGGGTGAGAGATCATGTGATGGTATATTCATATTTATGATGAGTAATTGATAGGAGCATCCCTTCCACTAATACAACCATCACGGCTACTACTCCTCGTCAAGATGTATAAGGACGAATCATTAGAGCACGTGCTTATCAACTTAATTATTAGGCAACGTCATTGATGAGAGTACACTCATATTTTATTAACTTTACGATACTCTCTAATGCACGTGATATTATTCTAATTAGGAATCAAGATCTTTGCATGTGATAAGACATGAAAGTAGTAAGATAAGGAGCACCAATAAAGATGATGGCTTTATATTCAATTGAAGCCACCGTGATTCCATAATGAAGGATGATCGACCTCTCATGACTCTTTGCTTTAGCCACTACTGTCAAACACGTAGATTTATTTTTAATTAAAAGTAATAGTACTACGCCACCTTATTTGGGCCTAGGCCCATGTATCCAACAGAGTCCAAGGGGGAAGGAGTTATTTTCTGTTGCAGCAAGAGTCCCTTTCGGTTTTCCATATCATGGCTGTCGACGATCGGAATCGCCTGACCGCAAATACAAAGGAGGGGTTAGTTAGATCGAGGGACCCGAAACGAGCTCTGCTCAACGTCGGAACTTGCTGGGCGCTGCGTTGGTCGAAGCTAGGCGACAGCGAGCGTGACACGGAGAATTATACTGGTTCGAGCCCCCTGTGAGGGTAACAGCTCTACTCCAGTCTTGCCCTGAGGCGGAGGTTTTCACTATTCTTGAGTACAATGGGGGGATTACAGTCTAAGCTCGAGCTTGACAACAATGGCTACTGTCCTATAGTTCGTGCTCTGGTGTGGAGTATACGCGTGTGTCGACGATCGGGATCGCCAACCGCAAGAAGTGAGATGGGGGGTTAGTGAGACACGGGACCCGAGCAGCGCTTTGCTCGAACGAAGGAACAGAGGAGATGCGACGTTGGTCGGAGCAAGACGACAACGAGCGTGAGGCCGAGGTTTATACTGGTTCGAGCCCCTATGGAGGTAATAGCTCTACTCCAGTCGCCTTGCGGCAGTGTTCTTAGCTATTTCTGAGTACAGGGATGTGTTTACAGCTCAAGTTCAACAATGGCTACGTCTAAGCTCGAGCTATGGCGCGTTGTGTGTTGTCTTCGTGTCCCATGAGAGATTGCGCATCCTTGGTCTTATACCTCCTCTGCGACGCAACGGATGGGAGAGATTCCTGAAGTGGCCTTCATGCATCGCTAGGGTCTGGCAAGAACCGCCGGACTTGTTGCACGCCCGCTTCATCCCCACGACCAGCGCTTTGGCAACCGCCGTTAAGCGTATGATTCAAATCCAAGGGTGGACTACGGCTTGAACGAGCCCACTGCGAGCTCGAGGTCATGCGGGCCGTGCTCGGGCCAATGGCGCTCTAGGTCGAACGCCTCGGCACACCCAGTGTCGTGGTCGGGTCCCCGAGCTCGGGGTCCGTGACCGTCTGTTGGCTGTCAAGGGACGCCCAGGCCTCGTCAGCTAGCCCCCGAGGCTTAAGGTCGTGGCTGGAACACGGGCCAACCTTGAGCCTCTACAGCCGGGACTGATTTCTGGAACCCTCGAGTTTGAGGTCGAGGTCGGGCGGAAAATGTAACGCCAGGCCGTGATGAAAACGACACCTAGCGCCTCTTGATCTCCGGAACTCCGGTACGGATGCAAATGGTTGATGGACACCTGCTATGTCTCGGAACCGCAACCCTGGCCTTAATTGCTCCTATCAAATCGTGGCCAGCGCATCCTTCGAAGCTCCGCGGACTGGATTTGGTGACGGTGCAGCCTATAAACTCAAAACCGCAGTGACTGTTGAGGAAACTTCCCGACCAGCGCCCTTCGTCCTCCAAGCCTCCGTGCCCAAGCAAAAAACCTCCTCCCCCGCCCCGACCAGAATCACCGCGATCGCCATGGCCAAGCTAGGGAGGAGCACGTTGTCGCCCGCAAGGATGAAGGAACTCGAGACCCTGGGACTGCTCGATCCATTCACATGGCGGCTGCCGGGCAACGATACCGAGCCACGCCCCAGGGACGACGAGATCGTTTGCACCGAGCACTATGTCCTCTTCGGCCTGCGGACCCTGGAGAGCGAGTTCCTCTCCATGGTCCTCACCAGTTGCGAGATCGAGCTCATAAACCTGGTGCCGAACTCCATTCTTACTCTCGCCATCTTCTCCCACCTGTGCGAGGGGTTCCTAGGAATCCCTCCCAACCCCTCGCTCTTCTTTCGGTACTTCAGCCTCTTCCACTCTGGGAAGGACCCCGTGGTCGGATGCCTCTACTTCCGACAGCGGATAGGGCTCAAGTGGTCCTTGGGTCATGGTCCGAGCGGTGGTTCTACCTGAAGAAAGGGGAACTCGGCACGCTGTCATACTAGGGAAAGCCCGTCGGCGGGAAGAAGGAGACCCCAGAGGCGGACGATCCCAAGGCCGACGAAGAGGCCATCGCCGCCATTCATCTCTGCACCGAGCGTGGTCTCACCGGGCAGGTGATCGCTGTCGACTTCCTGCGGAATCGGGTGTCCCCCCTGCGGAGGCGGACGCACCCGTTCTACGAGATCCAAGGGCGCATCGACTCGACCCGCGAGGGTACGTCTGGTATGCCTCCCTGCCTCGTGGTCTTGCTCGAGTCTACCCCTCAATCTTCTCTGAGGGTCGTTCCCCTTTGCAGCGCCGAAGGAGTCTTGGGTTGCCGCCAGAATGAACGAGATGTTCGGGAAACTGGCGCACAACTACTCCATGGACGACTCCGTGCCGAAGAACGTGCTCCGCCGAAAGGCCGAGGTAAGCCATCCCGACCAACGGCTCGACCTGAGCGACCCTGGGGCCCTCCTTGATCCTTTCGCATACGCAGGACCATCAGGAGCTATTTGATACGGCCAGGCGGATGCTCCCGCTGCCCAGGGGAGGCAAGAGCAAAAAAGGGAAGAAGAGGTTTTCCCCGGCCGAAGCGGACCGCCAGGAGGCGAAGAAACCTCATGCCGAGTGGGGTGACCGTGCCATGGTAAGGATCCCGCTGGTCGAGCCCCCGAGCCCGTGCTCGTGTGCCTTGATGGTTGATGAGTTTTTCCACCTTGCAGCAGCAGAGCGCAGCGGCCGCCGCTAGGTCCTCGAGCCCTCTCCGGCCTGGGCCCCGAAAGACGGACCCTGCCACGGCGATGCGAGCTGGCTCGGACTTCGAGACCCAAGGTCGCGAGGACACGCAAGCGAAGTGCCCCGTTGGCTTCGGGGCAACAAGACCTTCGCCGACCCTCGGTAGGCGAGGTGGAGACCTGTAAATCCCCGGCTTCTTGGACTGCACCGTCCCCTCCGCATCTTTCTGGCTTAGTGTATGTTTTTGATCGCAGACCTTGAGCACCCGAGCTCGAAACTTGCCCGTTTTGATGATGGCTGTTGTCCAGGGCGAGTCCGAGTCTGGGGAGGAGGAGAATGTCTTCGAGCTGGTCCCACGCCGAGCTTCGCGCCCGACGCGGACCCCTTCGGGGCCGCCAAGCCCGCCCCCCGCTGGCGAGTTCTACCAAGGGGTCGACGATCTGGACGAGGAGGAAAACCAGCCCGCGACCAGTGAGGATTACAGCACTGGCGAGGCGGGAGCCGCCGCGGCTGCCGACCCTCCTGAGGTCGACGCGGGGGCGGGCACCCAGAGTGCCACGGTCGCCACCGCGGAGTCGCCCCAGGCTCACCCGACCACGGCCGCATCGGTCGTCCAGGTCGTGACACCACCGACCACCGGAGATGGCACCGCTGCAGGGTCGTCGCAGACCTACGCAGCCGTGGCCGCGCCGAGCACCGAGGTCGTGGCACCCTAGGCCGCGGAGATCGTCCACGCCGCGGGAGGACTTGCCGCGGAGCCGATCATCGTTCCCTCGGAGCCAGAGGCGAGCGGAGCCCTGACCACGGAGGTAGGGGCCAGTGTTGTTGCCGCTCCCTCCCCGGCGAACCGAAAGCCCTCGGGCGCGACGGAATCCTGTGTCGCGCCGGTGCGTGAGCCTAAAGATCCCGGCCCCAAGGCGCGATGGGTGCTACTACGACCTCATCCTAGAAGCGATGGGCGGCGAGGAGAAGGAATCCTCATGACCGCGATCGACGATCGCGAAGAATACACCTGCTCGCTGGAGAATCGACTCCTCGGGTAAGGGCCCCTCCGCACACCCCGTAGCTTGTTAGCCTGAGTTCCTTGTTTCCTTTCTTAATTTGGGCCACCCTTTCTGTCGTGAAGGCGATCGACCATGTCTCCCTAGGGCTGCAAGGCCTTCAAGAGCACGCCGATGTGTTGAGGGGCCTTCTGAACGTGGTGGAGGCGCGGGAGGCCGAGCTCTCGAGGCTCATTAGGACCATCGAGGTCGATCAGGCGGAGCTCGAGCAGAAAGCCGGGGAGCTTGTCGATCTTCGCCAAACGATGAGGGCGCAGGAGGTAGCCCACGCGCCGAAGCTCGAAAGGCACCAGACCTCCGAGCGTGAGCATGGCTTCAAGGCCGTGGAGTACGAGCGCACACGATCGGCCAAGGCGCTCGCGGCCGAGCGAGCCAAGGTCGAAGCGCTGGAGAATGCTGCCGAGGAGCAAGCGTCCTCCCTGGCGAAGGTGTCCCCCGAGCTTGAGGCCAAGGTCCTGGAGCTCAAAGAGAGGCTTTAGCGTGCCAACGAGGTGGTCGAGGCCGAGCGGGCCAAGATCGAAGCATTGGAGAAGGCCGCCGCGGAACAAGCACCCTCCACGGCGAAGGCGTCCCCCGAGCTGGAGGCCAAAATCGGCGAGCTTGAAGGGAAGCTCGAGCGCGCCACCGAGGCGCTTGAAGCCGAGTGGGCCAAGGTCGAGGTGCTAGAGAAAGCCGCCGCGGACCGGATGTCTTCCTCGGCGAAGGCACCCCCCGAGCTCGAGGCCAAGATCTCGGAGCTCGAAGGGAGGCTTGAGCGCGCAAAAAGGGCGGCGACGAGCGCCATGGCCCAACTCCAAGACGAACGGCGCCGAGCTGCGGATGCCTCCACGGTAGCCCTCCAGAACCAGAGCGAGCTGTCGGCCTTGAGGGCCAAAGTTGCCGAGCTCGAGCAAGAGAAGCTTGCCCGTGAGATGGCCGACCTGTAAAAAATGTTAGAAAGCAAGGAATGCTCTAATAGAAACAGATCGTTTTTGGAAAACCTCGTTCCTGATCGAAATTCATAGTCGAGGATACTCGGAGTCCCTCCGGCTTCGCTCGTTTGCCACGCTCGCACTCTTTTGGTCGTGCGCCGATAGGATAGCCTTATCCAGCCCCCGTTGGTCCCGAGGTTGAGCGACACGTGCCTTGGGCACAAGACGTAGATACGGACGAGCGGCCACGACCTGCAGAGTGGAGGAAAGGTCCGCAAGGGGAGAGTGACAAAAAGCGAGCCTGTTAAGTAGATGTTCACACCAGACAACGCTTCGAATTACCACGCGACCATCGCATTGCGCAACCGTCAAAGTGGCGAGGCTCGGCTCGGGCGCACGAGGGAGAGCTAGATTGCGAAGAGGTTTGGCTTACGTTTAGCTCGTCCACTGGGGGTGAACGTCAAACTCGCGACACTTAGACCAAGAGAAAATGCGTTGCGTACGAAGGTCGTGCCCGAAGGAGTCGCAGAAAAAGAATAGTAGCAACACAAGTAGACATAAAAGGCGAGAATGGAAGAACAGCTTTATTGAAATGTAAGGTATAGAGGTTACACATAAAACTTCCGAAGCTGATCTATGTTCCACGAGCTAGAGAGCTCTCTGCCATCGGGCATCACTAGCCGGTAAGCCCCCGTGCGATCCTTGAAACGACTCTATAGGGGCCCTCCCACCGTGGGGATAACTTGTTGGTGTTGGACGAGCCCTGAATCCGCCTTAGGGCTAGGTCCCCAACAAGGAGCTTCTTAGGTCGTACCGACCGAGACGCATGTCTGCGAAGAGCTTGTAGGTAGTCGTTGATCGTGGCGAAGGCACGGCATCTTACTTCTTCTCGCGAGGGTGAGGTCGAGAGACCGCTCGTGCTCGAAGTCGACTTGGTCGACTGTCGACTCTCGGCAGAGCCCAACAGAACCTCGGGAGGCGGGGCGGCTTCGATCAAACACGAGCTAGAAGGGTGTGGACCACGTGGCTCGGCTTGTCGTGGTACGAATAGACCATAGGATCGCGCGGTTCGTCCACCCAGTCTTGCCACGGCGTTCGAGCTCATCTGCAACTCATTTCTTGACGCATCGACGATTTGCCCGTTGCTGCGTTCTCACCGCCTGTTGTTCGGGATGAGCCAGCGGAGGCGAAGCATACTTTGATGCCGAGCCTCGCAAAACTCTGGAACAACTCATTGGTAAACCGAGTACCATTGTCGATGATAATTTTGCAGGAACCCGTGCACTGTGACCACGAACAAGCGGAAAAAGCGAACGGCCGCCGGCGGCTTATGGTCGAGACCGTTCAGCTTCGATCCACTTGGTGAAGGTATCAACAATGACGAATCAAAACTTCTTTCCTCCGGTCGCCGAGGAAAGGGTCGAGATGTCCAAATTTCACGCCGAGAAGGCCAAGCGAGCGGGATGGTCTCGGAGCGCGAGGCGGTGATGCGACTTTCGGAGTGGAATTGGCATGCTCGGCAAGTGCGGGCGATATCACGAGCATCTGAAGGCTTGTTGGCGATAATACCCCATGCGGAAGGCCTTGCCGACCATCGCCCCAGATGAAGAGTGTGCTCCACAGAGGCTCGAGTGAATGTCGTTCAACAGATACCTACCCTCCTCCGCAGAGATGCACCGCGTCAGGACGCCGGAAACATTCCGCCTGTAGAGCATGCCGTCCACGAGTGTGTACAAGCTCGCCCGTCGCTTGATCCTGCTCCTCTCGGCAGGTCGGGTGGCGAGTCGCCTTGCAAGGAAATTGTGGATGGGCTCACCAGAGGGGATACCTTCCGACCACGCCGAGCATGACCCCTTGATCGGAGATTGATGGGGCCGCCAGCGTCTCCAGGATGACGTCGGGGGGGATATCGTCGAGGAGGAGCCGAGCTTGGAGAGGAAGTCCGCAATGGAGTTGTCCCTCCTGGGGATGTGCCTGAGCTCCAAGTCTGGAACTACTTCTCCAGCTTGCGCACCTCGGCGAGGTACTTTGCCATTGAGTCTCCCAAGCACTAGTAGTCCTTGTTGAACTGGTTGATGATGAGCTGGGAGTCGCCCTTCACGACCAGCCGGTGCACGCCCAATGCCTTGCAAGCTCGTAAGCCCGCCAGAAGGGCTTCATACTCTGCCACATTGTTGGTCGCCGAAACCCAAACGAACCACGTGATTTTAACTAGTCGCCGCGCGGGGTAAGGATAAGGATCCCAGCCCCCGAGCGCTTGAAGGACCTTGAGCCGTCGAAGAACATGACCCAGGGCTTCTCCTCCTTGACCTAAAGTTCGGAGCTGGCGGGTTGCGCTCGATCGACCACGGTCGGCGAAAGCACTTGCGACTTTATGGTTGTTCGAGCCACGATCCGGGCGTCGAACGCCGCCATTTCCATGGCCCATTTGGCGATTCGCCGCCACTGGTTCCGCGGGATGTCCCCGAGCGAAAGTTGCTCGACGATTAAAATGTCTACCGAAATAGTGCCGAAGCTTGCGCTGGCCATGAGGAGAGCATACAACACCTTCAGACTGCGGGTAGCGCCTTCGCCGTGCAAGACTCGCCGACGTAATAAATTGGGTCTTCATTGGGATCCCGCTCGCCACTAGAACAAAGATCGACGGCGTGGGTGGTGGCCGCGAGGTAGAGCAGCAACCTCTCGCCAAGTTGTGGCGTTGTAAGGAGGGGTGGGGACGACAGGTATACCTTCAAGTCATCGAAGGACCGCTGCGCCTCTGGGGTCCACGCGAAGCCCCCGTGCTTGCGCAGAGTTTGGAAGAAAGGAAGCCCACGCTCGCCGAGCCTCGAGATGAATCTGCTGAGGGCGGCCATGCGGCCGGTGAGGCTCTGCACCTGCTTGATCGAGGACAGGGGTGCCATCTTCTCGATCGCCGATCTTCTCGGGTTCAGCCGACCCCGAGCCCCGATCATGTAGTCGAGCACCTTCCACGACGCCAACAACACGCACTTCTCGGGATTGAGCTCGATCTTGTGCTGCTCAGTTGGCGAAGGTTTCAAGGTCGCGAACGGGTCGCCTTTGAGGGCTCTTGACGATGATATCATCCACGAGACCTCAAGGTTTCGCCCGATCCGAGGTTCAATGTCTTGGTCATCGACGCGAACGTGGCCTCGCATTGCGCAGACCAAACGACATGGTTGTATAGCAATAGGTGCCGAACGGCGTGATGAAGGATGTCTTGCTCGCCGTCGACCGCCACCTTGATCCGGTGGTATCCCGTAAGCATCCAAGAAGCTCAGCACCTTGGCATTTGCGGTGGAGTCGACGATTTGGTCGATCTTGCGAAGCGGAAGTTGTCCTTCTGCAAGCCGAGTTCAACCCGTATGGTCGACGACATTCTCCACTTTCCTCCTTTCTTCTCGCACGATGACCGGGTTGGCTACCACTCGAGTAGTCAATCTCGCGGATGAAACCGCCTTCAAGAGCTTGTCAAGGTTCTTCTTGACCGCGACCTTCTCCGGAGAAGCGACGCAGCTGGCGCACATGTCGAGAGCGGATCTCACCTGCAACTTGTGCTCGATCACCTCTCGAACGCCGGGCATGTCCGCTGGCTCCTGCGAATATACCCTTGTTAGCACGAAGGAAGGTGACGAGCTCGAGTTCCTATTTGGAACTCACCGCCCGAGACGGATGCACTTGGTCGTCGCCTCCTCGAGTGGCACGGCCTTCGCCGCCCATCTGGCCGGATCGCCGCCTCCGCGGGCATTCTTCGCCGTCGCCCGGGATCACACCGGGCAAGACACTCGCAAGAGCCAAGGCCTTGTCTCGCACCCATGTGCCGCTTGCAGATCGCCTCGCACGGTGATGATGCCGTTGGGGCCAGGCAGCTTCATACAACGATGGCCATAATGGTTGGCCGCCATAAACTTGACCAAGGCAGGCCGCCCGAGGATGGCGTTGTACGGGAGGTCTCCCTCGACCACCTCGAAGGTGACCAGCTCGGTGCGGAAGTTGTCCGAGTTGCCGAAGGTAACGGGCAAGACCACCTGCCCTAGGGGGATGGTCGAGCTCCCGGGTACGATCCCGAAGAAGGGTATGGCGATGTTCTTGACCTTCGACGGGGAATCTGCATCCGGTCAAGCGCTCCTGCGTGCAGCAAGTTAAGAGAGTCCGCCATTGCCGACCATGACGCGCCCGACCGCGTATTGCCGACGGTCGGGTCACGACCAAGGCGGTCTTCGTGTCTCGGCCATACATTGAGAGCGCCTTCGAGAGAAGGTGATGGTGGCCCTAGCCCACTTGCGTGGTCGCCGATGGCTTCCCAACGGGCGACCAGTAGATGGCTCGCGCGCGCCTTGACCTCGCGCCGATCGTAAGTCGTGATGAGCAGCCAAGATGACATCGATTCGGCGCCGCCTCGCCGAACTCCAAATCGAGGTCATCGTGCTTCGCGGCTGCTCACCCCGCCTCGTTGGTCGTCATCCTTCGAGCACGGCATCTCACTCGCCCATCATAGAAGGCCTCGGCTTTGTTTTGCCAAGCCCCGCAGTTCGCAGGTCATGGACGGCCGCCCTATGATACAGCAAGTAACTTTGCCGTCATATCCCGGCGCCCTCGGACCTCTGCGCCGAAAGATCGATCCGCCGCCCAGTCATCGCCTTCCTGCCGGGCTGGTCCTGCGCCTGACGAGGTCGAGGCCGACCTTGGCGAGGTTTGGAGCCCTCCCGGGCTTGATCTCGGATCTCAAGGACCTCTCGCTGGTCATCTGCCGAAACGATCACCCGCGGTAGACCTCCGCCGCCCCTGCGATCGCGGTTCCGCTTCTTGGTGGCGGTGCCGTGGTCGGCGCCCCTAGGGTTGGACGGGCCAGCCTCTATGGGTCCTAGACCAAGCTTACCTTGATCGTAGTCGCGTTTCCAGCGGACTGCGTCATCCGCATCCGCTGCACTGCCCGCCATACGGAACGGCTTGTTGACGCCGAGGCGTGGTGATCTCTGTGTCTTGGTGGCGCCGATCGCAGACTCAACTTGAAAGCTTTGATGATGGCCTCGTCGAGATGTTCAGATCAGGTTCTCGTGCGGATGAATCACCGCGACAAAGTCGCGGAGCGGCTCGCTTGCCCTGGATGACACGATCCAGTCCTTCTCCTCCCCGCCGAATAACTCGAAGTTGGAGCGAAGGCGCTTCTGATTTGGCGCCATGACTCGAAGGAACCAAAGCTTGGTTGAAAAGCCAGTTCAGGCGGCCCGGCCCAAAGACGGCCGGAGGTAGTTGCCATCACGAGCTCGTCCCCGGCCACCAGATAGCGGTCGAGTAGATGGATAAGAACTCGTCGAGGTTCTTGGTCCCATCAGCGCCGATCGAACGCGGGCTTGAACCGAAGCTAGCCATCGCGACGCGACGAAGGCCGCGGAATACGCCACGCAGCCATAGGTCAGTCAGCGCCGCGTGTGGTCATCGCCGCAAGGTCCCTCGCCGCTTGGACTCGGTCGAGGTCGCCGGCGTCCGACCTTCGTGGGAAACGCCCATGATGCCGGCACGAAATCACCGTAGGTAACGCAGCGGTCCCGACCCTACGGTGCTCGGGCGAACGTCCCGGAGAGGCCCGCCGACTTCCGCCGGCCGACTTCGAGTTTGTGCGGCTTGCTCGCCTAACCTCGCTGGCACGATGTTCGCCGGACGGCGACGCGGCCAAGGCCAAAGCTTGCCCCGGCCCGCTTGGGAGAGGGCGCCTCTGCGCGGAGGCATCCGACAGATGCGTGGGCGGCGGCGACGAAGTTGTCATCACTTTTCGGGCGGGTCCTCGAGTCTTGACCGGTGCTGCGGAGGCTTGACCTCGGCCGCGTCCGACGAGCTCTTCGGCAAGGGCTCGCCAAAGAGCTCCGACCTCGCTCTATCGGGATCAGCCATGACCCGGGCGATAGCGCGGAGGCGCTCCCTCGAGAGAGGGAGCTTGGGAGGCCCAGAAGACACGCCGACCTTCTCTGGTCCTCCACGGAGGGCGGTTATGGCTCGTTGATGGCGACCGCACTATCCGGCGTCTTTTCAGGGTGCGGGATCGCGATCATCCGCATCTCTCCGAGCCACGCACCGTCCGCTACCGTAACGTCTTTGCCGAGTGGTGGTGGCGAAAGCGAAAAACAGGACGCGAGTCGAGTCCGTGTCCGAATCCACGCTTGAGGAAGGTCCGTGGATGAAGTCGCCATGCTCGGGATCTCGGCGCTGCTCTGCGAATGAGCGGCAATCGGGCCCACGGCGCCACTTGCCGACGATCGGGATCGCCAACCGCAAGAAGTGAGATGGGGGTTAGTGAGACACGGGACGGCGGCGCTGTTTTCGAACGGCGAACGGAGGAGATGCGACGCTGGTCGAGCAAGACGACAACGAAGCGTGAGGCCGAGGTTTATATTGTTCGAGCCTGTGGAGGTAATAGTTTCTGCTATAGTCGCCTTTGCGGCGGTGTTCTTAGCTATTTCGAAAGTGCTGGATGTGTTTACAGCTCAAGTTCAACAATGGCTACGTCTAAGCTCGAGCTATGGCACGTTGTGTGTTGGACCGACCTCGAGCCTCATGCCGCAGACGCTGAGGATAGACTTCTGGGTGCTTTGGGCTCTTGGTCGAGGTCGTGCGGAGACCTCTATCAGAAGGCTTCGGCATCAAGGCATCTGGCACCCCTTGAGCTTCGCGATGTCAGTACGGACACGGTCGGTTAGAGAGTAACGCCTGCAACGCTTTGGTCCGGCCCCCAACCCTTAATTGAACCTGTCAAATCACCGCGGGCTCGGCTTTTGAGGTGCCTTAGCCTGGAACCGTCTCCAATCGAGGGCTATAAACCCAAGCCCCAAAGGACCTTCGAAGAACCCGCTTCTCGCGCTCTTAGCCTCTTTTGTCTTTCGCCACGCAACTCTTCCTTCCTCGCCGAGCCTGGCAACCACCATGGCTAAGCTCAGAGGAGTTCCATGTCGGCATGAGGATGAAGGAACTTCGAGGACACAGGGCTACCGGACTCGCTGATGTGGCGGTTGCTGGCGGCGAGACCGAGCCGCATCCTAGGGACGACGAGTTCGTCTGCACCGAGCACTATGCGCTGTTTGGTCTGCAGACACCGAAGAGCGACTTCATGGTGTCGGTCCTTGCCCAATGCAAAATCGAGCTCATCAATCTGGTGCCCAATTCCATCCTCCTCCTTTCTATCTTCTCCCACCTGTGCGAGGGGTTCCTCGGGATCCTCCTTACCCCCCGCTCTTCTTCCGCTTCTTCCAGCTGTTCCACTCCAGGAAGGACCCCGTGGTCAGATGCCTTTGCTTCCGGCTGCGGACGGGGATCCCATGGGCCTTCCCCAAAATCCAATCCCGGGACTCCCTCGGTCCATGGACCGAGCGGTGGTTCTACCTGAAGAAGGGCGTGGTCAGCGCGCTAATGTACGACGGGGCCCCCATCACCGGGAAGGAGACCCCGGAGTCAGACGAGATGGAGGTCGACGAAGAGGCCATTGCTGCCATACATATCTGCGCCACGCGCGGCCTCACCGGGAAGGCGATCGCCGTCGACTACCTGCGGAACCGGGTGTGCCCTCTCCGGAGGAGATTGCACCCATTCTACAAGGTCAAGGGACGCGATGACGCGACCCTCGAGGGCCCAACTGGTAAGTCTTCTTGCTCTGGAGCTTTGCTCAGACCCGACCTTCGAGCGTTCTTTATGGTCGACCCTCTTGTAGCGCCGAAGGAATCCTGGGTCGCCGACAGGACCAATGAGATGTTCAGGAAGGCGGCGCACGCCTATACCATCGACGCACCTATCCCGAAGAACATACTGCGCTGAAAGACCGAGGTATGCCACCCCAGGTTGCCCCTTAGCCTGTTCACCCTTGGGGCCCTCCCTGATCCTTCATCACGCTCGCAGGACCACCAGGAGCTGTTCGAGACGGCAAGGAGGATGCTCCTGCTGCTCGGCAGGGGTAGGGGCAAGAAGGGGAAAAAGAAGCCACCCCCGACTCGAGCAAGCAGCCAGGAGGTGAAAAAGCCCCACGTCAAGTGGGGCGACCGCGCAATGGTAAGGGTCCCCGCGCTCGAGCCCCCGAGCTGGTGCTTGCGCTTCCTTGTTTCCAGACTTGACCTTACCGCAGCAACTGAGCGCGGCGGCCACGGCGAGGAACCCGAGCCCCCAGATGGCTCAAGGGTCCCAACCGCGAGGCCCTTTGACATCTGCCGCAGGGGATCCGGAGCCACCGCGAGCTCCAAGGTCCCACTGGGGACCCGGAAGCGAGCTGCCTCTCGACCTCGACGCCAGGCCCTCACCAGCCTCCTGCGGCTGGAGGCCGGCTGACCTGTGTGCCTCCAGCCCTTCACTTACTCAACCCTTATGCCTTCTTAGCTTAGCGGTCGTTCTTAATCGCAGACCTCGAGCTCCCGAGCTCAACTCTTGCCCAGATTGACAATGACTATCGCCCGTATGCAGTCCGGTCCGAAGAGGAAGAGGAGTCCAACTACGTGCTGGCGCCCCACCGTTCCTCGGGCCGGGGGTGCATTCCTTCGAGCCCCCAGAGCCAGGCTCCGACCGACGAGTTCGACCAAGGGCTCGATGACCCAGATGAAGAAGAGGTCCTCCCCGCGACCAGCAAGGATTATGCCACCGGCGAGGTGGACGCCGAAGACGACGTCCACCTGCCTGAGGCAGCTGAAGGAGATGGCGCCGGGGGCGCCCCCACCATGACCACCGAGACCGCCCCGACCGTGACGTTCGAAACTCCCCGAGCTACCGATCCTAAAGACGTTCTGGCCACGACAAGCACGGAGGACCGGGCCGTGGGCCAGGCCAGGACCACCGCAGAGGAGGGAGCTAGAGACCCTCCAACTGCTGGGGGACAAGGCTGAAGCCGCCACTGGGACCAAGCACGGGGGCGGGCCGAGCCCCCTCGAGGAGGAAGCTTGAGATGCAGCCGCCCATGGCAGAGTGCCCGAGGACCGCACCCCCGATGACCCAGCGGCAGAGGTGGGTGACTCCGCCCCAGGAACGTCGGGCAGTAGGTCCGCCGAGTACTCTCGGGTAACCTTCGAGGGTCATCTTGCCCATGTACTTTGAGTTTCCTCAGACCTTGGTTCAGATTTTCCCTTTTTCCTTCTTCTCTTTCTTCTGGCGAGTGCCGTGCTGACCCTTCGAGCCTCGCAGGCCATCAGCTCGGTCACCCAAGGACTGCAAGGCCTTCAGACGCATGCCGACGCGCTGAGGGTCTTGCTCGACATGGTGGAGGCCCGGGAGACAGCGCGCTCTAAGATCGTGGAGGACTTGTGAGCCGAGCTAGAGGAGGCCGCACAAAAGGTGGTAGACGACTCCAACGAGATAGCCGGCCTCCATGAAGTGGTGAAGACGCTTGAGGCTTCCCACAAGACCGAGCTGGAGCGGGCCATCGCCTCGGAGTGGGACCACGCGAACAAGGCCGTCGAGGATGAGCGTCGAGGTCGGCCGGCGCCGAGACCGAAAGCGAGCCAAAGCCAAGAACGAACAAGGCAGCTGCGGACAGTGCAGCCGCCGCGGCCGAGGGCCTCCCTAAGCTCGAGGCCAAGGTTCAAGAGCTCGAGGAGAACTGGTCTGCAAGCAAGGCGCCAAGGCGCTTTTGGCCCAAATTTAAGAAGAGCCTTGGCCAAAAGCCTCTACCGAAGCCCTCCATCTTAGGGTATTTTGTCGACCTTGAGGGCCAAGGTCGCCGAGCTCGAGCAGGAGAAGCTTGCACGTGAGATGGCCAATCTGTAAATAGGGCTAGATTTCCTGTAAGCAAGACCTTCTGTAAGGAAAAAGGGTTTAATGACAATATTTTGGCAGGAACAATTTATTGTCTTGGTTTGCTTTATCGTTTCTTGACCAAAAAATTTTCCCCCTAATCGCGCACTTAGCCTTTTCTGGTCATGGTATATCCCGCTCAGCCCCCGTTGGGCTCAAGGTCGAGCAACACCGGCCTTGGGCGCAAGTTAGAAACATGCAAAGACCATGACCTGCAAGACTGAGTTAGGATCGTTTCCACAAGGAGCATGACACAGGCGTACAAGGAAAAACTTAAGCTACAGGGTGTTAGGATCACTTCCAGGCCTAGCTGCTCGAGTCCTGATAACGATTTGCGTCTTGCTCGTTGCACCTGGGCACGAGCTTAGTTCGAACCTTGGCACAGGGGGAGCGAAAATTCGAAGAGATTCGGCTTACAAACAGCTCGACCACTGTGGTTGAACGTTTAAGCCCCTGATACCCGGGCCAAGAGTAAGCGCGCTCGCCAAAGAACTCAAAGGAATCCCAAATTCGAGTCAACACAAAATATAGAATGTAGAAAAAAGGGGCGTGAAAGCATGACAAGCAAACGACAACTTTATTGAAATCTGAGGTAAAAAGTTACACATAGAATTTTCGAAGCTGGTCGATGTTCCACGAGCTACAGAGCTCTCTGCCATCGGGCAGCACTAGCCGGTAAGCCCCCGTGCGATCTGTTGAAACAACTCTATAGGGCCCTCCCACCGCGGGGATAACTTGTTAGTGTTGGACGAGCCCTGAATTCGTCTTAGGGCTAGGTCCCCAACAAGGAGCTCCCTAGGTCGTCGACGAGACGCATGTCTGCGAAGAGCTTGCGTAATGCGCTTGATCGTGAGCGATTAGGCACATCTTACTTCTTCTGCCAGGGTAAGGTCGAGGGACCGTTCTTGCTCGAGGTCGATCTGGTCGACCAAGCTGACCCTGGCAGAGCCTAGCGTGACCTCTGGTGGCAGGACGGCTTCGGTACCGAACACTAGCCGGAAGGGTGTGGACCCTGTTGCTCGGCTGGTTGTGGTACGAACAGACCATAAGACGGTGGGAAGTTCGTCCACCTAGGTCTTGCCGTATCGTTCGAGCTCATCTGAGACTCGCTTCTTAACGCCCTGGACAATTTGCCCATTGGCGCGCTCTGCTACTCTGTTGCTTTGCGGGTGGGCCACCGAGGCAAAGCATACCTTGGTGCCAAGGTCTTCGCAAAATTCCTGTAACAGCTCACTGGTAAACTGTGTACCTTTGTCAGTGATAATCTTGCACGGAACCCCGTACCTGGTGACCACGAACAAACGGAAGAACCTGATGGCCGCTCGAGCAGTGATGGTCGAGACTAGTTTGGCTTCTATCCACTTGGTGAAAGTGTCGATTGCGATGAACAGGAACCGCTTACCCCCAACGGCTTAGGGAAAAGGCCCGAGGATGTCCAGCCCCCACGTCGAGAAGGGCCACGCAAGCGGGATGGTCTGGAGCGCGTAAGCGGGATGGTGCGACTTCCTGGCATGGAACTGGCATGCTCGACAGGTGCGGACAATGTCACAAGCATCCTGAAGGGTCGTCGGCCAATAGTACCCCATGCGGAAGGCCTTTCCGACCATCGTCCTGTACGAAGAATGAGCTCCACAGAGGCCTGAGTGGATATCCTTTAACAGATACATACCCTCCTCCGTGGTGATGCATCTTGTCAGGACCCCAAAGACACTCCTCCTGTAAAGCCTCCTTTCGACGAGCGTGTATGAGCTCACCCGACGCTTAGTCCTGCTCTTCTCGGCGGGGTCCGGATGGCAACTCGCCCCTTGTAAGCAAATTATGAATGGGCTCAACCCATGAGGGAATACCTTCGACTACGGCGAGCAGGACCTCTTGGTCAAAGATCGAAGGCACCGCCAGGGTCTCCAGAATGACATCCGGAGGGACTTTATCGTCGGAGGAGCCGAGCTTGGAGAATGACATCCGGAGGGACCCGGAAACGAGCTCTACTCAACGTCGGGTGCGGCGTTGGTCGGAGCTAGGCAACAGCGAGCGTGACACGGAGAATTATACTGGTTCGAGCCCCCTATGAGGGTAACAGCTCTACTCCAGTCTTGCCTTGAGGCGGAGGTTTTCACTATTCTTGAGTACAATGGGGGGATTACAGTCTAAGCTCAAGCTTGACGACAATGGCCACTGTCATATAGTTCGTGCTCTGGTGTGGAGTATACGCGTGATTGCTCGTGCATGTCGACCCTCCGGTGGGACCTTATATCCTCCCTGGCGCTGCTTGTAATGGTCAAGAGAAATCACCGGAGTGATGGCCCTGTGCGCACTGGAGGTGGGCTGCAACCGTCCCGGATATGCCGCCCACGTCCGCCTTGACTCTGCTTTTCCAGGCCTTGGGAATAGCCAAGTAAGCGCACGTCCTGGAATCCAAGGGAAACTGCCCTGAGAAAGAGCCAGTTTAGGGGCCTCCGCTAGGTCGAGGTCGATAGCTCCGAGCTAGGGGCCTCCGCTGACCAAGCTTTTGACCGGACGAAGGTCTCCCAATCCTCGTCAATGGCCATACCCCTTGTCTCCTTTTCCTTTATAAGCTGGGCATAGCCCTAGAGAGAGATGGGTTTTGTATAGTTGTAGTTTTTCTTGGTGAAATTATTTGGGATTCTTTTGTTTGGCTAGATAAACAGTAATACCATGCTTCGAAACTCCACATCAATACTTCAATTATATTTATAATTTTAGATTGCTCTTTACTTTATTCTTACTTGTTCTTTAATTGCTTGCAGAAATTGATCTTCATGTTCACGTCGATTGTGCTTCTAGCTAGGTTGATAACAATTTCAGAGTTGGTTCAGTGATTGCTTAGCATATTAGTCATGTATAGTTGGTAGCCGAATTGCGAGAGTCGTCTCCACAAATCGTGGCTATCTTTCTCATCAAAAGATCGAGAACAACAACCCGCATCAATAATTGAGTGTTTGAACCTGTGGTACTCAAGTTTAAGTTTGTTTTGAATTTGAAGTGATTTAAGGTGTTTGTCAAGATGGGTGGCACTACTGGCCCTAGGGAGTGGTACTGTCAGCCTTTGGTACTACCTAGTCTAGGTTGACGATAGTTCTTTTTTAGGAGGGTAGTTTTTCGGGTCTCAAGGAAATCGACATTACCGGCCTTGGGGCAGTACTACCAGCCATTATATGGCGGTAGTGCCAGTCAGATGGTACTACCAGGCCCCAATTGGCAGCAGTTATTTTTAGAACAAGATTCTGTGAACTAAAAATCATGCTTAAATGAGTTTCATTGCATATCTTTGTTAGGCAATACTATGTAATGTTTTCTTTTTTGTGTTGGTTGCATGATTTTGAAGCTAAGCCATAGTGACTCAAAGGAAACTGGGACTAGGCTAAGAGAGTTAAGATTCAGATGATCAGGGTAACACTGAAGATGACTAAGGTTGGAAAGTAGGTGCAAGCCAAGAATACATGTAGCTATTTCTATTGCACATGGCAGGCAACGGTATGATGTACTAGGACTAGGCTTAGGAAGGAGTTGAGATTCAGAATGGTCATAAAAGCTGAAGCTATTATGTTGAAGCGGTAAAGGGCATGTGGTGCACCAAGTGACTTGGTCTGTTTGAAAGTGAGAATGGTTCGGAGGATCCTGACGTGTAAGAGGCTTGTCGACAAGTCATTGGGTCCATATAGAAGGTGATGAAGTATGGACGATACTTTGAGTGGAAGAAAAAAACTGATCGTGAGGTAAATTGGTAATTTACCCATTACTGGGGATGAAGGTCGTTTGGAAAACCACGGTAGTGGCCTAAGTGATTTAGGTCAAGTTAAAGTGAAGATGAACGTTAATTCAGGCTCGTGGATTCATTTAGGGCATTATGGAGAAGGTCTTTTTGAGAACCGCGTGTGTGAGTGTGTAAAACCCATTATGTATTGGGTTAGCGGGTTAGCCCATGGGGATGTGGATGGTATCCACATTGTGTGTCCAGGTTTCTTAGAGTTGTGTAACATCCTAAATTTTACTTTTTATTTAATTTGTTGTGTTATTTATACATTTTATGATTTTTCTAAATTTATTGGATTTTTCTAGAATTTATTTGGATTTTTCTAGAATTAAGTATTTGGCCTTTTATGAAAACTAATTAATTATAGATAAAATTAATATAAAGTTTGGCTAAAAGTATTTAATTTGAGTTCAAAATGTCTTAAAGTATTATTTTGGGAATTTTTTTGGATTTTCCTAATATTTTTTATTGCCTTAAATGGATTAATCTATTTTAGGGAATGAAATTAAATCAAAATGCTTTGAAAATTGGAGGAAAAGTGCTAGGCCAGCCCATTATGTTGCACCTTGCCTGAGTATCGTGCAGCCCATTACTGTGCGCATGCCTATCTGTGGCCCATCTTCTAGAATTTGGATCGGTAGGCTGTTGGATCTTGACCCAACGGCCATTTTCTAGTTGAGTTGATTCGGGTGGATTTTAGCCGTTCAATTCTAATTTGTTGGCTAGGATCGAGGCATACCAATTTGGTTCTCTAGCGAATCTAGGCCGTTAGTTAGTTAGTTAGGATTGCATCGGAATTGGTCATGTCACAATGTATCTTTGCCACTCATCTAGAAACGTGGATGGATGTCATTCGTCTTCCTCGTGAGTCCGAATCGAGCTCACTATTGTGCTCATGGCAGAATTCAAGTTTGTCCCAGCTACGATGGGGCCGCTGGGGCCTATTTAAGGTGTGCGTCATGTTCGCTAGAACCCATTTAAGGTGTGTGTCACGTTCACTAGAACTCCACAAGCCAAAGCCCTAGACCCTCCAAACAAAAAACGCCACCGTTCTACTATAATTCAAAGTTTTCACTAAGTAGTGTCGTGAAGTTCAAGTCATCGATTCTCCGTCGTTTCTACCCTGTGGAGGTTGCTTTCAGTGTGGATCGCTTCACCTCATTGCAAGGAAGATCGTTGCAAGGAAGATCGTGCACACATCACCGCCGCCGTTTAACCCACCACTGTTGCCATTCCAAAGCATCAGATACCAAGGTAAGGGTGTCACCATGTGTGCGAAGTCAAGATCTACACGCCGGTGGCCACCGCTTTCACCGTCGATGATCCAGGTATGCACGCCGTCGTTGATGACTTGGGTTGACACTTCGCTGACATGTGGCAGCTATGCAGACAATCATGCAAACGTGGCAATGGCATGGCGGTCGTGTGGCTGGTTGTGTTGGCACTGAGTCAACAGGAGGAGCGGGCCCACGTGTTAGCCACATAGCACACGTGTGCATTGGGTCCACCATGAGCCAGCACAGTGTGGTGGACCAGGTGCATACACCAGCGCCACATGGCGACCACGCATTGGCTCAGGTCAATGCTGACATCATCATGACATCATAATGATGCATTAAATGGAATTTTTTAAAAAATAATTCAGTTATTTATTTTATATTTCAATTTCTTGATTTTTATATTTTTGAATATTCCGAGAGTCTATTCTCCCTCATACGAGCTTTGATTGGGGTGATTCAAATTTATGAAAATTTGTAAAATTGGGATCTATCTAATGATGCATTTTATTTGATTTTTGGAGTTTATTTGTGCTCTATTTTTTTGTTTATTTTGTTTTGTATTTCGTTTCGTGTAGACTTTGAGTTGTGCAATGCATCCAAGGAAGATCCGTCGACTCTAGACTAGGTTCCAGAGCTTGATCAAGACCTTTTCCAAGGTATGTTATGCTTTGATCATGTCGAACCCGTCTTTATAAAATTGCTATTTCGTTTCAATCTTATGCATGATATTTTATGTGTATGAATGCTTTCAAATAATTTGGGATCCAATTAATCTAGCCAATTGCAATATTCCCTACCATGTCATTTATGCGCTATGATTTATTTGTCACCCTAGATTGTTTTTTACTAGTTGGTTAATATTAGAATCAACATGGGTTAGCTAGATCGCATTAGTATGCTTAGCCATGCCATGCCATCACTTGTACTTGAATTACCAATGTCTAATCTTGACTAATGGAATATGGAACAATGATTATTGTCGAATATAAGATATACGCGGAGGGGGCATCTTCATATAGGGAAGGACTCGATCGTTTTCCCGTTACGAAGAAACCAACTCAAGTACGCCTGATATTCAGGGAAGTTTGGATGCGCTGCAAAGATTATGCAACGATGGATTCCTTATCGGCTACGATCTGATATCCCAAACTGACTACAACTCAACCTGAGGAAAGACTACCCCAACTATAGAAGGACAGGGGTGAGCAACCCTAGGAGGACAAGCAATTCTCAAACTACAAGCCATCCAGAGCTAGACAAGCGAGAAGATCTTGTGAGCAGAGCATCCAAGAGCCAGCGAACTACGCTTTGTCATCCCTTAGATGTAGCGTAACCACCCCTTAAGTTCAATATTCATTGTAATTAGAGCTAGGCATCCTACTTTGTACTCTGTTCATCAACTCCATACGTCATCTACTCACGAGCAGGGTGTTACTCCATCTGGGGGTCTGAACCTGTCACATTGTGTGCCTCTGATTTCATGCCTGACTTTGCCAATCCGAAGGTATCCAAAACTATAAGTTTATTGTTTATTTCTAACCTTTGACAGTTTGTGCGCCAGGTAGGGGCCTTCAACTATTTGTATAGATTGGACAAGTTTTTGGTGTGTGTTCACAATAGAGTCTTCGACGTTATCCCATGCAACGACTTCAGCTTGATCGCCTTCATCGACCAAGCTCCAACAGTCAGATCTGAGATCGCCTTCGAAGCCATGCTTTATCGATGGTTGCTGGGCGGAGATCTTGGGTACATCGGCTTCACTGAGTCACACTCTTGGGACCCACACCGAGAGGTGTGCTTCATAGACTTTGACCCTATGGAACCCAGCGTCCTCAAGTACGTCGAGACGGAGAGTGATAGCAAAGCAACGGTCTCAGTAGCCAGAATAGCAGTCAAAGCAGTAGCCAAACAGATCGATGCGTGTTCATGACCGGAGCCAACAATGGTGCTACTACTAGAAATTCCTAAGAAAGGGATGCAGGGGCAGAAACCACAGGGACACCAAATTCCCCCGTGCATGCCTCAAGATCCTATAGCGATGACAACAGCAACGCAGGCAACCGCAAACGCTGTTGCTCCCAACACTACAGATCATTGGCGAGATCTAACCACCGTGGCCACAACTAGGATTATGGCCAATCTGTCGAAGTAATTTGATTTTGATAATCCAATGACACCCCACCAGCGGGCGATAGATTTTCAGGGATAGCAAATTCTTCAACAACACAACCACAACGGTGGACTCGGCTGTGTCTCAGGAGCAGCGTCCCATTAGAGTGACAATAGCGACATCTTCAGTACTCCTAAGGCAAATATCTAGTGTGCTCATATGCTACTGAAATCCTTTCCACCACTGGATCCGGGCAACCTGATGACTCTAGTGTTCGACCAGATGAAAACGCTATTTGATGCAGCATAAGCTCAGACTGTAGGTTCAGACGTCCCAGCCAACAAGGTGCCAGGAGCCAGCTGCCGGGACCATCTCATGATAGTCATCGAGTAGCGATATCAGTGGTGGCTAGCTCTAGCCATCGTGCCTCCAGGATAGCTCATTCTAACCCCCACCAGAGACGCCCTAGGGATCTTTGAGACTGTATTCCTCATGACCGATGGGATTTACGTAACATCCTTCACAATCGAAGGGAAGAACGTGACCACGAAGAAGGCGAGTGATGAGAAAATGAGTCCCCACCTTCGAGGGGCCAATCTTCCCCGCGTTGGGCCCGACGAAGCAAATCTCTGCCCTCAAGGGGCCGCTCATCGGCACGATGCTAGTTCCCTCCTCAACAAGAAGCATGACAATGTCTGCGATAAGAGACCCCCGAGGATGTCGATGAGGGGTGCAAAGCGTTCACTCTCGAGCTGCGCGTAGTCAGATGGCTGAACAAGTTCAAGCCAGGCCCTGTCGAGAAGCACTCAGGCAAAATCAACCCCGTCGAATGGCTGTAGATCTACACTACAGTCATGAGGGCTACCGGAGGAAACGAGAAGGTGATGTCCAATTACCTACTCACCACCCTAGATGGTGCAGTGACATCTTGGTTACTCAATCTCCCACCTCAATCGATATCATCATGGGCAGAGTTGTGGGCCCAATTCATCGTCAATTTTCATGTGGGCACCTAAAATACAAATTGATCCTCGCATATGTGTCAGACTCAAAAGTGACACCTATACTCTACATAAGTGTATGCTCACTGTCACCCAAAAGTCTTGTGCACAGATTATTAACCAGATGGCTCTCACCCAAACAAATATGAGCCACCTAGTTGCACCATACACACTTACGCGTCCATGAGAGTTTTGATTCCATTCCGAACAACCATACTGAAATTGAGACCAACTCATCCAAGTACAGCACTCGCCGTCCGTCTCAGGACCTTGGTATCGCCCACACTCTCTGAGGGGAGCTCGAGCAATTGCTAAAAAGCAACGATCACATGAGTTTTTGCATTTGATGGTTGATGACAATTCCAGGTACTCGGATATGTGTCAAGTGCTAGTTCCCAAGATCAATGCCTAACACCCACATATCCCGCATTCGAGTGTATCACAACACATACAAATAGACCTAAACAGTTTGACATGGCATGAACGTAGACTAGAACTCGTACAGTACTTAACAGTACATGTAGTGACCGACCGGCCAAATAATACATGCCAAAAGTAAATTGCAGCGGAAATAAAACTTATATCAAAAGTAGGACAGCGGTATGCCCATCCTTTAAACCCAAAGCAACCGACTTGGAAGAGCCCAAGTTCGTCCGTTAACAAAATCATCGGACCCCGGAATAAAGTACGCGTCGTCAGGGCATTCCTCCATACCATTGTCTATATTATTTAGATTAAGCAACCATGAGTACACGTATGTACTCACAAGACTTTAGTGTATGGAAATAAAGTAAATGCAAGGCTAGATCAAGGTTAACAAGCTTCTACACTAGTCTCATTTTTAGCATAAGGCAGACTTTGTTTCGCAAGTGAATGTTGCATAAAACGATAATGGAATTGTAAAGAGCATTTATTAAGAATCTAAATAACAATAAGTAAAGTTCATAAGCATCATCTCACAGCCCTCCATGGCTGCGAGCAATGAATAAAAACAGCCACCCAAGGCTGAGTTTACCAACCCATTCCAAAACCTTTTCCAAAAGTTTTCACAAAACAAAGACTATACTTAACAGTATTTCCCCAAGCTGCTCGTGACCATGAGCATGGCTAATTAATTAGATTTTAATCTCTATAGAGAGTATACACTTTACCCACATGACACATTCTAGAAATCATGTTAACCATGCCTCGCAATACTCATCGTACCCGACTTGTTAAACTGTGACAAAATTGTTTGACTAGCTAAAGCTTAGCCTTGCACCAGTGACAGTGATGTTAAACCCTTGCCACATTCCAGAGACTTGGACTAACATGTGCTGTGCTAGATGATGGTGTACACCATCGGGTCCACTCCCCATGGCAAGGCATGCACCATTGTATTGGAATGCTTTGGGCCCCAACACCTCGGTGAGGAAAGCACCTACGAGAAACACCATTACGGCTATGCCCTTTCTACTTCGGCCTACCAAAATGCAAGGTTAAACTTCAACAAATCTAGTGAGTTTAGGCTATCCTGTACTAACAATATGGTTGCACCAAGTTACTTAGGTAATAGCATCAAGTTCGGTCCTTAATTGGCCCAGATGAGAATCTCCCCTTATCTACACGTGAGGTCCTTTTCACGCCCCAAGTTTAAGTAATAACTTGCCCACGTATAAACCATAAGTTTTGAGTTGGATTTTTACCAAATTACACGAAAACCATACCTCGGTTCCGTAACATTAAACAAAGTTGCTCAAGCTAGTTTGAAATGTAAATACCTTTCGATCCTTCCCCAATGGATCTCTATCCTCCTTTGAAACCAATAGAAGTTCACTGACCATCCCTGTCAAACATAACCCAAGGTAGGATCGAGAGGAGAAGAATAGGACTCTTGCTAGTATCATAACCTCTCGATGGGAGAATGAAACCATTAGATTAGTGGAAAGAAGAAAGAATGGGAAGAAAGCAACCATGGGCAAGGTGATCCTTTCCTAGAACTAGGCTCAAGTAGATGAATGACTCTATCGATAAATAACAATTGTTTTAAATTTTGACACCATGTTAATTGTAATTTCTTATTTTCATTGTAATCAATGCATATTAACAAAAGTTACAAGATAATACATGTCGGTGTACTTTACGCCAGGGTACCCTCTCCGCCACTGTCAGAAGAGGCCATGAGTGCCAAAGCATGACAGCCTGGTGGGCAGGTGGGCATCGAGCCTGTTGTCCGGGCGATCGTTGCGTGGCGGCTCGGGCGAAAGTGGGACGATCAGCCCTCATCATGATGTCGCGCCGCGTGGCGGCTCGCAGCCAGTGGGCGATCAGCCTCGCTGGCTGGGCGATCGCAAGTGATGGCGGCTTAGCGAGTGGGCAATCAGGCCCTGTTGCTGGACGACCACGCCGCATGGCGGCCTGGCGAGCAAGTGGGCAATCAGGCCCTGTTGCCGAGCGACCAGGTCGCATGGCAGTCTGGCGAGTAGGTGGGCGACCAGGCCCTACTGCCGGGCGGCCGGGCTACATGGTCGATTGAAGGAGCCAGAAGGTACTCGGGGGAACACCGCCAGGCAAGCATGAAGACGTACGTCGGTGGAATAGGGGAGCTTTACCCTGAAGTCTTCTCCCCCGACACCCCGTGTCAAAACCATTAAATGCGCGTGGCTTCGCTGACGGCATGATAGCTTATCCTCTCGTCATCTCAGACTCTAACCAGATCTGCAGTGTCACTTCTGGCGGACTGGGCGGAGTTGGACGATGGTGCAAAGAATGAGGCCAGAGGATGGGGCTACAACGACTAATGTAATAAATGAAGTGTAATCATTGTGATGTCATCCTTCTCACATGCCCGAGCCAGCCCGGCCTATATAAGGGGCGTTCGGTGCATGAGAAGGGAAAAAGAGCACGGGAAAGAGGAGTAGAAAAAAGGACCAAAAAGGGGGAGTGACGACTAGAGAACTTAGAACCGAAGAAAACTGGGAGAGCTCAAGTAGAACCCGGGGTGTGGATTGTGTACTTGTAATCCCCCCAAAACACATTAACAAGAGCCAAGGCAGGACGTAGGGCTGTTACCCGCATCGAGGGCCTGAACCTGGGTATATCGATGTGTTCTTTAATTCTTGTTTGTGTGGATCCCTCGAGAGAGCCCATAGGTGTCCGTCCGTGAAGATCCCCTCTATCGAACCTCGGATCCCTTCGAGGCATAGTAGCTGGCCGGCAAAAAACGTCGACAGTGATGCGCCAGGTAGGGGGGTAGCGGTTGGCTCACCCTTTCAACTCTCTAGTGGATCTTGGTCATCCATCTGGAAGGGTCCCGCCTCTGGAGATGGCGGGTTCACGTTCCCAGCGAGAAGAACCGGCGGAGGCTAGCAGCGACCGCGACGCATCCTAGCACTCCCGCCGGGTTGGGACCGTCTCACGCCCTCCTCAGAGGCGGGCGGCATCGTCCCCCCGGTGGTAACAGAGCTGCTGGTTCGACGGCGGCTAGCCATGAAAGAGGCTGCTCCGGCCCAAAACCTGCATGTCGTCCGTCTCCTCTTGGACCACCCCCTAGTGAAACTTACAGGAGACACCCCAGCCACGCCGTGGTTGCGGGACATCGTTTCCCAGATGGACACGGCTCAGCTCCATGTGGGGGCACCTGAGCGGCTGGGTACCTCCATTTTCGTCAAGATATGGACACTACGAGTTTACAGTCATGTCCTTTGGTTTGACGAATGCACCTGCGTATTTCATGAACATGATGAATAAGGTTTTCATGGAGTATCTGGATAAGTTTGTCGTTGTCTTTATAGATGATATTCTAGTCTAATCCAGAACAAGAGAAGAGCATGCAGAACATTTGAGGCTAGTTTTGGAGAAGCTAAAAGAACAGCAACTTTTCGCCAAGTTTAGTAAGTGTGATTTCTGTAAGAACAAGGTGGAATTTCTTGGACATGTGATGACCGCCGAAGGAGTCGCAGTTGATCCAAGCAAGGTGGAAGCAGTGTTGCATTGGGAGCAACCAAACATGCAACCAGCTATTAACCTTTCCTCCTAGTAGATTTTCCAGTTATTTAGTGCTGTTCATGCTTCAAGGGTTTAGCTTTTGTGCATAGTGTCTAGGAAGGGTGTTTTGTAGTGGCTATTGGTGTATGATACTAAGTCTTTGCATAATCATGCTTAAATCAGAGAATGTACTTCTTTCTGTACGATTCAATTCAACTAAGAGTTAAAAATTTCTTACTGCCATTAATGCTGAAACAGACAATGGTATTGTCGGCGTACTATACACCGGGGTACCCTCTTCGCCGCACAAAAGCGTGCGTGGCCCACGGCGATCGACAGCGGTGGGTGCTTACACCCCGCCCACGTAACGCCACCACGTGGCGCTGCGGCGAGGTGGGCAACCACGCCTGCCGCCGGCGCCCAGCCCACGTGGCGGCTTTGGCGGCGATTGCACGCACGCCCAGCCCGGGTGCCGGTCCACGTGGCGCTGGCGGCGGTGGCGACCACGCCGCCGCCCGGCGCCCGGCACGTGGCGGCTCGGCGGGGCGATTGGCGAAAGCACGCCCACCACCGGTGCCGGTCCACGTGGCGCGGGCGAAGCAGTGGGGCGACCACGCCTGCGCCGCCGGCGCCCAGCCCACGTGGCATGCGGCGAGCACACCTCGCTTGCTCCATTGCCATGCAAAAGGGTGGGATGCGGTGGCTTCATCCCGAAGTTTCGCCGCCGCCGTCGCAGTGTCGAGACAGTTCTGCACCGAGCATGTCGGTCCCAAGGAATTCTGCTACAAGCTTTGTTCTCCGACGCCTCACCTACTACACAGAGAGGTCACATTCCTAAGAACCGAGCGAAGGCATGCATCGCATTAATTAGCGCCAAGGAACGGGACAACGATAAAGGTGTAATAAATGCATGTAAGATAAACATGATGACATCCGTCCTCTATCTGACTCGTGTAAGCCCGGGCATATAAGGGCACTGGAGAATATACGATCGGGGGGGAGAGGAAAAAAAGGGAAGAAAGAAAGTAGACTCAACAGAAGAGCTGGTCACCAGCAAGCCCTGTAACCACGCCCAAAAGACTGAATCCAAGATCAAGCAGGAAGTAAGGCTGTTACCCTTCTCCATGGGGGCCTGAACCTGGGTAAAATCGTGTGTTCATCTGGATTTTAGACTCTAGAACTCGTTAGTGTGAGAGGTGCTGGGGTTTCCATCTGTTAGGGTTCGCCGGCTACCAAAGACACCCCCCTATCGAACCAAACCCGGTCTGTAGACTTGGGCCTGTCAGTTGAAATACACCGACAGGTATATTAGCTCATATTGTTAATGCTATCATTATTCATCAAATAGGTAAGATCCCAAGTTGAAAAAGGTGTTAGTGTACCCTTGATTGATTGTGCTCCTCAAATTCTGATTCAGTTGTTAAGTGTTGATCGATCATCTATTCATGTTTTATTATTATGTGGGTATGTTGTCGCTATCTAAATCTCTGCTGCTAAGGCCAAGTTGCTGCAATTTGTCGTCTTCTTAATCTCCCATATTGTGTTTGGGTGATTGCACTGCCCAATTAATGTTGCACAACACCAAATAATGCGATTCAAATGCATAATTTCTATTTGCTTATATCACCCATTACCTATGTATGCTAAGAGAAGAATGAAGACTTTGATTGAAGTCTGGTACCTTTTGGTTTGCGGAGGAATGTAGAGAGAGGGAGAGTTCACAGGAGAAGGATAGATGAACATCTCTTTACCATGCCCTCATGGCCTGCTCCTTTACCTTGTAGCAAAGAGGAACCAAGGAGGTGGTGCAGAAATGGGGAGGAGTGGCCTCTTCTTTGTGCGCCACTCCACTCCCTGCGGCGAAAGGCAAGTACATTGTGTTATTGAGCGTGGTTTTGTGTTCATATGTGATGCTCCTTAATTTAATTGTTGCTCTGCTAATTAGATGAACTCTAATTGAAAATGGGCTTTTAGTAAGGTTGATTATAGTAAGTATATTGTTAGAGTGAATGGGGTTGACATGAGCTTGGTTTAAATGGTTAAGTCATTTCTAGAAATAGTATATGTGAGAATTTACTTTGTGCTATTAAATTTTAATCATAAGATCAGATCCGCACTCAAAGGTTCTCTTTGAGGAGTCTTGGGTTGCACTTCGTGCCAAACCAAATCTTTACATCGTCAGAGCGGAAGTTCGATGTGGAACCGGAGTTCCGGCTATTTGAAGGCATCCGAAGTCCCAGATTTGTCGTGGAGTGGGTTGTGTGAATTATGCAGATAGAAAAGGTGTTCCAAACCTATGATGAGGAGGGTGGATGAAGGTTAGCAAATAGAAAGTGAGTATTTAATTGCAAGTGTATTGTGGTGAACGTGGCTCGTTGGCCGTATGATTTAATTGCATGACAGAAACGTTGTAATGTGTTGCCATGTCTTATTGTTGAATCTGATTAGACTAGTATCGCTGGCAACTTATGAATGTGAGAATTGGCTATGTTTATGTATGTGGTTATGGCTATGTTAGTGTTGGCAATGAATGAAGGGTTGCATTTCATTCATGTAAATTGCATTGTGCATTCATTAAAGGAAGAGATGACCCATTCTGATGCGGGTCTCTGTGTTCACATGTAGTGAACACGAAAGTCCTACCTCGTAGTCCCATTCATCGAGGTGAATGGGAGCAAGACAGTAAGAGTAGGCACCTTCCACGGGATGGAAGGGACGTGAGGGTGCACACCGACGGGTGGGCACTCGGCAGTACCGGTACGTGAGAGAGCATTCATGTCGCATTATATTCTAACGATGATTTTGAGTTAAATGGAAAGGTGTTGAGTTGGGATCGAGTCGTGGGCTCATCCAAAAAGATTAAAGAGATATGTATAAGAATTTAGTAATGAAGGGAAACAGGTGAGCATGCATGATGCACTACATGACTGTAGAGGTGTGATGGATTATTTCAGATTCTGTATTTTCATGTATGGTTGTAGGATATAATTTATGTTTTCAGGTTATATGTTATGCTTCATTGTCGTGGAGTTGTGAACTCCATCAGAGACGAGTATGGGGTTGGTTTTGGAGTATTAGTTGTGATACTTCTGTTTTAACTGCTTGCTGTATTTATGTAAGAATGGTTGTTATGCTCTTAAGTAGGAAATGTGATTGATTATGAATTTATTCTTTGATGTACTTTGCTGAGTCATCGACTCACGCTTGTTGTTTGTGTTGTTGCAGGTACATTGAAACCGACATGCATGGATGGGAGTAGTAGCACAATCACGACTATTATCACCCCATTATCTTTATATTAACCTATAGCTTCTGATTTTAATAGCTTAAAGAAACTCTTTGTAAATGGTTGTTTTGCGGTTGCGTAGCGAATTCATATCCTGTAAATTAGTTGTGTGATGTGGATCATGAATCTCCTTATTTGTGGCTCTTTCATGTTTTTATGCTTAGTTGCGCTTAGTGGGACATGGTGGTTAATGGATACCATGACTCATTGTATTAGAATTGTTATAGTTATTTTTTGTCTGCTGAGTGGATGTCCAATTTTTAGGGGAGGTGCTGCTGAAAGTTTTTATAAGTTCGGCAAACTCCCAGTTTGTTCTCTTGCTTTGCTGAGAGTGTAGCATTCAGGGCACGTGGGGTGCCGGGGTGTTACACCTTCACTGGTACAAAAAGGGTTATATTAGACACATCATCACTGACTATTTTTTACGAAAACCGTCTGAGAAAAGGCTCGAGCACATCGCCGACGGTTTGTGGTTAAAATCGTCTATGATGTCACTCTCATCACAAACGGTTTTAGCCACAAACCGTCTGTAATGTTATCTAGGACATCGCAGATGGTTTGAGGCAAAACAATTTGTGATGAGGCCGACATCACAGACGATTTTAGCCACAAACCGTCTGCGATGTGCCCGAACTTTACAGACAGTTCGTTTGCGATGTGCCCGAACTTCACAGACAGTTTGTCGCTACAACCGTCTGTGATGAGGTCGATAACACAAACAATTTTATCTACAAACTGTCTGTTATGATCGAGCCCCAACTGTCAGTGAATCCTTCAGAACAATTAAACAAAACATGCATTTCATATAAGAACTAGCTTCTTGCATGCATCACAATATACAAAAATTTCACTACAAAATTTCTTGATAGGAAAAGCCTAGCTAGTCTAGTCATCGCTTATTTGTGTCGCTGCTGCCGCTATGGCCGCCGTGGTCTTCGCCGAACTCGCTCGTTCGGGTCATCCTCCAGCTCCCAGCCATCACGATAACCTGCCAACGAGTCAAAGTTATTGTCGTCGTCAGAGATTGCTGTTGATGAATGCTTCTTTCCGACGACGCTTGAGGCGGAGGGAGCGGTGCCTGAGGTGGTCGTACTAGCTGGCGGAGACTGTTGGTGTAGCACATAAGCCACGCCAGCGGATTCATTAATATTGTTCCGTGGCACCGCAGCCATTGTCGCAGGGGCTTTGGAGGCCGAGGAGGTGAAGACGGTGGCAATGGCGGAGGGTAAGTCGGCGGTGGAGGCGAAGGCGGTGGTAGTGGCGGTGGCAAAGCCGGCGTTGGAGGCGATGGTAGTGGAGTCCCACATGGGGCAACGGAGCCGACAGAGGAGGGGATGGAGTTTGAATTGCTGCTGGCTCAGAGGCAGTGGAATGCGATCGATCAATTGGAGGCAGTGGAGTATTTTCAATCCAGCGCTACCTTATATATATCATTGTGGAAGTGAAAATATGACCTTCGTTGGTGAAACGAAACACCTATTAGATGAAAGGTCTTCATAGTGGAATTCGTCGAAACCGCGCGCTTGGAAGACGAAAGGTCCTCACAGTGGAAATCCTTAGAACCGTGCGCTTAGAACACGAAAGGTCTTGCAGATATCACAAACGGTTTGTAACTAAAACCGTCTGTGATGAGTCATCACAGATAGTTTTAGTTATGAACAATCTGTGATGACAGAACATCACAAACGATTTTTGGATAAATCCATCTATGATGAGGGGAATCACAAACGGTTTTATCCACAAATCATCTGTGATGATCAATTCTGATAAATAAGAACAGAGAGCCTCGACCTCCTCTATATGTTTAGGGTTTCCTAGATATTTTTGAGGTGGATACGATTAAAAGGCGATCTGGTGGAAAGAGACACTAGATTTGGAGGTGTAATTATAGATCCTTGTTCTCTAGGTCACTGAAGGTTAGTAATTGCTTCAAATTTGTATTATATTTTAGATCTAGCTTGGTTAAAAAGGGAAATGAAGCTGGTTTCTAAATCTAGCTCGGTGTAGATCCATTTGTTTTCTGTGATGTAAAGTAGTAATTAGTTCTAATTGTACTATACTCAATATGTAGATAGTTACTTAAAGGAAGGTAACCTAGGCTTATAATTGGTTGTAATAGCATTATATTGAAGGTATATACATCTAGTTTGGCAAACAGAGAATTGAAGATAGTTTTGATATAGCTTGGTGTAGATCCATTTGTTCTTTTTGATCTAAATTAGTAATTGGTTCTAATTGCATTACACTAAAGATGTAGCCAGCCATGTGAAGAGAAAATTGAAGATGTTGAGTCTAAATGTTGCTTATATGAATATGTTTACATATCCATTTGTTTTTTTTTGTTAGGAGCTATATAAGTTAATCGGCAAGTTGAAATGTAGCCTATATGTAGCATATGTCTGCATGTGCACTCCTAGTGTACTTAATTTATTATTTAACACCTGTTGTTACATATGTAGCATAGATGGACTAAAGTTGGATGTCACTGAGAACCGTGCGAGCGCTGAGTATATTAATGGTGTCTCTGCTTTTAGAAGAACTTCAAAGGAAGATATGTTGAACAAGAAGGTGGAAGTTATGCCTTATCCATGCATTGATTGTGAGAATCTGAGAATGTTTTGAAACCCAGCGCAGATCAAAGCACACTTGATTCTACGGGGTCTCAAAAGGGAGTTTACATATTGGACAAGTCACAGTGAAGAGTAGATTATGTAGGGACCAAGTAGTACTACCATCATCGACGAAGTCAACAATACTTTGGATATCATCAACGAAGTCAATGATACTCCGGATGATATCGACTGTGCTTTCGATAAGGATAGCTTTCACGATGACAATCTGGATCAGATGCTATGGGACGCAGAAGGGAACCATGATGAGTGGGAGTATGTAAAATTCCAAAGCTTGATGGACGACACGGAGAAACCTTTGTTCCTAGGTTGCAAGTCCAAATACACAAGTTTTTCATCCATGCTGCAACTGCTAAAATTAAAGGAAAGCAATGGTTGGTCCGACAAGAGTTTCACAACACTGTTAGGTCTGTTAGCAAATATGCTTCCGGAGGGAAACAAGTTACCGACAACCACCTACGAAGCCAAAAAGATTCTTTATCCCTTAGAAATAGAAGTAGAAAGAATACATGCCTATCCGAATGACTGTATCCTCTACCGCAAAGAGTACGCAGACTTGCATGTATGTCCAGTGTGCAACGCATTTCGGTACAAGTGTACAGATAGATCGGATGTTCACGACGAGGGCATGGAGGTGAAGAAAGGACCTCCAGCTAAGGTGGCGTGGTATCTACCTATAATTCTCCATTTAAACCGTTTGTTTGCGAACCCAAAAGAGGAAAAATTGCTTCGGTGGCACTTTGATGAGTATAAGAACGATGGAATGATTAGGCACCCTGCTGATTCCTTGCAGTGGAGAAACATCAATAGGAAGTTTGAAGAATTCGTAGCGGATCTGAGGAATATAAGGTTCGGATTGAGTACGGATAGAATGAATCCTTTCAGTAATATGAGCATCCATCATAGCACTTGGCATATGAATTTCTATGTGTACAACCTTCCTTCTTGGTTGTTTGTGAAGCGAAAGTGCATATTGATGTTTATATTCATCCAAGGTCTGAAGTAATCTAGGAACGATATTGATGTGTACCTAGCACCATTGGTGAAAGATCTGAACACATTGTGGGCTCCTAGGGTGCAGGTATGAGATGCTCACAAACGAGAGTACTTCTCTTTACGTTGTCTGTTGTTCTACACCATAAATGATTATCCTGCCCTTGTTAACCTGTTAGAGCAGAGTACAAAAAGAGCCAAAGCATGTACTCATTGCTTGGATGATACCGAGAGTGTGTGGCTGAATCACTCGTGCAAAACCGTGTATATGCGTCACCGTAGGTTCCTTTGGAGGAATTAACCATATCGCAAGATGAAGAAACAATTCGATGGCAAGACCGAAGACAGTTTAGATCCAAAGTCTTTAAGCGGGACAGACATTCATGATATGGTTAAGAACTTGGATATTGCGCTTGGAAAGGGATGTAAATCGAGGACCGGTGAGAAGAGCATGTGGAAGAAGAGATCAATATTTTGGGACCTACCTCATTGGGAGCACCTAGAAGTTCGGCACTACATCGATGTGATGCATGTAGAGTAGAATGTTTGTGATAGCTTGATTGGTCTGTTACTAAACATTAAGGGTAAAACAAAAGATGGTATCAACGCACGGCTTGACTTGGTCAATTTGGGTATCAGACCTGAGTTAGCATCGAAAGAGACCAATAAAGGCCGAACGTACTACAAACCTGCTTGTTATACTCTATCCAAGGCCGAGAGAACTGAACTGTGCCAGTGTTTGCATGGTGTGAAAATTCCATCCGGTTACTCGTCCAATATGAAGAGAGTTGTTTCGATGCAAGATTTGAGTTTTACTGGTATGAAGTCCCATGATTGCCATGTGCTTATGACATAGATGCTCCCTGTGACAATTAGAAGTATTTTATCGAGTAAGGTTTGGGAGATAATTACAAGGCTATGTTATTTTTTAACACAATTGCTCAGAAGGTCATCGATCTCGAAAGAATAAATGCTCTGTAGGCCAAGTTGGTAATGACTCTATGTAATCTTGAGATGTATTTCCCTCCATCAGTTTTCGATACCACGGTCCATCTCATTATTCACCTTGTGAGGGAGATAAAGATGTGCATGCTTGTGTTCCTATGTAGCATGTACCCATTCGAGAAGTACATGGGAATTTTTAAGTCCTATGTACGGAACCGATCTCGACCTGAGGGTAGCATTATCGAAGATTATGTAACTGAAGAGGTCATCGAATTCTGTATTGATTACATAGCTCAGGTCAAACTGATATGTGTGCCTTAATCTCGCCATGAGGGGAGGCTCCAGGGCATCAGGACCATAGGAAGGAAAGCAATCATGCTTGATTGGATTGCGTGCGCAAAAGCCCATTTCACAGTTTTGCAACACATGGCTATTGTAGCCCTATATATCGATGAGCACAAGAACTAGCTACAACAAGAGAATCCATCACGGCAAGAGTACTAGATTATCGAAAGTATAATCTTCAGTTCAACAGATGGTTCAAGGAGCAACAACCCATCACTGGAAGCTCGTCAAGTGATACGCTGATATGGTTGGCAAAAAGGCCAACATTTACGGTTGTAACATGGAAAGGATATGATTTAAATGGGTACACATTTTACATGAGAGACCAGAACATGAAGAGCACAAACCAGAACAGTGGTGTTCGCATTGATGCACTTAATACCGCTGGATCGACAATGAGCTCATACTATGGGTTCATTGAGGAAATTTGGGAGCATAACTATATACTATTCAAGATCCCCTTATTTCGATGCCGTTGGGTTAACCTACAACATGTGAAGGTTGACTACAACTATGGATCTCAAATGTGTCGAATACCAAGACGAACCATTTGTTCCTGCTAACCAAATTGTACTAGTTTTCTGTGTAATTGATCCATCCAATAAGAAGCATCACATTGTTCTTCAGGGAAAAAGGACGATTGTCAGAGTCGAGAATGTGGTAGATGAGGAAGAATGTAATCAGTTCGACGAGTTGCCTCCTATTGGTACCGGTGTCACGATCTAGGAAGACCAACCTGAGGAAGCTAGCTACACACGTGTTGATTCTCGTGAAGGACTAATTTTTGTACAAAAGCATAAGCAAGTGGAGTTGTGATGATGTCATCATGTTTATTTCAAGTGTTCCTGTATTATAATTAATGAGATGTGCATTAATTATAATTAGTGAGATATATTGATTAAAATTAATGAGATGTATGTATTAAATTAAATGAGATGTATGTATTATAATTAATGAGATGTCATGACATATATGTTTGTTTTATAATTAATGAGATATCTATATTATAATTACTAAGATGTATGTATTATAGTTAAATTAATTATAATATATGGCATATATGTTTGTATTATAACACTAATTCATTAATGTATGTATTATAAATAACTAGGCCGAAGTTTATGACGCGTTCTTGCGCCATGATTTAAAAAAGCATAAACACGATTTCTAATTCAGCTATAAACCTCGATTTAATCTGTGTTTTAAGAAAAAACCGCTTTTTTCGCTTTTTAGAAAATCATGTGAAAAAAAATCGATGAAAGGACCTAAACGCGATTTCCAATTTAGCTATAAACCGCATGTAGGGAAACGGAATTTCAAAATTTATCGGGTCTATCTTACTAAAAAAACGGAGAAAGGACTTGGACGTAAGGAGCAAGGACCTGTTTATTACGTTTTTGGACCTGTTCGCTATCCTGAAAAATTAGAAAAGGGCTTGCTCGCGATTTGAATATAACGGGAGGTGTTTTCTGCAAAACAGCGCACGAGGGACCCAAACACTATTAAAAAAATATCTTTCCCTCACAAAAAATCACGAAGGACCTATTTGTAATTTACAGGGACCTATCCATAATTTAAATAAGCTGAGGGCTTTTTTCGCAAAAATGGCAAGTCACACTGGTGCCACGGGAGGCCGCAATCCCAAATAAGATATTATATGGTGTATATGACACAAACTTAAATAAATGTACAGATGACACAAACTTAAATATATATTGACAGCAAAAGAAAAAGAAAAAGAACTAGCTCATCCCAGACAGTTTTGGGCTTGAACCGCGTCTGGGATGACTTTATCCTAGACAGTTCAATCTTTGAACTATCTAGCAAGATGTCTGACAATCTTGTGCTCATTTGCGTGCAGGATAGAAATGCTCATCGTAGGGTTCAAGCATGGCTGCGCTTTGGTTTCGCTCACTGACTAGCTAAGCACGCAATTGAGTAAATACGTGCAAAAGGATTCGCATTCATGTAAGCTAAATATCAAAGAATTTGTGCCTATAGTGTGCTCTACTCGATAACTGTATCGACCAAAAAAGAACTGACAAATGGCAAAGAATTAAAAAAGGCATAGAGTTACTCGTGCATCGAGTTACCTGTAGCCCCCGACTTCTTACTCGATGAGACCATCGGGTGGGGAGTAGAGTATGGCAAACATAATGCTGTGATTCGGCTCTTGACTTTTACTCGATAGCTAAATTGAGGTGTCAGTGGAGCGTTAGCATCATGCATCTGTCACGACTCTTGGTCCCTTACTCGATAGGCATCTCAACCCGAGGATGGGACTAAGCGGAGGTGAAAATTTTGGTCGTCATAACCTTCAGCCTCCAATTCAGTTAAGCATTTTGAGTGATTTAAAATATCAGGTGATACGGCTCCTAACCCTTCACTCAACTCGGCCGTCAGGGTGAGGGCAGAGCAAATGCACTGACAGTTGAATGGCATATCCTTCGGCTTCCTCCTCAATAAGCGATTAGAGGAGGAGGCAGGGCATAATCATTTTAAACAGCAACTCACGACCGTGCACTTTAGGGCGCGAGCCCTCGAGCACACTTGGTGGAGTTCAGCATTGGCAAAAACATGAAGTGGCCCCTAACTCTCTACTCGATTAGGCTATCGAGGAGAAAGTTGAGCACGAGCATCATACCCGCAGCCTTCGGCCATACACTTGGGTGCACGAGCCCCCGGGTGTTCCGATAAGGCTTAGCGTTATTTTTACTCAGTTATTATGATTGAGGACTACTGCAGCCATCACGTCCTTTGGTTTTCATGTGGCCCATCATGACTTAGCATTTCTTTGACTTTTGCATTTATGTGAGAGTACAGAAGGATGCCTCGTAATCTAAAACTGACACAGACCCCAGATGAATCACGACTCCTGGCCTGACCCACTCTAGAGCTATAAATAGATGGGACACACGGTCACCTGGCACCACCTTTCTCCCCCTTTTGCATTGCAACGCTTTTAGCTTCTTCAAACATCTTCATGGCCTCCTTGCCGCCCTCGTCTCCTTCCTTGGAGATTCTCGAGGGAGCCCCTCCTCGGGAGGTTTCCATTGAGATCCCTCCCCTGCCTCCTGCCATGGGGCTCTCACGATGCATCGTCATCGTCCTCTTTGAGGATGAAGACGACGAAATGGACTAGGATGCCGTTGAGGAGGTCTGGCCCGAGAAGGAGATCAACTGGAGGGCCATCGAGCGGGATGTTTTGCCCAAGGAAGAGGAGGAGGTGACGAGCAAGCTATGTGTTGCCCCCACACAAGACCATGCCACCTCCGTTCCTCTCACAAGGGCAGATGCCGCCTCCAACACCAGCGGAGGTGAAGCTCAAAACAACTTCATCAATCTAGCGCTTCCTCGCCTCTAAGCCATCATGGTGGCCGGGGGCATTTGGTGGTGCAGGAGGTGGATCCCTTGCTGTCAACTGGTCAGCGCGCCCTCACCGCCTCTTCCGGCCCTCACCGAGGGCACATGACTATTCCAACGATTATCAGCTACAAGCCCCCAAGCGAGCAAAAGAGGAGACGCGATGCCTTTGAAGGCAAGTAGCTGTAGGGTGCTTAAGGTAGCTTGTCTTCGAATATAATAGAAAACTTTTGTTAGCAATGTAAATAAAGTAACCTTTTTACTTACTTGGAGTTTTCTATCCAATTTTTGCATGTGACATTTTCTTTTATGTACATAATTTCCTTAACTGGTCGATGTTCCACGAGTTGTCCAATATCATGCCATCTGCTATAGATAACCGCACTGATCTTGGTCGAGTAGCTTCGACTACCACGTAGGGGCCTTCCCACTTAGGTGACAACTTGTTATGATTGTCTTGTTTCTATACCTTTCGCAAAACTAAGTCCCTGACACTGAGATCCCTTTCCTGGATTCTTGTGCCATGATATTTGTGCAAGGCCTGTTGATATTTGGTCGCTTTCGTAGACGCCGATGTCTCAGACTTTTGAGTAGATTTACGTCGACTGCTCGCTCTTGCTATTACTCCTTTTTTGAGTAGTTCTCCACTCGGGGTGATTTCAACGTTACTCGGTCGGAAGCACTGCTTCTACTCCGTAGACCAAGAAAAATGGAGTCTCGCTGGTGGCTCGACTAGTCGATGTTCGAACAACCCATAGCACCGAAGGAAGTTCTTTCGCCCACCGAGTCGAGTAAGCCTTTAGCCTATCAAATACACGGGTCTTAATCCCCTGCAGGATCATGCCATTGGCGCGTTTGACTTGAGCATTACTCTGAGGATGAGCTACAAAGGTGAAGTAAAGTTTGATTCCTAGTTCTTCGTAGAAGACTGTAAAAGCACTGCTCTTGAACTGGCTACCATTGTTGGAAATCACTCAGTTCGGGATGCTAAATTGAGTAACAATGCTCCTCATGAACCTCTTGGCCGCTTTTGAGGTGATGTTCCTGAACGTGTCAATTTCCACGAACAGGAACTTATAACTTCCTGGGGCTCTAGGGAACGGTCCGAAGATATCCAAGCCCCAAACGGAGAAAGGCTAAGACAAAAGAATAGTTTGCAGAGTCTGGGCTGGTCATGTGGTCTACTTACCATAGAATTGGCAACTTTCGCATTTTTTCACCAACTCACAAGCGTCCTAGAGGGTAGTCGACCAGTAGAACCCTTGCCAAAAAATTTTTCTAACTATAGTGCGATAGGACACATGATTGTCGTAGTTGCCTCCATGGACATCGAGAAATATTTTATTGCCCTCTTCCTGAGTGATGCACTTTATCAAGATTCCGTTACTCCCTTTCCGATAAGCTTGCCATCTACCAATGTATATAGCTTGGACTTACGTGCAATTTTCGCGGCTGAGGCATCATCGTCAGGGATCTCTCAACCTTCGAGATAGGCCTGGAATGGAGTCATCTAGGTCGGCTCGCGTTCGAGTAGCGCAGCTTCCGTGTCTGTGAATTCTGCATCGCTGACTCAACTAGACTGCTGATCGAGTTAGGCAACATCTATCTCTAGCGGGGAGACGGATGGTTTAGGACTTTCTTGATGAAGACTCCTGTGGCAAGCGAAACAGACGGCGAGCCCGCAAATTTGTCAACGACGGCGTTATCACTCTGCTGATGTGCCTTACCTCAAGACCTTTGAACTTATGCTCTAACTTGAGGACCTCATTCAGTACGCCATGCCGCTATTCGAAAGCATCGGTACTTTTTTGCACTTGGTTTACGACTAGTCAGGAGTCCCCTTTCACGAGTAATCGCTGATTCCTAGTGTTGCGCTATTCAAGCCCGCTGACCAGCTTCTTTGTACTCAGAACGTTATTCGAAGCTTGACAATCGAGTTGGATGACATATTTAAGTTTCTCGCCTGTCAGAGATTTAAGCATGATGCCAGCCCCCGAGTCTTGGAGCGTAAGCGATCCATCAAAGAACATAGTCCAATGGCCATCGATCGTTTTGGTTTCCTTTTCCTCGACGTGAGTCCATTCTACGATGAAGTCCGTCAAAACTCCTAACCTGACACTGGTCCGCGGGGTGAAGTTGACCTTGAACTCGTTGAGTTCGACCACCCATTGTGCAATTCACCTTGTCACCTCTCGGTTGCGTAGTACCTCCTTGAGCAGATACATTGTCATAATCGTATTCTTGTGCGCCTGGAAGTAGTGTCGTAACTTCCGGGAAGTCATCAAAACAGCGTATAGCACCTCCTGTGTCTAAGGATATCGTGACTTGGCACCGTGTAAGACCTCGCTCACGTAATACACCGGCTTTTGTATTTTGGTCTTTTTCTCGGGGCAATCCCGTTCGACCACCAAGATCGTGCTTACGACTTTGGGGGTAGCCGCAATATACAAAAAGAGCTCATCTTTTTCATTAGGTGATACCAAAATTGATGGAAACGATAAGTACCTTTTCATATCTTAAAAAGCTTCTTCAGCCTCCTTGATCCACTAGAAATTGTCATGCTTCTTGAGCAGCTTGAAGAAAGGTAGCCCTCATTCACCCAACCGAGAGATGAATCAGGTAAGGGCCACGATGCAGCCTATGAGCTTTTGCACCTCTCTTAGCGTTCACAGAGGACGCATCTGATTTACCGCATCGATCTTGTGTGGGTTGGCCTCGATGCCTCGACTGGACACCAGGAAGCCGAGAAGCTTGCCGGACGGAACGCCGAACGTGCACTTCTCAGGATTGAGCATCATCTGATACTTCCTGAGGTTGTCGAATGTTTTCTGTAACATCCCAATTTTTGGCTTTTTAATTAATTAACATTATTTTATTGCTAAATATGATTTTTGTGAATTTTTTGATTTTATTTGGATTTTCTGGGATTTATTTGAATTATTTGGAATTAAATAATATTACTTTCTATAAGAGATTAATTATAAATATGTAAATCCAAAATAAAGCGTTTGTGAAAATATTTTATTTAAGTCAAGTATGTCTCAAAGTATTTTTGAGATTTTTCTTGGAATTTTTAGAGTATTTCTACTACCTTAAATAAATTAGTTTATTTTTGGGAATTAAATTAATTGGAAAAAGCTAGAAAATCACACGTGAACAGTAACGGGCCCAGCCCAGTTACTGTGCAGGCCGAACGGGTTTTAATGGGATTAATGCCGACCGTTGGATCAAGATCCAACGGCCTTCATCACGCCGTGCGTAATAGGAAACCCTAGGATCATCAGGGCCGTCGGATGTCGATCAAACGGATGCTGGTCTTCGTGTCCGAGAAGGATTCCGCCGCCACCGTCTCCGACCCGGATAACAACACCACCGTACTTTCCTTGGATTCCGCGCCCAGCCGGGTATAAATAGGGACCCTCGAGCCCCCTCCGATACTCACCTTGAGCCGCCGCATCTTTTCCCTAAGGCGCCGTCGCCGAAGAGTCACTGAGGAGGCCACGAGAGCTCGCCGGAGTCCCCGAAGACTTCGTGCCGTGTTTTCTCGTCGCCAGGAGATTCTTCCGCCAAGTGAGAATCGGATTCGAGTTCACCGGAGCACGCCGCACCTGCTCCGCCAATTCTTCGTCACGGAGAACACCGAATCGCCGTGCTCGTGGTCATCTTCTCCGAATCCGCCACCGCACCGCCGCTGCCCATTGCCGTCGAGAGACGCCAACCGCCGGATTCACATCGGAGCGCTCGAATCGCCCACGCCGCCGGCCGAGGTGGGTTAATACTATCGCCACGTGGCGCCACGAGACCGCGGGCCGAGGTGGCGCTGTGTTGGCGCCGAAGTCGCCAAGACGCTGCAGTACACACGCCGACAAATAAGGCCCAAATGCCGAGATAGAGCCCCTCCGAGACACGTGTCACCAACGATAAATTTAGATTTTCTTACAAAAATAATTCGACAAAATCCGGATTTATTATTTTAGGTATTTTCAGATTTTCAAACTTCAAATTGCAATAACTTTTGCATACTTAACTCCGATTGAGGTGATTCAAATTCCAAAAAATTTATAAAATTGAGATCTTTCTAATGGTGGCTTTTATTTGAATTTGTTTGCTCTTTGGTGTTGGTCTTTATTTGCTTTTCTCTCGATTCGCGAGACGTTGAATTGTGCGAAGCTTCTAAGGAGATTTTGCAGCTCAAGAATTATTCTCGCACCAAGATCAGAGCTTAACAAAGTCAAGTTGTGATCATGTTGCACCCATGAATTAGATTGCATGCTATTTTGATTTAGCTTATCACATGTTATCTTATGTGTATAAAGGATTTCAACCTAAATTGGGACTAGCTATCGTGCCCTTTGAATTATACCCTACCTTGCTAGTTGTATGCCATGATCCACTTGTCACCCTAGGTTGGTTAATTATAGTTGGTTAAATAGAAAATCAACATGGGTGGTTAGACTGAATTAGAGATGCTTAGCCATGCCACGTCATCATATGCTCATGAAATATTGTTTATTAATCTTGACTATTGGAATATAGAACTATGATGATAATTTGTGGGCCATGTGTGGACGCACAAAGAGATTGAGTTGTCGTGGCAGCGGAGTCACACAACGGTGTTGATTTGTGAAGAGCACGTGGTGCTTGGTAATCAACTGGGGTGGGAAAATGATTTAGACTGAGGCAAGTGGCAAGATTGTTTTCTGGTGGGCCAAGAGTGGCAACTGGGCGATCGTATTTGGTTTTTATTGGTTTTTGATATTTGAGATCATCTTCGTTAGTCTTGCCTCGCTAGTTAAGGACATAACCTTGCAAGCCTTTGACTGAGTCAATCATGCGACCACATCGTCATATGGGGCAACCTTAGCCGATTAATTTGCAAATGCTTAACTTAAGTGCTATCTTGGTGGTGTGAGTCCGTGCACGGGGAAACTCACATGGCGCAAGAGGGGGCCCTGTTGGTGGTATAGCCCTTGATGTTGAAACCTTAGCGGTAGCACCGGGTTAAGAGGATGCATTGTAAAGGCTTTGTTATAATCGTCACTTTGTGTGGTGCATGGTTATATCGTGTGGGTAAAGTGCATAACCTCTGCAGAGTGTACAAACTATTCGGATAGCCGTGTTCACGGTATTGAGCAATGCTCGAAATTACAAATAAGGGTAGTTAATTAAAATGAACAATCGTTATGGGATGGCAGGATGCCATGTGGATAATGGAACTTGATTTAGGATAGAGAACTTGGTTTATTTGAGAATCATCAATCTACTTACTTGTTATTATTTGTTTTATCGTTTTTCAATCTATATATTGTTTATGTTGGAAAATGTCGCCATCGCTTATGAACCACTTAGCCATTCCTTTGGAATAAGCCTGCATATAGCTATGATAGGATTGCATTCTGTGCACAACTTGTTGAGTATGTTGTATACTCACCCTTGCCTACAAACACAAACCAAAGTGGAGGAGTCATCGCCCGTGTTGGAGGAGGACTTTCAGGTGGACGCGAGTCACTAGGCCAAGCCTTGTTAGTCGCCTGTGGTGTACTGATGAGTCACTACGTTTTCTACTGTTTTCCGCTGCATTTTGTCTTATTTTATCTTAGTCTTGCCCTATGAGGCCGAATAAATGTAAGTGATCATAAGATCATACACTAGTTATATTAAATAAATGAAGTCTTATTGTTATTATCGTTGTGTATGATGTGATGCTTACCGATGTTAAGCCGTGTGCACTAGCGTTGATCCTGGGAATAGTGCGGCATACACGGTGGATCCGAATTGAGGTAAATTCGGGTCACTACAGAGGTGGTATCAGAGCATACTGACTGTAGGACTTGGCCCTAGTTGGTAGAGTGTCCAAACCTATTTTCTAAAGGGAAAATCTAAACTGGATTAATACAACTCTCTCAACTCATCTCATTCTCCACTCCGTACCTTTGCTTAAATTCTCATTTACCTTTCTTAAAATGGACAAGAACTTAACTACTTCTCCTTTAAATAGATGAGGATGGTCCAAGAGTACGGAGAGCGTGAGGGTGGTTATGCCGTGGAACTATGGAGAGTGCTCCAAGTGTTGGGAGGCTTCTCCAGGCCAATGTATCGAGGCAGGAATTGGATCGTCAACAGAGCCACAAGAGGAGTAGTGTGCACACTTCTATTCTACGCCAGAGACAATGAAAAAGCAAGCCAACCTATCAACATCACCGTGAGGAGGAGCACGCTTGAGATCGGTATTCGTGAAGCCGCTGACGTGCCTTACGGAGGATCTGCCATGACTACTGACCCACGAGCCGGATGACACCGTGTTTCGACTCCACCCTACACAACGAGCTACCCGGCGCCGACGTGTTGCTCGAGAGGGGATGCTACCACAAGCATCTTGCACATTTGGCCGCAAAGACAGAGGACCACGCCAAGGATACAGCTGAAGAACTCAAGATGGTATATGAAGCTCTCCGAGTCACCGAGAAGGAATTGCACGATACTCAAGTTGCTTCTACTGCGAGAATTATGGAGCTTGAGGAGGCACTACAGGAGCAAGAGGTACATCTGGCGGCAAGACACCAGAACCGGTTCACATTAGCTCCAGCCCACCCACCAGCATACCCACCGGAGAGTTTCCGTGAAGGATGGACCGAGGAGTGGGAGTCTTAGGTTGAGACTCGAATGTTGAGTCGCATCCATAAGATAGCATTACCAATTGTAATAGACGTTAAGGTTGAGTGTTTAGTTTGGATTTTATTGTTTGCTAAGTGTGCAGTATGCGTTGCAAAGCTTTTGGGCTTATGTAAGCAACCATACCAAGTAATTCAATAAAATGATAAAGTTTGGGTTAAACCTGTTTTCCCCGCCTTAGGGATTCTTATATCTCATCTGTGCTACTTCTACCCCCTCCTAACCCAAACAAATGGTGAACACTGTGGCAACAACGAGCATCAGAAGTGGTCTCCGCTGAATGACAATGACGGACCCCAACTCACCAAAGACCGCCAAAGGATATGCAGAACTTGGGAGCTTTTACAAGCACAGACTCAAACTTATGCAGATAATGATGCAAAGAGATGCAAAGAATGCAGAATATGGCAGTTGCCAAATTGCTGCCGAACGCGCACCAGCAACAATGGGCCAGCAACCACTCCAAGTTAGCCGATTTCATGAGAACTCGCCCTCCGACATTCTCGTAATGTCAATCCATTGAGGCCGATTTATTGGTTGAGAACCATGGAGAAGAAGCCGCACATCACGCAATGTGAGGGCAATGAGAGGGTGTTGTATGCTTTCGCACCAATTGGAAGGAACCGCCATGAGAATGGTGGGAAAACTATCGCACAAGCAGAAGCCCCGCAGAGATCACATGGGAGGAATTTTCAACTGCTGCCAAGATTATGTGCCGTATGAATGATGGATCTCAAGAAGGAGGAGTTTAGGCTTTGAAGCAAGGAGGCCACCAAGGGCGGAGTATCTAAATAAGTTTACTCGGTGGCACGCTTATGCACCGAGGATGTGGCTACGCATAAGGCCGCAGTCCGCTTTCAAAGGGCTAAACTCAGATCGCAGGGGCTTGATCACCCACACCTTCCCCGACTTTCGTGAGTTGGTCAATAAGGCTTTGATCCTTGAAGATAAACGCAAGGAGTTGGGTGAAGACCGCAAGCTTGGATGGCTAGTCAGCAAAGGCGGCCGAATCATCTCAAAGTTGAGGATGACACCTCAGCTTGCAGATTCAGCCCGAGCTGCCGAAAGCGAGCACTAGTCCCAAAGACCGCGCCCACTAGTCAGAATTTTCAAACTCCATCACCAATGGGCAATGCAATTTCTGGAGGTCAACAGCCTGATGCTAGAAGGTGCTTTTCATGCAATGAGACTGGGCATTTTGCCAACAAGTGTCCGAAGAAGGGAGGAATTACTCCAGTTCGCTTCAACTTGAGCAGCACCCCAGCTAAGACCCCAGTGGCAGGAGGAAATCGGGTGCCAGCACAGTCAGGAGCGTCGCCTCAGATGACCGTGCGTGGAAGGATCAACCACATCACCGCTGATGGAGCTCAGGAAGCATCGGATGTCGATCGGTAAATTCCTAGTTAACTCAAGACTGCCACCGCTTTTATTTGACTCGAGCTTCGCGTTCGCTTGTTTCTCGAATTTTGCATGGAAGAATGGATTTGTCGTTAAGAATCTTAAATGTGTGCTTTAGTGCAAACCCCGTGATCGAACTTCAATCTAACCTTGGGTGTTTAGGAGTAAGGTTGCTTATGAATGGGATAGAATTCCTCGTGAATCTCATCTTGTTAGATACCCAAACCTTAGATGTTATCTTAGGGATGGATTGGTTGTCAAAACACAAGGCTGTTTTGGATTGTGGCCAAAGGATGGTGACCTTAGAAAACCCTAGTGATGAGAAGGTGGAAGTGCATGCTACCATAGTTCGTGATGGCCAGTTGATGGTCAACAACGTGAAGGTGGTTAATTTGGAGGATGTACCAGTGGCTAGAGATTATCCGGAGGTATTTCCTGAGGATTTACCGGGCATGCCACCAGATCGGGATATTGAGTTTGTTATTGAATTGGTACCTGGAACAGCACCGATAGCAAAAAGACCATATAGGATGCCAACCGATGAGTTAGTTGAGATGAAGAAGCAAATTGAGGAATTGCTGGAAAAGGGTTTCATTCAGCCAAGTTCTTCCCCGTGGGGAGCGCCAGTTTTGTTCGTCAGAAGAAGGATGGAAGTTTAAGGATGTGCATCGATTATCGTGCACTTAATGAAGTAACAATCAAGAATAAGTACCCTTTGCCGAGAATTAATGATTTGTTTGATCAGTTGAAGGGAGCAGCAGTTTTCTCTAAGATAGATCTTCGATCAGGTTATCATTAGTTGAGGATTAGAGCAGAGGACATTCCGAAGACCGCATTTTCAACCCGTTATGGACATTATGAGTTTACAGTCATGTCATTTGGGTTAACCAATGCCCCAGCTTATTTCATGAACCTCATGAACAAGGTGTTCATGGAATATTTGGACAAGTTCGTAGTAGTCTTTATCGATGATATCCTTGTGTATTCCAAGATGGAAGAAGAACATGATAAGCATTTGAGATTGGTTTTGGAAAGGTTGCGTGATCAGCAATTATATGCCAAGTTCAGCAAGTGTGACTTTTGGAAGGAGAAGGTGGAATTCCTTGGCCATGTAATGACCGCTAAAGGAATTGCCGTGGATCCAAGTAAAGTGGAAGCTATGTTGCATTGGGAGCAACCGAAGACAGTCACACAGATCCGTAGTTTTCTGGGAATGACGGGGTATTACCGTCGATTCATAGAAGGATTTTCGGCGATTGCGAGACCTCTTACGCAATTGTTGAAAAAGGAGAAGAAGTTTGCATGGACGCTCGAAAAGTAGAATAGTTTTAGGAATTAAAGAAGAGACTAACATCCTCCTCGTGTTAGTATTACCTGATGTCTTGAGTAGCTTTGATATTTATTGTGATGCCTCAAGGCGGGTCTTGATGTGTATTGATGCGAGAATGGCAAGGTGGTGGCCTACGATCCAAACAAGCTTAAGGCCGCATGAAGGAAATTACCCAACGATGACTTGGAGTTAGCAAATGTAGTGCATGCTTTAAAGATATGGCGCCATTATCTCATCGTAAATAGATGTGAGATATACACGACCATAAGAGTTTGAAGTATATATTCACTCAATCGAACTTAACATGAGGCGAGAGGAGATGGTTGAATTGATAAAGGATTATAATGTTGGAATCCATTATCATCCCGAAAAGCTAATGTGGTGGCCGACGCTTTGAGTCGAAAGAGTCATAATGTGAATTCATTGCTGGTAAGCAAGCGGTGGGAGTTGTGCGAAGAATTTCAGAAGTTGGGTTTGGAAGTTGTACCGCAAGGATTTATTGCTGCCTTGAAAGTGAAGCCAACCTTGGAGGATCAAATCAGGAATAAGCAAAGTAAGGATGAGAAGATCAGCAGGATCAAGTCCAAGAAGGATGAAGGGTTAGCAGAGGATTTCTCGGTATATGAGCAAGGAACCCTGTGGTTCAAGGGTCGGATTTGTGTGCCGAATGAGAGAGAACTCAAGCAGTTGATTCTTGAGGAGGCTCACGATTCCAAGTATTCTATTCATCCGGGAAGTGCCAAGATGTATCAGGACCTTAAAGGGAGATTTTGGTGGCCTAACATGAAGCGTGAAGTCGCAGAGTATGTAGCATTGTGTGATGTATGCCAGAGGGTGAAGGCGATGCACCAGAAGCCCGCTGGATTGTTGCAGCCATTGAAGATCCTGGAATGGAAATGGGAGGAGATTGGAATGGATTTTATCACAGGATTGCCCCAAGACTCAGAGAGGTTACGACTCTATATGGGTGATCATTGATCGGTTGACTAAAGTCGCTCACTTCATCCCAGTAAAGACGACCTATTCGGGAGATAAATTGGCAGAGTTATATATGTCATGGATTGTATGCTTGCATGGTGTGCCCAAGAAGATTGTGTCGGATCGAGGTACCCAATTTACCTCAAGATTTTGGGACAAGCTGCATGAAGCGATGGGCACCCGCTTGAATTTTAGCACTGCATATCATCCGCAGACAGATGGTCAGACCGAGAGGGTTAATCAGATTTTGGAGGACATGTTGAGAGCCTGTGCGATATCATACAACACATCTTGGGATAAATGTTTGCCGATGTCGAAGTTCGCTTATAACAATAGTTATCGAGCCGCTTTGCAAATGTCACCATATGAAGCTTTATATGGACGAGCCCGTCAGACTCGCTGAATTGGAATGAGATAGAGAGCTCGGTGTTTGGACCTGAGATTCTTAGGGAGGCCAAGAACAAGTTGCTATGATCGAGAGAGATTGAAAACAACCTGACCAAGGCAAAAGAGTTATGCCGATAATCGCCGTCGTGACTTAAGTTTTGAGCCCAATGACTTTGTGTACCTTAGGTTACTCCCTTAAAGGTGTTAAGAGGTTCCATGTCAAAGGAAGCTTGCACCTAGGTTTAATGGGGCCATTTAAGATATTGAGCCGCCGAGAGGTTGCTTATCGCTTGAGTTGCCCCTACCATTGGGCAGAGTGCACGATGTGTTCCATGTGTCACAGCTCAAGAAATGCCTTCGAGTGCCAGCTGAGCAGACGCCATTGGAGGCTATTGAGTTGCAGGAAGATCTGATCTACAAGGAGCACCCGATCAGGATTCTGAATGCAATGGAGCGTAGGACCAGAAACAAGTCCACTCGCTTTTGCAGAGTCCAATGGAGTAATCATTCGAAAAATGAGACAACCTGGGAGCGTAAGGAAGATCTAAAGGCGGAATTTCCAAGCCTATTCTCTAGTCAGCCTTAAATCTCGGGGTCGAGATTCCGTTAAGGGGGGAGGTTTGTAACATCCTAATTTTTGGCTTTTTAATTAATTAATATTATTTTATTGCTAAATATGATTTTTATGAATTTTCTGAATTTATTTGGATTTTCTGGGATTTATTTGAATTATTTGGAATTAAATAATATTACTTTCTATAAGAGATTAATTATAAATATATAAATCCAAAATAAAGTTTTTGTGAAAATATTTTATTTAAGTCAAGTATGTCTCAAAGTATTTTTGAGATTTTTCTTGGAATTTTAGAGTATTTCTACTACCTTAAATAAATCGGTTTATTTTGGAAATTAAATTAATTGGAAAAAACTAGAAAATCACACGTGAACAATAACGGCCCAGCCGATTCATCGCGCAGGCAACGGTTTTAATGGGATTAATGCCGACCGTTGGATCTTGATCCAACGGCCTTCATCACGCCGTGCGTAATAGGAAACCCTAGGATCATCAGGGCCGTCGGATGCCGATCAGACGGATGCTGGTCTTCGTGTCCGAGAAGGATTCTGCCACCACCGTCTCCGACCCGGATACCAACACCGCCGGACTTTCCTTGGATTTCGCGCCCAGCCGGGTATAAATAGGGACCCCCGAGCCCCCTCCGATACTCACCTTGAGCCACCGCATCTTTTCCCTAAGGCGCCGTCGCCGGAGAGTCACTAAGGAGGCCACGAGAGCTCGCCGGAGTCCCCGAAGACTTCGTGCCGTGTTTTCTCGTCGCCGGGAGATTCTTCCGCTAAGTGAGAATCGGATTCGAGTTCACCGGAGCACGCCGCACCCGTTCCGCCAATTCTTCGTCGCCGGAGAACACCGAATCGCCGTGCCCGTGGTCATCTTCTCCGAATCCGGCCAGCTGCACCGCCGCCGTTCCATTGCCGTTCGGGAGAGACGTCAACCGTCGGATTCACATCGGAGTGCCTGGAATCGTCCACGTCGCCGGCTGAGGTGGGTTAATACTTCGTCGCCACGTGGCGCCACGTAGACCGCGGGGCTGAGGTGGCGTCGTGTTGGCGCCGAGTCGGCCGCACGCGTGTGCACACACGCTGACAGTGCGGGGCCCAGCCGTCAGAGATAGAGCCCCACCGGGACACGTGTCAGCCAACGAGAAATTTAGATTTTCTCTTACAAAAATAATTCGACAAAATCCGGATTTATTATTTTAGGGTATTTTCAGGATTTTCAAACTTCAAATTGCAATAACTTTTGCATACGAACTCCGATTGAGATGATTCAAATTCCAAAAAATTTATAAAATTGAGATCTTTCTAATGGTGGCTTTTATTTGAATTTGTTTGCTCTTTGGTGTTGGTCTTTATTTGCTTTTCTCTCTCGATTCGCGTAGACGTTGAATTGTGCGAGGCTTCGGAAGGAGATTTTGCAGCTCAAGAATTATTCTCAGACCAAGATCAGGAGCTTAACGAAGGCAAGTTGTGCTTTGATTATGTTGCACCCATGAATTAGATTGCATGCTATTTTGATTTACCTTATCACATGTTATCTTATGTGTATAAAGGATTTCAACCTAAATTGGGACTAGCTATCGTACCCTTTGAATTATACCCTACCTTGCTAGTTGTATGCCATGATCCACTTGTCACCCTAGGTTGGTTAATTATAGTTGGTTAAATAGAAAATCAACATGGGTGGTTAGACCGAATTAGAGATGCTTAGCCATGCCACGTCATCACATGCTCATGAAATATTGTTTATTAATCTTGACTAATGGAATATGGACTATTCCAACGATTATCAGGTACTAGCCCCCAAGCGAGCAAAAGAGGAGACGCGATGCCTTTGAAGGCAAGTAGCTGTAGGGTGCTTAAGGTAGCTTGTTTTCGAATATAATAGAAAACTTTTGTTAGCAATGTAAATAAAGTAACCTTTTTACTTACTTGGAGTTTTCTATCCAATTTTTGCATGCGACGTTTTCTTTTATGTACGTAATTTCCTTAACTGGTCGATGTTCCACGTGTTGTCCAATATCACGCCATCTGTTATAGATAACCACACTGATCTTGGTCGAGTAGCTTCGACTACCACGTAGGGGCCTTCCCACTTAGGTGACAACTTGTTATGATTGTCTTGTTTCTATACCTTTCGCAAAACTAAGTCCCTGACACTGAGATCCCTTTCCTGGATTCTTGTGCCATGATATTTGTGCAAGGCCTGTTGATATTTGGCTGCTCCGGTAGACGCTCGATGTCTGTACTCTTTGAGTAGATTTACGTCGACTGCTCGCTCTTGCTGTTACTCCTTTTTTGAGTAGTTCTCAACTCGGGGTGATTTCAACGTTACTCGGTCGGAAGTACTGCTTCTACTCCGTAGACCAAGAAAAATGGAGTCTCGCTGGTGGCTCGACTAGTCGATGTTCGAACAACCCATAGCAACGAAGGAAGTTCTTTCGCCACCGAGTCGTCGAGTAAGCCTTTAGCCTATCAAATACACGGGTCTTAATCCCCTGCAGGATCATGCCGTTGGCGCGTTTGACTTGAGCATTACTCTGAGGATGAGCTACAAAGGTGAAGTAAAGTTTGATTCCTAGTTCTTCGTAGAAGACTGTAAAAGCACTGCTCTTGAACTGGCTACCATTGTTGGTAATCACTCAATTCGGGATGCTAAATTGAGTAACAATGCTCCACATGAACCTCTTGGCCGCTTTTGAGGTGATGTTCCTGAACGTGTCAATTTCCACGAACAGGAACTTATAACTTCCTGGGGCTCTAGGGAACGGTCCGAAGATATCCAAGCCCCAAACGGAGAAAGGCTAAGACAAAAGAATAGTTTGCAGAGTCTGGGCTGGTCATGTGGTCTACTTACCATAGAATTGGCAACTTTCGCACTTTTTCACCAACTCACAAGCGTCCTGGAGGGTAGTCGACCAGTAGAACCCTTGCCAAAAAAATTTTCTAACTATAGTGCGATAGGACACATGATTGTCATAGTTGCCTCCATGGACATCGAGAAATATTTTATTGCCCTCTTCCTGAGTGATGCACTTTATCAAGATTCCGTTACTCCCTTTCCGATAAGCTTGCCGTCTACCAATGTATATAGCTTGGACTTACGTGCAATTTTCGCGGCTGAGGCATCATCGTCAGGGATCTCTCAACCTTCGAGATAGGCCTGGAATGGAGTCATCTAGGTCGGCTCGCGTTCGAGTAGCATAGCTTCCGTGTCTGTGAATTCTGCATCGTTGACTCAACTAGACTGCTGATCGAGTTAGGCAACATCTATCTCTAGCGAGGGGAGACGGATGGTTTGGGGACTTTCTTGATGAAGACTCCCGTGGGCGCAAGCGAACAGGACGAAGTGAGCCTGGCAAATTTGTCAACGACGGCGTTATCACTCTGCTGATGTGCCTTACCTCAAGACCTTTGAACTTATGCTCTAACTTGAGGACCTCATTCAGGTACGCTGCCATGCTGTCATTCGAGCACTGGTACTCTTTTTGCACTTGGTTTACGACTAGCTGTGAGTCCCCTTTCACGAGTAATCGCTTGATTCCTAGTGTTGCGGCTATTCGAAGCCCGTTGACCAGTTCTTTGTACTCTGTAACGTTATTCGAAGCTTGAAAATCGAGTTGGATGACATATTTAAGTTTCTCGCCTGTCAGAGATTTAAGCATGATGCCAGCCCCCGAGTCTTGGAGCGTAAGCGATCCATCAAAGAACATAGTCCAATGGCCATCGATCGTTTTGGTTTCCTTTTCCTCGACGTGAGTCCATTCTACGATGAAGTCTGTCAAAACTCCTAACCTGACACTGGTCCGCGGGGTGAAGTTGACCTTGAACTCGTTGAGTTCGACCACCCATTGTGCAATTCACCTTATCACCTCTCAGTTGCATAGTACCTCCTTGAGCAGATACATTGTCATAATCGTATTCTTGTGCGCCTGGAAGTAGTGTCGTAACTTCCGGGAAGTCATCAAAACAGCGTATAGCACCTCCTGTGTCTAAGGATATCGTGACTTGGCACCGTGTAAGACCTCGCTCACGTAATACACCAGCTTTTGGATTTTGGTCTTTTTCTCGGGGCAATCCCGTTCGACCACCAAGACCGAGCTTACTACTTTGGGTGTAGCTGCAATATACAGAAAGAGCTCATCTTTTTCATTAGGTGATACCAAAATTGATGGAAATGATAAGTACCTTTTCAGATCTTAAAAAGCTTCTTCAGCCTCCTTGATCCACTAGAAATTGTCATGTTTCTTGAGCAGCTTGAAGAAAGGTAGCCCTCATTCACCCATCCGAGAGATGAATCAGGTAAGGGCCACGATGCAGCCTGTGAGCTTTTGCACCTCTCTTAGCGTTCACAGAGGACGCATCTGATTTACTGCATCGATCTTGTGTGGGTTGGCCTCGATGCCTCGACTGGACACCAGGAAGCCGAGAAGCTTGCCGGACGGAACGCCGAACGTGCACTTCTCAGGATTGAGCATCATCTGATACTTCCTGAGGCTATCGAATGTTTCCTGCAACATCCCAATTTTTGGCTTTTTAATTAATTAATATTATTTTATTGCTAAATATGATTTTTGTGAATTTTCTGAATTTATTTGGATTTTCCGGGATTTATTTGAATTATTTGGAATTAAATAATATTACTTTCTATAAGAGATTAATTATAAATATATAAATCCAAAATAAAGTTTTTGTGAAAATATTTTATTTAAGTCAAGTATGTCTCAAAGTATTTTTGAGATTTTTCTTGGAATTTTTAGAGTATTTCTACTACCTTAAATAAATCAGTTTATTTTCGGGAATTAAATTAATTGGAAAAAGCTAGAAAATCACACATGAACAGTAATGGGCCCAGCCCAGTTACTGTGCAGGCCGAATGGGTTTTAATGGGATTAATGCCGACCGTTGGATCTTGATCCAACGGCCTTCATCACGCCGTGCGTAATAGGAAACCCTAGGATCATCAGGGCCGTCGGATGCCGATCAAACGGATGCTGGTCTTCGTGTCCGAGAAGGATTCCGCCGCCACCGTCTCCGACCCCGATACCAACACCGCCGGACTTTCCTTGGATTCCTCGCCCAACCGGGTATAAATAGGGACCCCCGAGCCCCCTCCGATACTCACCTTGAGCCGCCACATCTTTTCCCTAAGGCGCCGTCGCCGGAGAGTCACTGAGGAGTCCACGAGAGCTCGCCGGAGTCCCCGAAGACTTCGTGCCGTGTTTTCTCGTCGCCGGGAGATTCTTCCGCCGAGTGAGAATCGGATTCGAGTTCACCGGAGCACGCCGCACCCGTTCCGCCAATTCTTCGTCGCCGGAGAACACCGAATCGCCGTGCCCGTGGTCATCTTCTCCGAATCCGGCCAGCTGCACCGCCGCCGTTCCATTGCCGTTCGGGAGAGACGTCAACCGTCGGATTCACATCGGAGCGCCTGGAATCGTCCACGTCGCCGGCTGAGGTGGGTTAATACTTCATCGCCACGTGGCGCCACGTAGACCGCGGGGCTGAGGTGGCGTCGTGTTGGCGCTGAGTCACCAGACGCTGCAGCACATGACGACAGCAAGGCCCAGCTATCGAGATAGAGCCCCACCGGGACACGTGTCAGCCAACGAGAAATTTAGATTTTCTCTTACAAAAATAATTCGACAAAATCCGGATTTATTATTTTAGGGTATTTTCAGGATTTTCAAACTTCAAATTGCAATAACTTTTGCATACGAACTCCGATTGAGGTGATTCAAATTCCAAAAATTTTATAAAATTGAGATCTTTCTAATGGTGGCTTTTATTTGAATTTGTTTCCTCTTTGGTGTTGGTCTTTATTTGCTTTTCTCTCTCGATTCGCGTAGACGTTGAATTGTGCGAGGCTTCGGAAAGAGATTTTGCAGCTCAAGAATTATTCTCAGACCAAGATCAGGAGCTTAACGAAGTCAAGTTGTGCTTTGATCATGTTGCACCCATGAATTAGATTGCATGCTATTTTGATTTAGCTTATCACATGTTATCTTATGTGTATAAAGGATTTCAACCTAAATTGGGACTAGCTATTGTGCCCTTTGAATTATACCCTACCTTGCTAGTTGTCTGCCATGATCCACTTGTCACCCTAGGTTGGTTAATTATAGTTGGTTAAATAGAAAATCAACATGGGTGGTTAGACCGAATTAGAGATGCTTAGCCATGCCACGCCATCACATGCTCATGAAGTCGGACCGGCGAACGACGCTGCGGATCGGCGCGATGACCGCCAGCGATCAGAAAACGACCGCACAAGCGATCAAAGCGAGGGCGAGCCCCATCGCTCGATACATAAAACCAATACCCATGACCTAGACAATCGTGTCGTCAGGCGAGATGGTGGAGAAGCGGCTCATGAGCGCCACCGGTGATGATCAAGATGAAGATCCCGCCCCCACCGGCTTTTCAGCAGCGGATCACACCGCGGCGATATCCACGGTGGTTCATCCACCATTTTCCAACGCCGCCAGCAACTACCGGGGAGGTGTGCGCCACGGCCGAGCTCGTGGGCGGGTCTGACAACTCAAATGGTCGAGCAAACGATCACCTTCAGCCGGGCCGACCACCCCGAGGGCACCCCAACGGCATCTCCCGATCGTGGTAGCACCCACGGTCCGGAATGTACGGTGGGCGGAGTCGATGGACGGAGGCAAATGATCAACCTCTTTTGTCTCAAGGTTTAAGATTCATGGCGCCGGCAGATCCAAGGCCAGACTCCAAGGCCGACCTGCCGCTCTTGGGTGGCCCCAGATCTGGAGCTTGTTCCCTTGGGTCAAGTTTGCCTCCCCCGCCACTTTGGGGAGAAGGATAACTACCGCGACCGAGATGGATGGATTTTGAGGTCGAGATTTTACCTCCCATACAACGCCTTACTTGGTCGGTGGTCAAGTTCATGGCGGCTACCCACTACATGGTGGTGAAGATGCCGGCCCACCCCATTGTTATCAACGTGATAGGTTCGTCTTGTACGCCACAAGCAGGCTTGGGATCCTGGTTTACACTTGGCGCTTGGCGTGCCATGCGCCACTTCGAGAGCCTCAAAGTTCGACCAGTGCTTCACTTTCTCCGCGGTGAAGTAAAGGTGGTCGACGATGGGGGCGAACTCGAAGATCGCCAAGATTGGCGCCAACCTCGGCCAAATAGGAAGACGCGCTCGTTATTTTCCTCCAACAAACACAGACGTGTTATATTGTTTATTAATCTTGACTAATGGAATATGGAACTATGATGATAATTTGTGGGCCATGTGTGGGCGCACAAAGAGATTGAGTTGTCGTGGCGTGAGTCACTAACGGTGTTGATTTGTGAAAAGCACGTGGTGCTTAGTAATCAAGCGGGGTGGGAAAATGATTTAGGTGAGGCAAGTGGCAAGATTGTTTTCTCGGTTGGCTAAGAGTGGCAAGCTGAGGCGGTCGTATTTGGTTTTATTGGTTTTGATATTTGAGATCATCTCGGTTAGTCTTGCCTCGATCGATTAAGGACTTAACCTTGCAAGCCTTTGACTGAGTCAATCATGCGACCACACGTCTGTTATGGGGCAGCCTAGCTGATTAATTTGCAAATACTTAACTTAAGTGCTATCTTGGTGGTGTGAGTCCAGTGCGGGAAACTCACATGGTGCAAGAGGAGGGCCTGTTGTGGTGGTATAGCCCTTGTTGTTGAAACCTTAGCGGGTAGCATCGGGTTAAGAGGATGCATTGTAAAGGCTTTGTTATAATCGTTCGCCTGTGTGGTGCATGGTTATATCGTGTGGGTAAAGTGCATAAACTCTGCAGAGTGTACAAACTATTCGGATAGCCGTGCTCATGGTATTGAGCAATGCTCGGGTATTACAGTCAAGGGGTAGTTAATTAAAATGAACAACTGTTATGGGATGGCAGGATGCCATGTGGATAATGGAACTTTATTTAGGATGGAGAACTTGGTTTTTTTTAGAATCACTGAATCTACTTACTTGTTATTATTTGTTTTACTGTCTTTTCAATCTATATATTGTTTATGTTGGAAAATGCTGCTTACTACTTATGAACCACTTAGCCATTCCTTTGGAATAAGCCTGCATATAGCTATGATAGGATTGCATTCTGTGCACAACTTGTTGAGTATGTTGTATACTCACCCTTGCCTACAAACACAAACCATAGTGGAGGAGTCATTGCAGTGTTGGAGGAGGACTTTCGGTGGACGCGAGTCACTAGGCCAAGCCTTGTCGATGCGCTTATGGTGTCTTGATGAGTCACTCGTCTTCTCATTTTTACTGCTGCATTTGTCTTATTTTATCTTAGTCTTGCCCTATGAGGCCGAATAAATGTAAGTGATCATAAGATCATACACTAGTTATATTAAATAAATGAAGTCTTATTGTTATTATGGTTGTGTATGATGTGATGCTTACCGATGTTAAGCCGTGTGCACTAGCGTTGATCCTGGGAATAGTGCGGCATACACGGTGGATCCGAATTGAGGTAAATTCGGGTCACTACATTTCCCCAAGGTCACCAACTAAGGTGCTCCTGGTTTTCGATTTTACTACGATATCGTCAATGTACGCTTCTACATTCTGTCCTATTTTGAACTTCAAGCAGTTTTGAATACAGCATTGATATGTTGCGCCAGCACATTTCAAACCAAAGGGCATCTTTGTATAACAAAATACACCAAAAGGAGTAGTAAAAGTAGTCTTCTCTTTGTCCTCCGCGAACATGCGCTAATTTAGTGATACCTCAAATAGGCATCTTGCAAACTTAGCAGTTCACAACCTGCAATGGAGTCCACTATTTGGTCGATGCGGGGGAGAGGAAAAGAGTTCTTAGGACATGCTTTGTTAAGGTCGGTGTAGTCAACGTACATCCTAAACTTGCCATTGGGCTTCTTTATAAGGACCGAGTTCACCACCCATGTTGGGTGATGGACCTCTTGGATGAAGCCAGTCTTCAGGAGTTTGTCGACCTCCTCTGGTATGGCTTGCTTGTGATCTTCTGTAAATTTACGCTGTTTCTGCACCATAGGCTTGGCGCTCGGTTCCACAGCCAGTCGATACTCGATCACCTCCTTGGGGACCCCGGGCATGTCGAACGGTTGCCATGCAAACACATCGTAGTTTACCCGAAAGAAAGTGACGAGCTCGAGTTCCTATTTGGGGTCAAGGTCAACGCCTACCTTGACCATCTTAGATGGCTCTGTCAGGTTGAGGGGCACCGTCTTGACATCTCCGCAGGTCATCTTGTCCTTTTTTCCATCGTCGACCGGGTCATTGGCGGCACTATTGGACACGGAAGCCTGATCACCGCCTCTGGATTTCTAGCACTTGGCTTTCTCGTCACCGACACTGGCTACCGATCTAAAGAGATGCTTGGCTATCTCTAGGCTTTTCTTGTCGCACCTGACCGCGGCGCACTGGTGTCCTTTAATCGTGAGGACTTCCTTTGGTGTTGGCATCTTAACGGTTTGATATGCATAATGCACCACGCCATGAACTTGGCTAGCATTGGGCGGCTCAGAATCACATTAGAAGCAGTCTCAAAATCTGCTACGTCGAAGAGGATCTTTTCAGTGCAGAAGTTGTCGCCAAATGTGACTGGTAGCTCGATCTGGCCCAACGGGGTCGATGATGAGCGTGGAGTTATGCCATGAAACACTCGGCTCTGGCTTTTGTCTCGGTCTGGGGAATTCCCATGTTTTCTAGTGTCTTTTCAAAGATGAGGTTCAATGAGCTACCTCCATCGACCAGGGTTCGAGTGACCATGACGTTCACGATGGTGGGCTCGACCACTACAGGGTATCAACCTAGATGTGGGACCGCAGACAGGTGATCTGACTGATCGAAGGTGATTGGTACCTCTGACCACTTGAGGAATCGGGGGAGAGCTGGTGTGGCTAGGTTGACCTCTCTTTCGACTGCCTTGTACTGCTGCTTGGACTCGTACATGGTAGACCCTCCAAAGATGTGTGCCAGCTTGTGCTTAGCCCCACGGTACTTGGGTTCATCGTCCTCGGGTTTCTCCTTAGCCTGCTCGATCCCATGCTCCACGAGGGCAGCCTTGAGTTTCTCCTGAACTTTCTTGCTAATTACTTAGCACTCATCGAAGTCGTGTTTGTCCATGTGATGGACGGGGTAGTACTTGTTTCCTCCATGACTCCGACCCTTGTTGTCGCCTAGGTTGCACACTTTGCCCCTTTCGATCACGGCTACGGTGGAGTCGCCTTTGTGTTTCTCCTCGTGGTTCTTGTTCCTCTTTGCCCCTTACTTGGACGACTCGGGCTTGTCATTGCCATGCTTAGGGTTGTCGAGATGGTATCGGGCCTCGGTGTGGATGGCATACTTATCCGCCAGCTCGAAGAGCTCCTTAGTGGTTCTAATCTTCCGCGTGGCGAGCTTCCCCTTTAGATCTCTATCATTGATCCCATTCTCAAAGGCCACAATTATTGCCTCATGTGAGATATCAGGGATCAAGTTTCGCTTGTCGCTAAAGCATCAGATAAAGCTTCGCAACGACTCTCTTGGCTTCTGCACCAGCTGATACAAGTCACTACCAGTTCCAAGGCATTCATACGTGCCTTGGAAGTTGGCGATGAACTGGGCCCTCTACGTTTCCCACGACGATATCGACTGAGGTGGGAGGTTGAGTAACCAATACCTGGCCACTCCATCAAGAGTGGTAAGCAAGTAATTGGCCATCACCTTGTCATTTTCTCCGATTGCTCTCATGACCGTAGTAAAAATCTGCAGCCATTCGACGGGGTTAATCTTCCCCGAGTACTTCTCGACCGGACCAAACTTGAACTTGTCCGGTCACCTGACCACGCGTAGTGCAGGAGTGAATGCTTTGCACCCCTCATCAACATCCTCAAGGGTCATCTGGCGCTGCCCTCGGTACACATCTTGCCGAGAGGGGAACCTGTGTCGCGGCGGTGAGCAGCCCCTTGAGGGAGAAGATTCGCCTCGGTGTGCATGTCGCACCGGGGATCGACCACTTGAGGACGTGGACTCGTTATCCCGCCTCTTGCGGTCTTTGCGGTCCTCTTCTTCCCTTCAATCTTGCAAAATATCATGCAAATCTTGTCGATTGTGCAGGATTCAATCTCGGAGATATCCAAGGTGTTTCTGGTGGGGGTTGGAACGGACTGTTCTAGAATTACGATGGCCAGAGCTAGCCATCACTGATCTCACTACTTGACAACTATCGCAGGATGGTCCCAGCAGTTGGCTTCGGATGCCTTGTTGGCTTGGTTGTTCGAACCTTGAGTTGGCTGCTCGAGCAGTCTAAACTTGCGCTGCATCGAGTAGCGTCTTCATCTGGTCTAACATCGGCATCATAGGTAGTTGGTTGGGTCCAACGGCGGAAGAGACTTAAACAACATATGAGCACACTAGACATTGGCCTTAGGAGTACTGAAGATGTTGCTGTTGTGGCTCTAATGAGACATTCCTAGGATGCGGCCGGGCATGCCATTGTGGTCATGCTGCTAAAGAGTCTACTGCTCTTGAAAACCTGGCACCTACAGAAGAGGCATCGTTGGATTGTCAAGATTAAGATGTTTTGACAGTTTGGTCGCGATCCCTGCAGTGGCTGTGACGGTTGGATCATGGCGATGGTCTGCTGTGTCAGGAGCAACAATATCCGCAGCTGCATGCGCTGCAGCGGCTGCTGCCCCAGGATCCTGGAGTGTTCCTAGAGGGATGTGATGCTCCTGGCCGCCCATGGCTTTTGCCCCTGGATCCCTTTCTTGGAAATTTCCGGTAGTACTACCATTGTTGGCCCTGGCCATGAATACGTGTCGATCTGTTTTACTGTTGCACTGACTGCTGAAGTCATCGCTGCCGCTGTCGCTGTCACTACCCATGTTGACGCACTTGAGGACGATGGGCTCTAGAGGGTCGAACTCTATGAAGCACACCTCTCGACAGAGATCCTTGGAACAGGACTCGATGAAGCCGATGTGCTCGAGATCTCCAAACGACCCCATCAGTACAGTATGGTTCCAAAGGTGATCTCAGATCCTATCGATGGAGCCTAGTGGGTGTCGGGAATTCTGGCGTGGACGCGCACCGAAGACATGTTTGATATGCAAAAACAACTAAAGGCCCCTACCTGACGTGCCAACTGTCGAAGATTACTGATCGATAACAAACTTATACTCGGGTACCTTCAAGATGCGCAGAGTCGAACACACAATCAGGGGAACACGATGTAGACAAATTCGGACCTCTTGGTCGAGTAATACCCTACTTCTGTGTGGATGATGTATGAAATCGAGGAACAGATTACAGATCGGGGAGACTTGTCCTGATTACAAGGAAAAAAAAGCTCTGGGGTGGCTAGGCTATGTCTAATGGATGTCTTGCTCGGAGATCTTTATGCGCGTCTAGCTCTGTGTAACATCCCAATTTTTGACTTTCTGAATAATTGATATTATTTTATCACAATTTATGATTTTTGTGAATTTTCTGGATTTATTGGATTTTTTGAGATTTATTTAAATCATTTCGAATTGGTATATATGGCTTTTGTTAAGAAATATTTATAAAAAGGAAATTTGAAATAAAGTCTGCCCAAAAATATGTTATTTGAGTATAGAAGGTCTCGAAGTATTTTTGGGAAATTTCTTTTTCTTTCTCTGGGATTGAACCAGATTAGGAATAGGCCGATTGATTTTGAGTGCGGTTCGGATTGTGCTTTGATGCATGTATCGCAGCCGCAGACCAGGCGCGTGGCTGAGATCGCAGGGACATGGAGTCCATCGGGCGGGTGAAGCAACGCGTGGACGACTGGGATTTCCCGCAAGCGCCAAAAGCCATCGCAGACCTCCGACCGGCAGCAGTGCAACACGTAGCCGATCTAGACTCTTGCACCGGCGCCAAAAGTTGACGCGAGCTCAGGTTCCATTGCGCGGGAAAAAGGGCGTCTCCGTTGCGTGGCGGTTTGAAACTCCGAGCTGGCGCCAAATTCAGTAGGAGACTCGAGTCCTTCCGTGTCCGCGCGGGAGAAAAAGGACAGCCGGCCTGTAAGCGGCACGACGCCGAAGCCAGCATGGACTCGGAGTCCATCTGCGTGGGGAAAAAAAGGAAGGCGTGGCGCCGAATTCGGTAGGGAACGTGGAGTCCGTTTTCGAGCGGGAGAAGGACGGCCGGGTATTTAAACCGAGCGATGGGCATCGCCAGAACCAAGCACCGAAGGAAAAAGAAATCGCGAGGGAAAAGCGTGTCGCGTCGTCTTCGAAGAAGCAGGCGCCGGGAGATTCGAGCAAGTCGCGCCATTGCTCGGGAAAACGCATAAGGATCGCCGAAGTTGACGAAAAAGCATCCCTTAGCCGTAGTTCAGCCGAGCATTGCGAGGGAAGGAGATCGCCGTCGGGTCGTCGTCTTCTTTGAGTCCGGCGAGTTTCACACGTGGTCCAGTCATTGCCGATCGGGAACTTCGTCAGCCGTCGGATCTTCATCGAGCGATCGGGATTAAGTCGTAATGTTCGGAATCGGTAAGCGTCTCATATTAAATACTAACCGTTGGATTTAGATCGGACGGTTGATATTGAATCACGTAGTAGATTCACCGTGAATCTGTTAGATTGAGTTCATCGACCTAGATTTCGCCTGCTTTTGTCCGTACAAGCGGGCGAGGAAAATCGGATTTTCTTTATAAAAATAATTCGGAGAAATTTAGAATTTCTAATTCGAGTTTAGTTTATTTTCAAAACTTCTAAATGGTATAACTTTTGCATATGAACTCGATTTGGGTGATTCAAATTCAAAACATTTGTAAAATTGAGATCTTTCAATGGTGGATCTTATTTGAATTTTCGAGTTCATTTGCTATTTATTCTTGGTGTTTATTTGCTATTTCTTCTCGATTCGCGTAGACGTTGAGTTGAGCGAGGTTTCGGAGAAAGAATTCACAACTCAGGAATTATATTCAGATCAAGACCAGGATTTTAAGCAAGGCAAGTTGTGCTTTGATCATGTTGCACCCATAAACTAGATTGCATGCTATTTTGATTTACCTTATCACATGTTATTTTATGTGTATAAATGATTTCAACCTAAATTTGGGATTAGCTATCGTACCCTTTGAATTATACCCTACCTTGCTAGTTGTATGCCATGATCCACTTGTTACCCTAGGTTGGTTAATTATAGTTGGTTAATAGAAAATCAACATGGGTGGTTAGACCGAATTAGAGATGCTTAGCCATGCCACGTCATCACATGCTCATGAAATATTGCTTATTAATCTTGACTAATGGAATATGGAACAATGATGATAACTTGTGGGCCATGTGTGGTCGCACAAAGAGATTGAGTTGTTGTGACAGCGGAGTCACGCAACGATGTTAATTTGTGAAGAGCACGTGATGTTTGGTAATCAACTGGGGTGGAAAAAATGATTTAGATTGGGGCAAGTGGCAAGATTGTTTCTGGTGGGCCAAGAGTGGCAACTGGGTGGTCACATTTGGTTTTAATATTGTTTCTGGTGGGCCAAGACTGGTAATTGGGCGGTCGCATTTGGTTTGGTGGGCCAAGAGTGGCAATTGGACGGTCGCATTTGGTTTTATGACATGTTGATGTGATGAACTTTTGGTTAGTCTTGCTTCGGTCAACTAAGGACTTAACCTTGCGAGCCTTTGACCTGAGTCAATCATGCAACCACATGTTGTTATGGGGCAATCTAGCTGACTAATTTGCAAAATCTTGGCTTTAGTACTATCGTGGTGGTGTGGTTCACCTTTGATTGAACCCAGATGGCGTAAGAGGGGGGCCCTGCTGGAACAGGTTGTTCCTTCAGTGTTGAAACCTTAGCGGGTAGTATTGGGTTAAGATGATGCATTGTAAAGGCTTTGTCATGATTCTCTGCCGGCATACCAAAGGAAGTGTGCTAATGGCCAGGCACAAAGAGATTATCATGTCGTGTGGGTAAAGTGTATAACCTCTGCAGAGTGTACAATCTATTCGGATAGCCGTGCTCACGGTATTGAGCAAAGCTCGGGATTCTGATCAAGGGTTTAGACTTTTTGAAAATTTGGGATGGATGGCGGTTGCCATGGAAAATTGAATCTTGACTTAGGACCGAAACTTGGTTTACTTGAGAAATCTTGAATCTATCTATTCTTGTTATTTGTTTCTTGTCATTTCAATCTATATCTTTGTACTTGTTTATAAATCTTTGTAGTTGCAAATAACCATTGTTAGCCTTTCCTTTGGAATAAGCACGCATATAGCTATGATAGGATTGCATTCATGCACAATTTGTTGAGTACGTGTTGGTGTACTCACCCTTGCTCGCAAACATCATCGAGTCTTTGAAGGAGTACCATGGAGAGACGAATGTTTAGGGTGCGAGCCTTGTCGGTTGCTGTGGTATCTTGAGGGTTACCTCGTCTTCATTACGCTGCAGTTCAATTGGTTGTCCAGCCTTGTGAGGCATTGTTAAGTAAGTTGACCATAAGGTCATACAACTGGTAATATTTAACATATTATGTCTTTTATCTTATATATGTTGTGTATGATTGTGATATTCACTAATGTTGAGCCTGTGTGCACTAGCGTGATCCTGGACTAGTGCAGTATACACAGAGGGTCCGGATTTGCAAATTCGGGTCCCGACACTCTGGATGGTCGTTGCTTGAGGGTTGCCTGAGATGTGGTTTTTCTTGACAACATCTACCCTTGCCTTTATATAGTGGGTTGGAGTACCGAATTGTGGTCGATGAGGAGTCTGTTGTCGTTATGATCTCCATATCGCATTTGAACTTCCATAACCGCCGGACGTATTCGAGTGGGTTTCCTCGTATCGGAAATATGATCCAATTCTACCTTGCGTGGGGATATCCCCTTTCACGTGGGGATGCCATTTCTCCATATATCTTATCCCGTTGAACTGGGTTCGAGATATCTGGAGTTGTCAAATGCTGGTGGAGATATATGTGGTTTGATTTTTGACTTTATGGTGTATGCCCATATCCCATATTTGAATATTCGACAGGTCTATATGGTAACAGTAAATATGAGACGCGGAATATCCGCACGCCCTGCGTTTACTGGTGATTACAAGTGGAGCAATACCATTCATTTGAGGAAATGGGAAAGAAAAGACCTAACTACGGAGAGGTGGGTGCTCACTAAGGGCAAATACAGTAATAAAGCCAGCTGCTTACTCTATCTCCTATCGATGTCATCTAGAGTAAACATTATAACTAGTTTATATAATAGCTATCTTTAAATGTTGGTTTTAGATGCCATACATTAACTATATCTTCTCTCTTGTACATAACTAATCTACCTATACTCTCGTGTAATACTTACTACTAAATAAGAGGCAGCTCTCTTCTCTTTTCTTTTTCTTACTCTTTTACATAGGACAAAATTGATGTGGATATACAAAGCGCAAGCTAAGTTGGTCTTCATGTATATACCCTAGGAAGTGGCTGTTCTGATCTGTGGGCCCCAGCGGCATGGTTGGATTCGGCCTGTTTCCAGGCGGGGGAGGTGCACGACGCTGCCAGCAGGGCGCGCCGCCCTCGTGCCGTCCAATAATTTGCTACGCCTCGTCTGAATTCTGACCGACCGACTGAACGTGCAGGTTCCCTTGTGCTACTACTAATTACTCCCAACTTGCAATCTGCAAGGAATTTGTGCGGTGACACTTGAATTTTAATGGGAAAATGTAACACAATTTGCCACGATGAAACGTTAATTCTTCTTAATCCTTATAGAGTAAATCCGTGATCTATCCCGCACTTTGTATTCCTCTGTCCTCACTTAGAGCCTCTTGGTTTTTAACATGCGGATTTCACGTATATCTTGTACAAAATGGTATAACTTTTGTCCGATAAAAAAATTCTCGTATTTCAAACAGAGTTTTAGATATAGGTATAGTATACCAAACGAGTTGATCGGAGCAAAATAATCTTCCGCATCAAGAATACACCTACCTCTTAGGGCAATCCCAACCCATAGTCTCTATGAGTGGTTTCTAGAGGAGAGAGTGCAATAAATATTCGCTTAGACCTAGTCTCTCCAATGCATAGTTTCCATAGTAGTTTCTATGTAGAGAAAAATTTAATGACTTCATACATGCATCGGATCTAGGAGGAAGGGGATGGAAACCACGATTCTGCTCCCAACACAAATTGTCTAGTTTCTTTGCGCATCGGTCTACGAGAGGACTTAGTTTCCTGCATAAGAAATCATTTCCCTCTCTCATCTCAATAACTCTATTGCTATGTCACCAATTTACTTATGTGGTAGTTCTATTAATACTATGAAAACTAGCTGACATAGAGCATTGGGACTGCCCTTAGGGCAATCCCAATGGGATGACTAGGATAGTTTCCATAGCATTAATTAGGTTGTCATGTAAGCAAAATGGTGATGTGGAGGTAGAGTTAATGATGAAAGAGAAGGAAACCATTTCTCATGCAGGAAACTATTTCTACACAAGTATCAAGAAAGGGAAAAAGGGGATTGGGTGAGAAAATAAGAGAAAAGAGGAGATTGGATGAGAGTTTATTTTGAAGAAACTATCCATTGAGAGCATAATTTCTACATGTAATGTCTAGATGACATAAAAGTTATAGAAACTATATGCATTAGGATTGCCCTTAGTAACCTACTGAAAGTGACTGCAAGCACAGAAGTCAAAGGCCATAACTACTCTATCTTCTTTCGTCATTAAGTTACTGAAAACGAGAAACAGATGGCTACAGGTGTCATGGAGCATACACGTCAAGATGCAATGTTTAACACGCTGATGCGCACACTTAGATAATAACCGACAAAACCGCATGAACCCTGCACTACTACTGAATGTTTTTAGAACATAAACAATTGGGGTTACTGCATAACAATTGTGGTTTACTCCATAAAACAAGCTGAAAGTAAAATTGGTATGCTCTCGAACATGGGGATTTTGAAGAATTCTTGTAATTATTACTTTTTTCCCAATAAAATTAGTCAGTTTGTTCACGCAAATTTCACAGCTGCATGATATAATACATTAGGACCATAAAGTTGTATTCAAGACACTATTATAACATCTAAACAAAATATAATAGTTGTACTTACTTCCTCTATCCACCATACAAGTCCTTATTCTTGGAAAAGCATCGTCCCACAATATAAATTTGTTACAGAGATCACAGTTGTATTTATTACAATATTTTTATCATATACCACTCATGTACGCTAACAAAGTGAGTAGTTATGGTATAATCCATCAATTCGGAAATATAAGATATATTTTAACTTTGCACAAGGATTAATTGTCTTGGAAGATAAGAGATAATAATTTGTGTGTAGTGATCAAGGATTCGGGTTTTGATGAAATTGAGAAAGATATGAGTAAAAATAACTTAGATACCCTACTTAATTGTTTTGGAAGATAAGAGATATTACTTTGTGCGTGATGATCATGAATAAATATATATAGTTCAGAGAGAATAAATAGGGACATAGCGGAAAAAGTCTCATTTAATCTATATATAAATCTTATATTTCTGAAAAAGACCATTCAAAGTATCCGTCTTATATTTCTTAACCAAAGGAGTACCATTTAACAGCTACATGCATGCCCAATACATTAACTTTTTGTTAGATTTAATGTCTGCTTGGTTTGTGCGTATAGTTGGCTTTGGACTTTAACTTGCAACTCTTACATATAGCTAGGTATTATATAGAATACCATTCCTTTATAAGGATTTCAATGATATCGGGCATCTATTTTCTTCGTAATTAAAAAATACCTAGTTGCTCCAGCGTATTGTCATTTTATTTTTAAAAAGATTTTCCATGATATTATTATGTTCCAGACCCCTTAATAGTTTCAGCGAATAACGTCATTAGAATTAGCATCATCCGATAAAATTCACTTAATTAAGCAACTAAGCTACCACTAAGTACTGCGCTAGTCAGCAAAGTACCAAATCATTAGGTGAGGTAAAGCCATCGCGCGTAAGGTGACGCGTCTCTGTTCATCTCACCTCACCACTCCCTCTCTCTTCCCTTCCCCTATTAGACCTCTCTTGACTCCAAAAACTCCACACCCGCACCACCACTAGACCAGAACCACCGCGTCAAGTCGCCTCCGCCCCCGCATCCTCGTTGGCCACGGAATGGCCGACCGCGTCTACCCCTCCGCGAAGCCCGACCCGCCGCCGGCAGTGGCCAACGGCGGCGGCGGCGCGACGGCGTCGTTCCCTGCGCCCAAGTCGCAGATGTACCAGCGCCCCATCTACCGGCCGCAGGCGCCGGCGAAGCGCCGGCGTGGGCGGTCGTGCCGGTGCAGCTGCTGCTGCTGCTTCTGCTGGGCGCTGCTGGTGGTCATCCTCCTCGCACTCCTCGCTGCCATCGCCGGCGGCGCGTTCTATCTGCTCTACCGCCCGCACCGGCCCAGCTTCACCGTCTCCTCTGTCCGCCTCAGCGCCCTCAACCTCTCCTCCTCCGCCACCGCGCCCGTCCTCACCGACTCCATCCAGCTGACCGTCACCGCCAAGAATCCAAACAAGAAGATTGTCTTCCTCTACGACGACTTCTCCCTCTCCGCCGCCACCGCCGCTAATGCCGTCCCGCTTGGGGACGCCACCGTGCCCGGCTTCGCGCACGAGGCTGGCAACACCACCGTCTTCATCGCCACCATCGCCGCCGCCGGCGTCACCGTCGACCCCACAGCCGCCGGCTCCGACATCAAGAAGTCCGGCGGGTTCTCCGTCGCAGTCGACGCCGAGACGCGGGCCGGCATCAGGATCGGCAGCCTCAAGACCAAGAAGATTGGCATCCAGGTGCACTGCGAGGGCATCAAATTGACGCCGCCCCCTCCGCCTCTGCCGCCACCGAAGAAGGTGAAGGGGAAGAACGGCACCGTCCTGGCTCCAGCACTGGCGCCGGCCGCCGCCGACACGACCGCGACGGTGACCACGGCCGCGCACTCGTGCAAGGTCAGAGTCCGTGTCAAGATCTGGAAGTGGACATTCTAGGTATAAAATGTCAACTCGTAGGGGCTTGAGTGCAAACTTCTCAGGAAAGAAAAATGATTTTCGCCTTATATTGGAGTAGAAACCATGTGTCGGTAGGTGTAAATTCCCTCCAACATTTTTATATATTTTTTGTTTTGAATCTTGTTAAACTTTTTTTTTTGTCTTTTTAGTGGATGTATAATCTGGTGATTTGTTATTTTGTAACATTATAATTCGAATTTATTTAAGTTTGCTATTTGCTAGTACCTGTTGAGCTTGGTAGTATGAGTATCCCTTGCTTCTGTTTGCGTTAAGTAATATTTCATTGGATTTCTTTACGTCCTTACTATGATCAGTTATATCAAAGAACAGCTATAGATGGTATGGTTAACTGCTATCTGATCATTTCATCATATCTAACACATCCCTTCCATCGCCTCTCTGTCTCAGCTACAGAGATGGGCTGAGCAGTTTAAGGGGCAACTAAATCCGACGTGACAGGTGGCGGCAGGATAGTCAGATCTAATGTGGCTTTGCTTGGCGATGTCGGGGCGGCCCCAGCTTCGGCTCCACGGGTGGTTTAATTCGATGTGTAGAAGGGCTAGGAAGCGAAACAGATCCTGGCATGGTGAGGCTAGGCGATGTTAGGGATGTCGGATCTAACATGGCAGCTTGCATCCGGTTGCCACGAATCCAAAGAGCTCGCATCTAGTCACGACGATTGGCTCTGAGGCCTTGCATTAAGTTCGGTGATGGATGTAGCTGTTTCGATGTTATTTTCGTCGTCGATGATAGGATCTAGCAGATTCGGCGATGTTGAATTTGGATTCGGCCAAATGTGATGGTAATACGACTCGATAGCTCAGCAACACAGCGCAAAGCTTAGGTTGAAGCCTAGGAAGAACGAGAGATGGAGGCTCGATGTGGAGCTTAAACATGGATTCAGTGGGGGGTAGCATCAGTTAGCTCTTTGGCGGTAGTGGTAGTCGGGGCTGAAGTTGCAGAAGAGGTTGTGTCGACAGCGGATGGTGTCAAGCGGCCCTTAGTGTCGTGGTAATACTATCATAGCCAAGTGAGCTCACAGTAACTTCTTGAAAACTTGTTTGAAACCTATCAAACTTCATAAAACATTTTGTTGCAACTTCTTAAAACTTTTTAAAACTTTTGGTTAAATCTTGTTGAAATCTATTGAAATTTGTTGAAGCTAATCAAGTAAATTTTGGTGAAACCTGAGTTCCAATATTTGTAACTCATTGAATGTTAGGCTTGAAATCTTTAAGAACTTTCTATAAACACATAGAACCCACTGAAACATAAAACTTTTCAAACATTTCCTTGAAACCCACTGAAAATGTATGAAATTTGTTGCGATACCATCACAATGGTATACTGTTGTCTAGTTACTCATTTTTATTATGGCCCTATTTGAGGCTGAAATTTTGGAGATTGTACAAATTATTATCATGTGCAGTTTGTTTAATTAGACATAAATAAAAGTAGAAGTAGAAAGAAGGTTGACATTGAAGACGTACTTTTAGAGCATACACCTTCTATAAGAGAAAGTGTATTTTTCTTTGAACTGAAGGTGTCTTCCTTATTTTTGGAGATTTAATTCTATTTACAGAGACTGACAAGTGGGATTCATTTGTCATGTTTTATTATTTTTGAAAAGCGACTGACATGTGGGGTCCTATATGTCAATGACTCAATACTTTAAATACTGATTTGATTTATGAAAAAGCTTTTATTATCATTTGGGCCCACTTATCATAGACTCAACTTTTGTTTCCGGTTTTGACAATGTGAGATCATGTGAAGAAAAATTGGTTGAATGGTGAAATTGGCATTGTAAAGTGACTTTGGTTATAGCATGTGTGGTGCTTGTGCATGTGCTATGGTGATATGTTTATTATGCTGGTGATAGCATAATGGTTTTGCTTGATGCAATACACTCGTGTGAGTGGTTGCATGGATTAATCTTGAGTCAAGTCGTGGACTTGTGCTCGGACTCGTTGTTTGTTAATTCATGTGCGGTGTTGTTCGAGGCGACGTAGTCGATGATGGACCGAACTAGATTCATGGAGGCCGAGGTTGGGACTAGGTTGAGAGGAACCGAGGTCTTGGTGGTCGAGGATGTTATGCGGGACGTTAGGGCTAGAGAACATGCACGTGAAGGCTGGTTAGTCACGTATGTGCAGTAGGTGGGCTGATCATGCGTGCAAGGTATTTGTTTCGGCCATGTGGGCCAAGTAGAGATAAATATGAACTCTTTCCATGTTGGAAGTGGAGTGGTATTCAATCAATCTCTATGTTTTGTGGTGTATAAATAGGAGGGGAAGTCTCCTGTTTATTCCTAAGCGTCCAGACTAGGGTTTTCTAGTTTTTGGTTCCTGTGTGCTCTTGTTGGCGCAAGGAATTAGGGTTTGTGCTCTTTTGTTTCTTTGTATTAGACAAAAAGAAATAAAAACTTTCTTACATCCAAGCGTCTCGGTGGTGAGTTTCTCTTGCGTAAATTCTTGGCGGCCATGCGGCGTGAAGAAACAAGGCGTGCAAATGCTTGATCTAGTGGCTGTTTTGTTTATGCACTAATTGATTTTCTTGTGGTCGCGCATGCGTACAAGCAAAAGGACGTGCATGCATGAAGTTCTTGGTGACTAGATAATTGAGTTGCTGTTTTGCTTCTAGTTGCATGCATGCGTGACGAGTTACGGCCAGAGCGTAGCTGAGGTTTTTTGGTCCGGCATAGTTGGTTCATTCTCTGAAGATTGGTCCATCGCTGCTTTGAAGATTAATTCTCATCTGAAGTTTGGTTCGTTGCATAAGTTCTGAAGATTGGTCGTCATAGCCTTTGAAATCAATTTCTGCCATCACCTGATTCAGTCATCTTGCGAAGGTAATATCTTTTGATCCGTAGATCCGATCGAGTTGATTTTTGTTGGGTTAGATTCATAATTGAATCTAGTTTCTACAGTTAAAATTTCATATCAATTTAATGGTTGGATCTCCAGTAATCTTGTTGTTTATGTTTGGTCCGTCACTAGTCTGATTTTGGTCCGTCACTATTAGATCGGGATTTGTTTCAGCTGTCTTGCGAGGGTCATAACTCTAGATCCATAGGTCCGATTGAGTTGATTCTTTTTGGATTGGCTTCGGAATCGAGTCTAGTTTCTACAGTTAAAATTTCACATCAATCCAACGATTGGATCTTCAGTAATTATTGTTTTAATAAACATATATCAGGCTATTTTCATTTGGTCCGTCATAAACTGACTTCTTTTGCTACAGTAGAAATTTGGTCCATCATACACGTGCAACTCTCTGTCCGAAGCGAAGTTTGGTCCGTCATACATGTGCAAATTTGGTCCGGTGCAATAAGGTTATTGTTGAATACAAATCAAGCGATCTAAGTTTGTTTGGAGTGTTTCAAAAGTCAAAAATTTGATTTTAGCTTCCGTGCAATCATTCACCCCCACCCCCCCTCTGATTGCTAGATTAGTATATTTCGATTCTACAGACAAGAAAATCCGACTGGTGAGGCCGGAGTGTCAAGACGGAGGGAGAGGGTTGTGTGTGTGTGCATGTGCTTCACAAGCCAAGTCTACTTGTTAGTGACCCAACACAGAGAGAGGCCTTAAGAAGCTCACCGGCTGCAAACAACGATGGCTTAAGTGGAGTGATTGACCAGGTGATGAGGGCATTCCTTCGCCTAGTCCCGGTCATCCCTTGTCTCACCGTGATTAACACCAGATGTCCTGCAACCATCAAAAATAAGAAAAACTCATCACATAGAAATGTCCAAAATAATATGCAATAATCAGCACCCAATCTTCAAATATATGCAATCTCACTTATAAGGGTTGGTGCTGCCACGCCCAGGCCGGTAGCACTGTCCTATAGCCAAAACAGAGAAAAGATACTCTTTGGAATTTTCACATCGCCCATGGCCGGTGCTACCGCACTCAGTTCAGTAGCATCGCCAACTAGTGCTACCGCCTCCAGACCGGTAGCATCGCCCTACAGCCAAATTAGAAAACACCGCTCTCTGAAATTTTCACACCAGTCAGAGGTTCGGTGCTACTGCCCATGGCCAGTGCTACTACAACCAGGCTGTTAGTACCACGAACCGGTGCTACTGCTTCTAGGCCAGTAGCACCACCCTTGCTGGACAGCTCTCCCAAATGCTTCAAATTTCGAATTAAACTTCAAATCTCCCTCAAACTCAAACACTACTAGTTTAAACAATATTAATAACTCATCACAAACATGCGTAGAACTCCATATGGTCTTTTACAATTGTACTTGTTTAGAATACGCTTCCCTACTAAAAATACGGCGTTTGGCAAGGGCAACTTCCATTTTTGGATTTTATCTAGATTTTTAATCAAGCCTTTAAATTTGCTAGAGGATTCTTAAATTTCTAGAGCTATCAAATTAGCTTCAAAATTTATATAAATTTTTAGGGTAACTCTAAGATGGTACTAATATTTATGTAAAATTTTTCAAAATATTTGAAGAACTAATTTTTCTTCATTAATTCTTTTAGTGTTTTAGTTTTTTAATAAAGTAGGCAAATTTTTATTTTTCACAAATTTCAAACCACTTCAAAAATTCATGAAATTTTTCAAAGGGTCTTCGACTTCAAACATTAATAAAATATTTCTAAACTTTTTCTATGTTAAATCTTGGAGTCTACAAATTAGAATCAATAATTAATTTATTAAAAAGTATTTTCTTTTAATGCCAAAACCTAAGAAAAATTCTGAAAATTCACAATAACTCAGGAAATTAACCAGCAGCTTTGTTATTTCATTTTGGACAAAATTAGTATGTTACAGTCACTAGATATAGATATTTATATTATAAACACTCAAGGAGTTAACTTTCGGGATCCTAATAAAAGTAAATGTAACATGAAATGCGTCAAACTACAAAGATTGCTATATGGATTAAAACTGTTGGGAAGAATATGGTACAACCGACTTATTGAGTTCCTCCTAAAAAAAGGGTTACATCAATAATAATGATTGTCCCTATGAGTTCATAAAGAAGGCTCAAAATAGATTCTCTGTTATCTCAGTCTATGTCAATGATTTGAATATCATCAGTATCACATAGGAAATAAAGGAAGCAAGTATCTTACGGCAGAGTTTGAGATGAAAGATTTGTGTAAAACCAAATATTGCTTATGCTTGTAGCTAGATGTTGAAAAAATTTAACATGGATAAATCTCATCCTTTGAAGATCTCAATGGTAGTAAGATCCCTCGATGTGGATAAAGACCCATTTATACCAAGGATGAAAAATGAGGAAGTCTTAGAACCTGAAGTTCCATATGTAAGTGCCATTGGAGCACTTATGTATCTTTTAAATTTCACCAAACCTGATATTGTATTCGTGGTAAATTTGTTAACTGGACATAGTGTAGCTCCAACAAGAAGGCATTGGGCTGGTGTCAAGATTTTACTCAGATACCTCCAAGGTACAAAAGATCTTGAATTATTTCAACAGAAGGACTAAGACTTGACCATAGTGGGATATACAGATGCTAGTTAGCTGTCTAATCCATACAGTGCGTAATCTTAGGCTGAGTTGTGTTTCTCTACGATGCTACAGCCATTTCTTAGTAGTCTTTTGACCAAGCCTTGGTAGCTACTCATACCAATTGCTCACAGATAATAGTATTATATGAAGCCTCACATGAATGTGTTTGGCTAAGATGTATGATTAACCATATCCAAAAATTATGTGGCATTAACATCGTTGACAACCTCTGGTTTCCAAACTTTTCTATCCTCATGAAATTAAGAAGAATGGTGAGGTAAATATCTTGCAAACTAAGTAATGTGAAAATCTAGCTGATTTATTCATTAAGTCTTTGCCAACATCTAGTTTCCAAAGATATGCTTGTGGCATTAGAATAAGACAACATAGAAAGATGCATAGCTCAAGGGAAGTAATTCCTTGAAACATAACCCTTATTATGATCCTGAAGATACTACCTAATTCAGAAGATTATAAGCTGCACACTTTTTCCCTTAGTGAGTTTTCTCAAAGTTTTCTCATATGAAGGTTTTTAATGAGACAACAAGTATAACACAATAAGCGGATGCAATGTATTCTTTTATGTATCTTTTTCCTACTATGTTTTTAGGAGGAGTTTTTGATGAGGCATGTGCATGAAGTGGTATTTGCCAATGGGGAGAGTTGAGATATAACTGGACTCTTGGTTTTGGTGGTTAAATTCCGAAACTACTCCGAGGGGTTTTGGGTGTAAATATAGCATCAAATTGTACAAGCGAATTAATCCACAATCAATAGAGAAAAGAGTTGATATCTTCTATATCATATGTTGGGTATTCTTAATTGTCATTAAGATTAATCTACGGTGATTAATTTATTATTCAATAAATACTATCGTCAAAGAATGGGTGCCACGGTGGCGCCTTGCGTACGGTGCTGGATGGGATCTAGTGTGGCGGTCAGGGAATCGACGGACCATATTTACCCACCTTGGTTCGGCGGCTTGCTCCCACATGTAAAACAAACTGGCTGAAGCATGTGCATCAACGACACGTGCTATATGAGCTAAGCTCCCACATGTTCTATCAACCAAAATGGAAACATTATCTTAATTGTCCACTTAGATTTTTTTTTTTGCAAAACTAGGCTTTGTTTGATCAAAATTATAAAAATAGCTCCATCTCTAGCCATGACAACTAGCACATGTCACCTGCCAGTACCCAAGCTCGATAGGAGCTCTTGCCGAACCATGCTCAGCAGTTCACACTTGGCAGCATTAGCAGTTAGTGTTGTTGAATGCAACCATGCTCCCCAAGCTCGGTAAGATTGAAGCTCCCATGTCACATGGGCCAAAACACAACTCGCTGGCTATAAAATGAAGGGCAACAGTCCCCTCCTTTCTACAAGATGTGCTCGACCGAAGAGGGAGAAGAGAGGAAAGAGGAGAGGGAAAGGGAGAGAAAAAAGAGAGAATTTTAGAGCTAATTTTGGAGCAGTTAGTTTGCTAATTAGAAAAGAGTTATAGTTGTGAAAGTTATTGATCAAATTGAAATATTTTAGGAAAGGCAAGTTTTTTCAAGCATTTATGTAATTTTTCTTTTGTTAACATTTAATTAGTGTAATGGTTATCTAGTCAGTGTTGTTAGTTTATTTGCATGCACTGTTACATTAGGGTTAGTGATGATGAGTATGTTATTAACAATAAATTAGCTGAATGATTATTTTTATAGTTTTATTTGTGTTGCATGGAGATATGATTTGTATGTTTTAGTTGTTATTATAATGATGCCAATAATAGGTAAAGTGAAATATTAGTATAATTCATAGTAAACATGCATGCACAAACTGTGATAGGTTACACAACTTGGCTGATCTTTCCCGCACTACTACAGAACTGGCCTTTAGTACCAGTTGAAAACGGCCTTTAGTACCGATTTTTGAACCAGTACAAGCCATCGAGGATGATGCTTAGGACATCGATCCGGTTCCTCACTCGGTACTAATAGAGTATCGATACCGTTGGATATCTGCGTGGCGGCGCATCGTGAGCCCTGAGGCCCTTATCGATGCGGTTAGTGTCTCCAATCGGTATCGATGATGCTCATCGATGCCGGTTGGTTTATCCAACCGCGATGATGGTCTATATCGATAATATATATATATGTGTGGTTTAGCTATATATATTTTGTGTGTGTTAAATCACAGCTAATTAAAGCACATATAATCAATCATGCACATCGGTGATAATTAAATCAACGAACATTCATTAACAAATTTAATTACAACTAGTGTATTACAATATGTACACATATTAGTTATTACATTCATCGATCGGGATCACAGAATATTCGTTAACAACTTTAATTACATCTTTAGTCTTTCTTTTCCTTCAGTTCATCGGGATCATTTACGTGCATCGCTACCGCTAGTCGTTGATCACGACAGTTCACGGTCCTTATCAAAGGGCCAACCTATTTATATTTGGTTAGTGAAACTGCGCCTTTCGATTCTGATCTCATCGTAAATGAAGCCGACGAGTTGTTCTTGGATTGCTCTCACTCGCGCCGGCGAGAGTTCCGATCCTTTTTCCGCCAAATCTTGAGGCACCTATCATTAAGTCATTAACTAATTAATCCTTGAGTTTGTACAAGATATAAGGAGTACCTAGACATCATTAAAACTAGTAATTATATTTACACTCACCCCCTTGTCACCTTTTAGCACGCGGTCAGCGGCTCCGGTTTGGGTGTGCATAAACTCACATACATAGTAGCCGCATAAATTGTTGCCCGGCGGCTGTCTCAAGATCTGCGGTGAAAAAAGTTGAAAGCGTGAAATGGATGCAAAGAAACTAAGTTAACTAACTAAGCGTGAAATTTGTTTGCGACCATTCACCCCTCCTCTGTTCGCCATCTCGATCCTTCAGTAAGTCGGCCAAATACTATCGACAAGTATACTTATACATATACATAGAAATCTCACATATACATAGAAACTTCACATATACATAGAAATTTCAAAATTCACCAGAAATTAGAAAAATTCACATGATACATATACATTTGACATGATACATATACATTTCAAACTTCACATATACATAGAAATCTCACATATACATAGAAACTTCACATATACATAGAAATTTCAAAATACAACAGAAATTAGAATAATTCACATGATACATATACATTTGACATGATACATATATTCTTTAGAATATTATTGTATTGCTCAATAAAAATAATGAATCATTTTTATTCCACACTAATATGATTTTCAAAAAATAAAATAAGGTTATAAATCCACAACTAGAATGTTAGTAGTCTATTACACCAAAAGAAAGCAAAGCGATCATTCCATGTCAACCAAGCACATCACCTCGTGGCTTTCTTCTCCAAGTGTATCGTATGCTCTCCTGGCAGCCATGCTTTTGGAACTTGCAGGTGCTAATCAAAATCCAGACAGGACCTTCTCAACGGCCGGCACCTTATGTCGCCAATGGGCTCGCCACGGCCGGCAGCGCAGCGTGGTTGACATGGAATGATCGCTTTGCTTTCTTTTGGTGTAATAGACTACTAACATTCTAGTTGTGGATTTATAACCTTATTTTATTTTTGAAAATCATATTAGTGTGGAATAAAATGATTCATTATTTTTATTGAGCAAATAAGCAATAATAATTTTCTCAAGTTATTAGTCGCTTGCCTCCTTGGGCGCTTTGCCCGCTAACTATGACTCTTCTTGATTCAGACATATACTTGTTATTATCGACTGTTGAACTCATTTCTTCACTAATGGTCATTGTGAGTAGGTATATCATAAGAGAACCACAGACTAGATAATATCAGTGAACAAAAGACTAGCAATTGAATCAACACCCGGTATGTATAGATTCTGGAACAATTCAGAAACTAAGTACACATACAGACAGGAGATAAACAATCGCTGAATCCACTAATTAAGTCCAGGCCAACAGATAAACAAGATTATTGATTGAACTACTAATCTTTGAGTAATAAAGTTTATCTATTCTATATAACACAGCAGTGGCAACAACACTGACAGAAGCAAGCCGACTAGCCAACAAAAATAACTACTGATCAGTTATCAAGCAGTAAATTAAGCAACCCTTTCTAGCATGTAGTTCTATCGGTTCAAGGCCCAAATCACGAGAATAATAAACGATTGCAAAGAATAAAGCACTTGCTACATGATGATAAAAGCACAAAAAGGCTCTTTCACTACTCAATTTGTTAAGATGAGCCAATATGGATCCAATGAGAGATAATTTGTAATGGAACCGTGTGTAAGAAAACACAAGTGATGACACGTAGTAGGTAGATGGACATATATGCAAGGGCGAGCTCATCTCCTGCCACTAGTCATCCAAAATGTCATACCAGCATCCTAAGTTCCTAACCCATACCTGATATCATTGCATCTATAACACATTCCCAACACATCAGAGAGAGTTGAGAATCTTCACATATAATGTATTGTTATGAATTATCTTAAACACCTCCAATCTTCTGACCTCCATGCCTTTCAGATATGGCTCTAGAATTTGGCATTTCTTAACACTTTACAGCATTTATATATCCACTAAACAATAAGAATCTCAATGGATGAATGGTAAATGTTAAGGCAGTATAGCTAGGCACGTTAAACCTAGAAATGGAATAGCACGTTCTAGGAAACTAGTACTTGATTCATAGGCTAATACAATTGCTATGTGAGATTTCCTATAACCTAGTTTAGGATTAGTTAACCCTCGTGTGGCATTCATTTCCATATCCCAGTGAGGATGGCAAAACCGAATCAATCCGCAAAGGTGAACATACATTGTCCGAAATCGGACGCGAGGAGGACAATGACAAGGTCGTCGGCGGTGAGGATGGTGAGACGGCGGTCGCGTGATAAGGTCGTCGGGCGAGGGCAGCGATGGCTTCGCGCTGCCGGAGGCGAGGACGGCGGCGGTGGGATCGTCGGAGGCGAGGAGGACGGCGGGGGTGGGGTTGTTGGAGGCGAGGAGGTCGTCGTAGGCCTTTGCAAACGAGCGGGAGGTGCTTCTTATAATACTTTTGTAATTATCTTCTTATATATATAATGCAATCCAGTAGTCTTTTTTGTATGGCGCGCATTTGCTGATTTCAATTGATCATCACAGACGGTTCTGTTTTCAAACCGTCTGTGCTAATCAGACATCGCATCACTACCGGTTGGAGACACCAACCGGGACTGATGACTCACATCAGTCCCAGTTGAAGACACCAACCAGTACTAATGTGAAGAGTTGCTAAAACTCAAAACAATTTTGGTGCCCTTACTGGTTAATAATAAATCTTCCTCCCCCTTGGCTAGCGCGGGGCGCTTGAGTGCGGGCTCGCCCTGCCGTGAGGTCTCGGGTTCGATCCCCGCTCGCACCCCCTAGTCTTTCTTTTTCTTTATTTCTTTTTTTATTTACTGTTTAACGACTTCTTTTTCTATTTGTTTGTTTAACGATTGTTTCATTAAATAATTTGTAAAATGCTTTTACCACTTTAGATTCATTTAGCCTTTTTTTTGGGATTTCTTTTTGTTTCTTTCTTGTTTAACTATTGTTTCATTAAATAATTTTTACAAATGCTTTTACCACTTTAGATTCATTTAGCAATCTAATATAAATTAAAAATATTTTCTAGCAATCTAATATAAAAAGTAATTTTTGCACTCTTATAATTTCATTGCAAATTGTCACCTTGTTATATAAATTCACCTTTTATAGTTTCTACGATCCAAAGAATCTAATATTAGTACAGAGGGACTTTGAACAATATTGTTAGTCAAATATTAGTACAATTTGAGCAGAAAATACGAACAACAGGAGAACCACTAGAGGAATGAGAAACTAGTATGTTAGTAGTCTATTACAACAAAAGAAAGCAAAGCAATCCTTATTTGCTAACACACTTTGCTTTTACAAGTGATCCTTCATTATGATCGCGGCGTACGTAGGGAGATTCCTCTGTATCATTCAGGACACTAATGTCTACGTCCACCGTGAAAGGAGGCAGCTCGTCGAACTGATTATACTCTTCTTCGTCCGTGACGCCCTCAACTCCGACAATCCTTCTTTTACCAGGAAGAACCACGTGGCGCCTTGGCTGATCGCTACTGCTAGTCTTCTCCTTCTGCTTTTTCGGTTTGCTGTCCATGTCCATCACATAGAATACCTGTGTCACATCATTAGCGAGCACGAACGGTTCGTCCCTTTAGGCCACTTGCTTGAGGTCCACAGTTGTCATACCGTACTTATCGATATCCACGGCTGTCAGCTTGACCCATTGACACCGAAACAGAGGGACTTTTAATGGCCCGTACTCGAGCTCCCAGATCTCCTCTATGAAACCATAGTAGGTGTCCATCTTTCCATTTTTGTCCAAGACTCCAAGGCATCTATACGAACGCCACTGTTTTGGTTGGTGCTCTTGCTATCCTGGGCTGTCGTGTAAAATGTGTACCCATTTATATCATACCCTTGGAATGATACGATTGTTGTGGACGGTCCCCGAGCCAAGAGTTTCAACTGTTCATCGTCTGTCTGGTTTCCCAACAGTTGCTTTTGTAACCAACTGCCGAAATGATCCATTTGCTTGACTGCGATCCACTTATCTGACTTCTCTGGGTATTGGGCGCGTAGACTCATCTCGTGATCATAGATATACGGAGCCACTACAGTTGCTTGTTTCAATACCGTGAAATGTGCTTGTTTAAATGAAAGTAGATCGTCGCTATAGGATTCTTTTCTCCCTAAAGTCGCTTTTACACGTAGCCTCCCCTCATGGCGTGATACAGGGACGCCAATCGGATTCAGATCATCAATATAACTAACACAAAACTCAATCACCTCCTCTGTCTCCGACACCTGCATAATGCACCTATACAGGCGAGACCGATTCTGAACATACTTCTTTAGGATACCCATGTACCTCTCGAAAGGGAACATATTGTGGAGGAACACAGGTCCGAGAATTTCTATCTCTTTAACAATGTGGACCATGAGATGGACCATAATATCAAAGAAGGATGGAGGGAAGATCATCTCAAGGCTAACAAGACTATTGACCATGTCATCATGCAGATTAGATACCTTATTCGGCTCGATGACCTTCTGCGACACCACGTTGAAGAACGAACACAACTTTATGATTGTCCCTCATACCCAATCTGGCAGAATACCTCGCACCGCCACTGGGAACAACTGTGTCATTAACAAGTGACAATCATGGGATTTTATGTGTATGATTTTATTCTCTTTCGTGTTTATGAGTCTCCTTATGTTTGAGGAGTATCCAGAAGGGACCTTCACACTGTTCAAGAACTTAATCATGTTTTTTTTCTCTTCCTTGCTCAGAGTGTAGCTCGCGGGGTGGAGGTAATGTTGTCCTTTCTCTCTCTTTTCCGGATGTAGGTCGTTCCTGATTCCCAGTAGCTCTAGATCCTTTCGTGCTTGAAGTGTATATTTTGATTTGCCGTACATATCTAGGAAACCTAGCAGGTTCACGCAGACATTCTTCGTGATATGCATGAAGTCCAATGAGTGGCGGACCTCTAAGACTTTCCAGTAAGGTAAGTCCCAAAATATTGACTTCTTCCAAATGGCCTTTGTGTGACCTTGTTCAGCTGGGACAGGTTTGCTACCAAGACCTTTTCCAAATACTACTTTCAGATCCTTTACCAAAGAAAATACAAGCGTCCCACTACGATGCATGGGCTTCTTACGTTTCTCTTCTGTCCCATCAAAATTCTCACCCTTCCTCCATAACGGGTCCTTTATATGGAGGAACCTACGGTGGCCCATGTACACAACCTTTTGAGAGTTTTTTAGGTACTTGCTGTCCGTATCCTCTAAGAAGTGGATGCAGGCTTTATATCCTTTGATAGATAGGCCCGATAGGTTACCAAGTGCAGGCCAGTCGTTGATGGTTACGAATAGCAATGCACGTAGAGTGAAGTGCTCTCTTTTGTACTCATCCCATACACGTACACCATCGTTCCACAGTGTTAGCAGATCTTCAACCAACGGTTTGAGGTACACATCGATGTCGTTTCCAGGTTGCTTCGGGCCTTGGATAAGCAATGTCATCATAATGTATTTCTGCTTCATACACAACCAAGGAGGAAGGTTGTAGATACATAGAGTCACGGGCCAAGTGCTGTGACTACTGCTCATATCACCGAACGGGTTCATCCCATCCGTACTCAACCCAAACTTTATGTTCCTTGCATCCTCAGCAAAGTCCGGTTATGTTCTATCGACTTTCCTCCACTAGGAGCCATCAGCAGGGTGCCTTAGCCTTCCGTCGTCCTTACGGTCTTCTTTGTGCCAACGCATCATCTGGGCATGCGCTTTGTTCGCAAATAAACGCTTCAACCGGGGGATTACAGGGAAATACCACACCACCTTAGCAGGAGGTCTCTTTTACGCTGCCCCTCTATCTCACCTGGGTCATCACGCTTGGTCTTATACCATGAAGTTTTGCACACCAGACAAGCTTCCAAATCCTCATACTCATTACGATAAAGGATACAATCATTACAACATGCATGTATCTTCTGTACCTCCAACCCCAAAGGGCAGACAACTTGTTTGGCATCGTGCGTAGTTTCGGCGGTGTGTTCCCTCTGGAAGTAACTTCTTTATGAGGCATAACAACTCGTCGAATCCTTTATCGAGACAATCCATTGGTCGCCTTCCATTACATCGGTTCTAGTGTGGTACGCAACTTTTTATGGCCTGTCGACGGTTTGGATACAACGATTAGCCGTGGTCCTCCATAGGCGCCAAACTTTTCGTAATGTCTTTCATCGATGTATTCTCCTCTCCATCACGCACATCTGGTCTAGGTCATCATCACCAAACTCCCCAATGTATCTTGAAAGAATCGTGTTGGCCATTCCAGGGATATTGTTGTCGCCTCTTCTTCTTCACCGTCTTCTGTATAATCTCTTCTTCACCGTGCTTGGTCCAATAGGTATAGTTTGACATGAAACCTCTTGTGAGCAAATGGAAGTGGAGGTGGCTAGATTTTGGCCACTCCTTCTCATTCTTGCGTCTATGCATGGATAATATGTGTAGCTGACGTCGTGCATGCATCGGCATACGAAGAAAATCTTGCAAACCACGCAAGAACTCAGGGAGCGTCGGTCCATGTACATCCATCGCGGTCCATCTACATTATGTTATATCAAGATAAATGTTAGCTCATTTTCTGATAATGAATTGTTGAACCAAAACCTAAATATTAGTTAGATCCACACCTTCAATTCGAGCTAAATAATAATCCAACCAAAATCTAAACTCACACAACAAGTTTTTGCAACCTACAAAAAGAATTAGTCGATCAGAGTCTGGATTCAAAATTCTGAATAAAATTCACGACAACTTTGTTTGCAAATTATATTGAAATTGTAACACCCTAAAAATTATAACAACCACTACAGTCATGTTGAAATTGTAACACCCTAAAAATTTCCAAATTATTATTCAATCATTTATTTTTATTTATTTTTCTAAATATCTAGCACTTAATTAATGATGTTTTCAAAAATAATTTCTTGATCGAAATTAAAACCAAAATTATACTAGAAATAATTTTTCTAAGTTTAAAATATTCTAAAGTATTTTTGAAAACTTTTCTCAAATTTTGAACTCATTTTATATTTTCTATAAAGCTATTCATATTTCTGATATTATTTTAATTCGCAAATGAATTTAAATTTCTTCTTTTCCACATAACTATTGCCGTTTGAAGATCCCAAACTCCATGATTTCCATGCACCATTCTCCCCCCAACTACGTGCAACCAAACCTCATCTTTCATCGATCGATGGAACTAAAACCTAAATTTAAACTAGATCTACACATTAAATGCAAGCTACATTATAATCCAAGCAAATTCTAAGCTTACCCAACAAGTTTTTGTATCCTATTTGAAAAGATAAAGCCAGAGTGCTAGATCTCTACATTCATAATCTTTCATCAATCATGGGAAAAGATGAATTTTTTTTCATAATTCAAGCAAAAAAGAGGCTCCATTTAACACCAAATGATGTGAGGAATGATGTTACTAACCTTAGTTACCTTGGTTGCGAGTAAAATGACCAAAATTTTGAAATTTAGGCAGCACCTCCCTCTACATTCATAATCTTTCATCAATCATGGGAAAAGATCAAATTTTCTTCATAATTCAAACAAAAAAGAGGCTCCATTTAACATCAAATGAAGTGAGGAATGATGTTACTAACCTTAGTTACCTTGGTTGCGAGTAAAATGACCAAAATTTTGAAATTTGGGCAGCACCTCCCTCTACATTCATAATCTTTCATCAATCGTGGGAAAAGATCAAATTTTCTTCATAATTCAAGCAAAAAAGAGGCTCCATTTAACACCAAATGAAGTGAGGAATGATGTTACTAACCTGAGTTACCTTGGTTGCGAGTAAAATGACCAAAATTTTGAAATTTGGGCAGCACCTTCCCTCCTTGAAGCTCTTGGCGAAGCTCCTTTGTTCTTTTCAAGCCTTGAAATGATCTTGATGCAGCGAGAGCGGGAGGAGGAAGAAGTTTAAATTGGAACCTAGTAGACATAGTAGCGGTTGGAAACACGAACCGTCTTGATGATATAACATCGATCGGTTAGTGTCCTGAACCGACACTAATGAGACCAGCTAAATAATACCGGTTTAATAACGAACCAAGATCTTGATGTTATATCATTAGTACCGGTTGGTGCTTTGAACCGGTACTGAGCCCCCTCCCCCTGCAGCCCTGTTGCCATTGAACCAGGATTGTTGTAACTATCAGTCCCAGGTTGTGCCCAACCGACACTGATGGGCCGGTATTAAAGGTCGGTTCTGTAGTAGTGCCGGTAAGACCTGCAGCTTCTCTTCTCTGTTGCGCGTGTCAACATATATCCGAATGCTAGATAGATTTTCTCCTAAATGCACCACAATGCCCAAAAGAAAAGGTTGGCACTACTACAAAAAAGGTTATCACAAACAGTTCAGAACCGTCATCATGGACGGTATCTCGAACGTCTATAACCATGTGTTAGTAATGTTATGGCAGATCACAGATGGTTTCTAAACCATCTGTGATAGAAGATATTACAGACGGTTTCAAACTAAAACCGTCTGCGATATCATAACATCACAGACGGTTTATAATTATAAACCGTCTGTGATGTTATGATATCGCAGACGATTTAGTTTGAAACTGTCTGTTACATCATTACATCATAGACGGGTTTTAATTAACAACCGTCTGTGATAAATCTTCCCACAAACAACCTTTTTTCTATTTATTGGCTAGCTTTAGGAAATGCTAGCTATGCCCTTTGGAAAAAGCATATTACAGATTAACCAAACTAACATTACAAGCATTACATCTATTTTAGATTACAAACATTACATCCATTTCAGCAATAAACTCAGATTACATCACAGCACAAAGCAGATTACGTATAGATTAATATTGCACGACTCATCTATTTTAGAAATGAACTCAGATTTATTAACCAAATGAAACTCAATACCATTAACCAATTTATTGAATGCACAGCTACAATTCACAAATCCATAGCACAAGTTTGGTAATTAACCCAAATGGTAATTAGAAAAAATACAACTCCTGAAGTTATAAGGCAGCGTGGAATTCGCCTTTTTGATTTAAGACTTGACTAAGCAATAAGGCACAAAGCTGTCCTTGAATTCGCTATAGATCAGCCTCTTCCAACGCAGTTCTTACCTGATTTGTTGTTTTCTTAGTGACGAGGAGTTCCATGTTCTAGTAAATGTAAAATCCACAATGGTTATTTTCCTTTCCTTGCTGGTGGCACTGCAAATATAGAATTGGTTAGTTCCAGAGTCATTGTTACATAGTTTATATAGGATTATTGTGTATAACGGATACTGAAAACTTAAAATTATTCTTCAGCTTCGCCCTATCCTTGCTAGAAGGCCCTCCATAATATATGTACACTTTGAAAGAACTTTGTGATTGGAAAAGGTTAGCCTCAACCATTCTATGAGCAACGTTCACCTTGAACAACCTACATGACCATGTTATCTATGGAGGAAATGTGATTAATTACCTGTTAAGTAATTTTGCGATAGGATTTAAGTCATGGCTGCCACTTTGTAAGGAATCAAGGTAAATAACTCGATTTGTGGATGGATGAATTACAGTAAGAACCTAGTGAAACTGATACAGGCCGGCATGGTTAATTAACAAAACGGAATTGCGTACACAGTACAAATCAATGTATAGCAAGTAGTGCAGCACTTACCCTGGGTTGTGGGGTAAAAGTATGAACTCTTTTATCTTCTTGAGCCACCAAGGCCTCCTGACGTATTTATCGATAAATTGTAAATCTTTGTCCATTGTTTGCTTGGAGACTATATGTGGGTCCAGAAAACCCACCGGTTGTTTGTTCTGTCTCACTTCACAAATCATGTATCTATATATACAGAAGCATTGAATTATATATATGACATTTATCGGTACTATATGAATGTAGACTATGATTGCACACACTTACAATGTCTAGCATCTCAAGAGTGTGGCATCGAGGGCATCGAGGTTGAAGATATCAAACAGGTCCTTGAAGTCAGTTATGAAGAAGCCCTCAATGACTTGTTGAATAGATACTCAAGCTTGAAGCTGACCGAGATACTCGTTATATGGTCTTGCACTGGCTTTTTAGCTTGTTCCAAGCACCAATTCTGATATCAAATGCAAGCTATAGAAAGATTCTTTAGGCACTCTCCCGTTACAAAAGGCCCTCCTAGCTAGTACACTCAGGCCAGCAAGGCAATTAGATAGTCCAATTCTTTCGTCTTCTGCTTCGCTTTTGTAACATCCCAAAATTTGGGTTTTCAAAAAAAATTTATATTAAATTAGCTTTCCGAAAATGTTACCCAATCTTATTTGATTAAAGAAGCTTAATTTAGAATTTTCTAAATCTAAAACAATTTAATGTGCCTTCTGTGTACATTAAGTGATTTAAAATTTAGTTTTTACAGTGTCCTTTGTATCTCAGGGAATTTCCCAAATTCGAGATTTGCTAAAAAATTAATTAAAATTATTAATTTAAACATTTGTATGTTAATTGGATTTCTATTTGGATTTTTAATTCGAATTATTAATGGTTCGGGCAATTCTAGAACCAAATTCCAATTCAAGCCTTTCCATTGAAATCCTATTTGAATTCAAAATTTCGATTTCCCTCGGTGTTCTAATTAACCTGGCATCCATATCCTTCTGAAATTAGAGTTCAATCCTTTACCGTCCGCAAAGTCAAAATTTCAATTTCGGTCCTTATTCGAAATTTCACCCGAGTTCCAAAATACTCCAAAAATATCAAAATTCATAGAATTAGGTTCCAAATATTCTATAATGATTTTGATAATTTTTCTAAGATTTATAGAATCTCTCTGGTATTTTATCTCTCGCGGTCTTTCGTTAAATCCAGTATATTCGTCCCGGAATTTTCTAAATTCCAAAACTCATCAAAATTCAGTGAAACAAATTTTGTTGTATTCCAAATAATCTCTAGTATTTTTAGGAATTTTTCCAAGATTTTTAGATCATTTTTGCTATTTTATTCCTCGCGCTTTTATCCCTTCATTTCTTCTGACCAATGAGAAAGCGACATGTGTCCAGCACTGTTCATCTTCAACCTCCGGCCGTGTGCACTGTTCACGTTCTAGCCCCATTTGCAGCTCAAACTTCAAATGCTCATAACTTTTGCAATTCTCAACGAAATTGAGTGAGGTCAGTTGCAAAACGACCATGTCATCAAGTACTTCAATTCTCCTGCAGTTTCACCCTCTGAAATCAAGTGAAACCGAAACTGCAAGCACTTCTTTGCCGTTTCTTGTTTTGGCCATAACTTTTCTGTTTCTCATCCTCTCAACGCGTGTGACCACCCAAAACGTGTGTTTCAGTCTCCCCAGCATGGTGCTCACCTTTGCCCTTCATTTCCAGAATAGTTTCCCTTCTGAAAATCGAAGAAACGATCGCCGGACGTCCTCCATTGACATCGCCGTGTCATCTTTTGATCCGGTAAGGCAAATCGAATTCCGTTCACGTCATCTTGTGCGCATTAGTGTGTGGATCATAATCCCTCAAGATAATCCAGGTTTCATCAAGAATTGCTCCGGGAACTTGCGTTCGTTCGTCGTCAAGTCGAGTTCCGTTCGTCATCGATTCCTCCCAAACGGGTAATCCCCGATCCAATTCCTTTTAGATATAGCCTAGTATGATCTTGCTCTACGCCGTGCTCTCGCTAGTTTTGAGAAATTCCGCGTTTTATTGTGTTTTTGGCCGCCATGCCATTCGGTCGGTTTTTGGTCGCGTCGGCCGTTGTCCTCGCCGTCGCTCCGGCCATCCCCGCGGTCGGCCGTCATGTCCACGAGCATCCCCTCACCTTGCTGCCCCCATCCCACCCCTTGGCCGCCCCTCCCCGCCGCCGGAGCACGCCGCCGCCATGTGCCTCCTGTTCACCGACCAAGCCGCCGTCGTGCCACCTTCATGCGCTATCCCGGCCCCGTCCGACCGCCCAGCCCGTCTCCTCACGATGCCGCGCCCCTCCTGCACCTCCCAGCCGGCTCCCTAAGCCGCCCCCTCGCCGGAGCACCGCGCAGCCACACCGTTTGCCGCCCCGAGCGCCGCCGGTGCCGCTCCCGTCCTCCGTTCGCCGCTCCGTCACATGCTCCAGCACTGCACCGCCGCCCTCTTTCCATTTTGCTATTTGCCATGCGCTGCCATGCCCCCAAGCTCCGGCAATGATGGTGCAAAAACCTTCCAATGGTGCTCTGTCAGGAAAACGAAGCACTGTAGCTACAGTGCGATTTCTTATTTTCGGGATTTTCTTTCTAGTCAAACTTCGTTTGATCCATTCTCCTCCATCCGAACTTGGAATCGAGTGATTCAAATTTCTAAATTCATGTAAATTCATCCTCTATCTGCCAGTATTTTTATTATAATTTTTACTTCCTGTTTATTTTATTTTATTCATTTGTATCTCGGCTATTAAATCATTGATCCGTTTTGCGTGACAACTACCTCGGCAGTACCCATTCGGCCAGCACAAATTTGCCATGTAGTTGCCATGTCGTGACCTCGCTGCCCTATCCATCAGCCGATGGTTGCCACCTTGTTATTTCATATGCGTTCGTCGCCGCCGCGCGCCGCCGTTAACGTTCCGCCGTTAACGTTTCGCCGTTAACGTTTCATCGTTAACGTTCCATCGTTAACGTTCCGCCATTAACATTCCATCGTTAACGTTCCGCCGTTAACGTTTCGCCGTTAACGTTCCATCGTTAACGTTCCGTCGTTAACGTTTTGCCGTTAATGTTTCATTGTTAACGTTTCGTCGTTAATGTCCCGCCGTTAACGCTTGCTCTCATTGTATCGCTGTCATCGCATAGGTGCATGCAAGTGAAAGCCCTAATGTGATGTCCTTACCTTTTCAATTGTCCTATTGTGATCTAACCCCATTCCTTGTAAGTCTGGCTTTATCCTTCTATCATCTGCAAAGCCGGAGCAAAACCTAACTTAAGAACCGGTTCGATGGACTAAGTGCATCGTGAGCCGCGCTGCTGGTATTGCGGTTTCGCTCGTTGTGTTCACCGTAGTAAGATATTTGTGCTCTGTCTTACTACATATCGTTATCGCCTTGTTATCGTCAAATCTCTTCGTTGATGTATGACTGAACCCCAGATTGGATCGCACTGAATGTCGATTCCATCCGTCCTTGTCTTATATTTGAAAATCTAATATGCCATTAACCCAGAATTCATTTATGGACTTGGTCGCTAGATTATTGACCATGTGTCATATCTTTGAGCCATATCTAATCTATCAGCTTATCTCTTTTGTTTGATTGCGTATCTAATTAGTCAACGAAAGTCAACCTCGAGCATTAGCTTAGTTCATCATGAACTAACATATCTTTATGGACCCGGTCTATAGATCGAGAGCCCATATGCCATTGTCTGTCTAATCAAGATAGCAACTTCAGAGGAAATATTCTTCGGAATACTATTCCTTCCTTTCAAGTTATTAATCTTTCTCTTCAGTGTATTCTCCGAAAGCCGTTCTAATTTGTCTAATCATCGACCTAATCCATTCAAATTCCTAATTTCATCTAAGCCGTTGTGCCCAATCCTATTCGTTCTTAATTTGGAGTTTACTTGATTTGCTTTTTGAGTTTTGTTGTATTTATGTTTGTTTATCGTTAGATGCGTTGCTGAAAGTCGCTCGAAGGAGCCGAGAAGCAAGCAAGCGGAGATTGAAGATCGAGGATCAAGGATTGAAGTTAAAGAGTAAAGAGCGCTTTATAGCAAGTGCCGGGCAAGTCGTGCTTTGATCATATTGCTCGATTTTACAAATTTACTTTGATTCAAATTATTGCATGCTAGTTCAAGAATTAAAATGATTTAAATTAATTTGGGATTAGTTATACAATCCAATTGCTAATACCTTGCCATGACTAATTGTATGCCATAATTCATTTGTCACCCTAAGATGGTTGATTATTAGTTGGTTGTTATTACTTGCCAGCGTGGGTTGGTTAGGCAGTGTATAATTGCTTAGCCATGCTCGCAACTCATGTCTTTGGAAATAAAAGGTTAATCTTGATTAATGGATTATGAAATGTGTTTGTGAAATGGTGTGATGTGTTGCCACACGATGATGTTGATATGTGGAACCGGCGTTGTTCTACATGGATGTTGAGTTGTTGTTGGCATTGTGTTGCGCAATAATCAAGCTGGGGTGATAAAATGTTTTAGATCGAGGCAAGTGGCAAGAGTGGCATTGAATATGTCGCTCTGGTATTTGGCGGTATTGTTGGTGAATTTTGTGATGGTATTGTTGGTGAATTATTAAGGGTAGCCTTGCCTTGGTCACCCTAAGGACTTAACCTTGCAAGCCTTTGACTGAGTCTCTCGTACAACCACATGTCGAATGGGAAGACCTAGTTTAGTAGGATTCGATATCTCACCTTTGATACCTCGGGGTGGCGATTGCAGGGTAGCTGTATGGGGGCGTGCGTACTCTGACTTGGTACCCGTCCAACGGTGTTTGTCGGTCCTATACTTGGCTCTGGCGAGGAAGTGATAGTGAAGGCAACCGGAGAGGTTCCTAGGTTGAGATAGAAGTTTCGAAAGGCTTTGTTATGATCGCTCATTCGCATACTCTTGTATGGCGATTCACGGTGACGTGATGAGTTGATTGTATCTTGTGGGAAAAGTGTACAACCTCTGCAGTTGTAAAAACTATTGAATAGCGAGTCCGCGATCTTGGACATTGCTCGGGGATTACAGTCAAGGCGTAGAGTTTTGAAAATAAAATGAGGTTGGGAATGTGAACAATGTGATATGGAAATTGGTTAAGGATGAGAAATGTTTTACTTGTGAATGATTACGAAATGTATTATGGATATTATTTGTTTCTTGCTTTTCAATCTATTCATGATATTCATTTGTAAATCTTTGTTTTATGCAAAATAGCCAATTCACCATTCAATTGGAATAAGCCGTGCATATAGTTATTTAGACTTGCATTACATGCGACTTGTTGAGTACGGTTGTGTACTCACCCTTGCTTTAACAAAACATCACCAGGTTGAGAAGTCTTTGTCTTGAAGAAGGAGAAGTTCGCAAGAAGGCGAATATCTAGGAGTTGAACCTTGTCAAATGCCTGTGGTATTTTGATGGGATTCATGGCGTTCTTCGTTCATTCTTTGTTCATTTTACTCGAGTTGAAGCCATCTAGGCTTCACAATTGTAAGTTGACCTTAAGGTTGTTCAACATATTATATTAAAAGATGAATTCTTTATTTATTAATCCGTTGTGTATGATTGTGATATTCATCTTTGTTAGCTGTGGGCACTAGCTCTCGATCCGGGACTAGTCTTTGAAAACACAGAGGGTTTCCGGATTGCGAATTCGGGTCCCGACAGCTTTGCCCTTGACTTACTTTCTACTATAGTGAGTCTTCATAGGAGACGAGTGGGCACCATCCCACTGAAAATCCTTTAATGCAAGGGTACAAGAGCTGATTTGGTGGCCTATTGAGGTGCCACAGATAACTCAGGCAATTGGGGTAGCTCTGGTTGTCAAAAGTTAGAACTTGACAATAAATTTAAGATTATATGTACCTTAGGTTATCAGAGTCAAACACGAAGGCAACGACACACGATGTATATAGGTTCAGGCCCCCGGATGGAGTAATACCCTACGTCCTATACGGATGATGTATGAAATTGGTATATTGAGTACAGAACGAGTTGTCTGGCCCTAGTTACAATGAAGATGGGATCTAAGCAATGGCTAAACTACAGTTGGAGGTTGACGAAGCGTGGTCTATCGGCTCTTGGTTGCTCTGTGTCTTATAAAAGCTCTCTCTAGAAATCTTCTACTTTTTTTCCTTGGCTCTCCCCCTAAGGATACCTACCCCTGGCCTTATGTAGTCAGGATAGCCCTGCCTCAAGTTGAGTTCTAGATCGTAGATGATGAGGAATCCATCGTCGTGTCAATCTGCACAGCATTTTCAAACTTCCCTAGATACCAAGCGTACTCGAGTCGGTTTCCTCGTAACAGGAAAGTGATCAAGTCCTTCCTAGTTTGGAGATATCCCCTCCACGTATATCTTATCCCATAGAATCGGACTTGTGATATACACAGTTTCTATATGCTTGCTTGAGCATATATGGTATAGTCTTCATGTTTTCGGTACATACTCATACACCCATTGTCGGTGTACTACACACCGGGGTACCCTCTTCGCCGCACAAAAGCGTGTGTGGCCCACGTGGCAGTCTGACAGGCGGGTGGGTGTTTACACCCCGTCCACAGAGCGTCAGTCCACGTGGCGTGCGGGCGACCACGCGCATACCGCTGGCGCGCGCCACGCCCGTGGCGGCGTTGCGCGAAGCGGCGACCACGCCGCTGCCGCCGCCACGCCCGGCCACCGGTGCCGGTCCACGTGGCGTCTTGGCGGCGGTGGCGACCACGCCTGCTGCGCCGGCGCGCCAGCGTGGTAACTGGCGGCGATTGCCGGTCCACGCGCGTGCGAAGCGGCGAGTGGCGACCGCGCCGCCCGCCCCACCGTGGCGGCCTGCCGGTCCACGTGGCGTCGCGAAGCGGCGGTGGCGACCACGCCGCCGCCCGCGCCCCCGCCCACGTGGCATGCGGCGAAACACGCCTCGTTGCTCATTGCCATGCAAAGGGAGGATGCGGTGGCTTCATCTGAAGTTTCGCCGCCGTCTGTGTCGAGACAGCTTGATGTACTAGGCATGTCGGTCCCAAGGAATTTCACTACAAGCCCGTTCCTCGGCGCCTCCACCTACATCACAGAGAAGTCATATTCCGAAGAGCGAGCGAAGGCATGCGGCTGGCATTAATTAGCGCCAAGGAACGGACGCATAAAGGTGTAATAAATGCATGTAAGATAAGCATGATGGCGACCCTCCTTCGTCGACTTCGTGTAGCCCGTGCATATAAGGGCACTTGGGGGACGAAGAGGAGGGAGAAGAAAAAGTAGACTCAACAGAAGAGCCGGTCACCGACAAGCTCGTAACCAAGCCCAAAATCTGAATCAAGCTCAAGCGAGAAGTAAGGTCATTACCCTTCTTCGTGGGGCTGAACACAGGTAAAATCGTGTGTTCATCTGGATTTTAGACTCTAGAACTCGTTAGTGTGAGAGGTGCTGGGGTTTCCATCTGTTAGGGTTCGCCGGCTACCAAAGACACCCCTATCGAACCAAACCCGGTCTGTAGACTCGGGCCTGTCAGTTGAAATACACCGACACCCATATTTAGATATTCAACAGTAGCCCCCGAACTCTACCCAACAGAGGGTCCGTTCAAGCGCTTAGTCGAATACTGCCAAGTTCTAGCTTGGTCGAGTAATGCCCCACTGACTTGTGATCGAATGATTCGAGTAGATTGGGAATTGCTAGGTATCGAGTGAAGATGTTGCTGGGTTGAGCGTCCTGCCATCAGCCCAACTTGAGTCCTTAGGTTAGCCATAGGTTACTCAATGTCGACTTACCAACTCGACTCTAAGCAGAGTTAGAAATTCTAGAAAATCTAAATGTTAGATAGTTGAGCATTTATTATTTTTGTTTGCAATGTCAAGATTTGTGCAGTGCCATCATTTCGCTTTTCCCACCGATCGAGGTGTCATACCACGTGGAGTGAACCATTCATCTGGAGAGAAGATTGTCTTATAAATTCTCAGATTCGAAACTATAGCCATTCCCCTCTTTTTGCCTCCAGTCTTACTTTCGAAGCCTCTATTATGCTACTTAAACCCTAGCACTGCCACCTTCGAAGATTCCATTTATCTTTCTCAATTGCGTCCAGCCCTTCAACCAGTGGTGGAGTTCTCCTGTCACTAGAGAAGAATCCTGAGACAGCCGCATCCGCTTCCCTAAGTGGCGAAGCGGTCTTTGAGGACAAGACCCTCCAAAGGGTGTGGAAAAAATCGGTGATGATGGAGAAGCACCATACCGAATTGGTGAAGGATGGCTTCGTTCCTCCTCAGGAGTTCTTTCATTGGAGGCCGTCACAAGGTGAGCTGTATCCCACCCCCAAAATGAGGATAAGACCATTGTATTTGAGGCTTTCTTCTGCTGCGGACTAAAATTTCCCCTTCACTGTTCCTGCTCTCGGTTATTGACTTCTACAGGATTCAACTCTTCCACCTGAGCCCCAATTCAATTCCCATGCTTAGCGTGTTTGTCCATCTTTGTAAGGCTTATCTAGGTATTAAGCTCAGCCTCAATTTGTTCCGCCACTTCTGTAATTTGAAACAAGCGATGAAAAATGATGTTGTTGGGGGTGATGGTTTCCACCTTCGCAGCGGAGTGTCGAATTTGTATATTCCTGTCCCCGTTACTTCTTCCTGGTAGTCGGACTGGAAGAAACAGTGGTTTTACATCACATCTCTGGACACCGTGAACTTCCCTCTAGCTTATGGACCACTCCCCTCATTCGATCGCCCACAATGCTTATTACATCCGGAAGATCGAGGAGTTGAGCGAGATTGGGCTGTCTAGGTGGCATGTAGCTAGAGATTTCATCATGTGCCGATCGAGTCCTTTGAAGTGCCAGGATCACTTGGCCTGGGACTACTCTAGAGTCGACGATGCCACCAGGGACAATCCTAGAAGTAAGCACTTGTAATAATTTTTTTCTTTTGCTTAGTCGATGAGTGGTGAGCTAACTTGTAGCTTGCCAGATTTGTTAGATTCGGACATCTCCAGGCTAAGCAAGACATTACAGGGCTCAGAACTTGGCGCTTGTGGCATCGAAGCATGCTCACTCGCTAATCCTCGGCTAGAGGTGAATACTGTGTCGTGGTTCATAATACATTGTTCGTACATATGCCTTTCACTTTAACTCAATATTTCCTCAGGAAGCAAAGTTTGACGATGAAGTTGGGTCGGTCACGGGAGCCATCAGCTTGGAGGACGACGAGCCAACCCAAGATGATGATCATGCATTGGGCTCTATCCCTGCCAACGCCATCCCTCCCTCGAACGATCTGGCGCCTGCTATCATCCCAAGTGATGGTCAGGCGGCTCCAAAGCAACAGGTGGCCGAGTCCCCTCGAGCGAGGAGGTCTATAACTCCAGCGCTCCGTTGACTAGCCAAGCGTCCTCGCACCTCATCGTCGAGACCAGCCAAATAGGTGATCTTCAATCTCTTACTTGGATGTTATGAAGTTCCTTCTGACATGATCTAACAGATGCTGGACGACCAGTGGGCCGCCTGGGGGACCGATGTGCCGAAGTCAATGGCTCCCATGCAGAAATCTCCTCGAGCGAGCTCTCCATCGACCAAGGCAGTCGAGCAGGTAACACCACTATCGAGCAATGCTTGTTTAATTCATTTTTGGTGAACGTTTGTTCATAGTAAGCATTTGTTCGCAGTTTTCATCATTGGCTGCTGACCCACCGGCATCATCTCCTCCATCGGCTGCGTCGATCGAGAAACTAACTACCGGGACCAGACCAGTTCTGACGAAGACAACTGCGCAGATGAAGAATGTGCAGGCGAAGGTTCATCTGGTGAAGTAAGTTGCCTCTCCTTTTTCTTCATGATTCTTTTTTCTTTTTGGAGGTATCTAGTAGAATATTTCTTACAGGAAGGGTGTGCCTAGTGGTGCTGTCGATAACTTCGCCACAGTCGCCTTGTCATCTCTTGGCAAGGTTGCCATCGTCACAGCTCCCTCTCTGGCAACTCTTGTTGAGCGTATCGGTGGTCTTGCTACAGCAATGGCTCCATCTCCTCTTGCTTCACAGGCACCTCCGAAGTTTTGGTCTGTCATGAAGCCCCATATTCAGGTATGTGTCTATGAACAAACTTGTCCTATGTTATGTTTTTAACGCTCTTGGTTTCTTTTCATAGTATGCTGCGGATACCTTACTTGAGACTGAAGCCTTTTGTAAGTAAGCTTATCAACGAATGGAGCGGCTCTTGGCTGCCAACCAACAAGTGATCAAGATGAAGGACGCTGAACTGGAGGCACTCAGGGCTGATTTGAAGACTGCAAAGGCGGAAGCAGAGGAGCAGAAGGTGGAGGCGAAGAAGCTAAGGATGGAGGTAGAGAAGCTGAAGACTGAGAAAGCTGATACCGATGCTCCACTGCTAAAGGCCAAGGTCAGTCAAGACAAGGTAGAGGCTAGCAAGAAAGTGGTCGAGGTCGAAAAGGCTGTAGTAGATGCGATACTTGCCACTTTGCAATCAGAGACGCTTGAGCACTTGACCTCATCTACCCGTCTTGCTACTTCCCATGTGCTCGGCCTGGTAAGAGCCACCATTCTGGCTTGGACTTCTCAATACTGGACGAGGGATTCGCATGTGAGGCGAGTGAGGCTGCCGACTACATCGAGTCCTTCGGAGACCTTCTCCAGAAGTTTGTGGCCCAGTTGGAGCTGTTTCTTACCAGCGATGATGATCACGCTAGCTAGGGTCCTTTGGCCTGAACACACTTATGTAACGGTTGAGCATTTTTTGCTACTGTGGTCTTGTATGATACTACTACTTAATTTGCTTGTCTATCGTGCTTTGCTTGTTATTCCCTTGTCGATGAAATAAAGTAGCACGAGTAGATGCAGATCTGATTTTGCACTCATAGACCCTTAGTAATTAGCTTCGTAGCCACACGCATCCTTGATTGTATCTATACACGGGGCTAGAAAAATTTTCATTAAATAAAATAAAGTAACACAAGGAGAGGCCGTATATAACATAAACATTATATAAGTTCATAGTGAAACTACGTGATTTTTGCAAGTCTTTATCGACCACATGGTTTAGACTTTGCGACAAACATGAACCTGCTGAGCAGTGCATGTAGAATCGACTAGAGGCCTCGTCTCCCACCGTCCACTAAGCTTTAGATGTCTAATAATCTAGTAGTCGTATGTGCGTAGGATAGAATTGCTCATCGTCGGGTTCAGGCATAGCCACCCTTTGGTTTTGTTTGTTGACATGCTAAGTATACAATCGAGTAAATGCATGCAATAAATCATATGTAAAAGAAATAAAGAGATTGTGCATAAAATTCCCCGCTCGATAACAGTATCGACCAGGAAATAGAGCAAGGCACAGTGTTACCTATAGCCCGCGACTCCATACTTGAAGCCCCTAGTCTATCTCCCATGATAATAGGAGAGTAGAGGTTTCCAAGGTAGAGGTTTTCCTCTGTCTTCTGATAATGAGAGGAATATTGTCCTCCGAATCTTTGCTTTCAGCCTGAACAAATGGGAAGTTCGGAAGATGTCGAAATGGGCGATCCCAATCTTTGTTGAACCATTTTTGGGGCGCACCTGAGAAGAAGTTCTTGTCTGTGTCCCATAGCAAATGACACCTTCTTGCCTTGAGCAGGGTCGTGAGTGTGCTTCAAGCGCATGGGTCTAGTCGGCACCAAATCTTGGCTGGTACTAGTCGGGCCAGCACTAGTCTCAACAGTAGCAGGTCTTCATCTTTTTGACTGGAGTAGATGAGGTGGGAACCTCATGTTGTTCAGCAGGTCTTTTCCGACGATGCATCTACAAATGAAATTCAATTGTCAAAAACAAAAAATAATTAGATTTAAAAAAATCTCTTTGATACTCACCATGATGTGTTCATTTACAAATTCATCACTTTGCTCGATCAGGCTAGATGGCTACATGTCTAGAGCAGCCATGTTAGACTCATCAGAAGAGATGTGCAACATGGATGCAACTCTCACCTGGGCCTCCTCGGTAGTAAGTATTGATCGGAGAAATAAAATTATATATATATATATATATAGTTCTACTATCAAGATTAAAGAGGTCGGATATGGAAAATAAAACTTACTGCTAGGCTTGCCCTTGGTAGTATCCTAGTCACCCTCAAGCCTCCAAGCAAACCAGCACCGCCTCTTCAAAGGACTGATCTTATAGAACAGGAAATCATAAACGATCTTTTATCCCATCAAACCTCCGTTCACCATTTTCCTGATTATTCTTACAATGTCTTTTTCCTCGTCAGTGAGGACCGGTGAGCCTTTCTCCTTCACCTCGACCTTGTCCAACTCGGGGACAAGTTCCCAGTATAATGAAGATGGCTACCCCCACGAATTTTCGAATAGAACCATTCCTTTCGGTAATCACACCAAGTATCCTTCGTCGGGAGAGGCGGATATTGGTAAGACATTTTATCTTGGAGCTTGAAATAAGCGTTCTCGAGTAAGTCATGGCTCTTGCTGTTTTTGGTATATTAATAAAAATAGCGGAAAAGACGAATTGGAGGGGGAGTCCCCAAGAAAACCTCACAAAGATGCGAAAAAATGCTCAAAATGAGAATGGAATTGGGAGGAAGATGATGTAGCTCAATCTTATAGTGATCGATCACATCAGCAAGAAACTCACTCTTTGGGAGACGAAACCCTAACCTAACCAGAGCAACGAATAGCACAAGGCGCCCTTCTTAGGGCACCAACTTCGTGTCGTCTCCACAAGGGTCTTCTAGTTCCTTAATTTTACTCTCAATCAAAATGGACTTGTCCATGGCCATCGAATTTGGGAGGAGAAAGAAGATGAAGGCTAGAGAACAAGTAAGGTTTTACGGGAGTATTTTGCGCTTGAAAACAGTGGAAACGTAAGAAGTTCGACCGTATTTTGCCCCTTTTATATAAACATAATGATTAGCAGTTTACAACACCAATTCGGTTTCCAAGAAAAAGTAAGCTGTCTTTTCAAGAAATGTCAATTGACACAAAATCGACGACAAAAAACTCCTTCAGATACTTGAAACCCCCCTGATCTCCCTCTTTATATTACCTTCATTATGGCTAATAATGAAGAGACAAAGGGAGATAAAAGAGGGGCTCAAACAACTAAAAAGTTTTTTCTCTCTAGAAGGCCTATCTTCCTCGGAGAAGTTCTTTAGATATTTCAATCCCCCATCGTCTCTTCTTAATCAAACCCTCATCGTATTGCATGAAAGAGGAGACAGAGGAAGATGATGAGAAGCTGAAAAATCTAATTTTTTTTGAAAATATGAAGAAACCAAACTCTATCCTCAAACCATTTTAAGTGTTTCAACTTTTCACCATCTTCACTTAAATCATAACCTTTATCGTCATCGATGAGGATAAAATAAGAGTGGATGATGAAAAGTTAAAACATTCAAAGATAGCTTGAAAGCAAATCTTTTCTTGACTCAGAAGGAGATCTTCATCCCCTTATATACCACACGCATTTAAAAAGGTTTTGTTACCGGGAAAATCACAAAGGTTTCCTAGATAATAGTGTCAAAATCGGTCAAGTAGCAGGTTCACAACCCAATGCGGTCATAGAAAAACAAAAAGTCTTTAGTAATAAAAATCTTATTTTCAAGACATGGGGGATAGCTGACGAGGATTAAAAGCCTATTTTTCCATATGGGCCCTTATTTCCTTATTAATCCATGACTAGACATTAGAAATAGGCTTGCTAAGGTTTGGCCCATAATGTGTCTGGTAAAAGTCCATCTCTATTCCGAACGATCAGGTCTTCAATTAGTTTAGTCAAAGTTGGTCAAAACTCAACTTCAGACTGGTCATCCCTGACCAGTAACATGGCCACCCCGACCAGCGAATTGGTCGGGAGCAAGCGGTTCTTCTCGCATAGCTCTGCGTGCGAACAATTATCTAATAGAAACACATAATAAAATTTATGTAAGATCGGTTATGGGATTCGAGGTCTTGAACATCGATAGCTGTTTTATTGCAAATAGCCTTATCAGCCATTCATTAGAATAAGCCTTAATATAGTTATATTTGACTTGCATTCTATGTACAACTTGTCATGTGCTTTATGTACACACCCTTGTCATAACAAAATTATCACTTGAAGAGGAGTTTACACTTGCTTTGGATAAGGACTACAAGGAGGAGGCAAGTTAATATGGAGCTAATCTTGTCAGTTGCCTATGGTATATTGATGGGTTATCTACGAAGTTTTCATTCCGCTGCTATTTATTTTTTAGAGTTTAAGCCCTGTGTGGACTAATAATGTAAAGTTGACCATAAGGTCAATCAATTGTCTTTTATTCAATAAATATTCTTTTATTATGTTTCCACTGTGTCTGATTATGATATTTCATTTATGTTGCCACTGTGTGCAGTAGCGTAATCTTAGACTAGTGCAATATACATAGATATTAGGGATTTGCATATTCGGGTCCTGAAAATAACCTAGCCTATAATCCTCTCTTGCATTTCTTACTTTGGATGAGTTGGTTTGTAGATTTTTGGTTGCTTGGGTTCTTCATGTTCACCGGATGGATTTATATAGCCCCTTCTTTTTCCAAAGCATGTAAGAACAATACTCTGAGAAAACGTAGAAATCATAATCCTATTAGGATTCATCTAGCATATTTTTTAAATCCTAAAAGATTAGACACGAGTCACTATAACTAACATGGTGGATGTTTATTATTTGGCTTTTGTTTATAGGCTTGTGCTTTCCGTACACTACCGCACAACTCCTCATTATAGATGGTTCATAAATCTCATCTCAGACGGTTTTGTAAACTGTCTGTAGCAAAGTGTCAGTGATGGAAAGGGCATATCACAGACGGTTATAGAACCGTCTGTGAAAAGAGACATCTTCAGATGACTAGTATCCAAGCACACATCAGGGTCACATACAAGCATACATGAGGGTTACATATCCAAATCAATAGAGCTATTTGCTAGACTATATTTGCAAAATATCTCTTACATTCAGCAATTGTACACTCAAAGTTTGATGAATGAAAATGCATGAACACAATAAAGGGAAAAAGACATAGTGTAGTATTGTTCTTCTGAATTACTCATAGCAAGCTATACTAGATGCTCCAACAGAAGAGTAAAATAACTACTACATATAGCAATAATGTCTAGTTGGGTAGCAGCTAGGAATTTGCTCAGATAAATTGCGAACATGACAAAATGGTGATGATATGTGCAGTACTGCATTTTCTTCTCTCTCTGATCTAGTCAAAACAGGATTTCGAAAAGTCCCAAAAAAAAGAAGAAAAAGTCCCATAACTAGTTTTTGCTGTAATACTAACAATCAGGATCCAGTAACTCATGAACTAGCAGCAAATGCGGTACCAAAGGGAAGCTATTTTTTTCCTACAAAAAGAGTGACCTGCCTGATCAAGATCCAATGCAAACCAAGAATGGGATCAAACTGAGTGTTTGCTCCATTGAGACCAGCATGCAGGATATAGCAGACTTCAGAAGGCTTTAACCACCTGCTCCTTGATTCTTTACAAAGCACGTTGATGTCAAAACCTACAACCAAGGAATAGAAGGATAAGGCAGTAGTTAGTTTTGTGCTAAATCCTACATTAAGTGGTAATAGACTTATAGATTTGACCTGAACAATCATTCTCTGCTCTGAACGAAGATACTAAAGAAAGTTGGGAATAGAAAAACCTTTTAATTTCATTTCAAGCATGATAAAAAATGCAGTTATTTTTTAGAAACAAGGGATCAAAACCCTAGAAAAGGCCATAAACCTTGAAAAGGTTTGCACATTAATTCGAACCCCAGGTGATGGGAACGCAAGCTGATCCAAACAGCATACCTTTATTCCTTGCTGCCTCACCACTTGAAGATTGTGCACTAATCCATGCAAATACCCAGATCGTCTTCACAAAGACAGTAAGAAAATCTAGAAGGCGTGCTAAAATCTGTCTATATCTAATTAAGAGAGCATACTAGCAAGTAAACAAAAGCACGTTAAGCAACTCAACAGTATAGTAAAATTTTTCTGAAACTTCATCACTGACCATAAGATAACACCAAAGCCTGATTAACAACACTAGTCCATCATAAGGCAGTGAAGCCGGACAGAAAAATGTAGAAAACTGAATCACACGAAATACTCACAGCAAGGGAGCCACAACAAGCATGCACAATTCCAAACCATGCATGAAACCACTAATCCACATTCCATCCTCTGCTACTACTTGACAGGAATTCTAAAACAAAATGTTATAGATGGAGCATTTTGTGCCACTATTGATACAACCCAAGCTAATAAAGCACTCATCAACTTAGTGACTCACTAATCACAGACCCAAATTAATTAACCACCTCTGCAAGATATAACAGAATAAATCCACGAAATAGCTCATTCAGTAAAATAAGTTACCTAGTAGATTTAAGAACAAAACCACCAGCTGCAGACAATCAGTGTCGGCGGGGTATTGGGGGGCCGCATATGATTAGCAGGCAAGGTCGAAGATCCCACCGACAGACCCGCTGCTCCTGAATCGCAATAGCATCAGAATGTTTCAGAAAAATTATCTCCAGTACATGGGGAAAATATCTACTTGACTAGCCAATAGAAGTTTACCAATTGGGGAAAGCGACGCGAACCTATTACAGAGGAAAACTGCATGAACAGGTTCTTAGCTAAAGCTCAATAATCCAGTCCCAAATCACCACCACTCATCCACAACAAAAGATCTCTCGAAACAACCTCCTACAACCATACACAAACCACATCAACAGCCAAAAAAAGAGACTATACAGACATGCGGCGGCGGCGGACACCGCGAAGTTAAGCACACCGAAGCAACGCAACGAGCGAGCGGAGCACAGACACGAGAGGGCGAGGGCCGAGTCCCTCAGGTTCACCACCACCACGCCAGCGCCGGCGCTGCCACCCTCTTCTGTAAAGGTTTTTTGATCTAGGGTTGGGTACATGGGGCAAGGTTAGCAAAACCAGCGAAAACCGTGGTTTTCGATCTACCGCTCCGATTTAAGATACAAAATCGCTCGGTAAACCAGTTTAATTAAAAAAAATTAAAAAAATTTGAAAAAATTTATGTGTTCGAAAACCGATGAAAAACACGGTTTTCGTTGAAAAACCACTCAAAACCGTTTTCGAAGAACATTCAATTGGTCGGGTTAGTTTTTCGTGAAAACCGAACGGTTTTTCGTGAAAAAACCGCAGTTTTCGTTGAAAGCCGAACGGTTTTCGATTTTTTTTCAATTTTTTATTTTTCGGTTTTTGACGATTTTTGAGCTGTTTTTCGAGCGGTTTTTGTGAAAACCGTACGATGAAAATCAAACCGGTTTGCACGGTAAGATTTTGTTAACTCTGCTTGGAGGTATATACTTGATAAGAAGATACGGAGATACATAACAATAGAAATATGTGTCCAAGAACCTTGATGCCAGGATTTAGGCTCTGGAGGCGATGGTGGTGGAGGGGTGATGTTGGCTGTGCGTGGGTGGAGGAGGGGGAAACTGGTTCGCGTTGCTGTGTGCACGTGGGTGAAGGGAGGGCGTGGGCCGAGGAAAACGGGCGTGGGGCGCGTGGGCTCTACTTGTATGTGTTGGACGAACTGCATATATCATGAGAACAGTTTGTGATGACATCACAAATAGTTTTACTTAAAAATTATTTATGATATTCTTACCTTCATCTCAGATGATTTTTGACTAAAACTATCTGTAATGTGAGGCTACAACACAGACGATTTTAACCAAAAATCGTCTGTGATGTTTTCGTTCTCATCATAAATAGTTTTTGGATAAAACCGTCTATGATATGCCCCTCATCACAGACGATTTTAGCTAAAAGCCGACTGTAATGTGATCAAGACTCATCTCTGATGGTTTTATAAAAAAAATAGTCAGTGATAATATGTCTAATATAATCTCTTTTGTAGTAGTGGTAGTTCATGTGTTGGGAAATTTTAGTCCTCATATTTGTTCAAAGTTGCCATAGCATTTTTTTTTTTGAAAGTGCAGTAGGAACTCTACCGAACTTTCCATAGCATGTTTTCATTTATAGCTAATGGTGTGAAAAATTAGCTCAATAATGTGATTCATATTGTATCGGCTGCATTGGTAGTAATGTAGTATAGTGTGGTGGAAGTCGATAAGCTTTTTGTTGAACTATAAGCTATGTGCCTCCAAGATGCAAACAAATCAAGTTGACGTACGACGGCCATGGTAAGTTTACCATTCTTTGAAGCTAGGTTACCATAACTTTTTTCATAAAACAACCGAACACCATCTCCTTTGGGCATGCCAGACCAACCAGGCCAACAAAAGAACCGGCCCTGGGCCAACGTAGCCGGGCTACTGGGTTCAGGATCAGTACATCGGCTTTGGTTGGGAGGCATACGGTACCAAACGGGCCCTTAAAAGCTTCATATATAGTAAGTCCTATAAAGTAAGATGTAATCTTCCTGGGACGAAAAACAGTTGCTACGTTAGCAATCGATCTGAATATCTGATAGCTCACAACCAACGGAATCGAATACTACGATCAATTAACCACTGAGGTTTACATCCTGTCTCCCTGCCAGATCAGAGGGAGGCTAATTGCTCGACGGGTTTGAGTTGAGCGACTTGTGTAGCTCATGGAGATATTTTCCCTTCTTGTTTTTTCTTGTCGACAAGTACCTTGTACCTGTATTCTGCTCGGCTGGAAAATGGTTCTTAATTTTACAGAAACTTGACAATATTTACGCAGCTCAGCCTTCTTTCGGGTGGCGTCTACACCAACACCATCCATCACACACCCTCCCTGTTTTAATGCCTTATCACGCCGCCATAACATGGTCCACTGCAAAATACCTTATCTCGTCTACACACTTCATACGCATGTACACATATACGTTTTGTATTGCACAAATTGATGAGATCAAGCAAAATAAAAAAAAATAGAAAAGGGGACAAAAATACAGAGCAGACGACCAACAATACTTAGTACATACGTAACAAGAAAGCAATAAGAGAAGAGAGAAATTAACGGCTGTAATTACATTTAGACACAGATATTTATCACAGAGGCTCTCCATTTTATCCCACCTCTCACCCCAGTCCCTCATGGCTCGGGTACTGCAGTACAGTAGTACAACTTCTTACTATTCCCCGTGACGTTTTGCACCCAACACCCCGCCTTGCTCTAAATTACATAACGTACGGTGTATCTACAGAAAGTAAGGGACAGGACGGAGCGGAGCGGCGGCGCGCGCGCCACGTGGCCGGCCGGCCGGCGACTCTAGCCACAGAGAGCGCCAACCTCCCTGAGGCGCGGAACGAGGCGGCCACTGAGGTGGAGACCCACGAGGCAGTCGAGCCCGCCCACCGGCGCGCCGCCGACGAAGAGCGCCGGCACGGCGGCAGCGGCCGCGGCCGACGCGGCGGCCTCCTCGGCGGCCTCGTCGAGCTCGATGACGGTGGCGTGCGCACCCACGAAGGCCAGAAGGCGCCGCATGGCATGGCATATGCAGCACCCGCGCCGCGCGAAGATGACCACGGGGCTCTCGCGGACCAGCCGCCCGATGCGCTCCGCGGGGGCCTCGCGCCCGCCGGGCGGGTCGATGGTGAGGCCTAGCAGCCTGCCGCGGTGGTGGCCTCCTCCCGGCGACGGTGACGGTGCCTCGCCAGCCACCGCGCAGCTCACGCCCCCTCCTCCCTGCATGTGCGCAGCGCACGCGCGGTGAGATACTGAGATGCGTGGGTGCTAGTTGGATGGGAGGAGGACACCTGTGTGGCGCTAAGTAGCTAGCTGCTCTTAACTGGTCGCCGTCAAGATCCGTTTGGGAGGATGGGGAGGGAGCATATATGTAGGAGGAGGCGCGTACGGGGGCCCGACGTCAGGCGGAGATTGAAGGGAATTTTTTTAATTGTTCTAGCTCGATTTGTTTTATTATTTTTGTAAATAGTCGTTTATCAGATGAAATTACAGAAAGTCTATAAACAGTACATTCTGCAGATGTAGAGCGCTGGAAAATTTTTTATTGCATTTCCAACTGATCCCATCCGCACGATTTTTTTTTTGGCCATGGAAAGCTTTTTTTTATTTTGCTACGAATCCACATCGCTAGAAAAAGGCGAGTTCCAGCGGACTTGAACCGTTGGAATCGGCCGATTCAAGTGGTTCCAATTCGTTGGAACTCAGTGGAAGGTGGCATGCACGTGAAAAGCGACGGGGCCAGGCGCAAGTGCCTGGGAAAAAAGGCGAGGCTAGGTGCATAGATATGAACGTATATCCATATATATGTATATATGTTTGATTAACATCTTGAGTGATTTGTGCATTCATTCATAAAGCATTGGCATATTAAATCCTATATCCATATGCTCTCCAAATCTACTCATGCCTGTTTTACTGTAGCTACAGTAACTCTCAGGCTAAAAATTATGAAAATTGATTCTTTCACTTCCATTTGATATCTAAGGGTTTTAACTTGGTTTCTTTTGGGAACAAAATTTATTTTGGGATCATTCATCCCCTTTGATCACCATCTTGATTTTTCAATTGGTATCAGAGCTGGTTTGCTCTTTTATAGATCTTAACCAGTCTCGAGAGTCATGGCGTCGGACAAATATTCCACCAAGCCCCCATCTTTTTTGTAGTTGATTTTGCTTTTTGGAAGTTCTGAATGGAGTTGCACATCGCTGGCTAGGGCGTCCTGATATGTCAGAAGGTGAAACTCCCGTATGAATCTCTTGCCGATGAAAATGTTACGGCTGGCAATATAGTTGACATTGAGGCGAAAGTTAAGGCAAGGAATATCCTCATACAGAGTCTTAGCGGTAGTGAATACAATAGGATTTCTCACCTCCATTCTGCTCATCAGATTTGGGTGACTCTCGATACTTACCATAAGGGGACCACTCAAATCATGACTATGAGACAGGACCAATTCAAGTGTGATTACAACAAATTTAAACAACACGCTGGTGAGAGTCTTGATGAGTGTTTTAGTCATTTTACGAAGATTTTGAGCAACCTGACTCAGGTAATGCTCGATATTTTTTAATCGCACTCAATTTTCGAGTTTGCGAGATGAAGGTGACCACCATCATGGACACCATAGACTTATCGACCTTGACTCTTGACGGGCTTTATTCCTGGCTCAAAACTCATGAGATCGACATTGTCTCACGCAAAACAAAGTCGCAGTCGATGGCCTTGGTTATCGATTCCATTGGATCCATTTCTGAGACTTTCGTTGGTTTCTCTCTTTCCACCCTTTGCGAGCTAAGCGATGAAAAACTGTAAAAATTTCCAAAAATGAACTTCCTCTTTTAGCTCGTAAATTTTCTCATGCCTATAAAAGGGTGAGAGAGAAAGAGAGGTGACACGATCATCTGCTTCGAGTGTGGTGGCCCCAAGCACATTTGAGTGAATTGCCCCAAACTGGAGATGGGTAAGAATGACTCCGGTGGTTCAACAAAGAACGACTACAGTGACAGAACCACAACAAGAAGTCTCCAGCTCGTGAATCGGTACGTGAGAAGAAGTACCACAACTTCTCGACGAACAAGAAGCTCTTTTACCATGTCCTCGCCGCCCTCGATGACATCAACCTCTTCGACATGGAGATCTAGAGCGACAAAGGCAAGAGTGGTCCACAAGAGAAGAAAGGTGACAATGACCTCACCGACATGTGCTTCATGGCCTATGCAAACGACATCAATGACTCCGAGCTAACTCAGACGAGGTTACTTCCTATGACCAGCTCAATGAAGTTTTCTACAAATTAGGAAAATTTCATGCTAGAGCTACGCTAGGTGTGTGGAGCTTGAGAAGGAAGTAGATACTTTGACTCGAGAGTTAGCTTCACTTAGATCTTCTCCCTCCTGAGTCTCTGATGACTGTTCTTTATGTGATGATTTGCTTGTGGAGCTTGAGAACCTGTAGATGCTAGTTCTCCCTCCCGAATTATGCATGATAGTGTGCTTTTTGAGCTTGAGAGTCTTAGGTCGAAGAATGCTACCACTTGTTCTATTGATGCTGTCCCTGTAGATGCTAGTTCTCTTCATACTCACACTAACTCATCATGTGAAAACTGCCCATAATTGTTTGTTGAAATTGTTGCCATGAGTATTTACCTTTGGAAGCTATCTACTAAAAATAATGAACTTGAATTGCATACTTCTAAGGTCTTAGTCAGCTCATGTGAGAGCTGCAGCAACTAAAATTTGACAATGAATCTTTAAATATCAAGTATGCTGAATTTACAAAGAACTTACTAGTTAAGTCATAAGAAAGTTGCTTACGATGAGTTGAGATTGAGGTAGACTTGGATAAAATCTAAGTTGAACTTAGGAAAAAATTAGAAGAGCAGACTCTTAGGATTAGAAATGCCACTTATGTTTCTTATGAGGTCCTCAAGATTGAGCCAGCCGTGCTAAGGGAGAAAAATGCACGTATTGATAGTTCTTCTCTTTCTGGTTCTACTTCCTCTTCTTTCCTCTGTTCTTCCTATGCCTCTCTCTTCCAAGAGTATGAGTATCTCATGAGCACTCTTGTGAAGTTTGTCGGAGGCAAGAAAAACATCAATCTCATTCTAGATTAATTCAAGATTAGCCGATTTAATCAGGGTCTAAGATTTGACTACTTGGAGTATGCCTAGGCACATCCTCTTACCATTGTGCGCAGCTCTAAGAGTGGAAAGATTGTGATTGCTTCCAAGGTGAGCACAACTATGTTTAGGTCTGCTGGGGTTGTCCATGGGATTTTTGATCAGAAGGATGCTCCTCTTGCTACTTTTGCCTTTAGCAAGGCAAAGTACTTATGCACCTTCTATCAGAATGATGGTCACCTAGTAGATTTCTTTTTCAGGCATGCCAAGATCAAAAGGCATGAGCATGCTCATGCCCTTAGGGGTATTCAGGGTCATCCCTAGACTCTGAGTGCTCCTAAGGCACACATTACTTCTAGACAGGTTAGAGAGTCGCCTATTTTTGGACAGCATCAAGGACTTAGTTTTCAAACTATTCAGGTGAGTTTTCATCCTGGAGCTACTCATTGTTAGTCTCTTCGCCGTCCTCTTGATATTCCTCATTCTTCCCATCATCGAGGTAGATATCAGCGACAAGATGTATTTCCTAGTAGGAGATTCATGCAGCCTCACTGGGATGGTCTAGCCTTTGCTCGACGGCGGGCTAACCCAGTTTTAGCTCCTAGATCTTCTACTAGTGTTGCTTCTGGTCTTGTGAGACTAGAGCATCTGAGAGACACTATAATCCAATCTTTTGCTTTTGTGGCTAGCACTTCGAGACTTCGTGTGGTTCAGTATTGGGTTCGCAGGTCTTCAGTTTATTCGAGTACTGAGTCATCTCTCTCTCTCTTGTGTCTTGATCAGGTTTGTTGGATGGAAAAGGGAGAGGTTTAGATTGTTGACTCTGGCTGTTCTCGTCATATAATCGGAGACTCTCGTTAGTTCACTTCCCTAGTCCGAGCCTCCGGTGATGAATTGATTACTTTTGGGGATGCTTCTTCAAGTAGAGTCATTGGTAAAGGTACCATCTATATTATTAATAATTTTATTCTTAAGGATGTTGCCTTAGTAAGTTAGCTATAATACAATTTGCTCTCTGTTTCTCAACTTATCGATGACTCTTTCGAGGTAAGCTTTAAGAGTAGTGCATATAGAATTCTTGTTTCATTAGGAGGGTTAGTTTACTGGATTTCTAGATTTGGGAGAGTCTTTCGTGTTGATTTTTCTGCTTCTTCTAGAGACTCTCTTCGTTGTTTGATTATTTCTGAGTCCTGTCATATCTCCTTCTGGCATAGGAGACTTGGTCACATTAGCTTTGATCATTTGACTAGAGTTAGTAACCATGATCTCATTCGTGGCTTGCCTAAACTCAAGATGGTCAAAGACTTAGTTTGTTCTCCTTGCCGACATAGCAAGATGGTTGTGATGATTGATGCACCAAAACAACTTTTACATATGGACACTGTTGGTCCAGCTAGAGTGCAGTTAGTGAGTGAAAAGTGGTATGTTCTTATCATTATCGATGGTTTTTTGAGGTATTCTTTGGTGTTTTTCATGGCCTTGAAGTATGAGACTTTTTCTTATTTCAGGGGTTTGGTTAGTAGGCTGCCTTTTGACCTCTCAGGTATCTTATGAGCTATATACGGTGATAATGGCATGGAGTTCAAGAATTCCTACTTTGAGAGTTTTCTGTGTAGAGTTTGGTTTAAAGCATCAGTTCTCCTCTCCCAACGTTCCTCAGCAAAATGGCATAGTGGAAAGGAAGAACAGGACCATGGTAGAGATAGCCTAGATGACGCTAGATGAGTATAATACTCCTAGAAAATTCTGGGCTGAGGCTATAGCTACTGCTTACCATGTTTCTAATCGCGTAATCTTGAGAGCACATTTGCACCGCACTTCTTATGAGTTGAGGTCTGGACGAAAGCCCAGTGTCTCTCAGTGTCTCTCATTTTTGTGTGTTTGGTTGCAAGTGTTTTATTTTGAAGACTGGTAACCTAGGTAAGTTTGAGTTTCATTCTTCTGATGGTATTTTTTTGGGTTATTTGTATTCCTCGCATAGCTATAGGGTTTGGAGTTGCGATGTGAATCGGATTATAGAGACCTGTGAGGTGACCTTTGATGAGGCTAGCCTAAGATCTAGACCTGATATTTTAGGCTCTTCTTCCTCCTCCGAGACCATTTTTGGAGAGGATGAGATGATGGAGATGATGGTGTTCCACCTGACCCAGTCCCCTCTACTCCCCTCTATTCTAGAGATGCCGCCTGTTTCCATTTCTGCACCTTAGGGAGACTAGCCCTTACATTCTGACTTTCCTACAACAAGTGGCTTTGCTCCTACCTCTTGTGTGCATAAGGTAGAGGCCACTTCCACTTCTAGATCTCCCCGCTATATTCAGCATTTTCATCCACCGATTAGATCATTGGTGATCTATTTGAGTGTATGACACGCTCAAAATCAGGTATGTCTTCTTTTTGCCTTCACTCTACCTTTGTTGCCTCTTTTGAGCCAAATGATATTACTCATACATTATCCAACGAGTCTTGGATTAATGCTATGCATGAGGAACTTAAAAACTTTAAGAGGGTGTTAAAAAACAAGCAGAGTGAGGATGGGATTGTCAATCGTAACAAGGCTAGGCTAGTTGCACAGGGTTTTTCTCAGGTTGAGGGTCTTGACTTTGAGTAGACCTTTGTCCCAGGGCTTCAAGCTCTATCAAATGGATATCAAGAGTGCATTCCTTAGTGGCTATATTGAAGAATAGGTTTATATCAAGCAACCTCCAGGATTCGAGAATCCAAGTAACCGAGACATATCTTCAAGCTTTCCAAAGTATTGTATGGACTTAAGCAGGCCCTTAGAGCAAGGTATGAGAGGCTTAAATCCTATCTTCTCATCCATGGTTTCAAAATGAGTATAATTGACAAGTCACTATTCATCAGAAATCAGGATTCTCATTTTCTCCTCGTCCAGATTTATGTGGACGATATTATCTTTGGTGGATTTTCGCATTCTCTTGTTTCTTAGTTTTTAAAAATGATGAGCACAGAATTCGAGATGAGTATGATGGGCGAATTGAGGTACTTCCTTAGCTTCCAAATTAAGCAGACTTAGGATGGTACCTTCTTGCATCAAGGCAAGTACACTCGAGACCTCCTGAGACGCTGCGGTATGTCTGATGGGAGGCTAGTGATGACTCCAATGGCTACCACTGCTGTCCTCGAGCCTGACAAGAATGGTGAGCCAGTTGATCAGAAGGAGTTCCGAAGCATGATCAACCCTCTTGTATCTCACTGCCTCGAGGCCGAATATACATTTTGCTATTTGTCTGTGCACTCGATTTCAGACTTCTCCTCACGACTCTCACCGTCAGGCGGTGAAGCTTATGTTGAGGTACCTTTGAGCTATCATTGATTATGATATTTGGTACTCTTTCTCTTCTTGTCTATCCCTTAGAGCCTTCTCCGATGCAGACTTTACTAGTTGTAGGATAGATAGGAAGAGCACTTCTAGCACTTGGCAATTCATTGTCACTTCTCTTGTTTCTAGGTCATCTTGGAAGCAGTCCGGAGTTGCACAGTCTACCCCTGAAGCCGAATATGTTGCACAGCTAGTTGCTGTAATTAGGTGCTCTGGATGAGATCGACCTTGTGGGACTTTGGGTTAGAGATAGAAAGTGTTCCACTTTTCTGTAACAACACTTCTACTATTTGCATTGCAAAAAACCCAATGCAGCACTCTAGGACCAAGCACATTGATATAAGATATCACTTCCTTAGAGACCATGTGGAGAAGGGAGATATAGTGCTTCAGTTTGTAGAGAGTGACCACCAGATTGCCGATATTTTTACCAAACTTTGCATAGATCTCTCATTTTATGCTATAGGTTGCTATCATGCACAATTAGCTATTCCCTTTTCTCTGTAGGTTGAGTTCCCTCACAGTCTTATAAGTCTAGTAGGTGTTGGGCCCTGCGTAGATAGGGTCTGTATGCACTTCTTAGCTTGGGATCTAGATGCAGCTTCCCTATTTCAGTCATTGGGAAAAATAAGAGCGAGTCTAAGCCACAGTGTTCTCTACTATCTTTTCTATGCTCTATAGCCATCCAGTTTACAGTTTCTCAATTTCTTCTCCTCATTCTGTATTTCTGGTTTTGATTGAATTCATTTGGACCTTTCTTGAGCTTAATTTTGTTAATAACTCAACTTGAACCAGATTTATGCTTAAAATTGATTTGCTTGTTGAGGGGGAGTTTGAGAATCTACTTCATGCATTGCATATAGACTTCATTTTCTATCTTATAAGTTTTGTCTATTATGCAAATGGGCTATTATCCATGCTATGCACCTTGCTGGTCTTTTAAAGAAAAATGCTAGCTTAGATATGTGCAAGTTCATTTTGATTCATCTTGCTAAGCTTGTTAAAATCTGAAAATTAAAACTTTAAAAGAAAACTTGATGAAATATGTTGCTTTTACTTGCTATGTTTCTTCTCTAGGTGCATATACCATTATTTGTGAAATTTTGGATTTCTAATAGAGTCTATATAGCAACTTGGGTGAAGCTAGGTAGATCCCTACTCGAGTCCTTCATATGCTCATAAATCTATGTGCTAAAATGAAAATAGAAAAATTGACTCTTTTTATGCAAATTGATCTCAACACTTTACATTCACGAGACCGCCTCCCATTGCACTTGGAATGAACATGGAATGTATCATGTATGACCGAGACCATTCTTTTAAGAGTTCATCTTAAGATGGTCGATTATGGCTTGAGTCAATTTCTCTTGAAAAATGCAAATACAAAAAACAATACATATGTGGGTAAAGAATGCAAATAATGTCAAATATTTGTACCCCGCTATGTGCTTTGAAATCTTAAAAAATTTGCATTGAAGATAATTGAGCCCAAAGGATGTTGTATGAACATCTAGCTTTCCCAAAGTGTTGAGTAGGTTGAACTCTAGGCTTTCCAATTGACCCATTGTATGGATTTACTTCTAGTTTAGAGATTATGCAAAGTGTTGCACTTGTTCCATATTGCAAAAATGACATAGTCTTATTTGTGCTTCCTAGCAAACTTGACATTTGCACTTGGACATGTCTTATTCTAACATACTCTAAACTTAAATAGCTTGCTCTAAAATTCCTTCTAGCCAGTTTGGCCATGATCTTATTTCTTATTCTCTGGACTGAGTTTGGCTTTGCATTCAAATTGTTTTCTTCCTCTCTCACTTTCAAACTCAAATTTATGCCTTTTGATGTTTGTCAATACACTCGTTAAGGGGGAGATTGAAAGACCATGCTGAAGTCTACCTATGTTAGTGATAAGTATTTGATAAAATTTGAGCTTGATGTGCTCTAGTTTGAGTTTGATTTAAATTTTCAATTTGAAGCAATTTGAGTTGAGTCTACCAGGAGAAGCACTATCGGCCATCGGGTACTTTTAGTGTGAACTCTGTTGAGCGGAGGGTCATTCAAGTGCTTGGTCGATTAGTACCAAGTTCTGGCTTGATCGAGTAATGCCCCGCCGGCTTGTGATTGAATGATTTGAGTAGATTGGGAATCGCTATGTATCGAGTAGGGATGTTGCCGGGTTGAGTGGAGGGTTCATTCAAGTGCTTGGTCGATTACTGCTAAGTTTTAGCTTGGTCGAGTAATGTCCCGCCGACTTATGGTCAAATGATTCGACTAGATTGGGAATCGCTACGTATCGAGTAGGGATAGTGCTGGGTCGAGCGCCCTACCATCAGCCTATCTCGAGTCCTTAGGTTAGCCACAAGTTAGTTGATATCGACTCGACTCTAAACAGAGTCACTCGATGTCCTTGGGATATGCATTTTGAATTTGTGTGAGATTTATTGCATATCATTTTGGGCAATACTATGTGATGTGTTTTCCTTGTTTTTGATGATTACAGGAAGACGGTGCTAGGCCATGGTGAGGCGAAGGATAATCGGGACTAGGCAAGGTGAGCCGGAGGTCCAAACAATTGGGGATTGCCGAAGATGATCGAAGACGGAGTCGGTGCAAACCTAAAAGACAAGGAATGGATGAGATGCTAGCTAGGAGCTGCTCGGATCAAGGAGGGTTGTTGGATCGCGGTTTAGATGATACAGTAGTGGGTCTAGTTAGTATGCCTTCAAAAACATGCAAAAACCCGATATGTGTGTGGGTTTCGGGTTAGTCCATATATGAGTAAATGAGTCAATCCTAACCTTTGATGGTGCTCCTTAGGGTACAAGGAAATCATCCAAGGGTGGAGGGTGACTCAAGAGTAGTATAAATAGGGGGTAGGGGTAGACTTCCCCCTCTTGAAGGGTTTAAAGTTTTTCTACTCCTTTGAGCTTTGCCCACTTGTTTGTGAGGCTTTATAAACCTCCCTTCCAAAAATGAAAATCTAATTTCCTCTCAATTCTAAATTTATTTTCTGCATTCACATTATGTCTTTAAATTCTACAATTTACAATCTTACAATTTACTTTTTGCACATTTGAATTTGCCTCCCCTCCTTCTAAATACTTGTGGATCATATGCCAAGGATGAATGATTGATGAATGAGTCTTCCTCAGACCATATCCCGATCATTTAGGCAAGTTTTGTGCTATTTCTTAAAAGAATCTGATTTTTGTTCTTGAGAGGATCAATCTTAGAAGATTGGGTTTTTGGGTATTCTTGTCTTGTGTTTTAGCTTACTATGACATGTAGGAAGCCATCTAGTATCATCTTGATCATCAAGAACCCACAAGCTAGCTGATAGCCAAGTTTTTGTTTTTGAACACGTTCTTGTGCACTCTTCCGTAAATTTGAAAAAGGTTAGAACTTTGATATCGATTCTTGCAATCAAAGGTTAGAATAGGTTCCTAACATCCATGGGAAGGTGTCCACAAAGTTTCATTAAGTTTGGATCAGCCTATCAAAAGATTCCTAAATTTTTCATTTTGAACTCGTGCTGAAATCATTATTCATGTGCCTATATTTACTGTAGCTACGATAACTTTGGTAGTGCTGACCTTAGGCTGAAAATTATGAAAACTGATTATTCCACTTCCATTTGATATCTAAGGGTTTTAGCTTGGTTACTTTGAGGGATAAAATTTATTTTGAAATCATTCACCCCCTCTGATCGCCATCTCGATCCTTCAAAATACTAGAAATCAAATAAAATTCACCATTAAATAGATCTTAAATTTAAAAACTTGAATCGTCTCAATAGGAGTTTGTATGAAGAACACCCTCTCGAAAGATTCAAATGAAAGAAAAAGGACAGAAATTAGAAAAAAAATCTGAATTTCCTGATTTATTTTTGTATGGGAAATTTGATTTACGACATCATGCTAACGTCAGCAACTAATTTCCCAAATAAAATTAAATAAGAAAATCCCTTAAACCGGCTGATAGGAGGGCCCTCTAGTCCATGGACTCGGTCCACGAAATTAACTTGGTCCATGGTGGACTTGGCTATTGGCACATTCGACTGATAGGGTAAGCCATCTAGTGATGTGGCAAGCTGACTAGGACACGCACACACATGCTAAAGCCATCAGGGCACTCATGTGGTGACCACACGACACTGAAGTGGTGGCCACATCAACCTTAACAGCAAGAATTTGGCCGGTGAGCTGTTGCAACCCATCTCACCGGCGATGGGGAAGATCGAAGACAAATGGCCTAGTGCAATAGAAATAGATCCACCTTTTCATGTAGATCCGAAAGCACTCTACATGGGGAACTCAAACCTAGCTTCGGCTTCAACTAGAAACCAATGAAGAAGAAGATCTCGGTGGTTGAATGGCAGTGGAACACGACGACCTCCAGTGAGCTGGCATGGGCAAATGGCGACTCCTTGGGTAGAGAAACTTGGGGCAAAAGTTGTGGTTCAGAATGGGGAACCTTGGAATGGGGTTAGCTTGTCTTTAAAGGGACTTGAAAGGCATTTAGGAGGTAGACACAGAGGGCAATGACAGCTTGGACATGGATTCCAGTGATGGCTTGGATAGGGTTAGTTTTTCAGGTGGCATCGGCAACGGTTGAGCCTGATTGAGGTGAGTGGGACGACATGGGATGAACAATGAGGAGATGGGCCAGTAGGTGACTAATGAACTAGGTCAACCTATTGGAGAAACGGGTTGCCTAGTGCTGAGGAGATATGAGCCAGATTAGAGAAATCAGCTCAAGCTACAAAAAACCATTTCCAAGCTTTTCTCAGCAGAAATAATTCCCAAAAACAAATTAAATGCAAATACACAGAAAAAATATCAAAAAAATCTAGAAAATTCAAAAAAAATATTTTGAGATATTTAGAACATAAATAAAATATTTTTGGCAAAATTTCATATAAACTTTATGAGACCATGTGCTCAACCTATGGATATGTGATGAGTATTTGACATTTGTTAGGCCTGTGTCAATTTGTGTGAGTTCATTTTGGTTTGGAAAATTGACTTTACAATTTTGGGTTGATGTCAGCTCCCAAGTGAGCTTGAGCGATGCATTTAATTAGGAATTCATATTGCTGTTAAACATTGCATATTATGTTCTACAATGCTATGTGATGTTTTGCTTGTCTATGATGGTTGCTAGACTTTGAAGCTAGGTCATGATGACACGGAGAAGATCGGGACTAGGCTAGGAGAGCTGAGGTCCAGATAGTCAAGGTGACACTAGCAAATGACTAAGGCCGAGAAGTTGTTGCAAGTTGGAATGACAAATGGATGGATGAGATGCTAACTTTAGTCATACTCAAGTGAAGAAGGATCGTTGGATTCACTACACCATGACACAATGTCAGCGACAAATTATCTGTCGGCGAAGTCCACATAATACGATGCATTATCTGTCGGTAAAAGTTTTCTCGACAGAAAACTACAGTCGGAAGAAGTCCTGTCAGGAAAAACATTTACCGACAGAAATTGATTTGCTGACAAATGTTCTGACCGTGTTATATATTATTTACCGACAGTTATATCTTTGCCAATAGATAGTTTTTTCGACAGAAATATAAATGCCGACAGATAGTCTGAAACCAAAAAATATAAATGCCGACAGATTGTCTGATACTATAAATGATAAATGTTGACAGATAGTCTGAGACATGAAATTATAAATGCCGACAGATAGTCTGAGACCTGAAATGATAAATACCGACAGATAGTCTAAAACTTAAAATGATAAATGCTAACAGATAGTCTGAAATCACACTGTACTACCTGAAACAATATTCATGTCAATAACTAAATAGTCTGAAACCATGCATGATAATCCAAAAACTTTCAAATGTCAAAATATAAACTAAAATCAGCAAAGCTAAAGTATCGTGGTAAAAGAAGTTCTCGACTAAACAATGAAGCATTATGAAAAGATGGCGGTAATGAAATATTATAATCCATAAATCTAATTCTGCAGCTTCTACTCAAAGATTTCATATCAAGGCTTCAAGTCACAACAAAAATATGATCAGGTTGTCAAAACTAGTTTTTGCCAGCAAGATTTAACTAGTTTCTCTCATTACTCCAACTTAAAAATAACAAGCACCAAAGTAATTCCCTTGGAACAGTAAGGACTAGCCAGATAACACATTTAGTAGAACATATTCTTATAATTCACCTTTAATCAGATGAACTGATCAGCCAGAGATAATTCTTCATGGACCATATCCATTAGTCATATGTGATATTTACTGTCAGACAACAAAATTGGTAACCATTTTAACATGAACAAACTATCAAAGTTAGTAAAGCAGTGTCAGATCCAGCCCAAAAACAAACAAAAAAAAGAGTACACCACCAATAATAAAGATGAGAAGGAGATACAGGGAAGGATGGTGAAGATTAGTCCAATGGTTACCAAAATGGAAGTGTCATCCTTGCTCTTAGATCCATCATTTACTGGAAGAGTGCCATCATTTTCTTCAATAACATTTATGAGTCGTGAGAAGTACATTATGATATCGAACCTTGTAGGGACACTATCTTGATATAGAGATAGTATCATGTCAATGGTCTGTAAAGTTTTAAGGGAAAATGGAAACATCAGACTAGAAGTCAGTAAATGAGTACAGAAGAAAAAGTGTAGAAAGACAAATGTATAAAATTTTAAAAAGTTAAGCGGGAGAGTAACATGGAGATGTCGTTGTAGAATTTGCTGCAAACAAAGTTCATATATTAGGATTTCTCAATAAATGCAATGATTTAGCATTGTATTTTTATTCTAATAATTCTAGATGAAAGTATTTCTTCAAACAAAATAATTTTTAAATAATATTCATGATTAACTGTCATCTGAAAAATAAAAAAATTGTGAAACTTGTCACATATCCAGAGCAAATCGTTCTAAACTCATACTCCATAGACTCAAGGAGAAATAAATCATCGGTTAGAATCGAGTCTCCTTCATTGATAACAAAAACCTGCAAGTCATCCATTTACAGCTTTCCAGTGACACTATCAATGGATGATCAAGGCGCATGAGTGTCAACAGCACAGATGTATCTACATATATTAACCTATGTGTTTAGTTAAATGCATTGGATTATGTATGTACTACATGATGGAAAAGATGCAATATTAAGAGCAAATTTTTATTAATTATTCCAATTAACAATATGAAAATGATTACATAATTCAATGGAAGCATAATTGACATAACCATAGCAATGAAGCAATTCATAAGTCTAATGTCAATTGCTCTATGAATCATGTCTACAAAACCAATATGGTTTATGATTTGTGCTCTCAAATTTTTGGGTGAAATTGAAGATTAGATCTTCAATCCAATCACAAATCGGCTAGACAATTAATTAGCAAGTTAGGCCTTAAACCCTTACCTTCCTAACATGCATAATGATGAGTTGATATTAAAGATTACTGTTCAGCTTGCTCTAAGATCAAATTATATTCAGATCAGCCTCTGATTGCCGAAGAAGTAGTTCCAAGTGTCAAAGTTCGGATCAAGAGTTTAATTGTAAACTAGCGAACTAGAGATCGCATTCAGATTAGTAACACATTAGTATACTAACCGAACCAAAGATATAACATTCAGATCAAGATCGAGACTATTATACTAACCTAACCAAGAGACAATATTCAGATCAAGAATGAGCGATTATACTAACCGAATCAAGAATGGAATACAAGGCAGCAGCTAGCAAATGTATCAATCTAATCAATTGATCTTAGATTAAGCAATCAAATGGCCACAGACGGACAACAGCTTGCAGATATCAAATAATGTTAGACTATAGCAAAATAGAGAAAGAACCAGCAATCTCTAGCATGCAGGACTATCAGTTCAAGGCCTAACTTGTAAAATTAATCATCATAATCATCTAACCCAATATCATCACAGAGCCACCCCTTTCTCAGACCCACCGGCAACAAGAGAAGTAATCTGAAATACTCACAGAGGGAACAGCACTCGAAGTTGTTCAGACAGGGGCACGACATGATGGAATATCACTGTCCCAGAAATCCTATTGCCACCGTAAGTGCCACGGGAGAAAAGCCAGGATCCGGAGATACAATGCCACTTATCGCAATTGTGACACTCCAACTACGAAATCAAGCCTTACTGGATGCTGCACAAAATAATCTCCCAACCAAATTTCCTCTCTAGTGCTCAGAGCAAGAATTGAGACCAAGAGAACAACCTTCAACATAGCCAGGAACAATCAAGAAAATCTGCACACAGATCCAGAACCAGCACACTCGGCGCAAGGTTCCAGATCAACCAATCGGAAGGAAGAAATCCTTCGGCCAAACTCACAGATGAAAGATCTCTCTTACAGCCGATGCTCAAACCAAAAGAGGAAGTGAAGCTTGAAGAAGTTGGAAATCAAAAAATCTGATACTCAAAGAGGAACCTCTAGCCATTGTTATATAGGAAACTAGAGATGAGACTAAGTCCTCAACTCCTGCAGCCGATGCAACTACCGAGCAAAACTTCAATTGGAAGAAGTATACGTCGACGTCGTCGGCCGCAAGGAAACGAGGACCTATTATGCTCTTCCTTCTCTCTTGCCTCATTTCTATCCTGCCCTAAAGGGCTGGCCGAAAGGCCCAGATGAAGAAACAGGTCGGCCCAGGATCCATATTCCAAAATCAAATTTTCTAGCCAACTTCCACAACACTATGTGTATGTTGTATTTGATTCCAAAGAGATTACATTATTGAAGTTTAACTTCCCATTTTTAATCTGTAATGTATGGATCAAAATTTTTGGATGCAAACGTGAGAATGTGATAATACATGCCTACTGAATTCACCATATATAGACACTGAATTAAACTGAATAAGAGCACACCATATATAGACACAGAATTAAATAACATAATACTGATTTTTTGGATTTGGGTATTTCTATGAAAGTTTTTGGTCATGGGGATACTGTGATTCATCAGAGTGTTTTCAAATGAATATAAAATTCATTAGTTATTCAAGGTTTAGGAAACAAATTTGTGCAAACCAAAATCAAGTAAACTAGACAAAGTCCATTTTGCACCCGTGGACTATGAAAAAAAGTGCAAATAACCCTCCTATATTCATACTCAAAATTTCATTTGGTTACTTGTATATGCAGATGATGTATGAGGAGGCAAGTCAAGTGGCAAATGATGTAGTAAGAAGTGTAAGTACAGTAGCCTCATTCTCAGCTATCCTTCCTAATTTCTCTACCCAACAAAAACATACCTCAAGACATTCATATAACTCGTAATGGGGCAAAATTCATGTGCAAGTTTGGAATTGTCGAAACTAATAACATAATTTTCATCATGCACCATCTGATACAAATCGGACAAGAATGAGGTTAATATAGAATCACCATGTTGCAGTTAGACTCAGAAATTGAAACCACTACTACTTCCAATATGTGTTCAGCTTGCAGTTTGAAAGGAATCAAAACAAACTATTAATACAAGATGCACTCGTACATTTCTTATGAACCATAAAGTGTGAAAGTATGCATATCACTATCACATACCTTAATGGCAGTAATAATCTTCTAAATAATGCGCTCAAAAACTGTTAGAAATTCCATTAAATCAAATTAGCGATTCATCCCACAAAAACATTGATCAAACCAATTGTAGGTTTATACATTCACTAGATGGTGACTTGCTAGTAGGGATTGACGTGAGAAACTTTGGGAATCCTCACACGTTCCACCCACTAAAGTTACCAAAAATTTTATACCGGATCGTATGAAAAAAATATTAACTCGAACAAAGCATGAAGAATCCGTAACCACCAAAAAAAGGGCCCTCGCGAAGAGATCCAACCTGGCGGACGGAGTCGATGCAGGACGTGATCAAATCCACGAACCCCATCGCGTATTACCCCCAAGGCTTCCAGAAGATTCCGAGAAACCTCCGCCCGACGCCCCGCTCCCTAAGTCAGCGATGCGTTGGGATCGTGGGGTGGTGTCGGGACCCGAATCTACAGATTCGGACCCTCTGTGTATTCTGTACTAGTCCAGGATCACGCTAGTACACACAGTATGAACAGTGTTGAAGTACCACAATCATACACAGTGGAATTAACAATAAAGTACTTCAAACAGGAGTATAAACGAGTTACACGACCTTATGGTCACCTTACATTAATTCGCCACGCAGGGCGATAAATAACAAAGTAGCACAAGTTCAATAGCGGAAGCAAAAGTACGACAGTGAACCCCTCATTCTGCCACAAGCAACTGACGAGGCTCAACCCTAATCCTCCAGACCTTCGTTAAACTCCTCCTCCCACGCTGGTGTTGCTTCTTCTTCTGAGGTTTTTGTCGAAGCAAGGGTGAGTATACAACATATTCAACAAGTCATGCACAATGCAGTTCTATTACTACATGCATGGCTTATTCCAAGGAAAGGCTTAATGGTTGTTTTGCGTGAAACAGCTTTTCTTTTAACAAATAGTTTTAATTAGATTAAAAGCAGGAAAAATCATTACTATAATAATTAATTCCTCAATTCTTCTCCAAGAGTTTGGCACATAGCCCTAAGTGTGATTCATTAGTCTTTGGCACACAGCCACCCATTCCATATTTTATTTTGAAAATCTAACCCTTGACTGTAATCCCCGAGCATTGTCCAATACCGCGGATGCGGCTATTCGAATAGATTTAACACACACTCTGCAGAGGCTGTACACTTTACCCACAGGATACAGTCGCTCACCACACAGGTGATTGATTGCAACAAAGTCTTTCGGAGACTAACACTTAACATGTGAACCTCTCCAGTATTGCCTTTCTAATACTCCCCTCACTCAGAGCTAGAGTTTAGAACAGACGAATACAATTGGATGGATACCAAGCCGTAGCATAGGTACGCTCCCCCACACAGTTACACTCTGGTGTAACTGTCACCCCGAGGTGTCAAAGGAAAGATATCAGAACCCTACTAAACTAGGTCTGTCCCATTCCAGACAAGTGGTTGTACGAGTAACTCAGTTCAAAGGCTTGCAAGGTGAAGTCCTTAACTGTCCCGGGCAAGACATCCATTTTATGTTTCTCGGCACACAGCCTTTACAATCATTAATGCATCCCGTTGCCACACAGGCCCACCTGGCACGAAGCCTTCTCGCCACTTGCCCCGGTCCAAATCATTTCCCACCCCGGTTTGCATTTATGCAACACATGCCAATGCCCACTTCATTGCACGAGTAGAACCACACAGGTTGCTACCCCCAATTCCATTTCATGACATTATCGCATTATTTCAAAAATGCATTCCATAATCGTTTAATCAATATTCTTTTGCAATTTGAAAGTCATTCAGCGCATACAGCATACTAAGCAACTAGTCACGATCTAGCCTCCCGTGTTGGCATTATTATAGCAACCAACGTAAATTAACATCCTAGGGTGACAAGGTTTTTAGGGCATAATAACAACATAATCAAGGTGGCATAAACAAGATTGGCATATTAGCTACCATACCCAATTTAATCAATGGTATTTTTAAATAACATAGCATGCAATATTTAAAACAAAGTATAGTTTGAAATCTCGGCACAAAATGATCAAAACATGACTTGCCTTCGAAGAGTAGTTGATCCTGGTCTGAAACCTACGACGGGTCTTCGATTTCTTCCCCGACAGCTCCCGGCAACTCGGAGTCTACGCGGAATAATCATACGTACAATAAATATATTTAAACAGACAGCAAGATCATCACTAAAAATAAAATAAAAATCACCAATAAACAGTTCACATTTTTACAAATTTTTAGGAACTGGAATCACCCAATTCCGAGTTAAAACGCGAAAGTTATAGCATTCGCAAGTTTTGGAAATTCTAATAAAGAATTACCCGAGTTAATTGATTTATTTTTCTACTGAAAATTCCGGTTAATTCCTCGGCTTGACACGTGTCAGCACCAGAGACATCCACGTCACCACGGTCACTGACCTGTGGGCCCCTCGGGTGACGTCATGCTGACGTCAGCACATACGGCGGTCATCCCTCTGACAAGTGGGTCCAGCTGCACAGTGCACGGCCCGCTCAGGTGGCGACACTTGGCATGATTTCGCCCGGTCCACGCCGACACATATTTTCCTAGCCGTTGGATTTAAATCCAACGGTCGGGATACGGCAACGGCTGTGCCTCCGCGCGGCTACGTGGCACTACGGTAGCGGTAGGATTACGGATCTACGGCCATTTTCAACGCATCCATACGCAGCTTTGTGGACTCACTGGAGCGGTTGGATGAAGATCCAACGGCGGAAGTTACCCGAGCGATGCGCTGTTGCCTAGCCTACGTGGACGCACCGGAGAGGTTGGATGAAGATCCTACGGCCATTATCTACGCATCTACGCAGCAGCTACGTGGCTTCTCAGAACCACACGATGACGATCTAACGGCCATTTTCAAATGTAACCTTTACGACTACGTGGCCTCACCAGAACCGCACGATTAAGATCTAACGGCCATTAGCTACTCATGCCGTTTCAGCCTAAATCAAATAGGGGGACACGCGGCTTTACCTCGGACGTTGGATGAAGATCCGACGGCGACGGTGAGCTGCGAGGCTTCGAAGAAGAGACGGCGGTGCTTGTCGCCGGACCTGGAGAAGATGAAGTAGGCACCGGCATCTCCGAGCTTCTCTGGCGTGAAGAAGTGGCCCGTTGGATGCGTCTCGACACGGTAGGCTCGGAATGGGTCTTGGGCACAGCGGAGAATGACGGGCGACGGCGGGAAGCGAGGAAAACCGAGGCGGTGGAAGGATGCTACTCCAGCGAGCTCTAGCGGATGCTACGGCGTACGGTGCACGAGTGAGTGGGCAAAATGAGCGGAAGGAAGCTCTGCGTGCAATGGGTTATATCTCCCGCTCGGACAAGCTTTGGAATGCGAGCAAATCTCGACATATCTTCGGCGTTAACGGCGACGGCGCGGCGAAGGTTCTCCCGATGTGGCGCGATTAACCCGCACCGTCCGATTGAAATCCAACGGGTCGTATGAAAAGTAATAGTCGGCTATACGGCGCCACGTGGCGAATTCCTGGCGGCCAGCATTGAGATCCAATGACCCACGCGGTTAAGCGACGCGGCCCAACCATGACCGTCTGATTGGAATCGCACGGCCCGGAGCGCGTGGCGCTAGGGTTTCAGCCGGCGCGCACAATGTTGGGCTCGGCCCGACACTGTAGCGAAGCAATTTTTCTGGTTTTAACAATTAAAATAATCCTAGAAAATCAAAGTAATTATTTAGGGCACTAAAAATACCCAAAAAATTCTAGAAAAATTCTAAAAAATATTTTAGGGCATTTAGAGCTTAAATAAAATATTTTTAATTATTTTTGATAAGTACTTTTCTGATATTTAATTATTCAAGAGAAGGATAATTTAATTTAAACTCAATTAATTTCAATTAAATCCCAAAAATCCAAAAAAATTCAAATAACTCCAAAATTTTAATTTAAGTCAGATTTCGGGACGTTACAAACCAACCCCCCTTAACAGAATCTCGACCCCGAGATTCGAAGCTTAACTAAGGAATAGGTTCGGGAATTCCTTTCTCAAATCTCCTTCGCGCTCCTAGGTGGCCTCACTTTCTGTGTGATTGTTCCACTGAACTTTGCAAAAACGAGTTGTCTTGCTCCTTGTTTTTCGATCCTCTCAGATCCGCAATTTTTATCTGCTGCTCTTTGTAAGTCAAGTCTTCCCAGAACTCAATTGCTTCCAGGGTGTTTATTCGTTAGGCACTCGGAGACACTTCTTGAGTTGCGATACATGAAAGACATTGTGTACTCCTGCTAATGTTTGCGGTAACACTAGTTGATATGCGATTTCTCCCCTGCGGCTCAGCATCTTGAACGGTCCCACATATCGTGGTGCAAGTTTCCCCTTTTTGTGAAACCTCAGACTCCCTTAAGAGGCGAACTCGAGATACACATAATCTTCAGCTCGGCTCAAATCCTGCGGCGATTGTCCGCATAACTCTTCTGCTTTGATCGCGATTTTCAACCTTTCCTTATCGCTATTTGATCTTCTACTTCTTGGAGTATGTCCGGTCCGAAGACACGACGCCACCGCCTCATTCCAATTTAACGGCGTCCTACAAGGTCGACCATACAATGCTTCGAAAGGTGACATCTGAAGGCTAGCCTGATAGCTGTTGTTGTAACTGAATTCGGCATATGGTAAACATTTATCCCAAGATGATGTATATGCCAATGCATAGGCTCTCAACATATCTTCTAATATCTGATTGACTCTTTCTGTCTGCCCATCTGTTTGCGGATGATACGCTATATTGAAGTTCAAGCGGGTGCCCATTGCTGTATGCAATTTATCCCAAAATCTTGAGGTAAATTGGGTACCTCTGTCCGATACTATCTTCTTTGGCACTCCATGCAAGCAAAGAATCCTTGCCATGTATAGCTCTGTGTAACACCCCAATTTTTTGCTTTTCTTGCATTTAAATGGTATTTTGAATTTTTGGGAATTTCTGGAATTTATTTGGATTTATTTGGAATTATTTGGATTTATTTTGAATTAAACCATTTATCAATTAATTAAATAATGGAAAAAGTTAAAATAAAGTTTTGTTGAAAATATTTTATTTGAGTCACAAATGTCTTAAAATATTTTTGAGAATTTTTCAGAATTTTTCGATATTTTTAATGCCTCAAATAAATTATTTTATTTTCGAAATTAATTTTATTCTAAAAGGATTAAAATCCCGATGAACGATCGGGCCGAGTAATCGGGCGTCCGCCTCCGAAAAACCCTAGCCGCACCGCTTCGATCTTCATCCGACGGCCCACGATGCGCCACGCCACCCAATCCTATTCCTCACGGACTCACGCCACCACGACTCCTCCGCGAATTTTGCAACAAGACGGACGCTAAGAGCCCCTATTTAAGGCGCCACCCTCCTCAGAAATTCCTCGGTTTGCGCCAAGACCCAACCAGACACCGACGCCGCCGAGACGCTGCCGCGCCGACGAGCTCGCCAAGTCCCGAGACCATCCGCCGCGATTTTTGACCCGCCCGCCGCCGCCGCCCATCCTCCGCCGCGCCCATGCCACCGCCGGACTTCGGTCGTCGCTTGTCGGGAGTATTACCGCGACGCCGCCGGGAGGACCACGGAAACGCCAGCCGCCGACGCCGCCGTCTTCGCTCTCCGGTCAAGCCGCTGCCAAGACCATCGCTGCCGCCGAGCTCCGTCGACCGTCCGATCTCAATCGACGACCGGATTTCGCCACGTCGTCCCCATAAACAATAACTTCATCTTCTAATCCCCGCCGTTAGATGTAGATCTAAGGGCGCCAGAGTGCCACGCCGCTCCTCATCAGGCATGAGACGCCGACAAGGCGGACCCACATGTCGATCCGCGACTATGTCTCAGACGCATGAGACGCCGACAAAGACGGGCCCACTTGCCACCGACGAACCGTGTGTGACGTCATCACGACGCTGTCTTGACGTCACGGTGGGACCCACTTGTCAGTGAGATAGCCGAGTCGTGCTGATGTCACGATGACGCTATCTTGATGTCAAGACGGAGCCGGTCGGTACGACGCCAAGAAGGTCGCGTGTCACTCTTTGGTGGCGACACGTGTCACGGATGACGCAATAATTAATTTTTTGAAAAAGAAAATATTTATTTAAGTCGGTATATTGATTTTAAATATATTTTGAAAATTCAAATGCTTATAACTTCTGCGTTTTAACTCCGATTTGAGTGATTCCAATTTCTATAAATTTGTAAAATTGTGATCTTTCTGTTTATGAATTTTATTTGAATTTTTGAGCACTGTTTGTCTACTGTTTATTTATTTTATTGTTTTGTGTTACGTTACGTGTAGACGTTGAAGTGCCCGAAGGTTTCGAGGGAGAAGTTCTGACCCAGGAGCAAGTTCAGGACCCGGAACCAGCACTTTTTGAAGGCAAGTTGTGTTTGATCATGTTGAACCTATTAGAGCAAATTATTTTGATTTAAACTATTGCATGCTAATTTGATAGAAATGATTTTGAATAAGTTTTGGGATTAGTTAAATGCCTAAGTTGTCATGCCACCTTGTCATATATAATTGTAGGCCATGAATCTTTTGTCACCCTAGGTTATGGACTAATAGTTGGACATTAATAATTTGCCAACATGGGTTGAGTAGACCAAGTAGTATGCTTAGCCCTCGCCACGGACATTTTGTGATTTTGGAATGCCAAAGTTAATATTGACTTAATGAGATACGGAATGTATTTTGTGAATGAGACATGTGTTATTGTTGATGATGGCACGTGGTGCAATGGTAAAGAACCGGTGGGGAAAATGATTTAGACCGAGGCATGTGGCAAGATTGTTTCGTGGGCCAAGAGTGGCAATCGCGGTCGATTTGGTTTTTCTTATTGGTTTTGGATAATTGAGATCACACTTGGTTAGTCTTGCCTCGGTCAACTAAGGACTTAACCTTGCGAGCATTTGAACTGAGTCTTTCATACAACCACAAGCCCCGTAATGGGACGGGCTTAGCTAAGTAAACCGGGAAATCTATTCTTTGGTACTGTGGTGGTGTGAGGCCCTGAGAAGCGGATGAGAACTCACATGGCGCAAGAGGGGGCCACTGGTGTGGTAACCATCCCTCCAAGGTTCAAACCTTAGCGGGCAAGATTGGGTTTAGATGGAACTTTGGAAAGGCTTCACGGTTATTTGCCTTGGTGGTATTTGACTGTATCTTGTGGGTAAAGTGTATAACCTCTGCAGAGTGTACAACCTATTCAATAGCCGTGCTCACGGTAATGAGCATCGCTCGGTGATTACTGGCCAAGGGTTAGATTTTCATGAAAATGCCTTGTTTATGGAAAATGCTTGGGTTGGTGATGATGAATTTGACTTAGGATGGAAAAATGAATTACAATTGAAATGTTTGTGAAAGCTACTATTCCTACTACTGCTTTTATTTGCTTTGCAATCTATTATCGCTTATTTGAAATGTCAGATCGCATATGAACCATAGCCTATCCTTTGTACTAAGCCATGCATATAGTATATTAGCATTGCATTCATGCATGACTTGCTTTGAGTGCTCAAAGTACTCACCCCACAACAACACAACCTCGCTTGAAGAAGAAGCAACCCCGCCAGAGGAGGAGTTTAGTGAAGAGCCAACGAACTAAGGAGCGAGCCCGATCGGCTTGCTCGTGGCAAATTGGTTGGCGCCACGAGTTTATTCTATTTCATTGCATTTGGATTTTATAATAATTCTTAAATCTGCGAGGCGATCTTTGTAACTTGACCATAAGGTCGATCAACTAGTTTGAGTATTTAATCAAAGTACTTATTATTTCGCTGGTTATGACCGTGATATGTACTAATGTTGAGATGTGTGCACTAGCGTGATCTCGACTAGTGCTGAATACACGAGGGTCCGGATTTGCAAATTCGGGTCCCGACAGAGGTGGTATCGAGCCATACCGACCGTAGGATCGCCCTTAGTTAGAATGGTCGAAGTGAGGATAAAACTATTTTCTAAAAAGCTAAAATGTGCAAAGATGATAATGCAATCTCGACTTACCCTTCTCTCCTTTCATACCCCTGCTGAATTTATCACGCCTCGCTTTGTTTTAAAAATTTCGAGTTTCACGTGAGTGTCCTTTGGCGATGAGGATGATCCACTCTTTTGGTGAGCGCATTAGAGGGCACGCCATGAGCTTTGGCGATGATGCAAGAAATGGGAGGATATGACAGCCGATCTCCGGGGACTACTATGGATCGGGCAGATCGATATTGCCCGATGTCACCATCACGCTTACGCCGAATAGGGCGAGGCGAGTCGCCCCATCCGCATTACAGCCAGGAGGTTGTCATTTGACGCTGGGATTCAGGAGACATCGCGTCTGGCGATGAGGCAGATTGCTCGTACCTACCCCAGGGAGTTGGATGGCACAGTGTTTGGTCACCACCCACGCAGAGACACTCGCTACAACCGAGAGTCCATAGAGGAGGAGGAGGATGCCACGATCACCCACCTGGCCAGATATGTTATCGCTCAAGAGGATGTTATCGACGAGACGGTTCAGGAGCTGCAGAGGTCTCGTGACGAGTTCACGCAGGCGAGGGCGCATCTGTTGCAGACTTGTGAATACTTGGCCCACTCTATCCAGAGGATTGGGGAGCTGGAGACAGCGCTGTACGGACCAGAGCCGGAGCCAGTGCTGGAGCTACACGACCCAGACCCGGAGGAGCCACAGCAGGAGCCGCAGCCAGAGCCAGAGCCAGTGGAAGTGAAGTCGGAGCAAGTGGAAGTGAAGCCCGAGCCTGTGGAGGTCAAGCAGGAACCAGTGGAGGTTGAGCCTGTGCAGGAGGCGCATCCAGCGGAGGATCGTTGGGATAGGTTTGTACCAGCACCAGCACACCCGCCGGTGTATCCACCAGGGAGTTCCGGTGGGGGTTGGCTCGAGGAGTGAGCGTTAGGGTTAGCAGTTGAGACTCCTGCGACGAGTCGCGTCTTGGAATAAGAGTCACCCTTAGAGGCGTTTGACTCCAGAGTGTTAGTTCGATTTGCTTCTTTTATGCTTGTGAGTGATCGGTATGTGTTGCATGGCTCATAGGCATTGTGAGCAACCATACCTCGATATTAATAAAGTAATAAAGTTAGATTTTGTGTTATACCTTTGTCCCCGCATAAGTACTCCATTACTTGTCTATTCTTATTTCCCTCTCGTCTTTAAACCATGGCGCAATCGGCAGATGGTGAACACTCGAGGAAACCAAGGAGGAAATGGGAGTGGTTCACGCTCAGCTGGAAACATCGATGGTGAAGGACAAGGACCTCAACCAGCACCGCCTTTATTGCTGCACAGACCCAGTTAATGCATGCCATGATGCAAATAGATGCAAAGAAGTCACCGCCAAAGTCATAGCCGCCTGTGTTAACGAGTTAACCCAAAGGCAGAGGCCACACTCGAGGCTGTCGGAATTCATGAGGACACGACCGCCTACATTTTCTGGGAATGCCAATCCATTGGAGGCAGATGATTGGCTAAGGACGATAGAGAGAAAGTTGCACATTACCCAGTGTGAAGGAAATGAGAGGGTACTCTATGCCTCTCATCAGCTTGAAGGAACCGCAGTGAATGGTGGAAAACTATCTTTTGGCCGCTCATGAGCACCCACAGACATCACCGGGAGGAGTTCACAATTGCTGACAGCATTACCATGTGCTCAAGGCATCATGGAGCTGAAAAAGGAGGAGTTTAGGGCATCAAGCGGGGCAATCAATCGCTGTCGAGTATCTCAATAAGTTCACGCAACCGCACGCTACGCACTGAGGATGTAGCAACGGATAAGGCCAGCGGTCTCGATTCATGAAGGACTGAATTCAGGACTACAGGTGGGACTCATAACCCACACTTTTCCTGACTTTCAGGAGCTAGTGAACAAGGCGCTGATATTGGAGGACAAGCGCAAGGAGCCGGAGGACAACCGAAGCGCAGGATGGCACAAACAGGAGCACGCCAGAGAGCGCAGCGTTTGAGGGTTGCACCAAACCAGTTCTTCAGATTCCAGCCAAGGAATGTGTCGACATTTGTTACCGACAATAATGAAAAGGGGGCTATGCGCTGGACCCAAACTCGATGGTAACACAAGAACACCCGATGTATATGTGTTCGCTCTCGCGATGGAGATAATACCCTAGTCCTGTGGTTCGAATTATATGTGGCTAACCAATAGCCGATCGATCCTCTGTTTTTGTGCCCCGCCTCCCTTTATATAGTAGAGAAGGGCGGTTACAATATTGAGTCCTACTAGGATACGAAGTAGGGGTCTCTATCCTGAACTCGTATTGGTTTGGATTACAATCATCTCCTGCCCAATACGACTCGGTTTCCTTAACTAAAGTCTATCATGATTCTTTACGCTTCGCTTAACCCGGACAACCCGCAGCCTTATCCAATGACATGGCCCAATTGCTCTCGGCCGGGCTTTATTAGATCGCTCGGTGGACCCCGGATATATATATCCCACAAGAGCCCCGAGTGCTTCATGATCGAGTGCCTTCCAATTCTTGAGCTTTTCGAGTGCTTTGAAAGTGCTTGTCGTCAAGCAAAAAAAGGTCACGAAGAACTCATGAATTTATCTGGAGCTATCTTTGTCCCGGATTACCATGCCGACTGGCACTTTGTATGCTTCAAGCATTTATCTTCAAAAAATCATCTTTGCGGCACCTGACCCCGTTCTTTGAACGCTGTCAGCTTTTGGCCTGGCGTGAGGCATACCGTAAGAGGATGTTGTTTCTGGAGTGATACCCATTTACTCCGTGCGTGACGGATTTTTGGCTTTGGGCCCATCTTGGGGCGTACCACTTGTTAACTTAATCCTTTCTGGACCATCGGCAATTATGTACGTCGGCGCGTCACTGCCCACCCTGCAAATGCTCCCTAGGGCGGTTTCGTGGTTTTGGGAAGGGTGGTGCGAATTCACCAGTATAGAATCGTATTTGCTTCCTTATCAATACGAGCAAATAGAGTGACTTTGTATCGCTTTCTCTTGCCCCTTTGTTCTCCAACTTCTCTTCCTTCATGATCTCCGCCGCTAGGGCTAACTTTTCTCGTCACCCTAGTTTCACGCGATCGCTGGGTTTCTTCATTCAAAGATGCCGCCTCCTTTTCCTCAAGAACCGCTCCTCCTCCGCTTCAACCAAAGATTGGGCAACTTCGTGACGACGGAGGGACTACCGGAGGATTTAGTAGGCATTGGTGTTTTTCCGCCTCGGTGATGCTTGCCGCCGCCACTGCCGGACTGGTCTGCCCCACCCTCTCGTCTTTGAGGAGGTGGTCGCTTTTGAATCCTTTTTTAAGTGCGGGCTTGGTCTTCCCAAGATCCCCTTATTTAGATCTCTACGACCTTGCCGAGTGATTTTTCCTTTGTGCTTAACCTCCCTGTCTGATTAGCGTAGCCCCCGAGCAACGCGAGTTTTTTCCTCAAGCGTGCTTTTAGGCGACTAGACTTTTTTCGTCCTGGGAGCATCGTAATCGGCGGTTTAGAGCACTCGGATCTTAGTCGTGATCGCTGAAAAATAGGAACTGGTTTGCATGCGGGGTTGCACATGTGCAACACTATTAGGTGTAGCCCCCGACTTACTTCTGCTTAATTGAGAAACAATTGAGTAGCAAGTCAATTGAATAAAGAATTACGATACATGATAACGCTTTGAACAAACATCCTCTTGACTAGAGTTGCATGCATAACACTATTAGGTGTAGCCCCGACTTCTTCGCTTAATTGAGGAACAATTGAGTAGCAAGTCAATTTTGGACATCCTATTGAACTTTTTCAAGAATAAAAGCGACGAGTGCTTCTATATTCCATGAGTTGCTAATGATGGCGCCTGCCTTCTCGCTTAAGCTCAGAGGCCCTCGGTCGTATCACCTCGTCAACGCTGTAGGGCCTTCCCAAATTGGAGATAACTTGTGCTCGTGATTCTCGACTCTTTATCGTAACCAAATCGCCTTTGGAGAATGCTCGGTTTGGACGTTTTGCCGTGATATCGTATGAGAGGCTCGAAGGTATCGCCGATCGACCACGGCGATCTCTCTTGCCTCTTCCAATCTGTCAATATCTTCCATCCCGCTTTCTCGACTCGCCCTCCTTGTAGCTCCGGACTCGGGGATCCGAAGGTCAATTCGTAGGCGGGACCGCCTCGAGCCGAGACCGTAAAGAAGGGTGATTGCCCCAGAGATCTGCTTGGAGTGGTTCTAGCCCCAGAGTACCGATGGCGCTTCTTTTACCCATCGGGTGGCGATGGCTTGAGACGGTCGAAGATCCGTGCCTTTAAGCCCCGCAAAGATCATGCCGCTTGCCCTTTCCACCGACCGCTGCTTTTCGGATGAGCCACGGAGGCGGCAAATTTTGATGCCGAGCTTATCGCACCAGCCTTGAAAGTCTTCTCCTCGAATTGGGTTCCATTGTCCGTGATAATCCTGCTTTGGTACGCCAAATCTTACCACAATTTCTTGAAGAATTCTTTGGCCTTGGCATTGTGATTGTAGCCAATCGGTTTTGCTTCTATCCACTTAGTGAATTTATCCACGGCGACAAAGAGGTGGATGAAGCCGCTTTGAGCCTTCTTTTAATGGGCCGACCATGTCGAGCCCCCAGACCGCAAATGGCCAAGTGATTGGAATTGTTTGCGCTTCGAAAGCAGTACGCAGTATTTGGCGAGCAAAAACGGCAACCTTCACAAGTTCGAACGATGTCTTCAAGGTCGGTCACGGCGATCGGCCGAAGAAACCTTGTCGACACGCCTTTGCCCACCAATGTGCTTGACGCCGCGTGATGCCCACAAGTTCCCGAGTGGATTTCGAGTAGCTTCTTTCCTTCTTCTGGCGATATGCATCGCCTTAGAACTCCAGAGGCGCCAAATAACTCTTCTCCTATCATCACGTAGCTCTTGTCTGCGCCGAGATGCGCCTCGCTTCGCTCGGTTTTCTCGAAGTTCGCTCTTCAATAGGTAATTGAGAAAAGGAGCCGCCCATGCAGGCCGATGACTAGGACCTCCTCTTCGTTAGATCTCTTCCGACTTGTTCGCTTCCTCGCTTTTGGCTTACCGAGGGTTTGTAGATTTCTCAACAAAAACCCCTACGGCGATGGCCCGAGTGGAGCCCAATTTTGCTAATTCATCCGCTTCGTTGTCACGGCGGAGCACATGAATGAGCTCCACCACAAACTTGTCTTCAAGCTTCCGTACCTCTCGGCGGTATGCCGTCATGATGTCCTCGACACATGACCAATCTTTTGGACTTGATTGATCACCAAAGATGGAGTCTCTCGAATTGTTAGCCGAATACCCAGAGATATCGCGATCGCGAAGTCCGTGGATGAGTGCTTCAGACTCGGGGCGTTGTTAGATGTCGAAGTGAATCGCAAGACGATTTTAGGCGCCACCGTTGGAGAGATGAGGACCACGCCTGCCTCGCGCCACTAAGCATGAGAGATCCGTCAAGTACATTGTCCAATATTCCAGCTCTTCAACGCTTGTTGGTGATTGCACTCTATCCATTCTGCAGTGAAATCGCAAGTACTTGGGATTTTACCGCCGTCCGTGGCCTAAAGGATACTTCAAAGGCCCCAAGCTCGATTGCCCATTTTATATCCTCCTGGCTTCCTTTGTGAAGTATGTCCCCAAGCGAAAAGTGGTAACCACCGTGATTGAATGCTCTTGAAAGTAGTGCTTGAGTTTATGGAGGTAAGCAACACGGCGATATTAGTTTTTGTACTTGTGGATAGCGTACCTTGGACTCTCCCAATACCTCGCTTATGAAGTAGACAGCCTCTGTACTTTTTGGAGGTGCCCTTCTTCCTTCCGCTTACCACAATTGCCGCTACCGACTACATGAGTTGTTGCGGCGATGTAGAGCAAGAGGGCTCTTCCGCATTGGAGGAACCAAAGACGGTGGAGATGACAGAACGCCTTCAATTCTTCAAGGCTCTTTGTGCTTCAAAGGTCCATTGAAAATTACCTTGCTTCTTGAGAAGTTTGAAAAAGGCATCCCCGCGACCCCAATCGAGATGAATCTGCCGAGTGCCACCATGCATCCAAAGGAGCTTTTGGACGCTCTTTCGATTGGTGGAGGCTTCATCTTCAAATTGTATTGATTTTCTCTCGGTTTGCCTCGATGCCTCGCTAGAAACAATGAATCCGAGTAATTTCCTGACGGACTCAAGACGATTTTTCGTGGTTGAGCTTCATTTTGTAGGCCCTTAGGCTTTCAAAGGTTTCGCTAAGTCGATATTAGGTCTTCCTTGCCCGAGATTTGACGACAACGCTATCAACGTATGCTTCCACATTGCGCCCGATCCGAGAATGAAAACACCGCCAGATTATGCTTGGTAAGTCGCGCCATTGTTCTTCGCCGAATGGCATTGTGACGAGCAAAAGGTCCGAACGGAGTGATGAATGATGTCTTGATGCAATCTTCTTCTTTAGCCAACTGTGATATCCCGAGTAGGCATCCAGAAAGCTGAGGAGTTCACAGCCCGCCGTGGAATCTACCACCTGGTCAATACGAGGCAACCCGAAAGGATCTTTCGGGCAGGCCTTGTTGAGATCGGTATAATCAACGCACATGCGCTTAGCTTTTATTCTTTTGCTAACAAGCACGGGTTCGCCACCAACCGATGGTACACTTTTTATAAAGCCTGCTGCTAACAGCTTCGTGATTTCCTCCTTGATGGCCTCTTTCCTGTCTTGAGCGAACCTTCGGAGCCGCTGTTTGATGGGTTTGGCCTTTTCGTCCACGTTCAAGGAGTGCTCGATCACCTCCACAGGAACACCGGCATGTCGGATGGTTTCCACGCCAAGATGTCCCTGCTAGCCCGGCGAAGGTGACGAGCGCCCTCCTATTTGGCGGAGAGACCTGCCCCAATCAAAGTCGCTCTGTTGGAGTTGATGGATCAAGGATTACCTTCTTGGTTCCCTCATCGCTTCAAACTTGTCTTGGCCTCGCTTTCTTGACCGGTACTTCTCCTTCATCTTCTTGATATGCGTCACCGCACGGATCTTCATTTTGTCGCTTGCTATCTCTTGAGCTTCACCATCTCACAACTTTCTTTATCGCATTTAACGAGCGCGCTTGACATCGCCATGAACAGAGATTATACCCCTTGGTCCCGCATTTTCGGGATGAGGTAGGTATAATGTGGCACGGCCATGAATCTGCCAGCCGGCCTACCTGCACGGCGGATATGCCGTCCGGAAGTCACCACCTCGGTTAAGGTATTCCATCCGAAATTATCCTTGGTTCCAAACGTGACCGGCAAGGTGATTTGGCCAAGTGGAATGGAAGAAGTTCCGGGGATTACCCCATGGAAGGGTGATGAGCCCCGCTTCAACTCGAAGCGAGGAATCTTTATCTCGTCGAAAGTCTTGGAGAAGAGCACATTGAGTCCACTTCCTCCATCGACCAAAGACCTTCTTGAGCTTGACGCTGCGAACCATCGGGTCCAATACCGCCGAAATCTTCCGGTACGGATGTGGTCCGGATGGTCGAGCGGCTAAAGGTTATGGGGACCTCGACCATTTGAGGTAATCGAGGTACAACCGCACGATGGCGTTGACGCTTTTTCCGTGAGCTTCGCTTCGCTTTGACTCATAGGCCATCGACCCCCGAGATGTAATTGAGTTCTCGCTCCATCTTTTGATATTCTCCGTCGTCATCTTCGTGGGGATCTTGCTTCTTCTTCTTTCTTCCTTTGCTTCGCTTTTGGCGTGTCGCCTCGACTCTCCGCAAACCTCCTTAAAGTGAAACAATCCTTCGCCAATGTTTACTATTTGGGTGAAAGGGACATATTGCCTCCATCACCGTGTCATAATTGTCGGTCCGTGGCGCGCGCCGCCGGTCTTGCTTTGGTCGCCGCCACTATTTCTTCGGCTTCCGCTTTACACACGTTGTCTTGTTGACTCCAGTAATCCTTTTTATCCTTCCGACGCTGGTGATCATCTTGTCGCTCGCTAAAGCATCCGAGGCCATTGCATACCGATCCGCCACCAAACATCTCCCTTACGGATGGCGCTTCCGACATCTTTTGATCGGTCGGGTCGTTGACGCCTTTCCGAATGTCATGATGATCGCTGCCTCCGAAATGTCCCCGATCAGATTCTTCTTCGCATGAAGCGCCGGATGAATTCTCGAGCGCCTCGCTCTTCTTTTGGCGGTTGGTATAGATCCCATCGTGTTCCGTGTCGCCAGAAGTGCCCTGAAAATTGGTGATGAAATGCTCACAGAGTTCCTCCCAGAGTCTATGGAATTTACCGGAGCCCCGTGAGCCATGCTTGAGCCAAGAGGTGAGCATGACCGGAGGTAGTTAGCCATCACATTGTGATTTCCCCGGTGCCATGATCGCAAGGGAATAAACTTGGAGCCAAGCCTCCAGATCTCTTTCTCCGTCAAATTTGGTGATGCTTTTGGGTTGAATCCTCGGCCAAACCACTCGGCGGGCGTGGTGAAAGCCCGATGCCCTCAATAGGGCCATTGCCTCGCTTTGTGGAGAACGCCGGTGAGGCGACTTCGCTCGCGACCTTCTCCTTCTCCTCCGTCGTGGTAGCGGAGGTTTCGACGGTCTTCGCTCGTCGTGGGCCAATGCCAAACGCTCATAGTTATCTTCGCGCCGCGTGCTCTTCATCTTCGCGATCATATTTTCTGGCGTTCAAATCTGCACGGAGGTCCCGGCCAATGCTGTGTCGAGCGTCCTCTCCTCGTTGAAGCTCCGCCGTGGCGATCGCGGGTCAGATATCGCTTTACCCCGAAAGCGATGAGATGAGTACGGATGGCGCTTTTCTCTTGGTGCCTCTTGGTGCCGCTGAATTGCCGCCGCCGCAACCATAGCCTCGAACTTGGGCTACGATCGAGCGGCCCGCTATCCGTCCGAGCAAAGGTGCTAAGGTGTCGAGGAGCGCCTTGGAGGCGACGATGTTCTCATGGAGGGTATGGAAAACCGATCGTTCCCCACCCTTGTCTCGCAAGATTTCTTCATTCACGCTTCGCCTCAGGCCGGAGGAGTCTCGCAGGGTTTTCTTGATGATGATGGTTTTCTCCGTAGTTTTTGCCGCATCCTTTATGAGAGTCCGCTTCAATCACGAAAATGCTTTGAAAGCTTGGAGAATTTCCTACCTCTCCTTCGAATCGGAGGTGCAGGAAAACGGAGTGCGCCGACACGTGAATCCGAGTGGTTTTCTTGTATATTCGACCACTCGGTTCTTTAGCCAATCCCGACTCGAGACGGGATCGTCCTCCTGGCTTATCGCCCAAGGACAGATGGCCATTCCTTCTCCCGATCCGAGTGACTGGTCGGCTAAGAGGACCTCAGAATTGGTTCCAGATCGGAACTGATCCGAATCCGAGAGGGAAAGATAGCCAAAGTTATCGACGACGAAGTCCAGGCTTCCGAAACGAAATACCTGAGCCGGCGCGAAGGTGGCCATATTTCTGAAGACTGCCATCGAGCTTGCTGCGATTGATCCTAACGCAGCCCCTACCTGGCGCGCCAACCGCCGACGCTTGTTACCGGCTAATAATGAAAAGGGGCTACGCTACTGACCCAAACTCGATGGTAACACAAGAACACCCGATGTATACAGTGTTCGCTCGCGATGGAGATAATACCCTAGTCCCGTGCTCGAATTATATGTGGCTAACCAATAGCCGATCGATCCTGTTTTTGTGGTGCCCCACCCTCCCTTTATATAGTAGAGAAGGGCGGTTACAATATTGAGTCCTACTTGACATCTAAGTAGGGTCTCTATCCTGAACTCGTATTGGTTTGGATTACAATCATCTCCCGCCCAATACGACTCGGTTTCCTTAACTAAAGTCTATCACGATTCTTACGCTTCGCTTAACCCGACAACCCGCAGCCTTATCCAATCGGATGGCCCAATTGTTCTCGGTCGGGCTTTATTAGATCGCTCAGTGGACCCCGGATATATATATCCCACGTAATGTGATGACGACGCCACCGCCGCGTACTAAGACCCTGCCGGACAAAATTTCCAGACACCAACACCGGGCTAGGAATGCAAATAGGGAGCGAAGAATTTACGCTAAACGTTGTTTTATCTGTCATGAGCCAGGGCATTTTGCCAATTACTATCCTAAGAAGGGAGGAGGAGTGACACCAGTTCGCTTCAATCTTGGAACTACTCCAACGAAGGCACCCGCGTCAGGAGCAAGCCGTGGAGCTACACAATCTGGAGCTGCCACACAGACTGTGGTAAGAGGCAGAGTCAATCATGTCACCGCCGATGCAGTGCAGAATACATCGGACGTCAGATCGGGTAAGTTATCGGTCAACTCGACTGCAACAGCTTTTATTTGATTCTCGAGCTTCAGATTCGTTTATATCTCGGATTTTTGCTGTGAACAATGGGTTGAAAATGGTGAACCTTAGGCATGTATTGCTAGTACAATCCCCGGGATCAGAACTCCGATCTGATGTAGGATGTTCTGGGGTAAAGTTGCTTATAGATGGAACAGAGTTCCTAGCAAACTTAGTGGTGTTAGATACCCAGACCCTAGATGTTATTTTGGGAATGGATTGGTTGTCTAAACACAAGGTTGTATTAGACTGTGGATGAAGAGTCATATCAGTCGAGAGTCCTTGTGGGAGAAAAATAGAGTTTCAGGCAACTGCCGTTCGGGATGGACAGTTGATGGTCAATAGTGTGAAGGCCGTTAGCATAGAAGATGTGCCAGTTGTCAGAGAGTACCCGGATGTATTTCCATAGGATTTACCTGGGATGCCACCAGACAGGGACATAGAGTTTGTAATCGAGTTAGTACCGAACACTCGATAGCTTAAGAGACCTTATCGGATGTCAACCGATGAGCTGGTCGAAATGAAGAAGCAGATTGAGGAATTATTGGATAAGGGATTTATTAGACCTAGTTCGCCGCCATGGGGAGCACCGGTTCTGCTTTGTCAAGAAGAAGGACGGAAGTTACCGGATGTGTGTGATTATCGGCATCGAATGAAGTCACTATCGAGAATAAGTACCCACTACCCAGATCGATGACCTATTTGATCAGCTTGAGAGGAGCCGAGTTTTCTCCAAAATTGACCTAAGATCAGATATCACCAAATGAAGATTCGACGGAGGATGTGCAAGACCGATTTTCGGCCAAGATATGGACATTACGAAGTTTACGCTATGTCTTTTGGTTTGACAAATGCACCGCATATTTCATGAACATGATGAACAAGGTTTTCATGGAATACTTGGATAAGTTCGTTGTTGTATTCATAGATGACATTCTAGTTTACTCCAAGACCGTGGAAGAGCATGCAGAGCATCCGGCTAGTTCTCGAGAAGTTAAGAGAGCAAAGAACTTTTCGCTAAGTTTAGCAAGTGTGACTTCGAAGAACAAGGTGGAATTTCTTGGACATGTGGTGACCGCCAAGGAGTCGCAGCTTGACCCAAGTAAGGTGGAAGCAAGTGTTGCATTGGGAGCCACCCAAGACGGTGACTCAAACCGTAGTTTCTTGGAATGGCCGGTTATTACCGCCGATTTATTGAAGGATTCTCAACGATTGCGTAGACCTCTTACGCAATTGTTGAAAAAGGAGAAGAAGTTTACATGGACGCCGGAATGTGAGCGGAGTTTTCGTGAGTTGAAGAAACGCTTGACCACGGCACCAGCAGTTAGTACTACCGGATTTAAGCTTTGAGTTTTGATATATACTGTGATGCATCGCGCCAAGGACTAGGATGCGTGTTAATGCAGAGCGTAAAGGTCGCTATGTATCGGCCAAGGCGCTTGAGGCCGCATGAGGAGAACTACCCAACACATGACTTGGAGTTAGCAAACAGAGTGCATGCTTTGAAGTTATGGCGGCACTATCTAATTGGAAACAGATGTGAGGTGTACACGGACCATAAGAGTCTTAAATATATATTTACTCAATCGGACTGAACATGAGGCGAGGAGGTGATTGGAATTAATTAAGGATTACAACTGGGATTCATTATCACCCCGAAAGCCAATGTGGTGGCCGATGCTTTGAGCCTAAAAGCCATTCGGTGAATATGTTGGTGGAAGCAAGTCAGGTCGAGCTATGCAAGGAATTTGTACCCAAGGGATTCGTAGCCGCTTTAGAGGTGAAGCCTACCTTGGAAGATCAAATTCGTGAGGGATAGAAGGATGATGTCAAGATTCAAAGAATTAAGTCCAAAATGGAGGAAGGCAAGGCGAAGGATTTCAAGTCGATGAGCAAGGTACATTGTGGATTAAAATCGATATGCGCATCAAGACAAGAAGGAGCCAAGCAAATGATTTTGGAGGAAGCCCATGATTCCAAGTACTCTATTCATCCGGAAGCGCTAAGATGTATCAAGATCTCAAGGAAAGATTTTGGTGGCCAAGCATGAAGCGTGAAGTTGCAGAGCATGTTATGCAGCGACATATGCCAAAGAGTCAAAGCAATGCATCAAAGGCCACAGGATGCTGCAGCCCATCAAGATACCGAGTGGAAATGGGAAGAAATCGGAATGGATTTCATTACCGGTTTATCGAGGACCCGCATGGTATGACTCCATGTGGGTTATAGTGGACCGCTTGACAAAGGTCGCCCACTTTATACCAAAGAAGACTACCTATTCGGGGACCGCTTAGCGTAATTGTATATGTCAAGGATTGTGTGTTTGCATGGAGTTCAAGAAAATTGTATCGACAGAGGTACTCGGCTTTACCTCAAGATTTTGGGATAAATTGCATGAGGCTCTAGGGACCCGTCTGAACTTCAGTACCGCGTATCACCCGCAGACGGACGGGCAAACAGAAAGAGTTAATCAGATACTGGAGGACATGTTGAGGGCATGTGCACTGGCTTATACAACTTCGTGGGACAAGTGCTTGCCGTACGCCGAGTTTAGCTATAACAACAGCTACCAGGCAAGTTTGCAGATGTCGCCATTTGAAGCACTATATGGAAGACCCGCTTAACGCCGCTGAATTGGAATGAGACCGAGGGCGCTATATGTTCGGGCCGAACATTCTTCAAGAAGTCAAGAGCAGTAGCCATGATCAGGGAACGGTTGAAAATTGCGCAATCAAGACAGAAGAGTTATGCCGATAATCGCCGCAGGGATTTGAGCTTTGAGCCTGAAGATTTTGTGTATCTCAGAGTTACCCCACTCAAAGGAGTTAAGAGGTTTCACACTAAAGGGAAGTTAGCGCCAAGATATGTTGGCCCATTTAAGATATTAAGTCAGAGAGGTGAAGTAGCGTGATCACCGGAGTTACCACAGCCTCTAGCAGTGTGCATGATGTGTTCCATGTGTCACAATTAAAGAAATGTCTCCGAAAGTGCCGAAGAGCAGATGACGTTAGAGTCGGTCGAGCTGCAGGAGGATTTGACTTATAAAGAGTACCCGGTGAAGATCTTGGACACGATGGATCAAGAAAAGAAGAAACAAATCGACCCATTTTTGCAGAGTTCAGTGGAGTAACCATTCCGAGAGTGAAGCCACCTGGGAGCGCGAAGAGGACCTGAAGAAGGAATTCCCTAACCTATTCCTTAGTCAGCCCTGAATCTCGGGGTCGAGATTCCGTTAAGGGGGGAGGTTTGTAACACCCCAATTTTTTGTTTTTCTTGCATTTAAATGGTATTTTGAATTTTTGAGAATTTCTGGAATTTATTTGGATTTATTTGGAATTATTTGGATTTATTTTGAATTAAACCATTTATCAATTAATTAAATAATGGAAAAAGTTAAAATAAAGTTTTGCTGAAAATATTTTATTTGAGTCACAAATGTCTTAAAATATTTTTGAGAATTTTTCCAAAATTTTTCTGATATTTTTAAAGCCTCAAATAAATTATTTTATTTTCGGGAATTAATTTTATTCTAAAAGGATTAAAAATCCGATGAAAAGATCGGGTCGAGTAATCGTATGCGGCCCGCCCGAAAACCTTAGCGCCAAATTGCTCGATCTTCATCCGACGGCCCACGATGCGCCACGCCACCCAATCCTATTCCTCACGGACTACATGCGCCACGACTCCTCATGAATTTTGCAACCAAGACGGACGCCTAAGAGCCCCTATTTAAGGCGCCGCCACCCCCTCTGTGTTCCTCGGTTTGCGCCAAGACCAACCAGACACCGTGACGCCGCCGAGACGCCGCCGCCAGACGAAGCTCGCCAAGTCCCGAGACCATCCGCCGCGATTTTTGACCCGCTCCGCTGCCGCCGCTCATCCTCCGCCGCCGCTTATGCCACTGCCGGACTCGGCAGCAAGGTTGCCAAGGCCGGGAGCATTACCAAGACGCCGCAGAGGACCACGGAAACGCCGGCGCGACGTCGCCGCTTTCGCTCTCCGGCTGCGGCCGCCGCACCATCGCCGCTGCCGAGCTCCGCCGACCGTCCGATCTCCAATCGACGACCCGGATTTCGCCACGCCGCCCCATAAACAAGAAACTTCATCTTCTAATCCCCGCCGTTAGATGTAGATCTAAGGGCGGTAGAGTGCCACGCCGCCCTCATCGCGCATGAGACGCCGACAAGGCGACCCACATGTCGGGCCGTGACTGCAGTCAGACGATGAGACGCCGACAAAGACGGGCCCACTTGCCACCGCACGCACCGTGGTGACGTCATCACGACGTCGGCCGACGCCACGGGTGGGACCCACTTGTCGCTGAGATAGCCGAGTCGCGGCCGATGTCACGATGACGCTATGCCGATGTCAAGACGGAGCCGCCAGGTACGACGTCAAGAAGGCCGCGTGTCACTTTTGGTGGCTACACGCGTCACGGATGACGAATAATTAATTTTTGAAAAAGAAAATATTTATTTAAGTCGGTATATTGATTTTAAATATATTTTGAAACTTCAAATGCTTATAACTTCGCTTTTAACTCCGATTTGAGTGATTCCAATTTCTATAAATTTGTAAAATTGTGATCTTTCTGTTTATGAATTTTATTTGAATTTTTGAGCACTGTTTGTCTACTGTTTATTTATTTTATTGTTTTGTGTTACGCTACGCGGTAGACGTTGAAGTGCCCGGGTTTCGAGGAGAAGTTCTCCCCAGAGCAAGTTCAGACCCTAACCAAAGACTTTTTGAAGGCAAGTTGTGTTTGATCATGTTGAACCTATTAGAGCAAATTATTTTGATTTAAACTATTGCATGCTAATTTGATAGAAATGATTTTGAATAAGTTTTGGGATTGTCAGATGCCACCTTGTCATATATAATTGTAGGCCATGAATCTTTTGTCACCCTAGGTTATGGACTAATAGTTGACATTAATAATTTGCCAACATGGGTTGAGTAGACCAAGTAGTATGCTTAGCCCTCGCCACGTGACATTTTGTGATTTTGGAATGCCAAAGTTAATATTGACTTAATGAGATACTGGAATGTATTTTGTGAATGAGACATGTGTTATTGTTGATGATGGCACGTGGTGCAATGGTAAAGAACCGGTGGGGAAAATGATTTAGACCGAGGCATGTGGCAAGATTGTTTCGTGGGCCAAGAGTGGCAACTCAAGGGTCGATTTGGTTTTTCTTATTGGTTTTGGATAATTGAGATCACACTTGGTTAGTCTTGCCTCGGTCAACTAAGGACTTAACCTTGCAGCATTTGAACTGAGTCTTTCATACAACCACAAGCCCCGTAATGGGACGAGCTTAGCTAAGTAAACCGGGAAATCTATTCTTTGGTACTGCGTGGTGGTGTGAGGCCCTGAGAAGCGGATGAGAACTCACATGGCGCAAGAGGGGGGCCTGGGTGTGGTAACCAGTCCTCCAAAGGTTCAAACCTTAGCGGCAAGATCTGGGTTTAGATGGAACTTTGGAAAGGCTTCACATTGTTATTTGCCTTGGTGGTATTTGACTCATCTTGTGGGTAAAGTGTATAACCTCCGCAGAGTGTACAACCTATTCAATAGCCGTGTTTCACGGTAATGAGCATCGCTTCGGTGATTACGGCCAAGGGTTAGATTTTCATGAAAATGCCTTGTTTATGGAAAATGCTTGGGTTGGTGATGATGAATTTGACTTAGGATGGAAAAATGAATTACAATTGAAATGTTTGTGAAAGCTACTATTCCTACTATCGCTTTTATCGCTTTGCAATCTATTACTGCTTATTTGAAATGTCAGATCGCACATGAACCATAGCCTATCCTTTGTACTAAGCCATGCATATAGTATATTAGCATTGCATTCAGGCATGACTTGCCGAGTGCTCAAAGTACTCACCCCACAACAACACAACCTCGCTTGAAGAAGAAGCAACCCCGCCAGAGGAGGAGTTTCAGAAGAGCCAACGAACTAAGGAGCGAGCCCAATCGGCTTGTTCGTGGCAAATTGGTTGGCGCCACGAGTTTATTCTATTTCCGCCGCATTTGGATTTTATAATAATTCTTCGCTCTGCGAGGCGATCTTTGTAACTTGACCATAAGGTCGATCAACTAGTTTGAGTATTTAATCAAAGTACTTATTATTTCGCTGGTTATGACAAAGGATATGTACCAATGTTGAGACTGTGGCACTAGCGTGATCCTCGACTAGTGCTGAATACACAGAGGGTCCGGATTTGCAAATTCGGGTCCCGACACTCTGCCAACTTATCTCCTGAATAGGTTGTCTTTACCGGTATGAAATGTGCAACTTTTGTTAAACGATCTACTATGACCCATATGGAGTCATAACCTCCTTGCGTCCTTGGCAATCCAGTGATAAAATCCATTCCGATTTCCTCCCATTTCCACTCTGGTATTTTTAATGGTTGCAGTAGTCCTGCTGGCTTCTGATGCATAGCTTTGACTCACTAACACACATCATATAGTGCTACGTGCTCAGCAACCTCTCTCTTCATATTTGGCCACCAGAACCTCTCTTTAAATCTTGGTACATTTTTGCACTTCGGTGATTCAATACCGAGTCGTGAGCTTCCTCCAAGATAATCGCTTTAACTCCTTTTTGTTAGGTACACAATGCGCTCTTTCATCCACAACGTGCCTTGATCATCCAAATTAAATTCCTTTGCTTGGCCTCCTCCATTTTGGATTTGATTCGCCGATCTTCTCATCATTCTTCCGACCTTCCCTAATCTGATCCTCCAAGGTAGGCTTTACTTCTAAAGCCGCTACGAATCCTTACGGAACAACCTCTAATTTCAACCTCTGAAGGTCCTTGCACAATTCTGCCCGACTCTCTTCTACCAACATGTTTAAGCTATGGCTCGTCCGACTCAAGGCATCAGCCACTACATTGGCTTTACCGGGGTGATAATGAATCCCCATATTATAGTCTTTAATCAGTCTAACCACCTTCTTTGCCTCATGTTCAGGTCGGATTGGGTGAAAATGTATTTAAGGCTTTTATGGTCTGTATACACCTCACATCTATTACCAATAAGATAGTGACGCCATATCTTTAATGCATGCACCACTACCGCTAATTCTAGATCATGCGCCGGGTAATTCCTTCATGTGGCCTTAATTGCCTCGATGCATAGGCTACTACCTTCCATTTTGCATCAATACGCATCCAAGCCCTTGGCGTGATGCATCGCAAAGAAATATCAAAACTCGTGCACATCCGTTGAACTAACACCGTGTCAAGTCATTTTTCTTTAATTCCTGAAAGCTTTACTCACAATCCGGTGTCCACACAAATTTCTTCTCTTTCTTTAGCAATTGCGTAATTGTCCTGATAATTGTCGAAAACCCTTCTATAAATCAAGGGAATACCCACCATCCCAAGAAAACTTTGAATCACAGAATCGCTTTCACGGTTCCCAATGCAAGATCTATCTCAACCTTGCTTGGGTCCACTGCATTCCTCGGTCATTACATGCCCTAGAATTCTACCTTGCTCTTCCGTAAGTCGATTTATCAATTTTATGATAGTTGTTGCTCCCTTAACTTCTCTAACACTAATCTCAAATGTTGGGCATGCTCTTCATCCATCCTAGAGTAAACCAGAATATCGTCTATGAATACGACCACAAATTTATCTAATTATTCCATAAATACTTTGTTCATCAAATTCATAAAATATGCTGGCGCATTTGTCAATCCAAACGACATAACAGTGAACTCATAGTGCCCATATCTTGAAGAAAATGCAGTCTTGGGTATGTCCTCTGTCTTGATTTTCAACTGGTGGTATCCTAACCTAAGGTCAATCTTGGAGAATACTCTTGCTCCTATTAATTGATCAAAAAGATCATCTATCCGGGGTAACGGGTATTTATTCTTTATCGTCACTTCGTTAAGCGCACGATAATCTACACACATCCGAAAGCTCCCATCCTTCTTCTTAACTAATGTAATCGGCGCTCCCCATGGTGACGAGCTCGGCCTGATGAATCCTTTTTCCAATAACTCCTCAATCTGTTTCTTCATCTCAACCAACTCTTCGGTGGACATCCGATATGGTCTCTTTGCTATCGGTGCTGTTCCAAGCACTAAATCAATTACGAACTCTATGTCCCTGTCTGGTGGCATTCTCGGTAACTCCTCAGGAAAAACGTCCGGGTACTCACTGACCACTGGTACATCCTTCAAACTGATGGTTTCTAAACTGTTTACCAACAACTGCCTTTCTCGAACTGCCGTTGCTTGAAATTCCACTTTTCTACCATCAGGGCTCTCAATAGACACAACTCTTCACCCGCAGTCTAATACGGCATTATGCTTAGTCAACCAATCCATTCCTGTGATAACATCCGTGGTTTGGGTATCTAATATAATAAGGTTCGCTAGAACTCTACCCCTTTATTAATAGTTAACCCCGTAACATCCGACCTTAGAGCGGAGTTCGATCCGTGATTGGACTAGAAGTGTACTTTTAAGGTTAACAATATCCAGATCATTTGTCACAAAGAAAATCTCGAGAAACGAACGAATGTGAAGCTCCGAATCGAATAACACCGTAGTCGGCATCGAGTTGACAAGGAACTTACCGAGCACGACGTCTGTGGCATTCTCGACTTCGCTCATGAAATGTGATTAATCCCGCCGCGTGAATGCTTGCGGTGTGGCTCCAGCTTGGGTAGATCTCGACTTCCTCCTCGGCGTGAGTTTTAGCCGGCGTGTTTCCTAAGTTGAAACGCACCGTATCACCCTTCCTTCTTTGGGCACACATTGGCTAAATGCCCGCCTCATTGCAATTGTAGCGCCGTCTTCCCGACATCCGCCGGTTCCTCCGCTCGATTAATAGTCCCGACCGAGTCTGGGGTTTGTCTCGCTGGTCTCAAAGATTGGCGGCGATGTCCGCACATCGCTTCCTGTTGGAACCTAGAGAACTGCGGGGTATCATCCTTGGTTTCTCACGCCATGGCGCCCTCCTTGTTTGTGCCATGCGGCGCTTATGATTATCATCCAGCCCTTGCGCTTGTCTTCCAAAGATGAGCGCCTTTATTAACCAAATCTTGAAAATCGGGAAAGGTGTGGGTAATCAACCCCACATGCAAACCAATGTTGAGTCCTTCATAAAGCAGATCGCTTAGCCTTGTCCAAGGCCACGCCCTCCCGGGCGAAGCGCGCAAGTTGAGTGAACTTATTTAAATAATCAGCCACGGACTGACCTCCTTGCTTCAGCATTCTAAATTCTTCCTTCTTTAGCTCCATGATACCTTCTGGTACGTGGTATTGACGAAAGGCTATGGTGAATTCTTCCCAGGTGATTTCCTGTGGGTTTTCTTGCGATGCACAGTAGTTTTCCCACCACTCAGCTGATGAGAGGCATAAAGCACCCTCTCATTTCCATCACACTGTGTTATATGCAGTTTCCTCTCGATGGTCCTCAACCAATCATCTACCTCTAACGGGCTAGCATTGCCTGAGAAAGTAGGCGGACGTGTCCTCATAAACTCGGATAATCTCGAGTAGGGACATGGCCCATTGTTAATAGCTTGATTGTTGGCGGCTGCTTGGTTGTTGATTTGCTGTACAGTGGCCATCATTGTCTGCATCAATTGAGTTTGAGCTGCAAGGAAGGCTCCCAAATTCTGCATGTCAACCGGCGGTGCTGCCTGTGGTGGTGGTGTATTGCTCTGACTACCTCCTTGACGTGAACCACTGCCTCCGGCTCCGATGTTGCGAGTATTCACCATCTGCTGATTGCTTCGACGGTTTAGAGATGAGAGGGAAGGAATAGGCAAGTAGAAGAACTTACATGGGGAAACAGGTGTAACTTAAATCCTTAACATCCATTCAAAGATAATAAATGGGTATGGTCGCTTACAAGGGCCTAAGGGCCTTGCAACCATACCAGCAATCACAGCATCAAACCAAATTGTTCATTACAATAGCATGGCGCAACTAAGTTTGAATTTTAAAGATGCGACTCATAACAATTGAGTCTCAACGCAAAAATCCCAACAACTACCCACCCAACGAACTCACCATCCACCATCCCGTCACACTCGCCTATCACGCTCATCGACGGTGAGCCGGCATTGGGGCAACCGATCCCCATACCCTCCCACCGTGTCAGCTGGGGCTCCACTAGCTATCGATCCTCCGTGCAGGCTCGCCTCCTCCTCCTCGCCTCGTCCTCGCCGCCAAGCTCCATAACGGCCTCCGCCCCGACCGTAGAGGGCCACCTCAAGCTCGGCGATCCTCTGCACAGCGTGCATCCTGGTCTCTCACAGGGCAACCTTGGTCTCCTCCAAAATACGGTACACACACCGCAGCTCCACAAGAGTAGCGCCCATGACCTCCTCTTGAGCCGCCGAACTGCCCAAGTGTACGACGGCAGCGTGGCTGCCTCCAGCTCCAAGCGCCTCGAGGGGTCCACCCGTCAAGGGTGCACACGAAAGCAAGGTCCCACAACTCGGGTCAGAGTCCTCGCTAGGCTCGTTGGTGTCGAGCCCTAGTGCCACCTCTACCTCGTTGTCTCTAACCCATGGGGTCTAATTATCAGTTGGCACGAGTTAGGGCCAGTTCAAATAGAGAAACATGCTTTCCTATTTAGAAAATGGATTTTCTCAATTACCAGCCATTTTCCAAACCGAGATCATTCAAACTTTAATATCTTTGGAATTTCAATTCCAAATCCAATGAGATAAACTTCTAAATTCATCTAAAATCCTTAAGTTTCAGAATATGCAAAAATACTTAATTTTGAACCTCGTTTTGAATTAATTGAATTTAAATTGGTATAAAGCCTAATATGGACACTATTCAAGATATATGAAAACTATAACTCCTAAAATACTCAAATAAATTTTAATATGTTCTTGAGTATATAAGCCTCTCATTTATGTAAATATATTTATATTTGAACCTAGTTTGAATTAAATTTGTGAATAGGACATTATTCAATGCATCAAGATTCAAATAATAATAATTAATGCATAAAAAACTAAAATATAATGAAACTAATTCCTAAGTTCTGTTAACACCATAATACCCTTGTTTATGCAAAAAGTATTTGTTTAAATTTGAACCAAGTTTGCAATTAATCTTGCTCTGAATATACATATGATTAGTACGAAAATAAAACCTATAAATATGTGCAAATGTAAAAGAAACCAATTTATAAATACTCTATAGAGCCTAGCTATCCAATCCTGCAAAAAATATTTAATTTTTCACTTAATTTAAACCGAATTCCTAGTTAAGAATTACTTCTCATATACAAAAAGCTAAAATATGAGTAACTATTACCATTAGATATTAGTTCATGAAAAACTAGTTCCTAAATGTCCTATATGATTAGACCACCTAACATAGTAAAAATCATCATAATAGGTCATAATTTGCACTTAGCCTCTTAATCAAGTTATACTTTCATGTAATAGATATACTTGAGGATTTAAAATATAAACAAATAAATATAAATAAGATGCCATAAATTAATATTAGATCATATGGAACTAGTCTCAAAACAATTTGAGAGTCAAGAACATAAAAGTCTGCAAAAGACCTAATGTTTCATTTAAGTCTGAAATAAGTTCATAATAGATTTCATTATCTAAGTGCATGAAAACTGAAACAACAATAACATTCACAAATAAAAGCTAAAATATGCAAAACTAGTTTCAAGACACTTTTGAAGATAAGACCTGCTAATGCTACAAAAATGGTCGTATATCTATGTAAATTGCAGCTACAAATCTAAAACGAAATCTAACCTCTTATAGTACATAATTTAAAAATGATTAAGAATAGGAAATAAATACAGTATCACAAATAGACACTAATACCAACAAAGCTATCTTAGAAATGCTCCCTAAGGCAAGGCTATCGTATTATATAAAAATAATTCTAATTAAACATGCTTTGCATCTAAATCCTATTAAAATCCGAAACTTTCCAAATACTAACCTTAAAATCTATAACCCAAACAAATAAACTTGCATTATGAGAAATCAAGATTAAGGACATTTTTATAACCAGAACCTTATATTTTGATTTATTCTTGAATTTGGTTTCATTTGATTTCTTTTTGCCTCTTATTGTTGTTGTTATACGTAATTACGTATAGACACTGACGTATCCAAAGCTACAATGGTTGCGAACTCTAAGTCAAATCCTAAACCAACAAAGCAAAGCAAGTACCCCTTTGATCATATTGATCCTAGTGTTTAAATTTTTATTTCGTTTTGTCGAATCTATTTATGTATGTGAGTATTTTTTGCTATATTATGGAACTAGTAGATATACCTGGTAGATATTTTTTTGCTATATTTTTTGCTATATTGTGAACCTTGATAACCTTAGAATAAGGTTTGAAAATACATAATGCCAACATGGGTATATGCGATTATATATTAATCATGTGTCGGGACCCGGATATGCAATCCAAACCCTCTCAGGTATACAAAGACTAGTCCAGATCACGCTTAGTGCACACAAAGGGAAACATAGATGACATATCATTCCATACATCGAAATAACTAAAAAGAAGCAAATTATTATTGAATAAAGCAAACGACCTTATAGTCAAGGTTCATACACCAATGCCTCTTGGCTTAAGAAACAAATAAATCTGCTGCAATGAAATACAATAACTTGGGCTATTCGACATGCCACAGTAATCGTCTGGGAACGCCTTCCTAGTCGCATTTAGTCTTCATAGTACTCCTCCTCTTGATACTCATTACCGTCCTTCCTCAAAGAATCAACAACAAGGGCATAAAGCCGTGAGTACAAACGTACTCAACAAGCCGTAGGGAAATGATGCAATATATTCATGCACGGCTTGACAAAGGATAGTTATATGGTTCATTTGCGTAAAGCAATAACTTGAATTTAAATACACTAAATAGATTGAAGGCGCTTTGAATAAAACAATAACAAATAATCGATAAATCGATGGTAGACAACATGAACAGTAATGACGAGGCATCACCCTACATCACTCAAACAAGTATCAACCACACAATTCAACAAAGATAGCTTGAGACAACAAAACAACAAAGTGAACTCCCTTTCACATCTCAACCATCCCACATTTCAGAAAATACTCTATACCCCGTGTGAAATCCCCGCTTGTCCATGACCGCGGACACGGCTATTCGAATAGTTTACACTCTGCAGAGGTTGTACAGCTTTACCCACAAGACATGATCATCCCTTAGTGCCAAGCGCTAAGAACACACTTCCTTTGGTGTGTCGGCAGAGAGATCACTACAAAGCCTTTACAATGCATGTCTAAACCCAGTATCGCCTCTAAGGTTTCGCCCCTCGGGGCCCCCTCTTGAGCCATGTGAGTCTACTCGTCCATCTCGGACCCCACACCAACAACTGGCAATACTCAAGTCTGGACATTGCAAATTAATCAGCTAGGTCCGCCCCATACCGACTTGTGGTTGCATGGTTAGGCCTAGTTCAATGGCGCACAAGATTAAGTCCTTAAATTGTCTCAAAGTAGACAACCACATCCCAATGTGCTAAATCGCACCCCTTTATCGCACGATCAATTGCCCGAGGGAAACATTTTGTTTAACCCAAAACCAATGGCATCCCCGCCATGGTACAACAAGTTTTACAACAGTGGTCAATGACCACAATTCAATATCTCATTAAGTCAAGATTAGCATTAGCTCACAGTGATATGAATCCCATCGGACAACTAAGCATGGCTAAGCATAGCTGCGATAACCCAATGTTTGGTACTATGTTTATGTCCAACTAATAATGTCCCAACCTATGGTTAACAAAGGATACATGGCATTCCAATAATCAAAGGGGCATACTCAAACAGTAAATAGCTACTCCTCAGAACTAGCATTGTTACACAAATAGCATGCAATTGTATAAAACAAAGTACTTTTGCAAACATGGGTTCAATATGATCAAAGGTCTACGACTTGCCTTGCTGTTCAAATGCTGAGTCTTGGTCTTCAAATCTCCGTCATCCGGCTTGGATTCGAGTCTACCGAAAAATAAAGCAACGAAACCACATAAATACAAAACAGAGGAGAAAACAAGCTCAAAATTGAAAATAAATGGCTCTGGAATGTAGATCTCGATTTTACAAAAATTTAGAAATTTGAATCACTCCAATCGGAGTTCGGACGAAGGAGAACGGGCTCCTGGAAGATTTAATTCAGAGAAAATCAGATAAATTCACCAGGGTGACACGTGTCAGCACGGGATTGGCTGGAATTTCGGAAATTCGGGAAAATCAGAAAAAGAAATGAAATTCCGCTGACACATAGGGCCCACATGTCAGTGAGATGGTCTACGGTAGACCGGGAGCACCGAGGCCACCTTCGGTTGATGTGGCAGACCGCGACGAGGTGGCGGCTGACACGGCTGCTAGGGCTGACGTGGCTTGCCACGGGGCAGACACATGGCGGCGAGACGCGGCTGACGTGGCGCTGACGCAGCAGGGGAGCGGGGCTGGTGACGTGGCTCGGTCTGGGGCGTCGGATGGACATCGGACGGGCAAGAACTTACGAGGCGCCGACGGCGAAGCGGCGGGATATTTCACGAGTCGAAGAAGATGACACGGCTGGCGATTTGGTACCGAACCAAAAGTGCGGCTCAGGACAGATCTGAAAGAGGGCGGCGTGTGGAGTTCAACCGGGCCAACGGCGACGGCGGAGGCACACCGAAGAGCCCAGGAGATGGTGGAGAAAGTGCTCGGGAGGCGGCGGAACTTCGGCGAGTTCGCGAGGACTGACGGCGGCGATTTGGACGACGAGGAGCGGAGCAACAGGAGCGGCGCGGAGAGGCGAACCTCGGGAGGTGTGTGGCGGCGGCTTAAATAGCCTCGGGAGGCGTGAAACGGCACGGAAATCCAAGTTGGTCGTGCGGCGCTAGGGTTTCTAGTGGCGGCGGGCTTCAAGGCGACGTGGACGCACGGGAGGCGTTGGATCTGGATCGGACGGCGAGGGTTTTAGGGTTTTGGCGCTTGGGCCGGAATAGGAGCGGGCCGACGGGATTACAGGGTTGGGCTGAGGAATTGAATTCGGCCCGAAAAGAAAAAGAAAATCAAATGATTTCCGAATTTAGAAAAATCCCAGAAATTCCAATAAAAGTAAATAAATTCAAATAAATAGCAAATAAATTCAGAAAAATCTCCAAAAATGTAGAAAAATTCCTTGAAGCACAAGGAACCCAATAAAAACTGGAAACCTTTTATTTGATGCATAGATTAATCAAATAAAATCTTATAATTATTAGAAAAATCAATTTAAGCTTCGGTTAATTCCAAGAAATTGCAAATGATTCATTTTTGATTTTAAACATTCCAAAACTCAAATTTGGGGATGTTACATCATGCTTCGCTATGCTTTAGAAATGGAAAGCTAAATGGAAAGACATGTTGTTCTTTCTAATTTAAAAAGGTTGGATATAACATTAAAAGTTGTTGATATTCTAGTAATTAAAATGAAAATAAAACTACGGTTTTGATGCGGGTAATTATTTGCAAATAGCCGGATGTGCATGGGACATGTATGTAGATACGGGGAGTTATCGCCTTGGTCAGATTAAGGAATGAACTACTGTGTTATTTTCAAGCCAAGATAACCGTACCAACACAAGCGCTGGTATGGAATAACCTTAACTTATTAATTTACTTAGAACTGGCTTTGCACATTGGAAGGTTGTAGTAGTACGGGATTTCTATAACTGATTGCTCAAAGAGATGTCTACACTAATGCGATTATGGAACAAGCATTTACCGATATAATAGTGTACGCTATGCTATGGGGAGAAGTGGGAAAATATGGTGTATAACTATTTGTCATATAGTGATTGTACAAATATCTTCTGCCGCCATAGTATGGGTTTGACGTTACCGAAGCTGCTGCCAAGTTAGGTCTATGTAATATAACAGTTATGTCATAACTCTCTACGGCACACCAAAGGAAGTATGCTAATGATCTGTGAAAAGAGTTTGTCTTGTCTTTTGGGTAAAGTTGTATACCTTTGCAGAGTGTAAACCTTTTCAAAAGCTATGCCGTGTTGAAGGGCACTTGGTAAAGTTATCACATAGTTAGATGTTTTTAGTATTTTCAAAAATAGGTAATTTGGAAACATGTGTTAGAAAGTTTACCTCTCAGATGATTCAATATTATACCATGTGTTGGCAAGGATTGGTTTCAGCTATTGTGCCATGTATTGGCAGAGATTGGTATTATGCCATGAGTTGGCAATGAACGATTCGATACTCACGTCTTGCAGGACTATGAGTTATTAATTTATGCTTTGCATACTTGTTATTTCATATACATGTCAAAGTTGTTTTTACTAAATCGTGTTTGCAAATACTACTTGATTTAAAGTTCAATTTTGCATTACGCAAAGTATCCGTAGAAGCCTCCTTGATATAGCCTGCATTTATTGTATATTTTCGATACACCTTAAGTCTTGTTGAGTACAAAAGTACTCACCCTTACTTATTTGTTGGTTTAGTTAAAGAAGAAGCCTCAAAGGTTACACTTAGCCGCTAGATACAGGAAATTCAATGTTGCGACTTTCGAGGGATTGTACCTTGTTAGTTGCCTGAGGGTTAGATTGGCACACTACAAGACTTTTGCTTCTTTCCGCTGCAACATACACTACTACAAAAAGGGTTATATTAGGCACATCATCACAAACTGTTTTTTATGAAAACCGTCTGTGATGTGTTTCGGACACATCGTAAACGGTTTGTGACTGAAACTGTCTGTGATGTCGGATCATAACAGACGGTTTTATCTACAAACTGTCCGTGATGAAAGCGAGAACTTCACAATCGGTTTGTGGATAAAACGTCTATGATGAGAAAATATCGCAGATGGTTTTATCCACAAACCATCTGTGATGAAAGCGATAACTTCACAGGTGGTTTGTGGATAAAACTGTTTGTGATATTATCATAGACGGTTTTATCCGCAAACCACCTGTGAGAAGTCTAAGACTTATCACAGACGATTTTTGGCTAGAACCATCTGTGATGTTCACCTCATCACAAATGGTTCTAGCCAAAAACCGTCTGTGATGTTCACACATCACAAACGGTTTTAATTTGAAACCGCCACAAATAATAAATATTGCTAATTACCTCTCTTGCCATCTAATTTGAAAGAATTGGAATTAAATAATATTACATTTGAAATAATTGGAACTAATATTCCATTTGCAATAATTGAAAAGAATGATCGAAACAGATTCAAAACTTCGGAAACCGTTTTGAGGCCCTAAACGACATTTTTTGGAATTCCATCGCCGTGCACGCACTCGCACAAACTATCAAGATCTGACCATCTGATTTTCACACACTTTATGAAATTCGGGTGCTTCTTTTCGTTATCTTTCTAACGAGCCAAAAAACGCCCCGATCAGAGTTACAAGTCAAAAGTTATGGCTATTTTAAAAAACATGCTCGGATTTCGTATTTACAAACTAGAATCGGTGCCGAAAAGAATATATTTGGAGAGCTCATCATGTGATGATTTCAGAAAGCATAAAAACACCAAAATCGAAGGTACGAGTCAAAAGTTATGATGTTTTTACAAGTTTCATTAATAGTAATAGCACATATATTGCAAGCATCATTAATAGTCAAAAGTATGGAAAATAATTTTAAAAGTTTTAAATTTTGCTAATTACCTCTATAGTTTACTAATTTGAAATAATTGGAAATTGGTGTTCGGGTGCTTCATAGGGTTAAAGCGCGGAGGGATGCATTATATGTCAGATGTGATCATACTACCACTAAAGTACTTGATCTTATAAAAACTTTGAAGTTAAGCGTGCTTGGACGAGAGTAGTAATAGGATGGGTGACCTCTTAGGAAGTTCTTGTGTGGCGTTAAAAATGTCCGGATCCAATCAAAATTCTGAAGTTAAGCGTTCTTAGGCGAGAGTAGTATTAGGATGGGCGACCTCCTGGAAAGTCCTCCCTAATTTAGTGTTTTTAAACTACCAACTATAACAGTGAGTGATGAGTCCACATCACAGACGGGTGATCTCTTAGGAAGTTCTTGTGTGGCGTTAAAAATGTCCGGATCCAATCAAAATTCTGAAGTTAAGCGTTCTTAGGCGAGAGTAGTATTAGGATGGGCGACCTCCTGGAAAGTCCTCCCTAATTTAGTGTTTTTAAACTACCAGCTATAACAGTGTGTGATGAGTCCACATTCTAGACTAAAACCGTCTATGATGTGGGCTCATCACAGACGGTTCTAGGCTACAACCGTCTGTGATGTTAATTTTCACAGATAGTTGGAAAACCGTCTGCAATGACTCTTTGTCATCACTCATACTTGCTTACAGACGGTTCACAAAATCGTCTGTGATGTGATTTATGAACCGTCTGTGATGACCTGTTCTGTAGTAGTGATAAATTGCTTTGTAAGACCTTATTGTATAAATTACCATTATCAGTTGTATTTTGAGTATGGATGTGTTATCAATTATTGTAAATGTGCATATTAGTCACTGATCATGGGACTGGTACTATATGCATATATGTCATCTTTCATGGTATTCTATATGCACATAGATTGAAATTGAATGCAAGTAAAAATTCCTGTTCAGCCTCGGGAGCTTTATGCTATTAACGTGTTGCATAACAATGACAAATGACGTAGATTAAAAATAATGCACTGATCAAACAAATAGAACAATCATGAAGAACACACAGAATATAAGGAGACAAACCCTTTTCTCTTTATTGATAATTGATTCTCATGTACAATGGGGTGTTATATTTATAGAAAAACCCCCCAAGGGTAGTTCTGGAATTTACCCACTAAACCCTGGAGTTTGGTTATGGCCCAGTTCAAGACAACTTTTGATTTTGGAGATTCTAGATTATAGCCAACTGTATGGTGAAGCTGCCACCTGAAGAATCTACTAGTTGGAGAATCTTCATGTTCAGTTATCTAGATTATAGCTAGCTTCAGTGAGGCTTCGGATCACGGTGGACTGCCTCGGGCAGGTGGTGAAGGATAGGGCCGGTGGTATAGGAGGCTTCGGTGGTGCTGGAGGAGGAGGGCGGCGGTGACACAAGAGGAAGATGGTGTGAACGGAGGAGATGTAGGAGGAGGCGAGCAGAGGACATCAACGGTGCAGGAGGAGGCAGGCGGTGGCGCAGGAGGAGGAGGGCGGTAGCGACGTAGAAGGAGGACGGTGCGGATGGAGGAGGAGGTCGGCTTTGGGCAGAGGAGTAGCGGGCAGAGGACGGCGGGGTGGAGGGTCGTTGAGCGGAAGGGCAACAGGAGGAGGATGGTGGGGTGGAGAGAGCTTTGGCGTGCGTGGCTCGTGGAGAATCGACGAGAATCGGGCCAAAGCTGGCTTCTGATTTTATGTAATTTGTTGATTCTGATTGTAGGAGAAACTATCCATAATTCTACCATTAAACAAATAATCCGCTTTTCTTTTAAACAGTTGCTGTCATAAGCTATCCTCAACGGGCCTATATCTCAGCAGATTTATTTGCCGTCAATGTACCGCAGTTCACGGCATGTATTAATCTGCCTTTCTCTTTCTTGTCTCTATTAAGTAGCACTAATAGACATATTCTCGCAATTTAGTTACGACCTAATTGTAGAATCATCACTTGTGATGCAGCTAGCTGTATACCAATTGATGAATCATCACTTGTGATGCAGCTAGCTGTATACCAGACACCCGATGTATACCCAGACTTTCGGTATATATATAATGAGCAATTTTTTGTTTGATGAAATATAATTAGAAAAGTTGGGGAGCTAGCTCCGTTTGATTGCGCTAGAAAGCTAGAAAGTTGGAGTGTGGCCACCTCCAACGATAGTGGGGGAGCGGAGGGACAAAAACTGGGGGCAAGCTAGGTCGAATGGGTAGCTTGGTTGGCCCCGGAAACTAATGGCCGTAGTTTTCTTATCCGGGGCGACATTTGGTGGAAAGGAGGGTCATTTGCACTTAGTTGGCTGGGTCCATCGTGCAATAATTATTTAATTCCACATACGTCATGCGTTGTTTAATCACGCCATCTGCTGGTGCTATCTGTTGTTCATGTTGTTGTCATACTGTATATGAATAATATATATGGAATGCAAAATTTTCCATAATGTTTTTGGTAATATTAGAGTAGAACCGAATAGCAAACATCGAATCCTTTCAATTAATTTCTCGAAATAATTTGGAGTGCATAGCTCACGTTAACTATCTGGATGTTTCTTTTATGAAACGATCGCATGCGCACGCATGGCATGTTTTGATTTTTTTCCCTTTATTTTTGTAGATGGGTGTTACGAAATTTTACAACGGAGTTTGTTTGCTATATGCATATCAACTTTCGCTTGAGCTGTGTTGAGTTGAGTTACGGTTGCCAACATTATTTTGAGGAAACTTGTTCTCGAAGCATGGTGCGTGTGCTCATCTAAGCTAGGGATAAATGGTCGCTTTGTGTGATGTGGATAGATGGTTGTCATCTCCCACTCCCCGTTCATCTCTATCAAAAGCACGTATATCGGGGATGGCCGGCAATCGAGTATTGGGGCATGTGTAATGGTATAATGTCAGTCATTTGTGTGCTTCGTTATATAAGACTTTTGCTGATACGAGAGAGAGAAGGAGGAGAGAGAGTGTATAGTTATTTCTTTATAAAGAGATAACCAGATAGATAAAATAAATCACTATTGTATAAGTTATTATTTATAATAAATATTTTTAACACAATAATTAAAATATTGTAGGATCTCATAGAGATAACCTTAAGATATCATTTATTATTGTAGTTGTATTTAGTTTTGTCTTTAGCGCTGCTACAGAACTGGACATCACAACCGGCCTATTAGAAGAGGTTTGGTGCGAACCCATTGTGATGTTCGCACCAGAAGCGGTTCGTAGGCAACGGTCTGGAGAGAACTTTCAGAAGCGGTTTGAGACACGAACCGCTTGAATATTGCTTTCTAGAAGCGGTTCTTGTCTCAAACCGCTGATTTTCAAGCGGTTTGAGACAAGAACCGCTTCTAGAACTCAACATTCAGAAGCAGTTCGTGTCTCAAACCGCTTCTGGAAGCCCTCCCGCATAGCGCATTTAAACCCTTCTTCCTCCACGAGCCTGCAGAGATACGATCGAACAGAGAAGGGCTGGCCCATCGCTGTTCTTGGGGAGGTGCTGTCCAAATTTTTAATTAGGGGTGATTAGCTCCAAATTAAGTGTTTCAAGGTTAGTAACATCATATGAACATCCTTCTCACCTAGAGATTGCTATTTTTTTCAATGGATGTGGAGATATCTTGAACTTTTTAGGCAAGATCACCATGATCAAAAATTTATTTTCTATGCTTTTTTTTGTTGTTGTATGAAGATGTAGGGTGGAGATCTAGTTCAAAATATGACATTACAAGGTAAAGGTGATTGGAAGCTTTAGATCTAGGTGGTTGTTAGCTTTAGAATCTTAAATATCATAATATTGCAGGAAGTAATTATTGGTGTTTGAAATAAAATAGAAAAACATGTAGAAGGATAAAAATAATTACAAAGGTAGGAAGCACTACACCATGACACACCTTGCCAACAATTGTTAGTGGGGAAAGGTGGTTTATTTCTCAATTTATCTCATGGCAAAAGGTCCAACAGTTGCCATCACATAAACCGTGATTGATCTCTTATGTCGACCGTAATCTGCGGCGTTGATATAATCAATCGGCATAGATTCACCGACATATTCATTGTGGGCCTTTCCAATAATACTGCTGCATTGATATTGATCAAAAAACAGCGCTGGCTGAAATTTTTACGGGCATGAGCAGAGCGAAATACACCCGCCACCCCTTCCTCCGCCGCCTCAAAACCTAAAACACCCACGCCCACCCTTCACGCCGCACTTTTGACCTTAATCCCGCCGCCCGCGCCTAGCCTCGTCCACGCCACCTCGTCCCGCGGCCGCCGCCCAATCCATCCGTGCATCCCCGCCACCACACCCCTCCCCACCGCCATCCATCGCCCACGCCACCCACGACCCCCGCCACCGACCTCGGCCATCCACGCCGGCATGGCCGCCTCGCCGCCGCGCCCCTCCTCCCCCCCGGCCGCCGCTCCCCAATGCGCCGCTCGCCGCCGCTAGCCTCTCGATGTTCTTCTTCTCCTTGAGTCACTAACCGAGATGACTCCCACATTCAATCGAGATGGCGCCATGTATGCTCGGTTGAGGAACATAATTACATATCCCTTTCCTTTCTCTTTGATTTGATGAACGTGGGTGAGCAATATCATCTTCGTGGATTCTCCAGGGACCGGCTTCTCATACCCCACCACAGCAACAGATTTGTGCCCAGATACCATGGTTGTTCATCACCTACACATTTTCCTCAAAAAGGTTGCTTAGAGTAGACTCTCTTCTATGTATTCTTTACATACGAGACAAATAATGGCAGGATAATGCCATTTAAAGTACACTACTTTGATTCATTTGCATTCTTTCCTAATAATATTTCAATAATTGTCTGCAGTAGTGGTTTGATGAGCACCCACAATTCTTGTCAAACCCTCTCTATATTGTCAAGCGATTCATATGGCGGCATAATCATACCTTCTCTCACCTTCAAATTGCTAAAGGTATGAACACGGATTATTTATTTTACAAGTTTGTTCAAAGTGCTTTGTTTTAACTACATGTTGCTTTCATTTTAGGTGTAGAATCCAATGATGAGCCACTTCTTAATCTCAAGGTTATTTTCTAAATTTGCTGCCATGACTTCTCATATCATACAACCACTTCATGTTTAGTGTTATTGTAATTTTTATTCTCTTTTGAGGTCTCATTGCACCTTTTTCATTTGTGGCCTAACTAGCATTACATAAAATGGGATTTAGATGGTTCTATAAGAGAATACAAATAAGTATTAATTGGGTAATTAAGATGCTTGGGTATGAGGTTGTTTTGGAGAAAAAGATGGCCAAGAGCTTATGTCTAGAAGCCTTATTTGCTTACATGTAAGTCCATAAATACAAGTTATATAGCAAGGCCAGTCATCTCTCTATTGAGATCATGAACATTTTAGTTTAATAACAAAAAAGTAGAAAGCACAAAACAATTTAAGTCAGACTTGAAAATTTCAGCTACATATGAGCCCAACTCCAATCTATCTATTGTTTTAAGTTTTAACTTCAAGGATAAGTCCTTAATTTGGTTACCACAATTTTCGATTGTGAAAGTAAAAAATTCAATCTTCACATTGTTTTGGTCAATTGTCCGATATCCCTAAACCGTCAACTACACTCCAACGCTTCCTCTTTGTGAAATAAAACCTACAAATTGTGCTAATATATATGCCTTATCCGTATACGAAGTGTGAGAATGTGATTTGTGTTAACATCAATATATATATGTGAACCTTGTAATGCTCTATAAGGAGAGATCAATACCCATATGACAATGTTTCTAAATTTTCCCTCTGCATGTATGCACAAATATTCAGGGTTACATTGCCGGCAATCCATTGACCGATTTCAAACGGTTTGATGGCAACGCAAATTCGCTTTCTTCATGGGATGGGAATTATACCGGATGAACTGTATGAGGTGACATAATTAAGAAATAAGTTTATATATTGAGGTTATTTGTTTCGCGGCTATATCAAACAAAATGTCAAGTACAAAAACTCCACACATTTAATTGATATGGTCTTGCTTGGTTCTCTAGCTACTTCTCAAACCATTATAATGCTTGACTAAAGAAATATCGACTTGATATTGAATTTGATCCAATTCCTTATTATTTGGAATAGCATGGAAGGGCATCTAATCGATCTGACATCACTTAATTTTGCATATTGAATATATATTATCATGTATCCACCTTATAGGCTGCTCAGAGAGTTGTAGAGGAGAATACTATTTCCCATTGAACACTCAAGTGCTAATTCTGTCCAAGCCATCTACGATGTAAGTGATCCATCTACTACTTTTAACAATTCATGGCATAAGCACTATAATGCTAATATATATACTATATATATTGTGATTGTCATTTTAGAACCTCTATTAGTGCTTATATAAGAGCTAGGTGACTAAGTGCGATTGCATAAGGGATGTAAATGATGTACACGTCTTAGAGCCACACTTGTGAGGAATATCAAAGCAAAGATCATTCACAAGTTGACGTCAAGAAGATGGAAGGAAAAGGTCGCTAGAGTCTCATAGCTTCATCTGTGCAGCGAGTAAAGAACAAATATTCTTTCTTCACAATTCTCCTTTTCATTTTTTCTACTCGCTTTTCCTTTTCATTTTTTCTACTTGCTGCTTTGGTTGCACTTTCATATAGCTTTATCCTTTCGATTGTATGTTATTCGATTTCACTCAAAAAAATAATTGTTGGTAATTTGATCTTCTTGTTTGTGTTTCATTTAATTGGTTGCGAATGCCACCTACTTTCTATCCAAGTATGGGCAAATGATGAAACCGTAAGGGAGAGTTTGGGTATTCACAAGGTAAGGTAGGGGTATATACTTAGACTACTTCTTAATTGATCTCGGCTGATTAAATATGTATGTATCAATTGACTCTACAGGGCATACTAGATTACTACGATTGAACCACAATTTGTGAGGGATTTTCCATCAGACAAAGGAAATGTGGCTAGTCTAATGTTGTGCTTCCTGTGTATGCACAATTCTTTCTCCTCTTCCAATTACTCAATACAGTTTTTTCTTCTATAATTTCAGTTTAGCGTAGTGCGACTGAGAACCACTTTATGAACATTGATCCAAGCACAAGTAGTTTAGTATCCCAGATGGCTTAGACTTTCATAAAATGGGGGGCAATTTGGTTGTTCCAAACTTCCAATGCATCTTGAAGACTTTGTATGCTCTGTTAGGCAGTAAATAATCCTAACACATTTGATATGGAGTTAATATAAACAGGTAGCGTGGCAATAGTTGGTGTATTTGTTGTCTTGGAGAAATAAAAGTTTGGGTTAGGCAATAGTTGCTGTATTTGTTGTCTTGGAGAAATAAGATTTTTGGTTTTTTTTAAGCTACATAAATTTAAAGTGATTCACATATAAAGGTTAATTGTCAATCAAATCTATTTTCCTGCCTAACTTCACTCAAAGGGAAAACCAACACATCTAAAGTGTTGAAAGCTAGCAACACATTTTTATATGGGCACCAACACATCTTTTTACTGGCTGCTAACATTTCTTATGCATGCTTTTTGTTAGTAGCAACACCTTATCTAATAGTAGCAACACATCTTTATAACCCAATGAAGTTACCAGGCTTCTTGTTTTAAACAGAATTCGCATCTTGTTTTAAATCATTGAAGTATTTCATAGGATATGTAAGGCTATGTAATCCTTTGTTATATGTAAGGTATGGCACTAGTGTAGATGTAGTAATGTATATGGCATATGTGTTGTGTTGCATCTTTAGTAAGCATGAAAGATATGCAGAGAAAATTGCGTGGGTTCTGAGAGTTTGAAATAGAAAAAATAGAACAATAGATAATCTCTTGTTATCCTCAATGAGAACCTTAAGTCGTTCTTAGTTCCTCCTTCTCTTTGGCCAACCCAATTGCGCTTCATGAGCTTACGCTTCTCTTTGACTTGCAGTAGCTATTGGAAACCACATGTGTTTGCTTTGAAAGACTTAGCCAAGTTGGATTTGGACCCAGCCTTTTAGTTCAGATGTCACAAATGTGCCATTTACTGTGCACCTTTTAGTTCACTTAATTATGGCCGATTTATGGACATGGTTTTGCTTGTCGCTTTTATTGCATAGTTAGTTTTTGTGACGTAAAGATGAATATGATTTCAACGCATGTCGCCAGATTCTTTGTATGTTGAGTCGAGCCACTTCTCGACCGGATCGATGGAGATGTTCTAGCGCTGCTTTTGCCTCTCAATGTTTAATAGACGATTATCTTCTTGTGAATGGTTTGAACTTGGGATGGACATTAGCATATTTTTTAGTTTTTTAGTTTTCATGATAACAATGTATTCACAGGAATATCTTGTTCGGTATTTTTCATGTTGGTATATGATATGTTTGCTTGTTGGCTTTTAAGTACCGTGATTTCATATCTTCAGGCTTAGTATTCAAAGATACCTTAATTAAAGTTTTTCAACGCTAGTCTACTAATTTCGATTATTCCTTTTCTTCATGGTAGGTACACAGTACAAGATGATAAGTTTCGGAGTAGTAACTTTTGTGTAGTGGGGTGCTACAAGTTTTTGGAGTGGCAACCTTTTGTGCAAAGAAGAAAGTAGTGTTTATGGTTAGAAATGTTAACTAGTAGCTAGAGAAGTATATGCATCCTCTCTTTTAGTGAAAATGTATGCCCTTATTTACTAGGTGAGACTTAGCTCATTACCTCTCACCGATCAAGTTACTTATTTTGGACGGGTATGTATGCAACTTAACTTATTTGAATGATCGATCTATGTTTATCAAACCTTGTGGTGGAGATATATGTTGCATTATTTACATGTTGAAGTGATTATTTGAATTGTGATTGTGTATGTATATGGTTATATATGTGAGTGGCACCATTTGCATGTAAAATTTGTATGTCAATTCGATCAATGGTGGATAATGTGGAATTGGTTTTGTATATATTGCATATTTAATTTGTATGTCATGTGTCTGGCACCTTTGCCGACACAAAACTTGTGTAGAAAACTAGCTTGATGCGAGGAAAATTGATTAGCCAACACATAAAGTGTCGGCAATTCAGATTCTTCACGGCAATGCCTCTATCGTCGGCAACACATTAACTAAGGCAATGATTGAAATCGGCAAAAAATATAGATCTTTGCCGACACTTTATCTCATTTCGGCAATGCCCCTACCGTCGAAAAACATTAATCGCTTCAAAGATTGAAACTGTCGGCAAAAAACATAGATCTTTGCCGACACTTTATCTGTCGGCAAAAGTTTTATCTGTCGGCAAAGCCTAAGCATCGCTTCTACCGCTATCGTATGTCTTGTCGGCGAAACCTTTGCCAACAGCTTTTTGTGTCGGAAGGTGTCTTTTGCCGACTATACCATGTGTTGGCAAAAGTGTGCCATGGTGTAGTGAAGGGATACAAAATAATTAGAAAGGTAGGTCTTTAAATGGATGACGGTGTAGGTGGAGGTTTTTTTGTTGGGTTTAAGTGGCTGTGAGTTTTAGATTTTTAAATGTAACTATAAGTTACGTTATAATTTTTGTAATCTAAATTTGTTATAATTTTTAATGAAATTATAACTTGGTGTAGATGAATCGGCAATGGATGTACAATGCGGACCGTCGCCGAGAGAGTTCATTGATGGCGCAGCGTGCTTTTCTCGATGTCGCTGTTGCATTCTTGCCTCCAGGCAGCTTCATATGTTGTCCGTGTGTAGATTGCAAGAACGAGAAGGAGCACTCCCAGCGATGGCAAGTTATGAACTATTTGATCATGAGAGGTTTCATGCCAAACTATACATGTTGGACCAACCATGGCGAAGTTGAGGCGATTAGCCAGAATGACGATGAAGAAGGCGAGGAAGAGGAAGATGGATTCAATAGTATCCCGGACAGCAAGCAATACTGTTCCGTGGAAGAAACACTTGGTGACTCTGGTGATGATGAGCTAGACCAGATGCTGCGTGACAGAGAGGGAGACTACACAGATGAAAGATGGTTCGAAGTTCCAACAAGATGTTAGAGGACCACGTAACTCCTTTGTACTCCAAACTGTGGGCAAGGCCACAAAAAGTCAGCGTACCACACTGGAACTCATGCAATGGAAGGCTACAAATGGTTTGTCAGATAAGGGATTCAATGAATTTTTATCACTCGTAAAGAAGTTGCTTCCAGAAGATAACACTCTACCCGAATCTACATATGAAGCCAAGCAAGTCGTCTGTCCTTTGGGATTGGAAGTACAGAAGATACACGCATGTCCTAATGATTGTATCCTGTATCGTAATGAGTATGCCGATTTGGATGTTTGTCCAGTGTGCAAAGAATCACGGTATAAGGTGAAGCATGACGATCCAGATGAAATAGATGAGGAGCGTAAGAAGAAGAGACCTCCAGCTAAAGTGTTGTGGTATTTCCCTGTGATCCCCCGATTGAAACGTATGTTTGCTAACAAAACACATGCCCAAATGATGCGTTGGCACAAAGAAGAGCGTAAGGACGACGGGATGCTTAAACACCATGCAGATGGCTCACAGTGGAGGAAAGTCGACCGGATGTACCCGGACTTCGCAGATGAGGTGAGAAACATAAGGTTTGGGTTGAGTACCGATGGGATGAATCCTTTCGGAGAATTGAGCAACAGCCATAGCACCTGGCCTGTTACACTATGTATCTATAACATTTGGGTCGTACAATAACGCTTGCGGTTACCACGTGAGGGATCACGTCCCAATTAGCATCAGAAAATGGGCTGATGTTCCTCAAGATACCAAGGACCTGCTCTGGCAAGATATTAAGGAAAATTTCTCATTTCCTCAACGGTCCAAAGACAAGGCCAAGAAATTCACTCTGAAGATGATGGCAACAATGTTTCAGGTGTGGAAGACGTCTCTCAGCCGCAAGTATGTCCGAAGGGAGAAAGACCCGACTTCAACCAATTTCCTAAGCTGGCGGATCACTAGGAAGCATTCGAGGAGTACAAGCTGTCAGCTGAAAGCCAGGCCGCGAGTCAGAAGAACAAGGCCAATTCACAGATGAAGAAATACCACCATCATCTTGGCACCGGTGGTTACCTCAAGGCTGTACCGAAATGGGAGAAGCAGGAAGAAGAATTAATGGCGAAGGACGTCACACCGGCTACCACAGAGTGGGAAGAGCGCCTGCGCAATTGGTTCATGGGTCACGGGGGGAGCCTTTCAGATGATGGCAGCTTGGTGATGGCACCAGGAGTGCAAGAGGCTGGTCAAAGGATTGTACAAGCTGTTGAGCAGTCTCAGGCAGGTACGTTGGTGACAGACAGGGAGAATGACTAGCTTACACATGCCCTTCAAAACCCTGAGCACTCGGGACGGACACGAGGTATGGGCAAGCATACGCCATGGAAGTACGGTTTCGCTAAGGATGCGTATACGTACAGGAGCCGGCAAAGAAGCAAAACAAGGGAATTATATAAGGTGTACCAATTGGAACAAGAGTTCAGAGCAACCCAGGCTAGCATCGGCGACATAGTTGCGCAACAAGTACATATTGCCCTCAGCAAGCTTCAGGGACTAGGTCCGAGCAATCAACCGGACGCCGTGATTAGCCCCTCCGCGCGGCAGAGTAGCTGCGCGTCCACCGGGGCCCCTGAAGCGGAGAACTTGCTAGCCCGTTATCCCGTGGATGACATAAGGGTTCACCGCCAGTGTGAGCTACACGTTGATGCGCGTAACCTCTCCATCAAGGTGGCTTATGGCATGGCATTTCCAGTGGAGCAGGGCCAGACGTTCCACTGCAACGATATACCCCCGGGTTACTCGAAGGTCGCGGTGGAGGAGGTGCTGAGCGGATTTGAAGAACTTCACCTCGATATTGCTGGAGGCGACGACGTGACCAAGCTTGGACAGACCCTCCACAATATCATCCTCTGGCGCAAACGGTACATCATATTTCCAGATGGTGTGGAGGCATCATCTCCACCACGGCAACCCACGCCTCCTCCAACGTCACCTCCACGCAATGCCTCGCCGGCAAAACAGAGCATGCCTCCTCCACCACCCGCTCCACGCAGAAGCCCTACTCTGCAACCACCATCTCAAACAAAAACGAACCCCCCCAGGAAAACCACGCCTCCACCATCTCCTCCGAGGAAGAAGCTCGATAGCAGAAAGGCTCCTCCACCTACTCCCAAGAAGACCTCCTCCAGCCGATCAACAAAGATAAAGGAATCTCTAAAGAGGGCATATGATATGACTAATGAGGAGAGTGACGCGGTCATGAAAGCAGAATTGGTTGCACACTTCACAAAAAAAAGCCAGAGCCAAAGAAGGTACCAATTGATCCAAAAGCGGCGGAACACTTCGCGACATGCCGCAAAAGCAAAGCTGCCGTGCTGCTCAACTATGAACGGACAATAATAAAGGCTACACAGAAGAATAAACGTGGTCAGGCGGCGGCGGCAAAGAAGAAGATAGACCAAGATCAGAAGAACCTCGAGAGGTTTATGAAGGAGGCAGGAATCAGTTCGACAGCTGCAGCTCTTGGATTAATAGATGATCTTCCAATGGCAAAGGTCAGATGGCAATATCAGTTGGGCCGAGAGCTGATTGACCCTAATGAGATAAAGGATCTGCCAATCAAGATGCGGCAATTTCACGAATGGTACATGATAGAGTCTGCTCAAGGAAGAACGATGTTCCCCCTCCGTATCAAAGAAGATGATTTCTATCGCAGGGACAACAGCATATGGCTCGAATTCGAGGACTTGTACAATATTTACCATGCCGACGCCATCAACGTGTCTCTCATGAGCTCAGGGTGCTCGTAAGTGTCAAGCTCATACCTTTACTGTGTGCTTCCTCGCATAATAAAATTGCAACTCTTAAACTTATACCTTTCTATGTAGAATGGAGATACAACGATGTAGAAAAGAGAACATCTTCAACGTGGGCTTCATCGACCCGTAGATTGTTAACGAGCACGCCTTTGGATTGAACTGAAGGTCATTGAAGATTACATTCTCGATGCATTCTTGGGACAAAGACTACAAACCGTATATATTTCGCCCTTCAACTTCGCACGATATATACAACCTCTCGTTTTATATTTTTCAAGGCATTGATAATACTACTAGCTAGTTACATATATGTTGCAATACATGAATAGGTTTCACTGGATCCTTCTTGTCATAAAGCTTGATAGCAGCCAGATCATTGTTCAAGACTCAAAAAGGACTCCGGTGAAAAAATATCAATATATCATTGACACCTTAAACAGGTATATAGCACATATATATACGATAGTTTTCCTTATTATATATATTGAAATACCTTGCTAATTCCAACTCGATAATTACTATTCATACTAACGATCACACAGGCATTCGCAAAGTTTCGAAAGAAGCAACAAGGAAATTTCAAGAACGAATTTGATGTAGAAATAAGCACTCGAGTACGTATTAAAGAATATTAATATGTCGTAACAGTTTTTCATCCCAATAATAATTGTTTTTTTTCAAATTTCATCGCAGGTTCTACAACAGACGAAAGGAAACAACTTATATGGCTCTTATGTGTGCCACTATATGCAAAGTATTACCCACGATGATGTGCCGACAGCCAACGCTGAGGTAGTGTGAACATGTCAATTTCTTAGTACTTACACTTTAATTACATGTCCAGAGATTTATTTACTTCCCGCTTTGTCACCCCAACATCGATGTGCAAGGCGTGATCCCGCCAAGACCGGTTGCAAAGAATCCAAGAACAACTCATCGGCTTTATTGTCGATTTAGATTGTATCCACCAAAGGCGAGTTCCACGCAAATGGTTGGAGACCTTGTCCTGAAATAAGGACATGTGAACTGACATCAACGTCGACCAAGGGCACAAAGAGTAACGCACGCAAGAAATGAGCTCAAGATTCCCGTTTTATTCTTTGAAACTTGTAAAAAGTGGCTTATTATTTCATGTGTTCATCAACTTGTTCATTTTTTAGTCTATTAAGTTCAGATTTTTCGTAAATGAACTCGTAATTATCTCAATGAGTACGCATAAATAATATATATTTAATTATTGTGTCAAAAAAACTCCTGTAGTTCTATTTATTTTAATTATCAAAATCTATATCAAAAACCCCTTTGAAAACATATTCTATATTGAATATAATCAAAACGCATTGTTGTTCGGCCTCTTCACAAGCGGTTGGTAACTCCAACCGCCAGGAGAGGTTCTCCAAAAGCGTTCGTAATTGGTAACACCAACCGCTATGAAAGTGTCCAACCGTAAGCGGTTCGGAACCGCCAGATACCCGACGGGGTATCACTCTCGGTTGCTTACAAGCGGTTCTAAAACCGCTTCTGAAAGCGGTTTTGAATCGCTTGTGCATGCCCGATCCACTGTAGTGTAGATAACATTAAGGAATATATGGACAACAATCACCTCTACTATTGTACATACTCTTATAAGATACTATGTCTGGTCACAGATACATGCCATTATGGATATCAACATACACTACTACAGGAATGTACATCACAATCGGTTTTGGTGGCGATACAAAGTCGTTAGACAGTGATGAAGGGGTAGTATCACCGTCGGTTTTGGCCCAATGGTGATAAATGCTCATCACAATTGGTTCAGCTGAGCTCTAAACCGATTGTGATCACAATTGGCTCTTCTTAACAGCCAATTGTGATATGGACCCATCACAATCAGTTCGATCTGTATCAGAACCGATTATGATGATGCAAAACTGTACAAGCAATTTATTCTGCAACATCTCTACAATATAGTACCTACATATTCTGTAGCATCTCTACAATATAGTATGACATAGTTATTCTGCAGCATCTCTACAATCTAGTATGACATAGTTGTTCTGCAGCATCTCTACAATCTACTAGCCAAAACTGTGCAAGCAAGTTATTCTACAGCATCTCTACTATATAGTACCTACGTATTCTAGAAACTGATAGACGTTCAAAGCTAATGGCAGTAAAGCAGGAGCAATATAAGTTGTACAGACACAGGAAAATGAAGAAAACCTGAACTTAGCTATTACTCAAATGGCATTCCCTATAGAAAATGAAAGGAATTAACCATTCGAGCATGATTACAATATAAGGTTCTCTGTTCTTTTGCATCACATTCAAAACAAACAGATGCAAAAGTTAAACTGCACCCTTAGTTACTTGTAGAACAACACCGGCCATGCACAAGATTGGCATAACCTCAACAAAGTTGTTGGTACCAAATCTGCTGCCTTGTCTGGCAGTAGAGTAGAGACTAGTTAGATTGCAGTAATCAGCCAACAGTTAGTTGCTTCCATTTTTGGCTTCTACTGAACCCACAGGATCGAGATAAACATAATGGAGGCACATAAAACGAAAATCAACAATTGCTAAATCTAACTAAGAGAAGATGCAAACGAAAATCAACAATTGCCAAATCTAACTAAGAGAAGATGCAACCTTGTTGCTCCTATAACACTCAGAACCTGAAAAGAAAGAGATGCACGTAGAGTGATAACATAAGAAGGGAAAAAGTTTTCGCACACCTTGCTGGTCACCTGTCTTCCTATCCTTGATCAAAGAACCTTCCAAAACATCTCCTTGGTCCTCAAATAAAGAAAGCCAAAGAGAAAAAGAGATTAAAAGAAGTAAATGGTTGACCAAGCTTAATCTTCAACTTTACAACCAAACAAGAATAAGGCTAATTGTGATCCTCCTAGTGGAGCTGAGATCAGAAAATCGACTTATGAGAATAAGCCATAAGTGGCTAGAGGCTTTAGCTAGCTTTTAAGTGAGATTTTTTTTTTCTAAAATGTAGGTAGTTTGTTAGCTGATTTTTTTATATAATCTAAGCAGCCTTCTGATTTTATGTCTAGACAAATTATGTCATCAGGTCAAGAAGAATAAAAACGCTAGGAAAACATAAAGTATTTACTAGGTAAGAAAGGGCAGAAACTACGTCAAGTGTGGAAGCACTAATACCGAACTGGCCTTTAGTACCGGTTAAAAACGGTCTTTAGTACCGGCATAGGCTATCCGGGACTGATGCTCAAGGACATCGGTCCTGTTCTCACCCAAGATCGATAGAGTATCGAGACGGTTGGATGTCACACGTGGCAGCGCATCGTGAGCCCCTGAGGCCCTTATCAGTACCGATTGATGTCTTTAACCGGTATTGATGAGGCCCTCATCAGTGCCGGTTGGTGTCTCCAACCAGTACTGATGAGTTGTATATATAATATATATATATATATGTGTGTGTGTTTGTCCACTAGTTATTATATATATATATATATATATATATATATATATATATATATGTATGTATATGTGTGTGTGTGTGTTAAATCACAACTAATTAAAGCACATATAATCAATCATGCACATTTGACTGACAATTAAATCACTGAATATTCATTAACAAATTTAATTACAACTAATGTATTACAAAATGTACACATATTAGTTCTTCTGTTCATGGGGATCATAGAACATTCGTTAACAACTTTAATTACAACTTTAGTCTTTCTTTTCCTTCTGTTCATTGGGATCTTTTACGTGCATCGCTATTGCTAGCCGTAGATGTCGACCCTGACAGTTCACTGGTCCTTATCAAAGGGCCCCACCTATTTGCATTTGGTTCGTGAAACTCGCCTTTCAGATTTATGACCTCATCGTAAATGAAGCCGACGAGTTATTCTTGGATTGCTCTCACTCGCGCCGGTGAGAGTTCCGAACCTTGTTCCGCCAAATATTGAGGCACCTGTTATTAAGTCATTAACTAATCAATCCTTGAATTTGTACAAGATATAAGGATTACCTAGACATCATTAAAAGTAGTAATTATATTTACTCAGCCCCTTGTCGCCTTTTAGCATGCAGTCAGTGACTCCGGTTTGGGTGTATATAAACTCATATATACATAGTAGTCGCATAAATTGTTGCCCGGTGGCTGACTCAAGACATGCGGTGAAAAAAGTTGAAAGTATGAAATGGATGCAAGGAAATTAAGTTAACTAATTAAAAAGCTAGCATTATGATATACGTACTCAAAAGGCAATTGTAATATCAAATTCCTTCTTGAATTACCCTTGTTTTTAGCACGGAACTGTGCGAATGCACTACACACGTGATTACGAATTGTACATGATTAGAATTTGTTTCAAATGGAAGGAAATAGAACTAGTACAATAATGAAATGAACAAGCATACTGGTTGATCATGTTGATAAAGTTTTGATACTTTTTAACTGGTTTCCTTTTTGAGTCCATAACTGTGATCAAGCTACGATCTAGCTCGATCATAAGAAGAATCCAGTGAAAACTGTACATATATATGCCAACGTAGATAACTAATTAGTTCTAACATCGTGTTATGAAAAAGGAGTAGAATGAGGTGGTACAAAAACACGTACTCAAATGAGTAGGGTAGATATATCTTTGACTTATATCTTTGTCCCATTAGCGCATTGTATATGTTGATCTCTGTTTCACTTGGGTAGTCTATAACGGTTATCTCATTGATAACTATAGGGTCCATGAAGCCTATGTCAAAAATATGCTCCCTTCTACATCTTTGTGCCTCCATTCTACATAAGAAGAAATTAGTTAGGCTAGCAAGCTAGTATAGTACAAGGGTGTGCACGATGGTTTTTTTTTGTAAATAAGACACTTACAGAGTCCAGCAACCCAGCAAGGCCGCGCCGAGAGCGTCTGTCTAGTATAGATCACACATGACGTTTCATTCGACAAAAAATTCACCGTCCCCATGGAAAAAATCTTGTTCCTTGTACTTGACAGCGAACAAATCTAGACCATACTTGGCCGCGTCCAAGTACAATTCATAGAATTGCCGCATCTTTGTTGTTAGCTAGAGTAGCTCCTCACGCCTGGCCAATGATGCGCCTGGTGTAAATGACCATCTTACTTGGGCATACTTAATTTTTGTTGTGCCTAATACGTGATCTGCGTCAAGTCCAGTTTCATCGAAGAATTGTACCATCTCCTTGGCCTTCTCCTCAGCTGACATCCTCTCCTCTGACATCTTCTTCTAGTGGCATTCCTTAGTCAATGTGCGCTCGTAGTTTGATAGGCGAGGCATTTCTTTTTGATCCTTCAAATTTTTAATAGTCCTCAAGTCTTTGTGAAATTCTTCCGTGCCAGGTTGAACCTTCTTCTCTGGTGACTTGAGTCTAAAAAATTTAGTTACCTCGCCTTGTACCATCTTCTTGGTCTCCTCCTCAGTCATCTCATACGCCCGCTTTGAAAGTGGAGCCAGCTTCTTGGATTGGGTGGAGAACCCCGTCTTCTTGGGAGTTGCTGGCCGAGCTGGCTTGTTTGTCTTGGTCGGCGCCTTCTTGGGAGGAGACGGGCTTCTTCTGGGGCTTATATGTGCGAGAGGTGGTGTAGGAGTCGGCACCTTCTTAGGAGGAGACAGGCTTATTCTGGGGCTTATGTGTGCAGGAGGTGGTGTAGGACTTGGGCTTCTTCACGGAGAGGACACGTCCATGTTATCTCAAAAAATTATGTACCGTTTGCGCCACAGGATGAAACTGTGTACCGCCTCTCCTAGCTTCGTAGTCCCGTCACCTCCGGGAATTTCGAGGTCAAGGTCCACGTACCCTGGGCAAACATCCTCCACCGAGACCTTGGAATAGCCTGACGGTATCTGTTGGCCATGGATGAGCTGCCCGGTCCATTGGGTGAGCCATGCCGTGGGCCGCCTTGAAGGAGAGGTTCCGAGCTTGGACGTGCAGCTCACAAGGTGTCCGCTGCCTAATGTCGTCTACGGGAGAGTGGTCCAAGTCCGCTTCGGGCAGCCCACCAGAAGCACAGCTGCTCCGCTGCACGGAGGGGCTGATTATGTTAGGATTACTTGGAGGTTCCTAGCCTGTCTCCCGCTGTTGGCTCAAGGCTAACTGCACCTCTCTTCGGATCTCTTGTTGCATTCTCTCCTGTATTTGATTCAGGCATTCTTTAAGTGCATTGAGCTGTTATGTCTATCGAGTCTTGCTTCTCACCCGACTCCTATAGGTCTCGGCATCCTGAGCGAAAACAACCTTCCACAGGACAACGCTAATGCCTCGTGTACATCCAGAGTACTCTGGGTTTTGTAGGGCCCTTGTTAGCTCGTCATTCTCCCTATTTGGCATGAAGGTGCCCTAGAAAGACTCCTCGATCGACTGTACAAGTCTTTTGGCTACATCTCTCAGCACCTCTCCAAACACCGCATTGCCGTCATCGTCAAGGCCGCCACCGTGACCATAGAACCAATGCCTTGCTCTATCGGGCCATTCCATTATTGCGGGTGCGACACCCTTCGCTAGCAGGTCCTGTTCCCTTTTCTCCCATTTGGGTATTGCTTAGCGGTAACCACTAGGGCCGAGTAGGTGGTGGTAATTCTTCTTCTGTGCATTCAGTATGTTCTTCTTACTCAAACTTTGACCTTCGTCCGAAGCCTTGTAGTTCACAAACGCATTCCAATGATCTTGCAACTTTAGGTACTTGTTGAAGTCGGGCATTTGATTCTTCTTGATATACTCTTGTTCAACTTCTTTTTAAAAGTCTGGAATGCGATAACCATCTTCTTGAGAGTGCAACTCTTCACCTTCTCTTTGGTCCCTTGGGGGAAGGTAAATGTCTCCTTCACATCGTTCCAATGCATGTTCTTTGTATCTTCAGGGACCTGATCCCATTTCGCTATGCTAATGGGCACGTGGTCCCTAACGTGGACATCGCATGCCGAATTGAACGGCCCAAGTGCCCCCAAGGGTGCAAGAGGTTGGCCGTTCTCGTCGACTTCGGTGATAACGTGTCTTGTCGTCGACTTTTTGCTTGGACCTCGCAGACATGATTGCCTGCTTGGTTGATCGATCTGAAAGCATGGTACAATCATGAACGGGTCAGAATGTTGGCTTAGCATGATAGTGGAACCGACAATCATGAATGGGACTGATTGTTACCTCGCCGACCTCATCGTGCTCTGTGGCCTTATCGGCCTCGGTGGCCTCGGTAGCCACGGGTTGATCCACGAGGGCGGGTTCAGGCTCCCCCGCCTCATGACCATTATCTCTTGTAATCAAATTTCTCATAAATTCTTCTTGATCAAATCTTTTTGCCTGCCATCGTTGTTTCTTAGGCTAGAAGAAGGCACTGAATATTAACGAAAATAGATCAACAAAAGGTCAAATACTATCGACAAGTAAAGATCACATTTCATGTAAAACTGATGGTACTACTCTAAAACGGCGAGGAGGACAGTGGGGAAGAGAAGGTAGAGAGGATGGGCGGTGACGCCGAAGATGTTCTTAACTTAAGTCGGCCAAATACTACCGACAAGTATACATTTGACATTTCACATATACTTATACATTTTACATATACTTATGCATTTCACATGATACATATACATTTGACATTTCACATATACTTACACATTTCACATGATACATATACATTTGACATTTCACATATACTTACACATTTCACATTATACATATAGATTTGACATTTCTCATATACTTATACATAGAAATTGCTTCAAAATTCACATATACATACAAATTTTAAAATTCACCAAGAATTAGAAAAATTCACATGATACATATACATTTCAAAATTCAAATACATTACATTTCCCAATCTAATACATGATGCTACATTGGATTATGCCTTCTATTTATCTTCAAAAGCACCTTATGCTAAGTAGTTTAAGTGCAGTGGAACAATATACTCTGCTTTCAATGAAGCAATCAAAATCAAGCAAAGTCAGCATGTGAGCAACTAGTGTACCAAGCTGGACAGCATAGTGAGTGATAGGGAAAGTCACTACATACGTGCAGTTTTTGGGGCCATACGAAATCATTCGCAAATACATCCATATTAACAAAAAAGACTAACTTACTTTTTTATTCGCAAATACATCCATATTAACAAACTCACTCATTTACTCACAAAAAATACATCCATATTCGCAAATACATCTATATTAACAAAAAATACATCCATATTCGCATATACATCCATATTAACAAAAAAGACTAACTTACTTTTTTATTCGCAAATACATCCATATTAACAAAAAATACATCCATATTCGCAAATACATCCATATTCGCAAATATATCCATATTTACTCACAAAAAATACATCCATATTCGCAAATACATCCATATTAACAAACTCACTCATTTACTCACTTACTTTTTTATCACATACAAATGAATATAAGAAATTCTTAAAAGTCACAAAAGGAAGACACTGCTATGCACATAGCCCTTCCCAGCCCTGGTTTTACCCAACCCATGTCGGTTCACTAAGGGAAGCCTTATTCCACATTAAATCAAGATAATCCAAAAATATAAACATATTGTCATTTATACATTGAAATATATCTCCTACTACATATTGATGAGTATATGTTTATATATATTACTCTCAGACTTAGGATTTAAGTGAAGATTTAGATCTTCAACTTCTATCACGAATGGGCTAAATAATTAAATCAACGAATAAGGCCTCAAACACTTACCACCTTAACATGCACAGTAAAGATTTGATAATTAAGTTCACTATTATATTAGAATTAATCAACAGATTAAGCTCATGTAGCTTATAGAAGTACCAACCGAATCAACAAGTGAAGTACTGATCAATAGCTAACAGAATTAATTAACCAAACCAAGAAGCAATATACTGCACAACAGCTAGCAATTCAGAACAAAGGTAATACTGACAAAAGCTAAAGAACTTAGGTTTAATCAGACAAACAGTGACACAAATCAAAACTTTCTAGCGTGTAAATCTATTGGTTCAAGGCCTTATTCACATCATTAACTATTATATTCATTAAATAACCCAATATCATCACCGAGCAACCCCACAGATAGCCAAAACAGAATGAGCCAAAACAGAATGAGCAATCCCTCAAGTGATGCTGCGCAAGACAATCATCCACACATGTGTTCGATACCAAGAACCGAATCCACGGCTCCACTGGTACAAAACACAGCAAATCGGTGCACAGAGTGTATTGACCACAATCACCGGAGTCCTTACTTACTAGCAAATGCTACGGCACAAGAACAAAAGCTTACATTGTACTTAGGGCAGGGCGGGAACAACGGTGGCACATGCGGGGTCGTCGGAGGCGAGGAGGACAACAACGCTCGTGGGGTTGTCGGAGAAGAGGAGGACGGCGACGCACGTGGGGTCGTCGGAGGCAAGGAGGACGGTAGCGCGCGCAGGGTCGTTAGAGGCGAGGACAGGAAAGCAACGGCGGCAGCGAGAGAGAGAGAGGTTGGGAACGAGTGGGAGAAGCAGAAATTGGGGAATTGTGGAAGAGATGGTGGCGGGAGAGATTTATACGAGGCACCATCAGTCCCGGTTGGTGTCTTCAACCGGGACTAATGTCTCACATCAGTACCGATTGGTGTCTTCAACCGGGACTGATGCCTCACATCAGTCCCGATTGGAGGCACCAATTGGGACTGATGCCTCAGTCTTGGCGGAAGCCCTAGGCACTATTAGTACTGGTTCGTAATAAGAACCGGTACTGATACCTATTTTTTTACTAGTCATTTATAAATTCCTTTTATAGTTTCTACAATTCATCAATAATATCAAATTTTCATATATTCTTTAGAATATTATTTTCCAACCATCTAATATAAATTAAAATTATAAAAAAAATAAGAAATAAAGTAATTTTTGCACTCTTATAATTCTATTGCAAAGTTTCACCTTGTTATATAAATTCAATTATTGCTTAATAAAAATAATAAATCATACCTATTCCACACTACAATGATTTTCAAAAATAAAATTAGGTTACTAGTCATTTATAAATTCCTTTTATAGTTTCTACAATTCAAAGAATAATATGAAAAATTCATATATTCTTTAGAATATTATTACTTATTTGCTTAATAAAAATAATGAATCATTCTTATTCCACACTAAAATGATTTCAAAAAATAAAATAAGGTTATAAATCCACAACTAGTATGTTAGTAGTCTATTACACCAAAAGAAAGCAAAGCGATCCATCCACGGACACAAGGCATCAATTTAGACCTTCCGTGTCAACTAAACACCAACTCGCTTGGTGATACCTTATATAAATACAAAGAACTGATTGTTGATCATGAGCTAGCTACCCATAAATTGGCATTCACACACACACACACACACACACACACACACACACATATATATATATATATATATATGATGCATGAAACTAGTATGTTAGTAGTCTATTACACCAAAAGAAAGCAAAGCAATCCATCCACGGACACAAGGCATCAATTTAGACCTTCCATGTCAACCAAGCATGTCACCTCGTGGCTCCGCCTCTCAGTGTATCGGACGCTCTCCTAGCAGCCATGCTTCTTGAACTTGCAAGGGCTGGTCAAGCCAGCTAGGACCTTCTCCAACGGTTGGCACCTAATGTCGCCGATGGGCTCACTACAGCTGAAGCATGTCTGGTTCATGCTGATACAGTAGTTCACGCAGGCAGGATGTTCATTCCTACACTAATCATTAAGACAAGAGATAATGCTAATTAGCAGAGTGATTAATTGTGCTGGTGTATGAACAATGTGTAAGCATCTCCATGCTTGTATGTTGAAGCAATCAAGACACTACAGTGTATGATGAAGAAATCTCGAGCTAGATACTTGCCATGAACACTTGAGCTTCGTATGGCATGAAGCAAATCACACACTCCAGTGTGTCAGGTTCGATGAAGAAGGCCGTGGCTACTATCTCCTCTTCGTCATTTCGTGTGATTGGCTTGGTTGTTTCTTAGGTGTATCCGTCGTCTTCTTCAGCGTGCAACTGTCTATGGACTTGTTCGCACTCCTTTTCTTCATCGATCCCTGGATCAAGTACCCCAACACTGATGGTTCAGTCAGGGGCGATGCATACGGAAGAACTACTCTCTCTACGTGAGACGAACGAAGGGAAAAAGAAACCTACACGTTTGGATCCTTGTTTGCTAACATACTTTATTTTTACAAGTGATTCTTCATTATGATCGCAGCGTACGTAGGGAGATTTCTTTGTATCATTCAGGACACTAATGTCTACGTCCACCGTGAAAGGAGGTAGCTCGTCGAACTGATTATACTTTTCTTCGTCCGTGACGCCCTCAACTTTGACAATCCTTCTTTTACTTGGAAGAACCACGTGGCACCTTGGCTGATCACTACTGCTAGTCTTCTCCTTCTGCTTTTTGTTTTCGGTAGACTTGTCATTCTGCTTCTTGCTTTTAGTAGGCTTGTCCTTTTACTTTTTTGGTTTGCTATTCATGTCCATCACATAGAATACCTGTGTCACATCATTAGAGAGCACGAACGGTTCGTCCCTATACGCAACTTGCTTAAGGTCCACGGTTGTCATACCATACTCGTCGATCTCCACGGCTGTCAGTTTGACCCATTGGCACTAAAATAGAGGGACTTTTAAAGGTCCGTACTTGAGTTCCCAGATCTCCTCTATGAAACCATAGTAGGTGTCCATCTTTCCATTTTTGTCCAAGGCATTTATATGGACGCCACTATTTTGGTTGGTGCTTTTGCTATCCTGGGCTGTTGTGTAAAATGTGTACCGATTTATCTTATACCCTTGGAATGATAAGATTATCGTGGATGGTCTCCGAGCCAAAAGTTTCAACTGTTCATCGTTTGTCTGGTTGCCCAACAGTTGCATTTGTAAGCAACCGCCGAAATGATCCATTTGCTCGACTGCGATCCACTTATCTGACTTCTCTGGATATTGGTCACGTAGACTCATCTCGTGATCATAGATATACGGAGCCACTACAGTTGCTTGTTTCAATACCGTGAAATGTGCTTGTTTAAATGAAAGTAGATTGTAGCTGTAGGATTCTTTTCTCCCTAGAGTCCCTTTTCCCCGTAGCCTCCTCTCATGGCGTGATACAGGGACGCCAATTGGATTCAGATCATTAATGTAATTAACACAAAACTCAATCACATCCTCTGTGCCAACACCCTATGCAATGCAGACTTCTGGGCGAGTCCGATTATGAACATACTTCTTTAGGACACCCATGTACCTCTCAAAAGGAAACATATTGTGGAGGAATACGGGTCCGAGAATTTCTATCTCTTTAACAATGTGGACCATGAGATGAATCATAATATCAAAGAAGGATGGAGGGAAGATCATCTCAAGGCTAATCAGACTATCGACCACATCATCCTGTAGATTAGATACCTTATTCAGCTCGATGACCTTCTGTGACACTGCATTGAAGAACGAACACAACTTTATGATTGTCCCTCATACCTAGTCTGGCAGAAACCTCGCACACCCACTGGGAGCAACTGTGTCATCAACACGTGACAATCATGGGATTTTAGGTGTACGATTTTATTCTCTTTTGTGTTTGTGAGTCTCCTTATGTTCAAGGAGTATCCAGAATGGACCTTCACACTATTCAAGAACTTAATCATGTTTTTCTTCTCTTCCTTGCTCAGAGTGTAGCTCGCGGTGTGGAGGTAATACTGTCCTTTCGCTCTCTTTTACGGATGTAGGTCATTCTTGAGTCCCAATAGCTATAGGTCCTTTCATGCTTGAAGCGTATCTTTTGATTTGCCGTACATATCTAGGAAGCCTAGCAGGTTCACGTAGACATTCTTCGTGATATGTATGAAGTCCAGTGAGTGGCAGACCTCTAAGTCTTTCCATTAAGGTAAGTCCCAAAATATTGACTTCTTCTTCCAAATGGGCTTCGGGTGACCTTGTTTTAGTCGGGACAGGTTTGCTACCAGGATCTTTTCCAAATACTACTTTCAGATCCTTTACCAAAGAAAATACAAGCGTCCCACTGTGATGCAGGGGCTTCTTACGTTTCTTTTTTGTCCCATCAAAATTCTCACCCTTCCTTCGTAACGGATCCTTCGTATGGAGGAAGCTACAGTGGCCCATGTACACAACCTTTCGAGAGTTTTTTAGGTACTTGATGTCCGTATCCTCTAAGCAGTGGATGCCAGTTTTATATCCTTTGATAGATAGGCCCGACAGGTTACCAAGTGCAGGCCAGTCGTTGATGATTATGAATAGCAATGCACGTAGAGTGAAGTGCTCTCTTTTGTACTCATCCCATACACGTACATCATCGTTCCACAGTGTTAGCAGATCTTCAACCAATGGTTTGAGGTACACATCGATGTTGTTTCCAGGTTGCTTCAGGCCTTGGATAAGCAACGGTATCATAATGTACTTCCGCTTCATACATAGCCAAGGAGGAAGGTTGTAGATACATAGAGTCACAGGCCAAGTGTTGTGACTGCTGCTCATCTCACTGAACGAGTTCATCCCATCCGTACTCAACCCAAACCTTATGTTCCTTGCATCCTCAACAAAGTCTGGGTATGTTCTATTGACTTTCCTCCACTGGGAGCCATTAGCAGGGTGCCTTAGCCTTTCGTCGTCCTTACGGTCTTCTTTATGCCAGCGCATCATCTGGGCATGTGCTTTGTTCGCAAATAAACGCTTCAACTAGAGGATTATAGGGAAATATCACACCACCTTAGTAGGGGGTCTCTTCTTCTTACACTGCCTCTCTACCTCATCTGGGTTATCACACCTGGTCTTATACCGCGAAGTTTTACATACCGGACAAGCTTCCAAATCCTCATACTCATTGCGATAAAAGGATATAATCGTTACAACATGCATATATCTTCTGTACCTCCAACCCCAAAGGGCAAACAACTTGTTTGGCATCGTACGTAGTTTCAGGAAGTGTGTTCCCCTTTGGAAGTAACTTCTTTATGAGGCATAACAACTCGTCGAATCCCTTATCAGACAATCCATTGGTCATCTTCCATTGCATCAGTTCTAGTGTGGTACGCAACTTTTGATGACCCTGTCGGCAATTTGTAGTGTTCCGTGGTCCTCCCATAGACGCTAGAACTTTTTGTAATGTCTTTTATCGATTTATTCTCCCTTTTCATCAAGCAGCATCTGGTCTAGGTCATCATCGCCAAACGCCCCAAATATATCTTCGAAAGAACTGTGTTGGCCAGCATCCGGGATATTGTTGTCCACCTCTTCTTCTTCACCGTCTTCCTGTATAATCTCTTCTTCACTATGCTTGGTCCAACATGTATAGTTTAACATGAAACATCTTGCAAGCAAATGGAAGTGAAAATGGCTGGATTTTGGCCACTCCTTCTCATTCTTGCAGTCTATGCATGGACAACATATGTAGCCTAACGTCGTGTATGCATCGGCCGCACGAAGAAAATCTTGCAAACCCTGCAAGAACTCCGGGGAGTGTCGGTCTATGTACATCCATCGCCGGTCCATCTACATTATGTTACATCAAGGTAACTGTTAGCTCATTTTCCGATAATGAATTGTTGAATATTTCCCAAAATCCAAATTAAACTAATGTAGGATATATTTTACTTTTGATCCTTTGTCTCTGAAACTTTTGATGATTATTTGGATATCTAAATGACTTCAAATGGAAAGATTGTCAACTACAAAGTTGTATATCTCGTTAAGAGCTACAATTTTCATATAAATTTTATCTCCATCTGACTCTGTATGAAAAAGTTATGATTTTTTGAAAAATGGTATCACTGCCGGTTCGTAATACAAACCGGCAGTGATAGCATTATTATTGCCAGTTTGTAATATGAACTGGCAATGATACCATTATTTGGATATCTAAATTACTTCAAATGAAAAGTTGTCAACTACATAGTTATAGATCTCATCGAGAGCTATAATTTTCACATAAATTTTGTCTCCATCCGATTCTGTATGAAAATGTTATGAGTTTTCAAAAATATTATCACTGCCAGTTTGTGTCGTCCATTATCACTGCTGTTCTTATTCTGAACCAGCAGTAATAAGGGATTTATCACTGTCGGTTCTTCTAAAAAACCGACAGTGATAGTATCACTGACAATTTTTGTCCGAACCGGCAATAATAAAGGATTTATCACCGCTGGTTCATCAGTAAAAGCCAGTTTACTACTGGTTTTCCATCCAATCCGGCAGTGATAATATTATTACTACCAGTTTTTGATGAACCGGCAGTGATATAGTGGCAAGGATCACTGATTCTGTAGTAATGGTTTGTAAAACCCAATAAAATTACAATATTATGAAAGTATTTTTCAAGATAAATCTATACATGATTTTTATGTATCCAATTTACATATTTTAAAATATGTTGATAGTTAAAATTTCAAAAGTTTGACTGTACCTATATCCAAAATGATATGTTGTGATCGAAGGAGTAACATGGTTCCTATCTAGGTAGCCAACTCATCTTATTGCAATCTCCCTCCCTCGTGCCTTTGGCCTCATGGCAAGGTCTACGTATATCTACTTTGATAGCTTATGATACAAATTAAAAACCTAGTACACACGAAGTTGAAATTGAGGTGATTAATATTACTTTAGTTTTCTTTAACTTCATGTCAATAGAAAGCTAGCTACACAACACCCTAATACTTGCCACAATCATTTCACACACCATATATATTGCTAGTGGTGCATCTCATATCTCATCTCCTCCTGGCCATTGACCCAGCCATCATCATCCATGTCACATATATATGTCATCATATTCCAAAGCCAATTAAGTTATCTTGATACCTATATCATCACATCACGTAGTAGAATACTAGAATATATATATTATTAGTTTCTAAAGGTTGGGTCAGGATGCACCATGCATGCACCACAACCGTCGCCATCACCCTATCACCACCATTTCGTCATCTTTCTTTTATCTTTGCTTTCTTTGTTGCTCTTCTTCTTTTTGTGGGGACATGCAATATTGCAATGCAACGCCGGACCTGCCATGTTGATGCAAGCATGACTACTAGCCATTAGCACGTACTAGTACTGATTATAATTGCATTGGCATGCAAATATATATGTTTTGGCATATACCGGGGAAATGGAATCTTGGACCGAAGTGCTTGTCGAACACTGGCAAGTGTGAATCCAAGTGTTTACGGACTAGCTGATCTGCCAAGTTGTAGCGTAAAAGATTTTTTTTGGATCGAGAATCAGAATAAGCTGACCGCCGCCACCATCATGCATGTTCCTCTGAAAAATTACGAACGATTTAATTTGATGCGGTTACCGTTACCCAAAAGAAAAACTGAGGTGAAATGCAAAATAGTCCATGTAGGTCTTAGCTAGCTAGTTATATGTATATTCATGCACTACTACAAAAATAGCACATAGGTGACACTCTATTTATAGCTGTTTTTTACCATCACAAATAAAATTATCAGTGGCGGTTTTAAAATTCAAAATGACGGGAAGACTATTTATGATGGTTTTTGTTTGAAACCGGCACAAATAATGAATTATTTGTGGCGGTTTTTCTTTAGAACCACCACAAATACTTTTGGGACTATTTGTGACGGTTTTATTTTAGAACCGCCACAAATAATCAATTATTTATAGCGATTTTTCTATGGAACCACCATTGATAATGTTGAGTATTTGTGATGGTTTTAGTAAAAAACCGCCACTGATAATTTTAGTATTTGTGGAGGTTTTTGAATAAACCGCCAATGATAGTATTATCTATGGCAGTTTTAATTTAAAACCGCCATACATAATATTCCCTATAAATAACCCTGTAGCTTCTCCATATAGTCAGTCATCTTCCTCCCAAGAACAAACCTAAATTTCTAGATTTCAGATTTCATTTACAGAAATTTTTATGCTTCTACTTTCTATAGTTGTTCCAAGATGTGTAATTTATTCTCCTCTATTCATTTGTAGTGATTTAGTTGCGATTCAATGTTTAGACCTAGTTTAATTAACATTATTGGATATTAATAAACATTAAATTTTAATTAATATGGTAGGTTCATGATCATGAAGTTGCCTTGCATTTTGAGATGATGAATTTATTATCTAGCTTATTTAGAGGATAAATTTAATTTTAGTTAGGTATGAGCATATATTAAAATTAACTAATTAAGATTGGAAAATTAATTAGCATTAATGTTCTACCGTTAGTGGATATTGTTGGATATTAGACTAATAATTTATTTAATTAAGATTATTGGATATTAATAATTGTTTACATTAATTAATTGTAGATAGACCGAAAATGGATGTACAATGCGAACTGTTACAGTAGAGAATACATCGACGACGTATCTGCTTTTCTAAGAGCCGCCGAGGAGAACAACTTGCAAAAGAAGACGGAGTACATACATTGTCCATGCATTGATTTCAAGAATGAGAAGATGTTTTCGGACAAAGACCATATCTACTTGTACTTGATTCGAAGGGGTTTTGTACCTGGCTATACATGTTGGACAAGGCACAGAGAAGAGGAGATCATACTTCAATGTGGTAACATCGACGTCGATAAAGCCAACAATATGGCAGCTGACATTAGTTATAGATCTGACGAGGAAAGGTTGGTCATCGATGACGACAATAATCTAGCTCAAATGTTGCGTGATGCAGAAGAGAACTACATTAGTCAGAGAGAGTTTAATCAATTCAAGGGTTTGATGGAGGACTTGGAGAAACCTTTGTTCCTGAGTTGCAAGGAGGAATACACAAAGTTGCACATGATGCTTTCAATGCTGAAATTGAAGGCAGGTAATAGTTGGTCCAACAAGAGTTTCACGGCATTGTTACATCTCTTAGTGGACAAGCTTCCAAAGGAAAATGTGTTGCCTAAAACCACGTATCTAACTAAAAAGGTTGTATGTCCCTTGGGATTGGAAGTAGAAAGAATACATGTATATTCAAATGACTGTATACACTATCACAAAGACTATGTAGACACGCATGTATATTTGGTATGCAAAGCATTACTTTACAAGTGTAAGGGCGATGACAATGAAGGCATCGAGGTGAAGAAAGGAGCTCTCACTAAAGTGGTGTGGTATTTGCTAGCAATACCTCATTTGAAGTGTTTATTTGGAAACAAAAAGCACACCAAATTGATGCGATGGCATTCAGAAGAGCGTAAGAGGGATGGAAAGCTAAGACACCCTACTGATTCTACCAAGTGGAGAACCATCGATAGGCTCTTCTGATAGAACTTCGGAAATGAACTGAGGAATATAAGGTTTGGGCTGAGTACAGATGGAATGAATCCTTTCAGTAACATGCGCAACATTCATAGCACTTGGCCCATGACTCTCTGTATCTACAAACTTCCTCTTTGGTTGTGCATGAAGCAAAAGTACATTATGATGTCGTTGCTTATCCAAGGGTTGAGACAACCTGGCAACGATATTGATGTATACCTACAACTATTGGTGTAAGATCTTATGATACTATGGAACGAAGGTGTACATGTATGGGATGAGTACAAACGAGAGTATTTCACTCTACGCGGATTGTTGTTCTGCACCATCAATGATTTATCTATCCAAGGTAGCCTATCCGGTCATACTATAAAAGGAGTCAAAGCATGCCCCTAGTGCCTGGATGAAACTGTTAGTGTGTGGCTCAACAACTTGAGGAAAACAGTATACATGCGTCACCGTGGGTTCCTTCACAGGAATTATTCGTATCACTATATGAAGAAACAATTTGACGGGACTAAGGAGGATGGTTCAACTCCAAGGCCTCTTCCTAGGGTAGAGGTGTATGATATGGTTAAGAATCTTAATGTTGTACTTGGAAAGGGGGTATTGATAATACATCGAGGTCTCGTACTGAGATAACCACGTGGAAGAAGAGATCCATATTTTGGAACTTACCCTATTCGAAGGACTTATAAGTTCAACACTGCATCGACGTCATGCATGTAGAGAAGAATGTATGTGACAACGTACTTGGTCTTTTAATGAATATTCCTAGCAAAACAAATAATGGACTCCAAGGGACCTGAAAGATATGAAAATCAAAGCCGAGCTACATCCTCAAGACACTAGGAAAGGCCGACTTTACATTCCCCCAACTTGCTACACTCTATCCAAGAAATAGAAAACAAACATCTACAAGTACTAGCTTGGTGTGAAAGTTTCGTCTGGTTACTCTGCAAACATTAAGAAACGGGTATCAATGAAAGATTTGAAGTTAACTGGTATAAAATCTCATGATTGTCATGTGTTGGTGACACAAATGCTCCCTACTGCAATTAGAGGTATTTGCCTAACAAGGTCCGAGAGGCAATCATGAGATTGTGTTTCTTCTTTAACACGATTTCATAGAAGGTCATCGATCCCGTTGGACTTTATGAACTACAGGCTAATGTAGTCCAGATTTTGTACCAGCTAGAGATGTATTTTCCTCCATTTCTCGATATCATGGTTCATCTCATGGTTCACTTTTTGAATGAGATAAATATTTGTAGCCCCGTATTCCTGTAACATCTTGAAAAATTCAAAAATAAATAAAATAAGAATTTAAAATTTCAAAATGACTAAAATAAAAGTTTGAGTTTGAAATGTGACTTAATTTTGAATTTTTGCCTTCTCTGAATTCTGACTTAAAGAACACTCAATTTCTTTACTGAACTTCTCTTTTTCCAAACAATGAAAATCAAAATAAAAAAAATGAATAAAGTAGAAATTTTAAAATTTAAATTTAAATCCTAACCATTTGAGGGAAAACCTTAATAAATAAAGGAATGGAATCTCATTTTAAGTTCCAAGATCAAGCACATACATAAGAATATATATACACAAACATTCAACAATTTGCATGCACATAGACAACAATTCTAACACCATATTTTTTTAAGCATATGAACAAAATCATGTATACATGTATCTACATACACATCTCCACACAATCTTAGTAGAAACAAAAACATTATACATTTAATTAATATCCAAACTAAGCCATTCTACTCAATAGGATACCGCATTCTGTCCATTACATCCGAATTGTCCAACAATTGAAATCAGAATAGTTGAGCCCATGTATAATATAACAAGGGTAAAGAATATATAGTTCCATAAAGCTAACATTCAGTTTAACTTACAATAGAAAGCATTCAAATCCATTTGATCACAACTACAAAACATGAGAACCAACTAAACAAATTTTGCTACAACTGTTACATAGATCCCCGATGTCTCAAAACTTACAAGTTACACGCTAAACCTTATACAACTATTACACCATTTCTTAGCTGCTAACCAAAAGGATGCACTGCTATGCACTTTCATTACCCCTTAAGTCACCAGACTGTTGCCATACTCCTTTTGCCCATGTTGCATGTACCAAATGGCGTATAAGTGTCAGATGCCCTCCACTGCCTTGTCGCCTACGCTTCTACCCACTCCAAATTTCATGGTTTCATCCTGCACATACCAATATTTTACCTCTCAAAGTCGGTTCACGACCATATAAAAGTAATCAATAATGGTACAACCAAAAGAAAAAGCCTTACCATCCAAAACTCTACCGACCAAGACAACCACTATTTTCCCATTTGATTTCGTTGAAGACAGAGGCAGCCAAGAAGAGGGGAAAAATCGAGGCGCCAAAGAATCTGCTCCACCCTTCCTCTCCTACCATTCTTCTTCACCATCCTGTCGTGCCCGAATTTACGGATTCGACACTCAGGTATTCTGACTAGTCCAGATCACGCTAGTACACACAGATAAACAAAGTTGAAGTACCACAATCATACACAATGAAATAAATAATAAAGTACTTCAAGCATAATATAATCAAGTTACATGACCTTATGGTCATCTTACAATAATTAGCCACGCAGGGCGATAAATATCAAAGTAGCACAAGTTTATTAGCGGAAGCAAAAGTAAAACAATGAACCCTTCATAACCACAGGCTACTGAGTGCGGCTCGACCCCTTAGTCCTCTTGGCCTTCGATGAACTCCTCCTCCCAAACTAGCACAACTTCTTCTTCTGAGGTTTTTTTGTTGATGCAAGGGTGAGTATACAACATACTCAACAAGTCATGCACAATGCAGGTCTATTACTACATGCGTGGCTTATTCCAAAGGAAAGGCTTAATTGGCTATTTTGCTTAAAGCAGCATTTCTTTTAAACAGGTAATCCTATTAGATTAAAAGCAGTAAAACCAATATTATTAATATTTAATTTCTCAATTCTTTTCCAAGGGTTTGGCACACAGCCCTAGTTTGATTCATCAGCTTTTGGCACACAGCCACCCATTCCACGTTTTTTTATTTTGAAAATCTAACCCTTGACTGTAATCACCGAAAGCATTGTCCAAGACACGCACACGGCTATTCAATAGGTTTACACACACACTGCAGAGGTCAGACACTTTACCCACAGGATACGATCGCCACCACACAGTGATTGATTGCACAAAGTCTTTCAGAGACTAACACTTAACCAAAGGAACCTCTCCAAGATTGCCTTTCTAACGCTTCCCTCACACAGAGTCAAGTTTAGAACAGCACATACCGTTAGATGGGTACCAAGCCGCAAAGACAGTACGCTCCCCATACTGCTTACATTTTTGTGTAATCACACCCCGAGGTATCAAAGGAAAGATATTAGAGACCTCATCAACTAGGTCCGCCCCATTCCTGACAAGTGGTTGTACGAGAGACTCGGTTCAAAGGCTCGCAAGGTAAAGTCCTTAATCGTCCTGCAAGACTTCCGATTTATACTACTCGGCACACAGCCTTCACAATCTTCCATACAACCCGTTGCCACACAGGCCCACCTGGCACGAAGCCTTCTTTCCTCTTGCCCCGGTCCAAATCATTTCCCACCCTGTTTGCATTATTGCAACACATGCCAATGCCCACATCATTGCACGAGTAGAACCACACAGGTCGCTACCCTCAATTCCATTTCATGACATCATCGCATTATTCCAAAATGCGTTCCATAATTGTTTAGTCAGTATTGATTTGCTATTTAAAAGACATGCAACGCATACAAGCAGGCTAAGCGACTAATCACGGTCTAGCCTCCCGTGTTGGCTTGTAATAGCATCCAACTTCATTTAACTTCTTAGGTTAACAAGGATTTCAGGGCATACATTGAGTATTAACAAGGTGGCATAACAAGATAGGTATTTTAGCTACCATTCCCACATAAGCAACATCATTTTTACTTAACATAGCATGCAATAATTGAATCAAAATATATTTAAAAATCTAGGGGCAACATGGTCGAAGCATGACTTGCCTTCAAACAGCGGTTGGTTCTGGTCTGAGGTCTGCGACGGGTCTTCGAATTCTCCCTCGGCGAATTCCGGCAACTCGGAGTCTAATCAGAACAACGTGCACACAATAAATACACTAAAACAGATAGCAATATCATCACCAAAAATAAAATAAAAATCACCATTAAATAGCTTACATTTTTACAAATTTTTGGGCACTGGAATCACCCAAATCCGAGTTAAAATACAAAAGTTATAGCATTTTCAAGTTTTCTGATATTCAAATAAATATATAACCGAATTACTCTATTTATTTTCCTACTGAAAATTCGGATTAAATTCCCGCTTGGCGACACGTGTCGGCACCAGAGACTTCCATGTCGGTACGGACACTGACATGCGGGCCCAGATGACGCGTCATCGACGTCGGACAATCGGCGGTCTACCCAATCGACAAGTGGGCCGGTGAATGTTGCTTGGACCAACCAGAAGCTGACACGTGGCGAGGAAGCATCAAGCCACGCATACGCGATTTCCGGACCGTTGGATTCGAATCCGACGGCGCGGAAACTACCCGAGCGATACACTGTTAATAAGCCTACGTGGCCTCACCTCGAGCGTTGGATGAAGATCCGACGGTTGCTGGAGTTCGCGATGCGTCGCAGAAGGAGCGGTGGCGCTGGTCGCCGGACTTGGAGAAGACGACGCGGTCGACGGCGCGTTCCGAGCCCTCCGGGAAGAAGTAACTTGCTGGACGCGGCTCGGCTTGGTGAACTCAGTGGAGGTCTCGGCGACGGCGGAGAGTGGCGAACGACGGCGAGAGGTGAAGAAGAATGCGGCGGTGAGGTTGCGAACTCCGGTGAGCTATGCGGGAAGCTAGAGTGCACGAGAGCTAACGGCCGAACGGAACAAATGAGCGGGGCGAAGAGACCAATTTAATGAGCCAACGACAATCGCCGAGATGCCTTGTAACGTGTGCAAATCCACCGCAAATCTCCTCGGCCAGCGATCGGCGGCGGCTCTGCTCTCACACTCCCGAGACGGCGCGATCAACGCCACCGTCCGATCTTGATCCGACAGCGGAGCTTAAGCGGCGTTAGGGTTTTTCGGCGACAAGATGTGTTGGGCTCGGCCGACATCAGTAGCTAACTAATTTTTTGCTTTTCTCAATAAAAATATTTGCGTAAATTCAAAGCATTTATTTGGGGCACTAAAAATACCCGAAAAATTCTAGAAAAATTCCATAAAATATTTTAAGGCATTTAGAGCTTAAATAAAATATTTTCATTTATTTTTGATAAATAATTTTTCTGATATTAATTAATCAAGAGAAGAATAATTCAATTAAATTTTATTTAAATCCAATAAATCCCCAAAAATTCAGATAAATTAAGTAAATGCAAATAAAGGTTGATTAATTCACAAAAATTCAAAAACTCAAAAAATTAAAATCGAGGCAAATTTCGGGACGTTACACATCCCTGCAGCCAAGAAGGTGCCAAACATTAATGTTGATTACCTTTCTTCCCTTATCATAATTGTGTTCACAAGGAATGGTAGAAACACATGTTAATTAGGGTGCATTTGAAATCACCTTGTGCATATTAAGCCATGTACAGAAGCAATATTAACACAATAACAAGCTCACTCTGGGTAAAAGCAGTGCAGAACAATTATTAAGAGTATAGTACCTACTAAACCTATAAACACATGATGCCTTAGCAATAAGATTCAATATCACAATAAATTGAACAATGCAGTCTTATGAACATATTGTGTTAGGAAGAGGTATATTAAGGTATCAACATCAGCATGACATCCTATACATTGGTAGGTCCACTATATATACCCAGAATAGCATACTGAGCCCTTGCATGCCAATAGATAAAAAGGGGAGCCATGGCATTGTTTTCGATGCAATATTTCACACTCGTTAACAAAGTAATGCTCATAATATAGAAGGCTAACATAAGATCTCTCCACTGCACCTCATCTATATAAAAAAAACCCCAGATAATTGCCCTGCCATAAGCAAATTGAGTCCATTTCCTACTCTAGCATACACATCATGCTGATTCTTTTTACCAAACCACGGTATCTTATTTCAAAACCCTATACAAACCTACACAAATTAGGATCTCCTGAACAAGAACCTTAGGTACATTAAAGATTCAGTAACATGCATCTTATCGATCACAATTGCACAGAGGATCAACTGATTAGATCATATACACACCTTATACACCAGAAAGAAGTACACCAAATTTTAAGCATATAATTTCAGCAACAATCGACTAGAACCAAAATGATCAGATACACCCTAGTACCATTTTTGAAACTAAGCTTGATATCAAAATTTGTTATTTGCTCTTGGACATGTCTTAGTTTTGGTCTAATTTGAAATTAACTAGCTTGGTGTCACAGCTTGTCATTTTGATCATTTGGATAAACTTCAAAGCTTTTCTAGGATGCATTTCATGCATACATAAATAAAGAGGGATAAAATATCATCTTGATGCCTATATTGCCAAAACAGGGAGAAATTGAAGAAAATGCATGATAAAAGATAAAAAAAAGAGATTTGGTTCTTATGATTTTAGTGAAAATTGAAAATTTTTAGGATCGTAAGCATACTTGAGCTTTTTGAGAGTCTTGATTGGATTTTAGAGCTTTTGTGGAAAACTTGCTCTTTCTTTTAGTTTGCTCTAAAAATCCTTCTAGCCAACTAGGTCATGATCTTTTTTCTTTCACTTATGACCAAGTTTGGCTTTGCATTCAAATTGCTTTCTTACTCTCTCTTCCAAACTCAAAATTATGCCTTTTTATTGTTTGTCAATATACTCATCAAGGGGAGATTGAAAGATCATGTGGAAGTCTACTCATTAAGGGGAGATTGAAAGATCATGTGGGAGTCTACCCATGTTGCTGAAGAGAATTTGACTAAATTTGAGCTTGTTATGCTCGGGTTTGAGTTTGATATGAATTGGATTTCTAAATTGAAGCAATTTGAGTTGAGACAGCCAAGTTCTAGCGTAGTCGACTACTGCCAAGTTCTGGCTTGGTCGAATAATGTCCCGCCAGTTTTTAATTGAGTGATTCGAATAGATTGGGAATCACTGAGTATCGAGCAGGAATGGTGCCAGGTCAAGCGGAGGACTCTTTCAAGAGTTTGGTTGATTACTGCCAAGTTTTGGCATGGTCTAGTAATGCCCCGCCGGCTTGAGGTTGAATGTTTTGAGTAGATTGGGAGTCGCTAAGTATCGAGTAGGGATTTTGCCAAGTCGAGTGCCCTACCATCAGTCTGTCTTGAGTCCTTGGATTTTCTTCAAGTTACTCGATGTCGACTCATCGACTTGATTCTGAGAAGAGTTACTCGATGTCCTTGGATATGCATTTTGATTTGGTGTGAGGTTTAATGCATATCATTTTGGGCAATGCTATGTGATGGGTTTTCCTTATTTTTGATGGTTACAGGACGATGATGGTAGATCATAGTGAGGTGAAGGATGATCAGGACAAAGCTAAGTGAGCTAGAGGTCCAGAATGACTGAGGATCGCAAAAGATGAGCGAAGACAGAGTCGGTGCAAACCTAGAAGACAAGAAATGGATGAGATGCTAGCAAGGAGCTGCTCAGATCAAGGAGGGTCATTAGATCACAGTCTATATGATAGAGTAGCTGGTCTAATTAGTATACTTTGAAAAGCATGCAAAAACCCGATAAGTGTGTGTGGGTTTCGGGTTAGCCCATGTACAAGTAAATGAGTCAATTGTGGCCCTTAATGGTGGTCCTTAGGGTAGAAGGAACTCATCCATGGGTGGAGGGTGATCAATAGTAGTATAAATAGAGAGGTAGAGGTAGTCTTTCCTCTTTGTAGGGAAGGTTTTAGAGGTTCTGTGCTCCCTTAAGCTTTGCCCACTTTGATGTGAGGCTTTGTAAACCTACCTTCTAGAAATGTAAATTATTTTCTCCTATACTTGAATTTAAATTACACAGTTATTTTATATCATAAATTCAGCTTTTAAATTCCACACTTACATTCTTGCAATTTACATTTATGCAATTTGGATTTACCTATCCTCTTTCTATATACTTTTGCTTCTTGTGCCAAGGATGTTGATTAGTGGATGAGTCTTCTTTTAGATCATATCCCAATCATCTAGGAAATCCATGCGTTCTTCTTGCAAGAAACCAATTTTGTACTCTTAAGTGAATCTTTCTTCAAAATTGGAGTTGTGGAGTTTTCGACTTGTATTCTAGCTTGCTGTGACATGTGGGAGGCTATCCAAGATAATCTGGATCATCAAAACCCTACGAGCAAGTCTTAGATCAAGTTCTTGAGATTTCGCTCCAACATGGTATGATCTTCCTTCTAAATGAAAAAGGTCAGAACTTTGATGTCAATCCTTGCGATTGAAGGTTGGAATACGTTCTTGACATCCTAAGAAATACATCTACCAAGTTTTGTGAGTTTTTATCCTACCGATCAGGAGATTCCTCAAAATTTTCTTTTGAGTTATGTTGTTTTTAGGCTGGTTCTTCAGCTGTTCTTGAACCCGGTGCTACTGCCCCCAGTACGGTGCTATCGACATCCCAGTAGTAGTACCGGCCATCCAGAATAGGATTCCTTTGAGTTTTTTTTCTTTGAGGGCTTGTTTGGAATTGTTTGTGTGGGGGAAAATTTTTATTTGGGATCATTCACCTCCCCTTTCTGATCTTCATCATGATCCTTCATTAGTCATTTACTATACAGTGACTATACAATCATTTACACTATAGTATAGGTTTAACATCACCAGGCTGGTGCAAAGTTAATATTAAGTAATGCAATAGTTATGTTATGATCTCTTTGCCGACACACCAAAGGAAGTGTATTACTGGACAAGCAAAATGGTAGAATCATTTCTTGTGGGTAAAGCTGTACACTTCTGTAGAGCGTACAACTTTTCGAAAAGCCATTTTTGTGGTTATGGAAGTCTTGGTGTGCCAGCACTAGTTATATGTTTTTATTTTCATAAAATTTGGTTTCTACCGGGTGTTGCTAGAAAATGGTTCATGGATATGGTTATATCACCTAGGTCCGTGAATTTACTTATTTGTATTTACATACTATTATTTTATGAATTAAATTGCTTTTATTCAAATTTTATTTGTAATCTACTCTTTAATATTTACATTTTCAAATTGGCTTTACACAAATTAACCATAGAAGTCTTTCCTTTGAATCGGCCAGCATATATTATAGGATTTGCAGAAGTCTTGCAAGTACGTTAGTACTTATATTGCCCTTGTTGATATTTTTAGGTGAAGAAACATATTACCCCAATGATGCATACTATGATGCAGGATACGGGGATGCTAACAATGAATTTTACTAGGGTTCACCTTGTTAGTTGCTTGTAGGGATAATAGGTTAGAGGCGTACTACAAGATATTCATCTCCACAGCAATATTTTACTTTTGGTATTGTAAGAATACTATGTAAATCTGCTTCCGCTGTTGTAATAAAGTATACGTATGGTTGTGATATCAATTTGTGAATGTGCATACTAGTCACTGATTATAGGACTAGTATTGTATGCACATAGTATCCATTATTGATATTTATTATAAAAAATGAGGGCCTTACATCTATGTATGTAGTGATCATCTCAAAGTATTTGACAACAGGATCATTCGTGCGAACCAGCGCCCTGGTGTGACGATCCATAAAGTACTTCATGATGCTACAAAAAATTCCCTCCACTATAGCTACTAGGAGAAAATGCCTCAAACCCCTCATGACCCAGTTGTACACTTCAGCCAAGTTTATCGTCATGACCCCATACCTAGAACCATTAGTGCTGTAAAGTAAAGGCCACTTCTCCCTAGAGTCATGCTCTATCCACTTGGAGAAGCATTTAGTACCCCGTTCGTTCCTCCGAACCAACTGCGGATGGTCCGTAGGTAACTCTTCAAGCACTTCTGGGGACTCTCCTATGGCAGGCGTTGCTTTCTCCACCGTAGGCCTTACTATTAGCTCGTCCAATTTCCTCCATAGTGTCGAACTTTCTCTGTTAGTTCTAATCACACAGCCTCTCAAATAGCTTCGTGAGCTCTTTGTTCTTGAACTACTTGTAAAAGTGGGCACCTATGTAGCGCTTGCAACATCTACTTTGCAAATCAAGCCATGCATATGGCTCATCTGGCCCTTGCTGCAACTAAATGATCACCTTCAATAGCCTAGAATGTTGATCGATCGTATATGATACGCACTCCAAGCCACTAACTGATGATGCCGACTTTAACGTTTTTTAGAAACTAGAGCTAGCTGTCGGTGTTCTCAACTCCCACAAATGCCAAGGCTATGTCAAGAACCTAATTGTGGTCATCTACTCCTATGGTAGTCAATATCTGGCCCTTTTACTTCCTAGTTAGAAATGTTCTGTCCACACAAAGCAACGGATGGCAATGCCTGAAGGTGTTAATACATGCACCAAAAGCAAAAAATGCGCACTTTAGTATCATCTTCCCAGCGAAGCACTACAAATGTTGCACACAAATATTGACGTAAGTCCTAGCATTCCTTTCCTTGATCACTTTAAGCATACCTAGTAGGTTCTGATGGGAGCCTTCTTACGTCATGAACCTTGCTTCCAAGGCCTTTAGCTTCGCTCTCCACACCTTAGCATAGCTGATGATGTACTGAAACCTTTACTCTATTGCAAGTATGATGACACATGGCTTTAAATCCAGATTGCCCATAATCTCCTAGTACATTGCATTCGCAACAAAACCTAAAGAGATGTTTCTATACGATTGCATAGACTTTGCCAACATGCATATATATGGAACGACTATAGAACATTTCCAAATAGTGACCTATTTAGGCTATCAGGCATGGATATGCCATAGGCAACCTCCATCTCCCATCTTACATTATAAATTCACATATTTGACTTGACAACCTTAAAGGTTTTCTACAGCAACACTACCCATACTATTGTTGCTTCCTATAGCTCCCACTTACTCCTGTAAATCGCTCCTTGTCTCACCTTATTCTGATCATACTTCCATGCCATGTCTTCAATCTAGTTGACCACTAGCATATCGAACTAGTACTCTTGAAACTTCGTAGGAAAAGGTTCTTCATCACCTTCTTCATCAGATAAAGCTTCATAATCATAGCTCTCAGCCTCCATCGCTTTCAACAACTCTTCAGTCTGTTCTCCCTTGTCTGTCACACCCATTAATTCATGTACCTTTGGCAATGCAATATCAACTTCCGCAGCCTATGCTCACTCTTGACCCAAGCTTACATCCTGCCTTACTAAGTACTATGCACTTTGGTTACTCTCCCCAACTTCCTTTAGTTCAGCAGGAATAGCCTCCTCCTGCATCATATGGCTGGCATCAACTTTATAAAATGCTTAAGCCATCAACAGTAATAGCCATCCTTTCTCATTCACCAATCTTACATATGAGTTCTACAACTTTGGCCCCTTCAGTTCTACGAACTCGTAGTACGTGTAGTCTCATCTCCAATAATCTATCTGGTGCAATATCAGATCATGCAACTCATGGTCCAACGAGAACAGATGGTACGACCATTTCATTATTGTACTCTATGGACACTCCCCTACACGTGATAGGCTAGCCACCACATATAGAAAATGGTCCAATTCCACCCCTTGTCAACCTCTGTTCAGAACCTCTTCTCTACAGTGTATTTTAAATTGTACTCGTTTATCCATACCTATTGAGCATTTCATCAAATTATTATTACGTGCACAACATAACATCATCTTATCTACTCTAAACTACAGGAAATGAGTAATGCAAACATTCATAAATTTAGTTTCTAAACTATATACCATATTTACTTTTCACAATTTTGTATATCTAATCTAATCCATTCTACACATTTGAATTAGTACTACAAATCTTTAAATACCTACATAACTACGTAACTATTGCTAGTCTATACAGCTAAAACAAAAATTGACAGAAATAAAAATTATACCTGTGACGTTGCCGATGACTTCTTTTTCCTTTTTCTCCTCCCCTTCCTCCACCTCCTTTTCCTCGTTCTTCTCCTCCTTCCCGTCCTCTTTCTCCCTTTTTTTTCCCTTTTTCTCCCCTTCCCTCTTTCTTTCTCTCGGCATGTAGATGTGAGCAAAAATACAGTCGTTCTAGCCGAATATTTGCGCTTGGTTAACTTTTAGTCCCCAACAACAGAGACATTGTCATCATCCCAAATAGCGGCAGCAAGTTACATCTATAATATTTTTACAGCATATTATTTCTATATTATTTAAAAGAATATATTAATAAAAAAATTCGCCCTTTTTAGTTTGTGTTAATAGTAGCTGTACTCGCGATTCTGTCGTCACACGTACGTACGAGAGTAATCGATATGCGCGCCGGGATAAACGGGCCCCTCATGTGCCTGGAAGCTACGCGCACATGGCCACTCGTACGCTGTACCATGAACCCCTGATCCTAATTAAACCAGCCGGTAGGATTTTTCATTAGCTCTCAGCAAATGTTTCTTTCCCTGTAAATGGAATTCTTATATATGTTTTAAAGAGGCCTTCGAATAAGTGTAAGAGATAACTGTTGAATAAATTAGCACTTTCAGGTATAATTCGAATAGAAGATAATTTATAAACACAAACCGATTAAAAAGTCTACACATTAAATACAAGTATATTGTAGATATACATGTAACAAGAGTGCACATATATCCGTCTAATATACTAGAAAGCAGTAGCAATAAGATTGAAAATAGTACAGACATCAAAACGTATCAGTCTTCTTGAATAGAACTGGAGGCAAGAAAGGAAGCATAGGACCCAGTTGCAACAATGTAGCAGATGAGACAGATCACAAACGGAGAGGAAACAAGTCGTGAGCAGTTACGCGCAGTGTTTCCCAAAAACCTTATTTGCCTACTTTGGTGCAGAATCTCAAGAGCAGTGGGTTTCGGAGATCTGCTCTCCTGATGACCAGTGCACCCGGCGTAGCGGGACAGAGCAACCTAACGGTGGTAGCGCAGCAGAGAGGAAGAGACAAAACCTTAGCCTTTTCTTTTCTCCTTGTTAACTCTTAGGCGGAAGCCCGCGTGGTATATATAGGAAAAGACCACGAAATTAAAGGATGATGTGGTTTTCGTATCTTGTAACCAATCATAGATTTTCTGGAGAGCAAAAGAAAAACTGCAAAATGAGACCGCGGCTGCTATTGGACCGGATTTTGGAGGACCATTCACGCAGGTGCCGTGCGCCCACGCCCTTCACCCGGCTGAGCCCGGTGAGGAGAGGCAAGACGAGCGCGCACGTGTTCTTCTCTTTTTCCCACATAAGCTAGTAGGATGGAGCATACTCTATTATTTAAGTTGGTGTTGCTCCACTTCAACTAGCATGGTGGTACTAAAGAGTTTTGCACCTCCTCCATATAATAGGTCTTTAAGATTTATTTGAAATTATTCTCAAATATTTATGGACTTAGCCCATGTATTCCAACAATAACTAACAAGGAGCCAATCGAAAACATTCTAAACCAGATAGGATTTTCGAGATAACCATCAATTTTCGAAATATTAATGCAAGTTTTTTTTGCCAACCTTCCATAGCTGAAGAAATGATTATTAACTGTCATGCCAATGGGACGTACATCCAGGTCATTCTATTTTGTTTGCTTTCTGATATCTCTAGAGATACATGGTGCGTCTCTGTATTCTGCGTAGGATGTAGCTGGACATGTACAAGAAAAGTGATATAAAGTACAAGTAGATACACCAAACACTGTTACATACAAGCCTTCTTCCCTGCTTGCATACATGTAGTGCCAAAAAAGCAAGTAGACGAGGTAGCACATAGAATTTGGAGCCTAATGATGGGAATCAAATTTGTCCTTAGTGGAGGCTGGCCTGCTGATGCCAGCTCTGCCTCTTATCAAATCAAACTGTTCTTTGCTGATGGACGGCTCTGCTTAACAAATAAACCTGGCCCATGTTTGCTGATTTTTTTCTGCACTGTTGCAATGATGAATGCAATGTGAATTGACTTAGCTAATGGTGACCCAATTATTACTTTTAGGTGGGGCCCACCAGGGTACCTGTTTGCATTTTTCTGACTATCATGTTGATTAGGTATCTCGGTTGATTTAGTAGACTTTTAACCTTAGACTAGTACTTTTCATCGTCTTTTTGAATATATAAGAGTAGGAAGGTTTGGTTAGGGATTCTACTGCACTTTTTGGTTGAGTGGACTGTTGTTCATCTTTGCATGCTCAGTGAGAGCATCTCTAAAAGAATCTGTATCCATCTCTCTATCTCTAAATTTTATCGATTTGGCTGGAAAACTAACTCCAACAGAATCGCTATCAGTCTCTTCAAATTAAGCGAGCGAAGAGAGACTTGCTATATCTGGTGATTCTCCCTCCGCTCGCTATCCGATGAGCGCAATGGTCTTCTTCATTTGCGCGACCACAACGACTCCTCCTGCTCGTCCTCCACCGATCCTCCAACCCTCGCACCGCTCGTGCACGGCCCAACCCCCTGACCACCGCTCCGCTTCATTCGCGGGAGCGCAGTGACCGGTATTTCCTCGCACGCAGCCTCCTCCTCATATTCTCCCACCAACCCTGCACCGCTCGCCACCAGTATAGCTCCCAACCACCGCCGCTTGTCTCCCCTCATCAAGATCGTCGCCTACGACCACTTGGCCACGCTCCCTGCTAGATCTGTGTCGGATCCCTAACCCTTCTCGAGCCATCTGACAGCGGATACTAGTGTAGAGTGAAGATCTGTCCAGATTTGACTCATCTCTTGCTTCTTCTCATGTTCTTGGTAAGGAGGAGCCCTAGATTTGGTAGTTACTGATTTGTTGTGTAGATGCTGCAAGCTAGTTAACGTTACCTCCTAGCTCCGGTGAGTACTATTACAGTGTAGGAGTATCAGCCCTAGTGTAGCATCTCTTCTCTTTGTCGCTTGGAGTTCTCCAAGGAAGTAAAGATATGGGTGTGAACCATCTTGAGCAAACCAATGCTCTCTTTAGGAAAAATCTTGTGATCCAGGTGATGTTTCTTGATCTTCCTTCACTTTTTGTAGTGTTTTGTGTCTATTTCTTTGAGCCTTTTTCTAAAAGGAAAAAGCCTGGCTCTTTTGTTCTTGCCTGAACAATTCACTGTGATAGGGTATCACACACCAAGATTCTGTGATAGAAATGCATCTTTTGTGATCCTATGCCTGTGAAATTAGTGGAAGAGCTCAAACGTTCATAGGGTCAATCCTAAGTATGTGTTATATACCTTGCAATTCTGAGGAACGATGGATGCAGCTTTTAATTCCAAGATTCAACCATAATAGATGAAAATTCTTGTTGCAAAGGCCAGGTGTATTATTGCTCATACCAAGATCGATCATCTAGTCATCTTGGTGCTTAATTTCGATTCTTATGACCTCCCAATCCGCAGAGACACGCCTGCAAGACGAACTGCTACCTTGTCCTCTTTCTGCTGCTCCTATGTTTAGTCATCGGAGGCCTGCAGATCGACAGACGCGTCGTGCAGAGGCGCAGGGTCATGCCCAGCGACATTCCTTGTGACTGGCAGCAACCAGCCATTCGTAGGAAGTATGTAGTTCTTTTCAATGAAGTTACGTGGTTGCAGACTTGTAGTGAGTGGTTTTTTGATAGCCTCTGCTCCTTGCAGGTGTCATGGATAACATGTTCCCTGCTCATAATACTTCAGTGAACTTATTAGCTGACTTTTCTGCCTTAGCTGATTTTGTTCTGGTAGTTTCCTTGAATTCTGATCTCTGAATTATCCTTATTATTCAGGCATTTTGTGATGTATCAAAAACTGCAGGCAGATGGGAGGTTGCCAAGCTCCTTTCTTTAGAACAAATGCACTCCAAACCTGATTCTTTCGTTTGTATTTCAAGATGGCAATGAAACTGAGACCCAAGGTAACTTTTTGTCCAAAGAAGGTCAAATGTTTTGTATTGCTTGCTGAATAATGAACATGAAAGGCTTTGCAGAAAAGCTCACAGTACCAATGGCTTCAGCTATTGTTTATACTGGCAAACATATTTGGCTTATTAAGGCCCTGACGGGAAAAACTGATTAAATACACATAGAAACATTCCCTCTATCACCGGTTCTATTGCATTTTAGTATTTCTAATGTTTACTGAAACCTGGAATAGATGTGAAATGTACAAAAGGATTAATGCTCTAGCGTGACAGTTCATGGCTCATGATATGAGTGTTCTTGGAAGTAAGCCCGAGTGCCCGGCCGTTGGCCGCAGCTAGTGGGTGGTGGTGCCGTGAGGGCGAAGGTGGAAGGGAATGGGATAATGGCTGTACGGAGCCACCGACCGGTTATCGACGGCGCGCCTGAGATAAGTTTTGGTGACACTCAAACGTGCCTTTTCTCTTCTCTTTCTTCTTTTTTATTCATGCGCCAACAAATCAATCAGGCAAAGCTACATCTTGTATGGAAAGGAAATGACTTAACAAGGAAAGCAACTAATTGCCTAATAATAAGAAGGAAAGAAATAACTACAGGACTAACAGGAAAGAAAGAAATAAGCTGCAGGGCTAACAGGAAGGAGATTAACCGGCATTCATGGCTTGACCGGATTCTCCTAAACTGCGCTGTAGTATACTCACAAGACCTCTAACAACACTCCCCCCCTCCACATTCAGCTTGTCCTCAAGCTGAAAGTCTGGAAATGCATGGCGGAGCTGAATGGCGTCATGCCAAGTAGCTGCTTCTGGAGGTTCATCCGTCCACTGGACCAGGACTTGGCGACACCCCCGGATGAAACGTTGAGACAACACCTTGAAAGGAGTGACGACGGCAGCTGCTGGGGATGGTGATGACTCTTCTTCAGGCAAAGGTGGAATAGCAGCCGGAGGAGTACCGCGGAACGGCTTCAGCATGGAGACATGAAAGACGTCATGGATTCTAGCTGTCTCGGGCAAAGCCAAACGGTAGGCTACCTCGCCGATCCTTGCGACCACCTGATATGGACCAAAGTACCTGGGGGAAAGCTTGTGCTGTGGAGTGGAACGCATGGAGAGCTGTCGATGTTTCTGCAATTTGAGCCATGCCCAATCCCCAACCGCAAAGGAGACCTCCCGACGATGCTGATCATGTTGTTGCTTCATACGATTCTGGGCAGCCAAGAGGTGTTGGCGTGCGCGGCTGAGGAGCTCATCTCGGTCCACCAATGTACAGTCCACCGCATCGACAGGGGTCGCACCCTGACAATATGGGGCGAGTGGTGGTGGTGATCTGCCATAGACCAACTCAAAAGGCGTCATACGGAGGGCGGAATGGTAGGAGGAGTTGTAGCAAAACTCCGCCCATGGCAACCACTTAACCCATGACGATGGCTTGTCAGCTGCAAGGCACCGGAGATACATCTCGATCGTGCAGTTGACCACTTCCGTTTGTCCGTCCGTCTGAGGGTGATAGGCGGAGGACATGAGAAGCTTGGTCCCACAACGCTGGAAGAGGTCCTGCCAAAATGTGCTGAGGAAGACCGGGTCGCGATCCGAGACAATTGTCTCGGGCATGCCATGGAGCCTCACAATCTGATCAAAAAACAAGTCGGCAATCGCCGGAGCTGTGTACTGCCGCTTCAGGGCCAAGAAGTGGGCGTACTTGGAGAGGCGATCAACCACGACCAACAACGCCGATTTACCCTGTGACTTGGGAAGGCTGACCACGAAGTCCATGGACACATCGGCCCATATGTGGAGCGGAATGGGTAGTGGTTGGAGAAGTCCTCCGGGCGCCTGGGTGCTGGCCTTGTGTTGTTGACAGATGGTACAAGTGCCGACGTATTCTTCCACTGTCTTGCGCATGTTGGCCCAGTAGAAGTGTTGTTTTACCCGGTGTAGGGTCTTGGTGATGCCTTCGTGGGAAATATCATGGACTGACGCCACCACCTGTAGTCGGAGCGGCGAAGTGGCTGGAATGAAGAGGCGACCGTCACGAAAAAGGAGGTCGCGGCGAACCGTCCAAGTGGCTGGTGCGGGTGGAGCCAGAGCCGCGCCGGGCTCCTGGGACGCCGGTATTGCTTGCTGCAACTGCGTGCAGCGCTGCTGCACCTCCGGGTCCTTGCGCAGGTCCTCCTCCCACTGCAGGCGAGTCGCGTTGCTTGGGATGGAAAGCGCCAGGCAGTCGGCCGGGTCTTCGTGGAGGCGGGAGAGAGCATCAGCCGCTCGGTTGCATCTGCCTGGCCGGTACTCCACGAGGAAATCGAATCCCATCAGCTTGCTAAGCCAATGCTGCTGCGGAGGAGTAATCAAGGCTTGCTCGAGGAGGTACTTGAGGCTTGCATGATCCGTGCGGACGATGAAAGGACGTCCCCACAGGTAGGGCCTCCAGTGTCGAATCGCCTTGGAGAGGCCGATGAGCTCGCGCTCATAAGCCGCCAGCTTGGCATGGCGTGCCGCTAGCCGCCGACTATAGAAGGCAATCGGATGGCCCTCTTGTTGAAGGACCGCGCCAATCCCGACGCCCGAAGCATCGCACTCGATAACAAAGGTGGAGGCGAAGTCGGGGAGGTGGAGAACCGGTGCTGTTATTAAGGCCTCCTTGAGCTGTTGGAATGCATGGGCGGCCTCTGCGGACCATGTGAACTCGTTCTTGGCGCAAAGAAAGTTGGTTAAGGGCGCGCGATGGTTGCGTAGTGGAGGATGAAGCGCCGGTAGTACCCGGCGAGCCCCAGGAAGCTGCGCACACCGGCAACCGAGGTCGGAGGCGGCCATCTTGCCACATCTTGCACCTTATTGGGATTGGCTGCCACCCCGTCGCCGGAGATGATGTGCCCCAAATAACTGACGGCGGTTTGAACAAAAGCACACTTGGAGCGCTTCAAATGGAGGTGATGGATGTGAAGCTATTCCAGGACCATGCGCAGGTGGTGAAGATGCTCGTCGCGAGAGGTGCTGTACACCAGGATGTCGTCAAAGAACACCAGGACAAACTTCCGAAGGAAAGGAGCGAGGACCTCGTTCATGAGGGCTTGAAAGGTGGGCGAGCGCCAGATAGCCCAAACGCCATCACCATGAACTCATAGTGGCCATGATGAGTTCTAAGGGTCTTCTCGACATCCTCGGGGGTCATCCGGACTTGATGGTAACCGGAGCGGAGGTCCAGCTTGGAGAAGAAGTTGGCGCCGTGCAGTTCATCCAGAAGTTCTTCCACCACCGGAATGGGGAATTTATCCTTTATGGTCCGGGCGTTGAGCTCCCGGTAATCGACGCAGAATCGCCATGAGCCGTCTTCCTTTTTGACCAGCAGGACCGGCGATGAAAATGGAGAACGGCTAGGATGGATAATGCCCTGAGAAAGCATCTCCTCACATTGCCGCTCAATTTCATCTTTTTGCCGATATGGATACCGATATGGCCGCACCACCACGGGGTTGGTACCTTCCTTCAAGTAGATGCGATGGTCACAAGCGCGTGATGGCGGCAATCCCCTAGGTTCCTGAAAGAGTTCGTCGAAGGTGGCCAGGAGGGTGGCTGTGGCCGACTCTTCCTCTTCTGCCGCCATCCTGTGGACACTGGGATCGAGAGCCCTGCCAATACCCTGGATGTGCACCGGTTTGCCCTGGTAGCCGAAGGACATCCTGAGGGAATGGAAGTTCCACTTGATATCGCCCAATGTCTGCAACCATTGGATGCCCAGCACCCCATCAAACCCTTCGAGAGGTATGATCAGGAAGGAGGCGCAGAAGGAATGGGCATCAATGCAGAAGGTGCAGTCCTGGAGCTTGCCCAAGCAGGGAAGTTGGGCGCCATTTGCAACCCGCACGTGCTGTCCATCTCCTGAGACCTGCGGAAGGCCCAATCTTGTGGCAGCGTGAGAGCTCAAGAAATTGTGCGTGCTCCCGCTGTCCACCAATCCCAATAGCTCCTCACCTGCTATTGTCATTTGGACCTGCATAGTGCTGCCTTTGGTTGGGCCCCTGAGAGCCATCGCCGAGAGGGCTGGCTCAACTTCCTCCTGTTCCTCGAACTCGACCTCCTCGTCTTTTCATCCAGACTTCAAGGAGGAAAAGCTTTGCAACTGTCCTCCTGGACGTACATCTCGTCATAATTGTAACAGAGGCCCTTGTCGCGACGGCCGACCATTTTCGCCGGGTTGAGACGACGAGCGGCAAGACAAACAGAGTCGAAGAACCTGCGAATCGCCCGGCTTAGACCGACCCCCCTCCGGTCCCGTGCAGCCAGAGACGGTGGCGGCGCGCACACTTGAGGCGCAGGCCGTTCCGGCAGTGGTCCCCGCTGGGTGGGAGTGGCGGGAGATCCGGAGCCCCCTACCGCCGTGAAGGACGCTGCGCCGCTGCTGAACGGTGGTCGATGTCGAGCTCCCGACGGAAAGGAGCGGAGGGCTCTGGCGATCCACAGTTCCTCCCTGCGCTCTGCCTCCCGCGCCAAGCCAATAGCATCGGCCAGATCGTGCGGCCTGTCGCGGCGGACGTCGGCTGCGAGCGTCAAGGACAAGCCGGCATTGAACATCTCGACTTGATCTTCTCTCCTCATGCGGGGCGCGCGGGACAGCAATTTTTGGAACTCTTTCGCATATTCATCCACGCGAGTCTCCCCTTGTTTCAAATTCGCCAGATCCCCTAGGGGTCCTGCGGAAGCATGGCGAGTGAACCTCTGGGTGAAGGTGTCGCAGAACTCGGTCCACGTGATGATCCGCCGTCTCTGCTCCCGCTTGTCCAAAGACCTCTTGTGCCTCGCCACGAAGGTGGAGGCCGGCCATTTCTACGTATTCCGCCTCCGAGAGATCATGTGCGCGCAAAGCGCTCGCACTGGCGCAGCCACAACCGAGGGTCCTCCGAACCGTCATAGAATGACAGTTCGTATCGTGGAGGTCGTGGACCCCAACGGCGATCCCCATGATCCCGGCGTCCTCCGTCTTCATTCCGGTCGTCAGCGCGCGAGCGCCCACGAGGAGGTGACTGCCTCCTGCGGCCACGGCCGAAGCTTGATTCACCGTCCTCCGGGTTGGGTTGCTTGGACGTCATCTTGAGGAGATCTGCCATCATTTGCTCCAACCGAGCATTCGAGCCGATGAGGGTGCCCACCGTGGCCTCCAGCTTGGTGATGCGTTCGTCGGACCCCTCCATGGACCGAGGACCGGTCGGCTCTGATACCAGTTGATATGAGTGTTCTCGAAGTAAGCTCGAAAGTCCGCTGGCCGCAATTTAGTGGGTGGTGGTGCCGTGAGGGCGAAGGTGGAAGGAATGGGATAATGGTCAGACGGAGCCACCGATCAGGTTATCGACTACGCGCTGAGATAAGTTTTGGTGACACTCAAACGTGCCTTTTCTCTTCTCTTTCTTCTCTTTTTATTCATGCGCCAACAGCCCTCAATCAGCGGGCTACATCTTGTTTGGAAAGGAAATGACTTAACAAGGAAAGCAACTAATTGCCTAATAATAAGAAGGAAAGAAATAACTACAGGACTAATAGGAAAGAAAGAAATAAGCTGCGAGGCTAACAGGAAGGAGATTAACTTATTCATGGCTTGACCAAGGTTCTCCCTAAACTCGCTTTGTAGTATACTGTCAAGATACCTCTAACAGCTCATCAATGATGAGCTTTAGAGAGGCTACTACGAAGGGAATAATAAGAACAAGACCGATGAAATTTGTGCAGGTCAGATTTTTCCAACTTACTTTGTGTCCTCAATCAATTCTTCTATTCCACCACTCATTAACATTAAATTCATTTGTTTGCAGCATACGAGGCAGCTTTAACTTGGTCATCTCATATAACTCAACAAATAAGTTTGATGATTATGAAGCAGAAGTCCCACAAGAATGGTGCTTCTAAAATAGATGTCTTGGATCCTGCATATATGGTATTAGGAACTTAAAAGTACTTGAAAACGTTATGAACTTATGATAAAGAACTGCACTTACTCTGTCAGGCTTCTTCTTATGTTTATTAGTATTACTAAAAGTAAAGGATGGTGTATAAATAATATTTCATATTTTTTAATAACCTTCATGGTGGGAGTATTCGACTGATGGAAAATGTGAGAAAATTCCATCAACAAAGATGCTTAATGTGCACATTCGGTAGGGAAATTATGTGTGTAAATCAACATGCTGATATTATGGCCCTGTTTGGGAGAGTTCCAGCTCAGATCTGAAACTTATATGCTAAAATAAAGTGAATTAAGTTTATATTTTTAGTCTAAAATGTAAACAAGATGATCTACCTAAACACTCTTAATGTTCCCACAACTCCAGTTCCATAAATTTCTAGAGCTAGAAATACCCTACTCCACTAACTCCACTGATTTTGGTGGAGCTGGAACTGTCCCAAACACCCCCTATATTCTTTTTTTGTCAACTTGGTCAACATGCTGAGAAGGCAAATCTCAAAATTTTAGAGCAACTTCATAACTAGTTTCTCTCTTTTTTTTGAGATCCATAACTAGTACATCATAGTTGAAATATATAAACTGATACATCATAGGTAAAATATATAAACTAGTACATCATAGTTGAAATGCATAAACTGGTACATCATAATTGAAGTGCATAAACTGGTACATCATAATTGAAGTGCATAAACCAGTACATCATGCGCTCGCCTACATCGCTCCATAATGGTATCATAAGTACTCGACTAGATCTTCTTGAAGTTGAGAGTGAGTTTTTCTATTTCTGATGGATTGATGAGTTTGAATAAGCTCATAAAACTCAGGTGTTCGTTCATGGGAGACTACAACATTTTATCACATTGCTTCGTAATTGTAGTCAACTAGACTTCCATCTTACTTATCTTCAATTATCATGTTATGCATAATGATACATGCTGTCATAATATCTCGAAACAATTCTTGATACAAAAAACGAGCTGGTCCACGAACAATTGCAAAACGAGCTTGCAAAACTCCAAATGCTCGTTCCACATCCTTCTTAGCTGCTTCTTGAGCTTCCACAAAATGTTTTTTCTTATTCCCTCAGGGAGCTGGTATTGTCTTGACAAATGTTGCCCATGAAGGATATATTCCATCTGCAAGATAGTATCCCATTGTATAGTTATGGCCATTCATAGTATAATTCACTTCTAGAGCTTGCTCTTCAGCTAACTTAGCAAAGAGAGGGATCGTGAAGAACATTAATATTATTGTGAAGCCCTGGTAAACCAAAAAAAGCATACCATATCCAAAGATCTTGCGAAGCAACGACTTCCAGAATGATTGTTGGCTCCTGAACATGACCAGTATGTATGCTTTACCATGCTGCAGGGCAATTTTTCCACTTCCGGTGCATGCAATCTATACTTCCTAGCATTCCTGGAAAACCTCTTTCCTTACCAATTGCAAGTAATCTAGCATTATCATTCTCCTTTGGAGATATCAAATACTCATCTCTAAAGATTTCAATAATAGTTTTCACAAACCTTCTCAGACTCTCTATAGCAGTACTTTCTCCAATCCGCACATAATCATCAATAGCATCTGCTGCTACTCCGTAAGCTAATATCCAAAATATTGTGGTTACCTTCTGCAAAGAAGATAACCTAAGAATTCTAGCACAATTCCTCTTCTACACAAAATGATTATCATGTGCTTCTACAGCATGCAATATGTGATGAAATAAAGGACGATTTCAAAACCTGTGTCGAAAAGAAGGTTGAGCCGTAAACAGTAGGATCAACACAATATGCGAAGAAATAAAGAACGAATAATTCTAAACCTGCACCGAAAGAAGGTCGGGCTATAGATAGGAGGATCAGCAAAATAGTCCTGGAATAGTCTAGTATGTCCTTTTTGCCTATTGTGATGAACGACTTAATGGCCAAGCGTAGAACCGCCATGGCATAGAAGATTCACACCCTGATCTTCTATGTGTGTTAGGTATCCTGTTGTAAGAAGAAATACGTACTCATTATTTCTCTCATACTCCTCATTTTCCAAGAGATATTGTAAGACTAAGTTTTGACGACTTATTGAGATATTGTAGGTAGTGAATAACAAGAAACTTGTAAGACTTGGAACTACAAATGGGTATGTATATATAGACGAGAATAATGTGGCCGTGAAGATGACCGTTAGAATGTAGCCGTTAAGATGAACGTTTGAATATAGCCGTTGTGATGACCGTTAGGATATGACTCACTTAGTACAACAATTTTAATAATAACCATTATAACATGACTGTTATAGGAAAATTAAAATTTAAAATTCCCACACTCAAATATAGCCGTTCGAATTTACCCATTTGAAGATAACCATTACAATGTGGTCGTCGCAATAAATTTCAATTTTAAAATTTCCGCATTTAAATATAGCTGTTTGAATTTGTCGGTAAAAAAACGGTTGCTGTTATAACGGTTATGTAGAATATGATTAGAAAATAGGAGAAGATAGAAAGTGTGATATAGAGAGTGCTGTTGGAGAGGGAGGAGATATGGAGAGGCATTTTTTTGGAAAGTGCTTTTAGAGATACTGTGAGGTCCTCTTTTTTTAGTGTGTAATACTAGTAAGGTCAAGTACTTTTAGGCAGATGGGTCAGTATACTATAGCAATTATTGTTATACAGTAGCTGCCAAAGTGGTAAAAAAAATTTCTACTTGCCCTTTTGGTTTAATTCAGTGTATCAGATAATATGCCAAGGTGGACTAAATTACATTTGCTATGTGATTGGTGTCGTGCCCCGAATTTACAAATTCGGACACTCTGTGTATCCTGCACTAATCCAGGATCGCGCTGGTGCACACAGACTAAACAGGGTATAATATCACATCATACACAGCGGAATATTAAATAAAGTACTTCAATCATTTAAATAAATGAGTGTACGACCTTATGGTCATTCTTACAATAGTTATATACGCAGGCTTACAATAATCAAATAACAAAAGTTCAAAGAATGAATATAAAAAGTCGTGATGTCCATCTTCTCCACATCGCTCCGACGAAGGCTTACCCCTAGTTTCGGCTCCTCGACATACTCCTCCTCGTAGGTCGGTGTAGTCTCCTCTTCGTAAGTTTGTCCATAAGGGTGAGTACACACCGTACTCAACAAGTTATGCACAATATGCGATCTATTTACTATATGCAAGGCTTATTACAAAGGAATGGCTCTCATCGGTTATTTTGCTTTGCATCAATATTTTTAAGTAATATCTAATTAGATTAAAAGCATCAAACCATATAACCATTATATATAACTCAAGTTGTTTATTTTCACAATATTTTGGACACACATTCCTAGACAACTTCATTTCACAATTTTGGCACACGACCAACCACCCTATTTTATTTTTAGAACACTACCCCTTGATCAGTAATCCCGAGCATTGTCCATTACCGTGGACTCGGCTATTCAACAGCTTTTAACACTCGCAGAGGTTGTACACTTTACCCACAAGATACAACAAGACACCACAAAGGCGATTAACCGTAATGAGCTTTTAAACTTCTATCTCCACCTAAGAACCTCTCCAAGGTTGCCTTCGCTATCACTTCCTCACTCGAGAGTCAAGTATAGGACCGACAAACACCGTTGGACGGGTACCAAGCCGTAGCACAGGCACGCTCCTCCCACACAATTACCCCATGTAACTGCCACCCCGAGGTATCAAAGGTAAGACATCAGAATCCTACTAAACTAGGTCTTCCCATTCAGACATGTGGTTGTACGAGAGACTCAGGTCAAAGGCTCGCAAGGTAAGGTCCTTAACTGACCAAGGCAAGACATCCTTCTCTCAATTTGGCACACACCCTCGCAACACTCAACCCACCCCACAGCTTGTCACACAGCCCACTCGCACGAAGCCTCGGTCCACTTGCCCCAGCCTAAATCAATTCCACCCCAAGTTGTTAACAAGGCAACACATGCTCATATTCATCTTTCATGTAGAACCACACAGTCTCCACATTCTAAGGTTAATACCAACATCATTCCACATTTCATTAAAAAGCATTCACTATTCTTTAGTCGGTGTTGATTTTGTAATCCAAATAGAATGGTTCACGACATGCATGACTAAGCAACTATTCACGGTCTAGCCTCCGTGTTGGTACAATATCATCAACCAACTAATATTTACCCAACTTAAGTTATCAAGGAATCATGGCATACAATTGATATCAAGGTGGTATATACAATTTGGTTGGATAGCTAATTCACCCGAATAATTAAAGTCATTTTAGTTGAATTAGCATGCATAGTTTAAAACAAAGTATATTTCAAAAATTAGGAGCAACATGGTCAAAGCATAACTTGCCTTCAAAAGCAAAGTGAGTCTTGGTCGGAGCTTGATCCTCAAAATCCGCGTCCTCACGCAACTCAACGCTTCACGCGAATAGACAAAGAACCAAATAAACATGTAAAATAACATACAAACGCACATTCGGAAAAATACTACAAATCAAACTAATTCGTAACTTCAAGAAAACTTTCAGATAATTAGTTTAGCATTTTCTAAGGTTTATAAAATTTATTTCGGCATTTTTGAATGTATAGTTTAAGAGCTACAAAATTCATAAGTTTGGACTTTCCTTGAATATTTTAACAGTATAAATTAAATTATAAAATTTCATAAAAATTATTGTGGCTAGGTATTAATATTTACTAATTAACAAAATTTGTCACATACTAATCGGACTTAGAACGAATTTGTAACGAAAAAGACAAAATCCGCAATTTAGTTACAAATTTACGTACAAAATTTATCTAGTCATGCATGGTACTGTTCATAGTGTATACACATATACTTCTTCCGACTTAATTTCTTCGCTTTCTTAATTTGGCTGGACTTTGATTTGCTTTTGTTACGCTTCTTCTAGCTAAGCGACGTAAAAACTTGGTTCTTCTTCTTCTAGTGGATTCGTGGTCGACGGCATCGGCGCAAGGCGGCGGCAAAGACCAAGACAACGGCGATTAGTAGTAATCCCGACTTAATGAAGGACTTAAGGTTGTAATCTAGTTTCGGTTTGGAGTAGCAAAACGAGTAGAGGAAGGAATCCAAGAATCGTAAGTGTGTCGAATAGGAGCAGATTTGACTCGGATAGATTATCAAACCGAGTCGTAATAGGTGAGTTGTAAATGCGTCTTGTATAATCAAAAGTCCTATAAATTGAGAAATAAACCAGAGAATAGCGAGTAATTAAGTTGAGGAATTTCAGTTTTGAGACTTTGATTAAAAAACAAGTTTCGTTTATTGCCGAAGACGCCGATTTGCAAAGGCCGAAGTTGTCGCCGGTGTTTGGTCTCAGAAGCAAACAGAGGCTAAAAGAGACTTTGGTTTTTCTCGTTGCAGCAGACTCAAGTTCAGCGTGCCCACTCAAGTCGCGAGGAAGTAGCGACTCCAACACGGTAAGACGTGAACGAGACCAATCGATCGACGGGATAGAAGTGCTCGCGTAAAAGAGAAGAGAAAATACCGATTAACGGTAGCAGCGACGGCAATGACGCAGAAAAGACGGAATCAAGAGTGCGCGGCGCGGCGATACTAACGACGACAAGGAACAAGACTTCGCAGCGTGTTCTGGAAGCGCGGACAATGATGGGTTTAGAGAAGGCTAAGAACAATCCATCGGATGGTGCTTGACAAGGAAAAACTCACCCGCCGAACAACTATGCCAAGGAAATGAAACGGACGTTGTTTGCACAGAGAAAAATGAGATCGGTAAGGAAACTAAAGAGGCAAGGAAGGAAACGTGAATAGAAACAAATGAATAAAGGAAGGCAGAAGAAACGACAGGAAATGGAAACGCTGGAAGCTCTTTACTCGTTGCATGGATTACTAAAGAAATGAGAAACGTGCAGCAATAGGAAACGTCTGGATTGGAGGAAATGCACATGGAGAGAAACGACTGGGAAGTCATGTATGCAGGAAATGAAGCAATCAACCACGTTAATCATCAGTTTCCAAATGTTTTCATGCATGCAAAGGAAAGGACGTACTCAATACAAAGTATTAACGTTAGTTGTTTTTTTTTATTCAGTCGGTTCGGTTTCGAATTTTAAATAGTATTGTGGCAAAACACGATTATGATAAAATAACAAAAGGGCTCTAGAATTCTTGGAAAAATCCTCTAAAATAATAGGGAATATTTGGAACTTATCAAAGTTAGTTTCGTAATTTTTTGATATATAGTTTTTCTGTAAGAATTCTTTTAGTGGATCAGACACTTGTACGGTTTTTAATATAATCGACAAACTTAATTTATAATCAAGTTTTTGAAAACATTTAAAAGAAACATTCTTATTTTTCAATTGCTTTTATTTTAAACTAAATTTTAAATTTTTATGCACACGCGAAATGAATGATCTTTATTTTATATGATTAATTCGATAAAGCTTAAATTCTTATTAATTCCAAATAAATTCCAGAAATTCCTAAATAATTTGAAATAACGTAAATACAGTTAAAGCAAATTTCGGGATGTTACAAACCTCCCTCCCTTAACAGAATCTCGTCCCCGAGATTCAGGGCTGACTAGAGAAGAGGTTGGGAAACTCTTTCTTCAGATCTTCCTCACGTTCCCAAGTTGCTTCGCTTTCTGTGTGGTTACTCCATTAAACTCTGCAGAAACGAATGGATTTGTTTCTTGTTGCCCGATCAGCTGTATCGAAGATCTTGACTGGATATTCCTTGTAGGTTAGATCTTTTTGTAGCTCGATCTCTTCCAGATGTGTCTGCTCTGTTGGCACTCGAAGGCATTTCTTCAACTGCGATACATGGAATACGTCGTGCACTCCTGCTAAAGATTGCGGCAATTCTAATTGATATGCGACTTCACCTCTGCGGCTCAAGATTTTGAATGGACCCACGTATCTCGGGGCAAGTTTTCCTTTAGCATGAAACCTTTTAACTCCCTTCAACGGCGTGACCTTGAGATAGACATAGTCTTCTAGTTCAAAGCTCAAATCACGGCGGCGATTATCTGCGTAACTCTTCTGCCTGGATTGTGCAGTCTTCAATCTTTCTCGAATTAATGCGATCTTCTCTTCTGCATCTAAAAGTACGTGCGTCCAAGACATGACGTTCTCTGTCCTCATTCCATTCAAAGGTGTTCGACACGATCCGACCATACAAAGCTTCAAAAGGCGACATTTTCAAACCGCTTGATAGCTATTATTGTAGCTAAACTCGCATCAACAAGCATTTATCCCACGATGTGGTATATGATAGAACATGTGCTCTTAGCATATCTTCTAGAATCTGTTTACTCTTTCGGTCGACCATCTGCTCATGGATGGTATGCAGACTAAAGTTCAGACGGTGCCCATAGTCAGATGCAATTATCCCAAAATCTCGAGGTAAATTGAGTACCTCTGTCCGATACTATCTTCTTGGGTACACCATGTAAACAAACAATTCTCGATATGTATAACTCTGCTAACTAATCTCCTGAGTAGGTTGTCTTTACGGGTATAAAATGAGCAACCTTTGTTAGACGATCCACTATAACCCATATGGAGTCATATCCACCTTGAGTTCTTGGCAACCCGGTGATGAAATCCATCCCGATTTCCTCCCACTTCCACTCGGGTATCTTTAATGGTTGTAGCAGTCCAGCTGGTCTCTGATGCATTGCTTTAACTCTCTGACATACGTCACACAATGCTACATGCTCGGCTACTTCTTTCTTCATGTTCGGCCACCAAAATCTTTCCTTAAGATCCTGGTACATCTTAGCACTACCGGGGTGAATTGAATATTTGGAATCATGTGCTTCTTCCAAGATCAACTGCTTCAATTCCGGCTTGTGAGGTACACAGATCCGATTCTTCATCCAGAGAGTACCTTGTTCATATGTTCTGAAGTCTTTGGCTAGATCTTCGTCCATTTTGGACTTGATTCTATTTATCTTCTCGTCATCCTTTTGACACTCCCTGATCTGCTCTTCAAGGGTCGGTTTAACTTCCAAAGTGGCTAGAAATCCTTTCGGTACAACCTCCAATCTTAGCTTTTGAAGCTCCTTACATAAGTCAGACTGATCTTCTCTGCTGTCAATAAATTCAAGCTATAGCTCTTCCGACTTAAAGCATCAGCCACCATATTAGCTTTTCCAGGATGATAGTGGATTCTGATATTGTAATCCTTGATTAATTCCAACCATCTCCTTTGCCTCATATTCAGGTCCAATTGAGTGAATATATACTTTAGACTTTTGTGGTCAGTATATATTTCACATCGGTTTCCGATAAGATAGTGGCGCCATATTTTAAGGGCGTGCACTACAGCAGCTAACTCTAGGTCGTGAGTTGGGTAATTCTGCTCATGTGACCTTAACTGTCTCGAAGTGTAAGCCACCACTTTTCCTTTTTGCATCAGAACACACCCAAGTCCTTGACGCGAGGCATCACAGTATATATCAAAGTTATCCTTAGCATTCGGCAACACCAAGACAAGTGCCGAGGTTAGACGCTTCTTCAGCTCTTGGAAACTTTTTTCGCACTCAGGCGTCCACACAAACTTTTTCTCTTTCTTTAGTAGTTGCGTGAGAGGTCTCGCAATGGATGAGAAACCCTCGATGAACCGACGGTAATATCCCGCCATTCCGAGAAAACTTCTAATCTGGGTAACTGTCTTTGGTTGTTCCCAATGTAATACTACCTCCACTTTCTTCGGATCGACAGCTACTCCTTCGGCAGTCATTACATGACCCAAGAACTCAACCTTCTTTTTCCAAAAGTCACATTTACTAAATTTTGCATATAGTTGATTTTCTCTTAACTTTTCCAAAACTATTCTTAAATGTCCAGCATGCTCTTCGTCCGTCTTGGAGTAAACCAGGATGTCATCAATGAACACGACGACAAACTTGTCCAAATATTCCATGAATACTTTGTTCATCATATTCATGAAATAAGTCAGGGCATTGGTCAATCCAAAAGACATGACCAGAATTCATAATGCCCATACCTTGACGAAAAAGTCGTCTTTGGTATGTCCTCATCCAATTTTAAGTCGGTGATATCCGATCAAGATCTATCTTTGAGAAGACTCCCGCTCCTCTTAACTGATCAAAGAGATCATCTATTCTGGGCAATGGGTATTTGTTCTTTATCGTCACATCATTGAGTGCACGATAGTCTATACACATTCTCAAACTTCCATCTTTTTCTTTACAAACAATACCGGGCTCCCCACGGTGATGAACTAGGTCTTATGAAACCTTTTTCCAATAACTCTTCAATCTGTTTCTTCATCTCCACTAGTTCTTCTGGGACATCCTATAAGGTCTCTTCGCGATCGGAGCTATTCTCGCACCACCAATCACGAACTCTATATCCTCGTCCGGTGGCATCCCCGCAAATCTTCGTGAAAGACATCCGTATTCACTAACTACCTAAACCTCTTCCATATTAACAGCCTTCATAATCGTTGATCATCAATTGATCATCTCGAGCGGCAGCTTGTTTGAAATTCCACCTTCCTACCATCCGGCTCTCAATGGTAACCATTCTCCGCCACAATCTAGCATCGCCTTGTGCTTGGATAACCAATCCATTCCCAAAATAACATCTAGGGTTTGGGTTTCAATATGATCAAGTTCGCTAGAACTCTATTCCATTTATTAATAGTTTCACCCCGAACACCCTACTTTAGTTCGGAGTTTTGATCCGTGGGTTTGGACTATAAGAGTATTCTTAAGGTTGACCATATCCAAATCATTTTCCATAACAAAACCCATGAAACAAATGAATGTGAAGCCCCGTAATCGAATAGAATGGTAGCCGGCATCGAGTTAACTAGAAACTTACCCAAGACAACATCTGTTGCATTCTCAACTTCGTCCATGTGACATGATTGACTCTTCCCGCATAATTGATTGTGGTGCAGCTCCGCTGAGTTGGTGCTCTACTTCCTCCTTGAACTGGTGTTCGCGGTGTATTACCTAGATTAAAGCGAACAGAGTGACTCCTCCTTTCTTGGGATGGACATTTGCGAATGCCCCATTTCGTTGCGCTTGTAGCAACGCCTCCCCGCCATTGATAGATTTCTGCACTGGCCGATGGTTCTTCTGCAGTGTTTGTGGGTTCTCGACCAAAGGGTCATTTGTCGAGTAGTGGTGTCCTCGCACTACTTCCCGCTGAAATCTGTAAACTGCTGGGGTACCACCCTTGGCCTTTGTGACCAGCGACGACCTATTTGGGCCATGCGGCGTTATGGTTGTCGTCCAGCTCTTTGCGCTTATCTTCTAGGATAAGTGCCTTGTTGACAAGCTCCTGAAAATCCGGAAATATGTGGGTAATCAACCCCACTTGAAGTCCAGAGTTTAGTCCCTTCATGAACCGGACCGCTTAGCCTTGTCAAGAATTACGCCCTCGTGCATAACGAGCAAGCCGTGTGAACTTGTTCAAGTAATCGCCACCGATCGACCCCTTGCTTCAAGGATCGGAACTCTTCTTTCTTGAGCTCCATCATACCCTCCGGCACATGATGCTGGCGGAAGGCTATAGTAAACTCATCCTAGGTGATTTCCTGAGGATGCTCGTGAGAAGCGCAATAATTTTCCCACCATTCCGCAGCTGTTCCTTCTAACTGGTGAGAGGCATATAGGACTCTCTCATTGCCAACACATTGAGATATGTGCAGCTTCCTCTCAATGGTGCGCAACCAATCATCAGCTTCTATGGGGTTGACATTCCCAGAGAAGGTTGGGGTCTAGTTCTCATGAAATCGATACCTAGATCGATGCCCATGATGCACAGCTTGGTTGTTGTTGAGATTATTAGCGGCAGCTTGATTCTGCAGTTGTTGCATCTGTTGCATCATTGTCTGCATCAGCTGGGTCTGAGCAGTCAAGAATGCTCCTAGATTGCCCATGTCAACTGGTGGTGCAGGTTGAGGATTCTGTGCATTGCCCTGGTTCCCTTCATGCTGTGATCCGCTTCCTCCGGCTCCACGGTTTCCACGAGTATTCACCATCTGAAGAACAAAAGACCTAAGAAAAGAGGGAATAGAGTGGACAAGTATACAAGAATCTAGTGCGGGGAATAGGTTTAACCCAAAAACTTAAGCAAACAATTACTTATCTTGGTATGGTCGCTATCCAAGCCTAAAAGCTCAGAACGATCAACGCACACTCAAAGAAACAAAGAAAATCAAATTAACCTAAGCACACAAGTCTAACGTCTAGAAAGGGTAACACACCTAACTTAAACAGACGCGACTCTCACACATGAGTCTCAACAGCTACTCAAACATTGATTCTTCGAATTTCTTGAACACTTCATCAGCACTGGTTCTTCTACCTTCTGAAACACTTCATCAGCACTCGTTTCTTGAGCTCGACAACTCCTGTCTTCACGATCTTAAGATTCAGCAACGGCATTCAGTGCTTCCTCCTAAAGTGTGAAACATCGTTATCTATTCAAGACAACTGAGGTAAGATTTTCAACTTAAATCAGCAGAGAAAGATAGAAATTTCAGCAAAAGGGGAAAGGAATGGAAGAATAAGATAAGTCAAGAACTCATTATTCTTCAAGTTAAATTTTCTCTTTTAAAAAAAATTTGAAGCTCCTAAAGAACGGCCAAACTATCTAGGGTCAAGACTTACAACAAGATGCTCGATACCACCTCTGTGTGCCCCGAATTTACAAATTCGACACTCAGGTATCCCGTGACTAATCAAGGATCGCGCTTAGTGCACACAGACTAAACAGGTATAATATCACATCATACACAAATGAATATTAAATAAAGTACTTCAATCATTTAAATAAACGAGTGTACGACCTTATGGTTATCCTTACAATAGTTATATACGCAGGCTTACAATAATCAAATAACAAAAGTTCAAGAAATGAATATAAAAAGTCGTGATGTCCATCTTCCCCACAGTCGCTCCGACGAAGGCTTGCCCCTAGTTTCCCGGCTCCTCGACATACTCCTCCTCGTAGGCTGGTGTAGTCTCCTCTTCTGGTAAGTTTGTCCACAAGGGTGAGTACACACCGTACTCAACAAGTTATGCACAATATGCAGATCTATTTACTATATGCAAGGCTTATTACAAAGGAATGGCTCTACTGGTTATTTTGCTTTGCATCAATATTTTTAAGTAATATCTAATTAGATTAAAAGCATCAAACCATATAACCATTATATATAACTCAAGTTGTTTATTTTCACAATATTTTGGACACACATCCTAGACAACTTCATTTCACAATTTTGGCACACACCAACCACCCCATTTTATTTTTAGAACACTACCCTTGATCAGTAATCCCGAGCATTGTCCATTACCGTGGACTCGGCTATTCGAACAGTTTTAACACTCTGCAGAGGTTGTACACTTTACCCACAAGATACAGTTGCACACCACAAAGGCGATTAACCGTAACAGGGCTTTTCAGAAACTTCTATCTCCACCTAAGAACATCTCCGGGTTGCCTTCGCTATCACTTCCCTCACTCAGAGCCGAAGTATAGGACCGACAAACACCGTTGGACGGGTACCAAGTCGTAGCACAGGCACGCTCCTCCCACACAATTACCCCATGTAACTGCCACCCCGAGGTATCAAAGGTAAGACATCAGAATCCTACTAAACTAGGTCTTCCCATTCAGACATGTGGTTGTACGAGAGACTCAGGTCAAAGGCTCGCAAGGTAAGGTTCTTAACTGACCAAGGCAAGACATCCTTCTCTCAATTTGGCACACAGCCCTCCCAACACTCAACCCACCCCACAGTTGCCACACAGGCCCACCAGGCACGAAGCCTCGGTCCACTTGCCCCAGTCTAAATCAATTCCACCCCAAGTTGTTAACAGTGCAACACATGCTCATATTCATCTTTCATGTAGAACCACACAGGTCTCCACATTCTAAGGTTAATACCAACATCATTCCACATTTCATTAAAAAGCATTCACTATTCTTTAGTTAGTGTTGATTTTGTAATCCAAATAGAATGGTTCACGTACATGCATGGCTAAGCAACTATTCATGGTCTAGCCTCCCGTGTTGGCACAATATCATCAACCAACTAATATTTACCCAACTTAAGTTATCAAGGAATCATGGCATACAATTGATATCAAGGTGGTATATACAATTTGGTTGGATAGCTAATTCACCCAGAATAATTAATGTCATTTTTAGTTGAATTAGCATGCATAGTTTAAAACAAAGTATATTTCAAAAATTAGGAGCAACTTGGTCAAAGCATAACTTGCCTTCGAAAAGTAGCGAGTCTTGGTCGGGAGCTTGATCCTCAAAATCCGCGTCCTCACGCAACTCAACGTCTACGCGTAATAGACAAAGAACCAAATAAACATGTAAAATAACATACAAACGCACATTCGGAAAAATACTACAAATCAAACTAATTCGTAACTTCATGAAAACTTTCAGATAATTAGTTTAGCATTTTCTAAGGTTTATAAAATTTATTTTGGCATTTTTGAATGTATAGTTTAAGAGCTACAAAATTCATAAGTTTGGACTTTCCTTGAATATTTTAATAGTATAAATTAAATTATAAAATTTCATAAAAATTACTGTGGCTAGGTATTAATATTTACTAATTAACAAAATTTATCGCATACTAATCGGACTTAGAACGAATTTGTAACGAAAAAGACAAAATCCGCAATTTAGTTACAAATTTACGTACAAAATTTATCTAGTCATGCATGGTACTATTCATAGTGTATACACATATACTTCTTCTGACTTAATTTCTTCGGCTTTCTTAATTTGGCTGGACTTTGATTTGCTCCGGTTCTGCTTCTTCTAGCTAAGCGCGACAGAAAAACTTCGGTTCTTCTTCTTCCAGTGGACGGCGTGGTCGACGGCATCGGTGGCGGCGGCGGCAGCACCAAGACAACGGCGTATTAGTAGTAATCCTAACTTAATGAAGGACTTAAGGTTGTAATCTAGTTTCTGGTTTGGAGTAGCAAAACGAGTAGAGGAAGGAATCCAGTAAATCGCGTAAGTGTGTCGGAATAGGAGCAGTATTTGACTCGGATAGATTACTGAAACTGAGTCAGAATAGGTGAGTTGTAAACAGCGTCTTGTATAATCAAAAGTCCTATAAATTGAGAAATAAACCTGTAGAATAGCAGAGTAATTAAGTTGAGGAATTTCAGTTTTGAGACTTTGATTAAAAAACAAGTTTCGCTCTATTGCCGAAGACGCCGATTTGCAGAGGTGAAGTTGTCGCGGTGTTTGGTCCGAAGCAAACAGAGGCTAAAAGAGACTTTGGTTTTTCTCGTTGCAGCAGACTCAAGTTCAGCGTGCCGCCAAGTGCATATGAAGTAGCGACTCCAACACGGTGCGCACGTGAACGAGACCAATCGATCGACGGGGATAGAAGTGCTCGCGTAAAAGAGAAGAGAAAATACCGATTAACGGTAGCAGCGACGACGGCGACGCAGGAAAAGACGGAACCGAAGAGTGCGCCGGCGGCGACGGCGGCGATACCAACGACGACAAGGAACAAGACTTCTGCAGCGTGTTCCTGGAAGCGTTGACAATGATGGGTTTAGAGAAGGCTAAGAACAATCCATCAGGATGGTGCTTGACAAGGGAAAAACTCACCCGGCCGAACAACTATGCCAAGGAAATGAAACGGACGTTGTTTGCACAGAGAAAAATGAGATCGGTAAGGAAACTAAAGAGGCAAGGAAGGAAACGTGGATAGAAACGAATGAATAAAGGAAGGCAGAAGAAACGACAGGAAATGGAAACACTGGAAGCTCTTTACTCGTTGCATGGATTACTAAAGAAATGAGAAACGTGCAGCAATTGGAAACGTCTGGATTGGAGGAAATGCACATGGAGAGAAACGACTGGGAAGTCATGTATGCAGGAAATGAAGCAATCAACCACGTTAATCATCAGTTTCCAAATGTTTTCATGCATGCAAAGGAAAGGACGTACGCAATACAAAGTATTAACGTTAGTTGTTTTTTTTTATTCAGTCGGTTCGGTTTCGAATTTTAAATAGTATTGTGGCAAAACACGATTATGATAAAATAACAAAAGGCTCTAGAATTCTTGGAAAAATCCTCTAAAATAATAGAGAATATTTGGAACTTATCAAAGTTAGTTTCGTAATTTTTTGATATATAGTTTTTCTGTAAGAATTCTTTTAGTGGATCAGACACTTGTACGATTTTTAATATAATCAACAAACTTAATTTATAATCAAGTTTTTGAAAACATTTAAAAGAAACATTCTTATTTTTCAATTGCTTTTATTTTAAACTAAATTTTAAATTTTTATGCACACGCGAAATGAATGATCTTTATTTTATATGATTAATTCGATAAAGCTTAAATTCTTATTAATTCCAAAAATTCCAAATAAATTCCAGATATTCCTAAATAATTTGAAATAACGTAAATACAGTTAAAGCAAATTTTGGAATGTTACAATTGGTATATACAGGTCTTGCGTCAAAAAAAATGTGACGACGTATTTATTGGTTCAAACTCATGAAAACGCCGAGTTTAAGTTAGTTCGTGGCGTGTCAGTCGATTTGATCCTACAATCGGTAAGATATATTGGAAAAATACACTTAAAACTGATCTAATTTGATATCAGTAAAGATCTAAACAGCTATGCGAAGCCGATTAAATCAAATGTAATGATAGGTCTAAATAACCCGTTAAGGCTGATTACATGTTTGAAAAAGGTAAACTTTTCCGAAAAAGGCGATGCGCAATAAGATCGAAGAAAATAAACCTAACATAACCGATGAAGACCAACAATCAACAATGCATAACTTTATTAATCAAAATCGGATTACAAGAAAGATTCTAAATTACAAAACTGCTCCTAGTTGACAAGAAAGTAAATAAAAAGTATATGCGAGTTGTTTGATTGATTATGTTACTCTTTTCGTGTAGGATCGAAATATACTAATGTAGTAATCAGAGGTGGGTGAATGATTGCACAGAAGCTAAAATCAATTTTTTGAACTTTTCAAACACCCCATTTGAAACTCAAATTGCTTGGAAATCAGTTTATACAGTTGGGAAACCAATAGACCAGTTTGGACGACCAGTATATCAGTTGGGCGACCAGTTTAGGCACTTGGGTAACCAGTTTGGGCACTTGGGCGACCAGTTTGGCACTTGGGCGAGCAGGTTGGACACTTGGGCGACCAGTAGCGCACTTGGGAGAGCAAGTTGGGCGACCACGTGAGCAACCTGGGCGAGCAGACCGACACACGTTCACTAAAATAAAATTTTTGAAGATCCCACATTTGGATGGACATGCAAATTTAACTGTACAAATTAGACTCCATTCCAAAGCTAACAAAAAAAGAATCAGGTCGATCGGATCTACGGATCTAAAGTTATGACCTTCGCACGTTTGGGCGAGCAGGTGAGCAGTCGGCGCGAGCAGGTTGGGCGACCAAGCTAGCAGTCTGAGTGACCACAAATTACTGAAGATCTAACCGTTGGATTGATGTGAAATTCTAATTGTAGAAACTAGATTCAATTATGAATCAAACCCAACAAGAATCAATCCGATCGGATCTACGGATCAAAAGATATTGCATTCGCAATTGAACTGATGCAGCACAGGACGAAGAAACGTGATTCAAAAGTTGCGACGGACCAAACTCCAGAGAAGACAATTGCTGATGATCAAGAGATCTATTCTTCTAGTCGCGCACTGTAGAACTTCAAGCCTCATGCATGCATGCACGGAAGAACAACTAGCGTAACAATTAACTAGTCGCCGCCGCCAGCCAAGATGTCTTCTATCTTCAAGCTGTCGAGAGCAAAAAATTTTGCCGCACGCCAAAACCAAATCACAGCCGCAAGAAGTAGCTCTCTGGAAGAATGATTTTTATTTCATTGTCTAAAGTACTCCAACACAAGAGTACAAACCCTAATATCTGGCTCACAATAAACAGGAGACACATCCTCCTATTTATACAGAGCAAACTCACAGAGATTGACTACAACTCCACTTCCAACATGGAAAGAGTTCGTATCTATCTCAAATTGGACCAACATGGCCAAAACCAAAACCTTGCACGCATGATCAGCCACCTGCTGCACATATGTGACTAACCAGCCTTCACATGCATGTTCTCTAGCCCGAACGTTCCGCATGACATCCTTGACCACCAAAACCTCGATTCCTCCCTGAACTTAGTCTTGAACCTCAGTTCCTCCATGAACCTAGTTCCGGTCCCGTCATCGACCACGTTCGCCCTCGAGCAACACCTGCACATGAAGTAACAAACAACGCGTCCAAGCACAAGTCCAGGACTTGACTCAAGATTAATCCATGCAACCACTCACACGAGTGCATTGCATTAAGCAAAACCATTATGCTATCCCCAGCATAATCAAATGAACATTTGAGCACACGTCCACCACTTGCCTCAAAAACAACCCATGCAACCACTCACACGAGTGCATTGCATCAAGCAAACTCCATCATGCTATCACCAGCATGATAATCATCTCAACATAGCACATGCACATGCACCACACATGCCATAACCAAAATCACTTTACAATGCCAATTTAACCAAAATCATATGATCTCACAATCTCCCCCTTGATGAAAACATTGGCAACACCATTTGGAAACGAACATTGGCATTCACCTTACACTAGCAACACCATTTTTAAAAGAAGTAAAGTGACCAAAAGAAGAAGAACAAAAATCTCCCCCTATCTAAGAAGAAATCTCCCCCTATCAAAAAGAAAAACTCCCCCTAACAGAAAGAGGAAATGTGTGTGTGAATGTGCAATGTGTGACCAAAAATTTCTCTCCCTTTGATTCCAAACTTCTCCCCCTTTGACAATGGATTCATCAAGAAAGCAAAAAGAGAGCAAAAGAGAAACTTCTCTGAAGGATCGAGATGGCGAATAGAGGGGGTGAATGGTCACAAATAAATTTTCCCACAAAATACTCCAACTAAAACCTTGAAAAGATCGCTGTTGGTGTCTCGTATAACCGGCAATGAATTTGTAAGTATAGGGGGTTGCGCGTCCCCTCTCCTCGAATGGTCAGACCAAAGAAGTCCCAGATTTATACTGGTTCGGACTGAATATCCCTACTTCCAGTTCGTGGTGGCGATTTGAATTGCCCTGAGCTTGGGGAGCAAATTGAGGTTACAAACAGAGGCTAAGGACATGCCCTTAGCACTCGCTCGGGGAGAAGAAATCGGGAGGGCTTTCCTAAACCTGGCGCCGACCCGGGTCGGAGAACCCTGAGTGATCTGAGGGGAGGTACCGGTTAGCCAACTCGCGTGGGTTCGTGTAAAGGAAAGAACATCTATCCCCCTCCTCCAAGGGCCCTGCCTCCCTTTATATAGGCCGAGGGGCGGGTTACACGAGGATTTAAAAAGGGTCGGGAATGCTACGTCCAAATCATCCTAATCTTGGCCATGACGACGGCGTTCTTCGTCCGGCCGACCGGTCTTCGGTCATGATGATCGACAGTTCAAAGACATCCCATGCGGGTGGGTAGACACAACGGCGCGCCTTTTTCGAGGGCGACACCGCCTTCCGAACGCTTGTCGATGTCGATGTCTTGAAAAGACGGGTGCTTTAGCTGAGGCCGCCCTCTGATTGCCTTGGGAAGGAACCATCCGCCCTAATGTTACCGTTACGTCCGTGCGACAGGTGACTCGCTCGGCGTAGACTGCTGACGTGGCAAAGACTGCGGGGCCAAGGCTTGCGGGGACGCTAGTCGGGGTCCTGGTCGGAGCCTGTGGTGGTACTTGATGCGAGGTCGGATCGGAGCCGGCGGGAGCGTCCGACCCGAGGTTCGGATATTCGGCCGGAGTAATCGAGGCGGGTGACCCTTTGAGGTCTAGGGAGGCCCTTGATGAGGATGTGGTCCAGTGTGGCCCATTTGGTATCACATTCAATCTCGGCGATGACCCCCTTTCAGTGAGGGACGAGGGCCATGTTGGTTTCACCTTCAGGGTTCCAGCGCTATTGTCAGCCTGGACTCCGAGGCTAGATAACCCGGAAAAATACGATCTCGAAATAGATGTATACTTTGCCGTGGGGTACCCCTGGTATGGGTATTCGTTAGTAGCCCCCAGGGCCGTCCTGAAACGCAAGCGTTCCTGGAGGGACCTTCCATTTTCATCTGGTTTGGTCTTCTCAACAGCGCGACACGGTGTGAAGAGGCAACAGGTCTTCCTGGAGAAGGACATCCTGCTTGGCCGAGTTCGACCAATCCGGTCGGTTGGTTTCGACTGGGTGTAGCCCCCGAGCCCTCGAACAGGTCGGAGAGCTGGTCGGGGGTTACACCGGCCGGCGATTTAATCCGATGCCGGCGTATATGCAGGTTGATCAATCCCGAGCCTCCGAATGGGCTGAGGTGCCACTCTGGATGCCGAGGTCCCATTGGCTTGGCCCCCCCGGCTGGGTGCGCGCGAGCGCACCAGGTGGGTGTAGCCCCTTAGCCCCCGAGCAGGTCAGAGAACTGGTCGGGGGGTTACACAGGCCAAAATGAATCTGACCGGCTCGGTCGGAGGGCCCTAATGTGTGACCATGTCGGTCGGCATGGGTGCCTTACGCAGGTTGCTTGCTTCTCGTCGAAGCTAGATGCGGCCGCAACCGGAAGTGGAGTTTAGATGCCTTTGCGAGAGGTTCTGGTTCTCGAGTGCTCGTTTTACGTCGTAGCTGGACGCGACCGTGGTCGGCAGGGAGGTCCAGATGGCTTTGCGCGAGGTTCTGGTTCCCGAGTGCTCGTTTTACGTCGTAGCTGGACGCGGCCGTGGTCGGCAGGGTGGTCCAGATGCCTTTGCGCGAGGTTCTGGTTCCCGAGTGCTCGTTTTACATCGTAGCTGGACGAGGGGCATCCATATCGAGTCCTCGTCGGGCGAGGCGATCTGCGAGAGGAGAGGCCACTATCGGTCCCACGTGTACGCCCGTCCCGCAGTGTGGGACTGAGGGGTGAGCAGACGCGTGTTTGCCTCGCCGCCGAACACCGTGCTCGTGGAGCTACAAACGGGTTATCCGAGTGGGCCCTGGAGGTCAGGCGACCTCCGAGCGGACGATCCCTGCGTCGGGTGTCCGACCCGTTGGGGGCGACCCATAAAAAACCTTTCTTTACTCAATCTCTGCATCGACCCCGAGCTGTTCAGAACTCGGGCGCACTGGCCGCTTGCCCTTCGGGCTCCGTGGGAGAGTTTGAAGTATGGTCTTGGACACGAGCTAAGGCGATTGGGTCGTCCGCCGACCCAACTAATGACCCACCGAGGGTTCGTCTTGAATTCGCCCCTCGCTCGTTTGCCTGTCGGGGTCGGCTAGAGATCCACTTGGTGGATCCTTTGCCTTTGGAACCCATAACCAAGTCTTATTCGTGAGGCATTCGAGCCTTTCTCGCCACCCCGAGGCCATCACGGCTTGATGGTCTTTTCGTACCTGCTTCGGGTCGGTTTGAACCGGCCCGGAGGCGGAGATTTAGGGGTCGCGGGGCATTTCGCCCGGAGCGATACCTTGACGTCCCTGAAAGCATTTACTGTGTGTGCGGGAATTTAAATGCGAAACGAAATGATTGGGGGCGACACGTCTTACCGGATTGGCGAGCGATCGGTCGATGTGTGTCCGGCCAGCGCGCGCTTCGGTAGGTACCTGCAGACTTGGTGCGACGAGCGCTGAGGCGTTTTCTCGCCTCTCATCCTCGCCGCCCCCTCGTTTTTTGCGATTTCTACTCCTGAAAATGTCATGGACTGCACTTGCGTGGGAGAGGAGTGTTCCCGACCCACTGCGGGTCGCTCCGTATGGGTACCTCCTTCTTCCATAAAGCACTACTTCGCAACCATAGCCACTGGGGCGTAGGCCATAATGCTAGGGTCGAAAAGGGCTACCGTTAGGGAGGACCACGTAGCCGGCCCGGTCACCCGACCCATGAAAGTGTGGGAGCTTGCAGCCCCCGAGCGATATGTGTGGACCGAGCTTATGATCACGACACAGCGCTCGGACTCAAAGTGGAAAACGAATGCGGAAGAACTTGTAAGGGAAAGATTGCCTTATCTTTTATTTTGGATGCGGGAGGTGTTGTGGCGGTCGAGTCCTCCACTGGGGGCCACCGCGGCCCATCCAGACGTCGCTTGGCGCCGACTACCGGCACAGTCAGCCTGAGCCGGAACAGAAATCGAAGGGTCACACTGTGCTTCCTATTCAGCACAGCGTCCTTTCGCCCCAACGGTCACGTCGCATTCTAATGCGAGGCGAGGGATGTGGACAGGGCACGTCTCGTCGCGCGGGACGTGCAGTTAATGCCCATGTGACGCGTCTCCCGGGACGATTCCACTTCGACCGCTCTGCCCCGGCCCTATAAATATGGTGCGAGGGGAAAAAGCCACTATGCGCAGTTCGCCCCCTTCACCTTCCTGTTCTGCTTTTGCCCTTTGTCAAGAGAAGAGGAGAAGGATCAGAAGGCAGGGGCGTTGATGGCGAGTGGCGACGATGATCGTAGGGCCGGCAAGCGAGAGGCGTGGCGACCTTCCTGTCGGGCCCCAAGAGATCCCGTGCTGCCGATCCGTTGTTGATGCGTGCGAGAAGGGGAGGGCTCGTATTGCCCTCGTCGATCTTCCGTTTCCAGAATCCTCGTTTGGAGTGAGTCCTCTTTGTTTGTCCTAGCGATGGCTTCGGTTTTCCTCTTGTTGCGAATGTCGAATCGCTTTGTTTCGCTTTTGGCCACTTCGCTCGAGTTCTGCGAACCAACCGCCGTACTCGCGCCGCCACCTCGGCGGAGGGTGGATGCCACCGCTTCTCGATGAGGGCGCAGCAGCCAGTATGACGGCCGCGCTGACGCGGCTGGACGCTTCCTTAGCGTCGCAGGCTGCCACGGTCGCCGCTCGGGGGGCGGAAGTGCTTGCTCAGCAAGCACGGATCCGGTCCGCCGAAGGGGAACTGGCGCAAGCGCGCGAGGAGGTGGCGGCGGAACGGGCTCGGGTCGCCGCCCTCGAGGAGGAGCTCGCCACGGCGCGCGAAGACGCGTCGTCGCAGCGGGCCCGGGCTGAGGCCGCCGTGGAGGACCTCAGCTCGATGTACGCGGAGCGGCTAGCCTCGCGGAAGGGCCTCCTCTCCCTGCTCCGCCCAGCCTTCGAGAACATGGGCAGGAGCCTGGAGTCTCTAGGGGTGAGGCTGCCGGAGCCTCTGGAGCTTACTCCGGTGGGGTACGCCTTCCGCCTTACCCAGGCCGCCGACTCCCTTTCCGACTTGCCCCGCGCCCTTTGTGAGCGTTCCGCTCGCGAGGGTTGGGCTGCCTCTGCAGCCGTGGCGGAATACGTACTGGCCCGCTGCGCCAGCCGCGACGCGTCCTTCGATCCGATTGCAACCGTTGGTGGGATTGAGGGGGACGTGGACCAAGCGCGGGCCAGGGTACGACCGACGGCGAAGAAGGTGGCCGAGCTGGGTGACGTCTTCGAGGGCAGCAATAGCTCCGACGACGACACCGCCGAGGGCGACGCCTGATCGTAGCCTAGAGACGGCTCAGGCTCCCTCCCTGCCCCTTTTCTTCTTTCCTCTTTTTTGTAATATACGCACACTGCATACTACAGCTTTTGGGGATTTTGCCTTATGTTGCGCGTTTTCTCCTTCGTGGCGAGCGCTTCATTGGATGACCGTAGCCATTAGGAATCCTCCGAGGTCGTGCGGGCGTAGGGCCAGGGTGCTGATACTTTGAAGGAAACGCGAAAGTCGTGACGAAGCCGCCGGCCTAGAGGCGTGCTTCAAACCGATAAAGGACTGCCCCGTACGGTTATCTCTTTTCACCGTGAAGTGCTACTTCGAGACCGTGGCCGCTGGGGCGTGGGCCATAGCGCTCTTGGCAAAACGAGTTACCATCAAGATTGGTCGCGATGTTCGGTTGGTGCGCGATCTCAGATGGCCATTTGGGTAGGCAGTCCTCTGAGCGACACATGACGATCAGGGTGTGATCAGTACGTTGCGCTTCAGGCCTGGAGCCTTAGCCAAAGTCGCAGGAATAAGGATGAAGTTTTTAGGGATAAAATCGCCTTAACTTTTCGATATTCCATGCGTTGGGTACAACGTTGCCGTCGGTGCCTTTGAGTCGGAAGGTACCGGGTCGGAGGACTTCCACGACGGTGAAGGGTCCTTCCCATGGAGGGGACAGCTTGTGCCTGCCAACGTTGGACTGGACCTGGCGCAAGACCAGGTCGCCAACGTTGAAGGACCATCCGCGGACCTGTCGATCGTGGTAGCGCCGCAGCGTCTGCTGATACTTGGCCGATCACAAAACGGCCACATCGCGCGCCTCATCAAGCTAATCGATGGCGTCTTGTTGCGCGTCGAGCCCCCGTGCCTCGTCGAAAGCTTGCAGTCGCGGCGCGCCGTAGTCCAAGTCGGTAGGCAAAACGGCTTCCGCGCCGAACACCAGAAAGAATGGTGTGAACCTGGTCGATCGGGTCGGCGTGGTCCGCAGGCTCCAAAGGACGGAGGGCAGCTCGGCTGCCCATCGTCCCGCGAATTTCTTCAGTCGATCGAAGATCCGTGGTTTTAGCCCTTGGAGGATCATGCCGTTGGCGCGCTCGACCTGGCCGTTGGTCCGCGGATGGGCCACAGCTGCCCAGTCGACGCGGATGTTGAAGTCGTCGCAGAACTCGAGGAATTCTTTCCCCGTGAACTACGTCCCATTATCGGTGATGATGGAGTTCGGGACTCCAAACCGATAAACGATGTCGCGGAAGAAGTTGGCCGCCTGGACAGAAGTGATGGTGGCGACCAGTTTAGCTTTTATCCACTTAGTGAACTTATCCACTGCGACGAGCAAGTGCGTCAAGCCCCCGGGCGCCTTTTTAAAGGGACCGACCAGATCGAGTCCCCAAACAGCGAACGGCCACGTAATGGGGATCGTCTGCAGGGCTTGCGCGGGGAGATGCATCTGTCGAGCAAAGAATTGGCACCCTTCGCAGGTGCGAACAATTTGCTCGGCATCGGCCATCGCCGTTGGCCAATAAAAACCTTGGCGAAAGGCTTTGCCCACGAGGGACCGTGGGGCGGCGTGGTGCCCGCAGACTCTGGCGTGGATGTCCAGCAACAGCTGCTTCCCTTGGTTCGTCAGGATGCACTTCTGGAGGACCCCGGAGGGACTTCTCTTGTAGAGATCTTCCCCGACCAGGACAAAGGATTTCGCTCGCCGGGCGAGGCGCCGGGCCTCGGTGGGATCGGCGGGAAGCGATCCGTCGGTTAGTCGGTTGACGAAGGGTTTCCTCCAGTCGGAGTCGGCGAGCAGCACGCCGTGGCTTGATTCAGAAGGATCCGACTTCGGATGCTCGACAGTCGGAGTGGGCGCATGCTGAGGGTCAGTCGAACGCTCGAAGGGAGGATCCAGTTGAACGGAGGGCTTGTAGAGGTCGGAGACGAAGATCCCCGACGGATCGGGTCCCGGTTGAAGCCGATTAGCAGTAATCGCCTCCCCATTGTAGCGGCGGTAGCTATGGTGAAGTTCGAAACCCTTGAACCTCTCCTCCAATTTACGTACCTCTCGGTAGTATGCCGCCATGCGATCGTCACGAGGCTCGGAAGCTTTCATGACTTGGTCGACGACAAGCTTGGAGTCACCGTGCACGTAGAGACGGCGCGCACCGAGGTCGGCAAAGAATCCGGAGACCGCTGACGAGTTCTTCGTACTGGCGACATTGTTGGTGGCGTCGAAGGCGCAACCGAATCGCGTCTCAAGCTTGTTTCAAGTGGAGAGATGAGGACGATTCAGCCCGCTCCATTTTTGGTGTAGGACCCGTCAAGTACATCGCCCAAGACTCGGGTCTTCAGCACGGTGGCGCTGGCTTCGTCCACTCTGCGGACGAAGTCGGCCAGAGCCTGCGACTTGATGGCCGTCCGAGGGACATACGATATGTCGTGGTCGTTGAGCTCGAGAGCCCATTTGGCTATTCTTCCGGAGGCGTCGCGGCTGCGAATGATCTCGCCGAGCGGCATGGAAGTTACCACGGAGATCGGATGCCGGTCGAAGTAGTGGACTAGCTTCCTTTTGGTGATGAGCACCGCCAGAGAGCGCTTCTCAGACCGAGGATACCGCCCTTGACTCGAAAAGTACTTCCGATGAAGTACACCGGCGCCGCACCTTGAGTACGTGGCCTTCTTCGGTTCGCTCCACAACGAGCGCCGCGCTGACAACTTGAGTTGTGGCGGCGATGTAGAGGAGGAGCGACTCTTCTGGCGTTGGGGCGACCAACACCGGGGGCGTGGTTAAGAACGCCTTCAATCAATTGAGGGCTTCCTGCGCTTCCTGCGTCCAGATGAAGCGGTCGGACTTCTTGAGCAGCTTATAAAGCGGCATTCCACGCTCACCGAGGCGGAGACGAACGGCTCGTGTCGCCAGCATCCCGTCGCCTTCGACCCCTTCAAAGTTGCCGATCGACCCATCTTCATGATCGCGGCGATCTTCTCCCGATTAGCTTCGATACCGTGCTCGGAGACGATGAAGCCGAGCAGTTTTCCTTTGGGGACCCCGAAAACGCACTTCTCGGGGTTGAGCCTGATGCGAAACCTTCGAAGGTTCGTAAAAGTCTCCTCTAAGTCGGTGACAAGGTTGTCAACCTTCTTAGTCTTGACGATAATATCGTCAACGTACGCCTCGATGTTATGCCCGATCTAGTCGTCAAAACACGTTTGCATACATCGCTGGTATGTAGCACCCGCGTTTTTCAGACCGAACGGCATCGTTACGTAACAGAACAAGCTAAACGGGGTGATGAACGAGGTCGCGAGTTGATCGGACTCCTTCATTGCTATCTGGTGGTAGCCTGAGTAGGCGTCCAAGAAAGACAGGGATTCGCACCCTGCGGTGGAGCGGGGCAATGGGAAAGGGTCCTTGGGACATGCCTTGTTGAGGCTCGTGTAATCAACGCACATTCTCCATTGCCCCGACTTCTTTTTTACAAGCACAGGGTTGGCCAGCCACTCGGGGTGGCGGACCTCTTTTATGAACCCTGCAGCCAAAAGCTTGGCGATCTGCTCGCCGATGATCTTGCGCCTTTCTTCGTCGAAGCGGCGCAAGCGCTGGACGACCGGCCTTGAGCCAGGCCGAATATTCAAGGAGTGCTCGGCGACTTCCCGGGATGCCCGCATGTCGAGGGTTTCATGCAAAGGCGTCCCGATTGGCGCGGAGGAAGTCAACGAGCGCGTCTTCCTATTTGGCGGGGAGCGTGGCTCCGATGCGCACGGTCTTGGTCGGATCGTCGGGATCGACCACGACCTCCTTCGTATCCTCGGCGGACTTGAAGGATCCAGACTCCGACTTGCTGGAGTCGGGGGTGGACTCCGAGGTCTCCTTCCGGAGATTCTCGAGCTCGGCGGACGCAATGATCACCGACGCCAACTCACAACTGCTTTTCTCGCAGTTGTAAGCGAGCTGAAAGGATACGGCCACGATGATGACTCCCCGCGGCCCCGGCATCTTCAGCTTGAGGTAAGTGTAGTTGGGAATCGCCATGATCTTGGCGTAACATGGCCTCCCCATTATGGCGTGATAGGAGCTAGGAAACCCCACGACCTCAAAGGTGAGGGTCTCAGTGCGGAAGTTGGCCTGGTTCCCAAAAGTTACAGGCAGATCGATCTGCCCGAGCGGATGGGCTTGCACACCAGGGACGATGCCGTGGAAAGGCGCCTTGCTCGGTCGAAGACTTGAGCGAGGGATCCCCAGGGCATCGAAGGTCTCAACATACAGGATGTTGAGACTGCTGCCGCCATCCATGAGCACCTTGGAGAGGCGCTTCGTCCCCACAATGGGGGCCACGACTAGAGGGTATCTCCCCGGGTGCGGGACGTGATCGGGGTGATCATTCCGGTCGAAGGTGATCGGTGACTCCGACCACCGAAGGTACTTGGGCACGGCGAGCCGCCGGTGGACTTCATGAATGCAAGTCACGACATTTGTCGGCGAACTCGCCGGTCCGCCAAAGATCATGAGGCAGCCATCGTTTCCGGAACTCTTCGTTGCCTCCTTGGGCTCGCATCCGGTGCCGAAGTCACGCTTCTTCCCTTTACCCCGCGCGGAGGTTCCGGAGATGAAACGCTTGTGGTTTCGCAATCCTCGTACTTGTGTTTGACGGGTACCCATGATGCGACATGGGCTGTCCATCGCTTTTTAAGTAGTCGGGATCCCGACGACTTTTCCGCTTGGCGGGGGTCGGTTGTCACCGACCACAGGCCCTCGCGCCCCGCTTCCTTCCGCTTCTTCTTGTCGTAGCGGTCAGAGGTAGCACCGGCGTCGGGGGCGGCCTCTCGCTTGGTCTTCCCCTTATCAAAGATAGCTCCAACAGCCTCCTCGCCGGAGGCATGGTTGGTGGCAATGTCGAGGAGCTCCTTGGTGGTCCTGGGCTTGGCACAGCCCAGCTTGTGCACCAGAGCTTTCGACGAGGTACCGTAGATGAATGCCCCGACAACATCGGCGTCGGTGATGTCGGGGAGCTCGTTGCATTGTTGGGAGAAACGCCGGATATAATCCCGGAGAGACTCCCCGATGCTTGCTTGCTTTTTGAGATCCCAGGAGTTCCCTGGGCATTTGTAAGTGCCCTGGAAGTTACCAACGAAGACATTCTTTAGGTCGGCCCAACTCCTGATGGTGTTCGCGGGCAAATACTCGAGCCATGCTCGGCCGGAATCCGCGAGGTAAATGGGGAGGTACCGATGACGAAGAGATCGTCTGGGGCGCCCCGCCCGCATGCGAGCCGAAGTCTTCTAACCGCACACCGGGGTTCGAGGCCCAGTGTACTTGGTTATGTTGGTGGGGCCCGAATCTAGCGGGAAGTTCGCGGCGGATTTCGCCAACGCCTGCGGGCCCCGCATTGTCGGGCTTGGGTTCTTGATGGCGGCGGCGCTGTCCGCGCCCCGACAGATTGCCTCGTCCGTCCGCTTCTTCTTCGCCCACACGGTGCCGCGAACGCTGCTGCTTGCCCCGCATTTGCGCGCCGGTGCGAGAGGCTGGGCGCTGGCGGCGCCAGGCTGCGCCCCGCCGCCGGAAGCAGCAAAGGCTGGGGTGATCGGAAGAAGCCCGAGCGGAAGGAGACGGAAGGTCAGACATGCCGATCGAAGACGCTCTACCAAACCGGAGGTTCTGGTAGGTGGCCTTAGCCCCCGGGTCCTCTGGCTCGGGGATGCCGCGAAGTAACATTGCCGCGGCGGCGACATTCTGGCTAGCACGAGGGAAGTACGGTAGGTCGTGCGATCCTCGCCACCGCTATTGAACTCTCGCCGACGCAAGCGCACGCTCGGCGGTCGCGGCAAAGGCCGGGCTTGCCTTGCTCCAGATCGGCCTGGAGTTTGACAAGCTCAGCCTCTTGAGCCTCTAGCTGCTCGCGTTGCCGTTGGAGCTCCGTACGGCGGGCTTGGAGAGCCTCGGTGTGCTCATGCTGGATTTCCACCTCCCACGCCTCGGCACGCCGGGCGGCGGTTCCCGGGCTGACGGAGGTGGTGGCCGGGGCGTCCGACCCCACCATGTTGCACTCACGAGGGTACAACACGCTGGAGGTGTGCTCCGCGTCTGAGCCGGAGTCGAGGCTGGAGGGGCTCTCCAGCAGATCGTAGACGGAGGTCGGCAAATGGCCGACCGTAGCCACGAGGTGCGAGCCTGTGGAGGGTGATGCCGCCATGCGTCTTGAGACCGCTACTAGAGGTAGCGTGGCGGTAGACGGACTCCCACCTTGGGGTCCTCGCAGGTCCCTGCCAAGGTCACCGAGAGTGTGGGTGATTTGAGTCCGTGCTCGAGGTAGATGCTCGTGCTCGAAAGTGGCGGGATGAGCACGAACTCTCCCACCGGGACGGTGATGAAGTCGAGGGAACCGAAGCGAATCCAGCCCCTTGACGCAGATGCGTCGTCGTTGGTGAAGAAAGCCATCGAGGAGGAAAATGGGAATCCAGAGATCGCGAAGATGACGCCATGAGGCCCCTACTGGCGCGCGCTAACCGCTTGTCTTGTATAACCGCAATGAATTTGTAAGTATAGGGGTTGCGTCCCTCTCCTCGAATGGTCGCACCAAAGAAGTCCCGGATTTATACTGGTTCGGGCTGAATGTCCCTACTTCCAGTTCGTGGTGGCGATTTGAATTGCCCTGAGCTCGAGGAGCAAACTGAGGTTACAAACGGAGGCTAAGGACATGCCCTTAGCACTCACTCGGGGAGAAGAAATCGGGAGGGCTTTCCTAAACCTGGCGCCGACCCGGGTCGGAGAACCCTGAGTGATCTGAGGGGAGGTACCGGTTAGCCAACTCGCGTGGGTTCGTGTAAAGGATAGAACATCTATCCCCCTCCTCTAAGGGCCCTGCCTCCCTTTATATAGGCCGAGGGGGCAGGTTACACGAGGATTTAAAAAAAGGGCAAGGGAATGCTACGTCCGGTCATCCTAATCTTCGGTCATGACGACGGGCAGGCTCTTCGTCCGGGCGACCTGCTCTTCGGTCATGATGATCGACAGTTCAAAGACATCCCATGCGGGTGGGTAGACACAACGGCGGCGCTTTTTCGGAGGGCGACACTGTTTTCTCGAAGCGCTTGTCGATGTCGACATCTTGAAAAGACGGGTGTTTTAGCTGAGGCCGCCCTCTGGTTGCCTTGGGAAGGAACCATCCGCCCTAATGTTACCGTTACGTCCGTGCGACAGGTGACCCTTCGGCATAGATCGCCGACGTGGCGAGATCTGCGGGCCAAGGCTTATGGGACGCTAGTCGGGTTCCTGGTCGGAGCCTGTGGTGGTACTTGATGCGAGGTCGGATCAGAGCCGGCGGGAGCGTCTGACCCGAGGTTCGGATATTCGGCTGGAGTAATCGAGGCGGGTGACCCTTTGAGGTCTAGGGAGGCCCTTGATGAGGATGTTGTCTAGTGTGGCCCATTTGGTATCACATTCAATCTCGTCGATGACCCCCTTTCAGTGAGGGACGAGGGCCATGTTGGTTTCACCTTCAGGGTTCCTGCGATTGTTGTCAGCTCGGACTCCGAGGCTAGATAACCTGGAAAAATACAATCTTGAAATAGATGTATACTTTGCCGTGGGCTACCCCTGGTATGGGTATTCGTCAATCGCGCAAAGGAAATCGTGAAAAACCCGAACAACTAGACAACTATGTGTACCCCTAACATGCATGGATGAGTTCCATAGAATATTTGGGGATTTTTGAGTCAAAATTCTAGTTGTCTAGTGTCCAAATCAAGAAGGAATCAAATCTACCCTTGCTTTTAGAAAAGGATCTATTCAAATCATAAAAGCCACTTTTAGAAAAGCAAGAGCAGAAATTCCAGAAACTGTCTTCACTTTGAACAGGAGTTTGGTGGGTCTCTGCTACTCAAGAACTTATGGGAAATTTTCTTCCTATGAGCAGATGAGTCGTGAAGAACATCTATAAATTTCACTTCAGAATACCTTACAGAAAATTCATCAAAAATCAAAGAGCACAGATAGTCAGGAAACTTCAAGCAGAGAGTTTGGTGCTCGGTTTTCACCTCATGGCACCCAAACGGTGCATCAAGTGAACTCCAAAATTTTTATACAGATGTATATAGGAGTTCCGCACAATCTCCAATAAGAATCACTCAAAAAGGATTTTTCTAGATGTTTCTAAAAATCAAAAACTAACTACTGCGCGAAGAACATGTTCTGGACAGAGTTGGAACTTGAAAGAAAAGATGATCTCTACTCAATCAAAGAGAGCAAAAGAGATGTAAAACCATATGAACACACTCAAAACATCCAAGATCAGCATTTAGAAGGAGGGGAGACAAATCCAAATTGCATGAATGTAGATTGCGGGAAAGTAAATGCGTAATGTAAATGCTGAATTTAAATTGCGTAAAGTAAAGACATAATGTAAATGCGAAATTTAAATTCACAATAATGTAAAGAAATTTCTTTGTATTTCTGGTGGGAAGGTTTACAAAGCCTCACTTCATGTGGACAAAGCTCAAAGGAGCAACTCAAACCTTCAAGGGGAGGAGGCCACCCCTCCACCCATATTTATACTACTCTTGGGCCACCTACCACCCTTGGATGAGTCCCTCAACCCTAGGACACTCATCTAAGGGCAAGGATTAACCCACTCACACAGCCATACAAGATGTAACCCAAAACTCACATACATATTGGGTTTTCTTGCACGGTTTTCAAAGCATACTACCTAGACCCGCTAACCTATCAACTAGACCGCAATTCGACGGCCCTCATTGATCCACGCGGCATCTAGCTAGCATCATCTCCTTTCCTTGTCTTCTTGACTTGCCCGGACTCCATCTCCGATCATCTTCCGGCGATCTCCTGACCGTCTGGACCTCCGACGCTCCTCGCCTAGTCCCGGTCATCCTCCGCCTCACCATGACCTAGCACCGTCGCCCTGCAACCATCAAAGACAAGGAAAAACCTTCACATAGCAATGCCCACATATATATTCAATGATTATCCCAAAATCATTAATTGATCTTAATTGCGCTCAACGGTCCGGTGCTACCGCCCCCAGGCCGGTAGCATTAGAAAAGCAACCAACACTCAAATTGCTTTACATCGAAAATCCAATTCAAATCAAACTCATTTTCAAAACAAACCAAGCTCAAATCTCGTCAATTACTCATCACACACAAGGATAGACCTCCACATGGTCTTTCAATCTCCCCCTTGATGAGTATGTTGATAAACACATGAAAAGGCATAAGTTTTGAGTTTGAATAAAGAGAAGAAAGAAAGCAATTTGAATGCAAAGCCAAACTTGATCAAAGAAATAGAAATCAAGAACATGACCAAGTTGGCAACTAGAAATACTTATGATCCATGAAAGATAGCAAAGATTTACAGAGATCATAAGAATCATGATGCAAAATGGTGCCTTTTCTATTATTTCTCCCCCATTTGGCAATATAAGCATCAAGATAGTATTTTCTTTTCTCCCCTTTTTTTGTTTTTATGCATGTAATGCAGCCTAAGAGAGCTTTGAAGATTATCCAAGTGACCAATAAGACAAGTTATGACACCAAGCTAAGTTATGGCAAAAATAGACTAAGCTAAGGCATGTCCAAGTGCAAATAAACATTTTGCAAGCAAGATTTAATTAAAACCATGTAAATTTTAGCAAGATTGAACATGAGCAACACTTGTCATTAGTTTCAAAACTAGAAGTAAAGCCATTCAAAGGATCAAATGGAAAGCATAGAATTCAACCTACTCAACACTTTGGAGAATCTAGAAGTCCATACAAGGTCCTTCGAGCTTATTTTTGTTTCTTGTATGCAAATTTTTCTTTGAATCTTTGAAAGACATAGCGGGGTGCAAATGTTTGACATTATTTGCATTCTTTACCCACGTATGTTTTTTTTTGCATTGTTTAAAGCAATTGACTCAAGCCATAATCAATCATCTCAAGAGGGACTCTTAAGAGAATGATCTTGGTCATACACAACCCATTCCAAGTTCATCTCAAGTGCAATGAGAAGCCGTCTTGTGAATGTGAGGTGTTGAGTCTAATGCGCACAAAAAGAGTCAATTTTGCTTCACTTTCATTTTAACATTTTCATTGTTGAGCTAGTGAAGGACTCAAGTATGGATCAAACAAGGTTCACCCAAGTTGCTATAGGGACTCTAGAGAATTCCAGAATTTCACAAATCATGGCAAAAACACCTAGAGAAGAAACTTAACAAGTAAACGCGACATGTTTTATCAAGTTTTTCTTTTAACGCTCATTTTTCAATTTTTTTGTAAGCTTAGCAAGATAAATGAACTTGGACATATCTAAGCAAGTAATTTTCTTCATAATATAGCATGGTGTATAAAATGAAACATGGATCATTTACATAATAGACAAAGCTCATAAAATGAAAAATCAAGTCTATATGCAATGCATGAGACAGATTCTTAAACTCCCCCTCAACATGTCTATATGCAATGCAAGATTAGGCTCAAGAATGGATGAAAAGAACTCAATTAAAGCCAAGAACACAGAATGGAGGGAAGAAGTCAAGAAACTGCGAACTAGGTGACTATAGAGTATAGAAAAGATGGTAGAGAACACTACGGCTCATACTCGCTCTCATCTTCCGCAATGACTAACATAGGAAAGCTGTCTCTAGATCCCAAACTAAGGAGTGCACACAGACCCTGTCTACCCAGGGGCCCAACACCTGCTAGACTTATATGACTGTGAGGGAACTCAACCTAGAGAGAAGAGAGAACAGCTAATTAAGCATGATAGCAACCTAAAGCACAAGATGAGAGATCCATGCAAAAGCATGCCAAAAGTCTAAGTGATGTGAACTCATAATTCTAAGGAATAAAACCCATAAGCACCCAGAGCAATACAAAAGAAAGGAAAAAACTGAAATAAAATATAATACATAATATACAGATCAGCTCCCCCTCACAGAAGGCCGTAAGGGCACACAACTCCAAGCTCACTCCTCAAGGCAACAAATCTAGAGTTATCCAAAGGCTTGGTAAAGATATCGGCCAACTGGTGGTCACTCTCCACAAACTGAAGCACTATGTCTCCTTTCTCCACATGGTCTCTAAGGAAGTGATATCTAATATCAATGTGCTTGGTCCGGGAGTGCTGCACTGGATTCTTGGCAATGCAAATAGCAGAAGTGTTATCACAGAAAAGTGGAACACTCTCTATCTCTAACCCAAAGTCACGCAAGGTCGATCTCATCCAGAGCACTGCTACAAAGAATCGGCTCAAAGAACATACTCGACCTCGGTGGATCAGGCGACTCTGCACTACTTCTTAGATGACCAAGAAACAAGAGAAGTGCCAATGAATTGGCAAGTGCCAGAAGTGTTCTTCCTATCTATCCTACAGCCAACAAAGTCAGCATCGGAAAAGGCTCTAAGAGATAGACAAGAGGAAGAAGAGTACCAGATACGATAATCAATGGTAGCTCGAAGGTACCTGAAGATGCGCTTCACCACCTGGCGATGAGAGACGCGAGGAGAAGCCTGAAAGCGAGCGCACATACACACAACAAAGTGTATGTCCAGCCAGGAGGCAGTAAGTTACAAGAGAGAGCCAATCATGCTCCGAAACTCCTTTTGATCAGCAGGCTCACCATCCTCATCGGGCTCGAGGACAGCAGTGGTGGCCATAGGAGTCATCACAGGCTTCCCATCTGACATATCAAACCGCCTTAGGAGGTCCCGAGTGTACTTACCTTGGTGCAGAAAAGTACCCTCCCGAGTTTGCTTGATTTGGAAGCTGAGGAAGTAGCTTAACTCACCCATCATACTCATCTTAAATTATGTGCTCATCACCTCAGAAAAATGAGACACAAGAGACTGAGATGAGCCACCAAAGATAATATCGTCCACATAAATCTGGACGAGAAGGAAATGAGAATTCTGGTGTCTGATGAATAGAGTTTTGTCTACTATACCCATTTTGAAACCATGACTGATAAGATAGGACTTAAGCCTTTCATACCAAGCTCTAGGGGCCTGCTTTAGTCCATACAAGGCTTTGGAAAGCTTGTAGACATGGTTCGGGTATTTTGGGTTCTCAAATCCTGGAGGTTGCTTGATATACACCTCTTCATCAATGAAGCTATTGAGGAAAGCACTCTTGACATCCATTTGATAGAGCTTGAAGCCCTGGGATGCAGAGAATGCAAGCAGGATTCTAATCGCCTCTAGTCTAGCTACAGGGGCAAAGGTCTCTTCAAAGTTAAGACCCTCAACCTAAGTGAAGCCCTGTGCAACTAGCCTAGTCTTGTTGCGAACGACAACCCCATCCTCACTCTGCTTGTTTTTGAACACCCACTTGGTCCCAACGACATTATGACCAGATGGGGGCTCTACAAGCTGCCAAACTTTGTTCCTCTCAAAGTTTTCCAGTTCCTCATGCATAGCATTAATCCATGATTCATCGGATAATGCATGAGTAATATCCTTTGGTTCAAAAGAGGCAACAAATGCAAGAGTGAAGGCGTATGAAGATAAGCCTGATTTTGAGCGCACACCGCTCAAACAGATCACCAATGATCTGCCAGTGGATGAGAACGCTGAATGTGGCGAGGAGGTCCGTAGTAGAAGTGGCCTCTACCTCTTGAGCAGAAGAGGAAGGAACAAAGCCACTCACCAAGGAGAGTCTCAAGGCAAAGGCCGATCTTCCCGAGGTGCGTAAATGGAAACAGGAGGCACCTCAGGTGTAGAGGAGACTGGATCAGGTGGAACACCATCATCTCCATCATCCTCATCCTCTACAAAGATGGTCTCGGAGGGATAAGAAGAGCCTGAAATATCAGGTCTAGCTCCTGGGCTAGTCTCATCAAAGGTCACGTCACAGGTCTCTATGATCCTATTCGCATCACAACTCTAGACCCTATAGCTACGAGAAGAAGTCGAGTAACCCAGGAAAATACCATCAGAAGAACGAGACTCAAACTTATCTAGGTTACCAGACTTCAAGATAAAACATTTGCAACCAAAAACGCGAAAATGAGAAACACTAGGCTTTCGCCCATACCTCAACTCATAAGAAGTACGATGCAAATGTGCTCTCAAGAAAACGCGATTGAAATATGACAAGCGAAGAGCTATAGCCTCATTAAAACTTCCTAGGAGTATGATTTGTCTAGCATCGCTCCGCCATCTCAACCAGGGTCCTATTCTTCCTTTCCACTACGCCATTTTGCCGAGGGACGATGGAGAGGAGAACCGATGCTCTAACCTGCACTCCACACGAATCTCTCAAAGTATGAGTTCTTGAACTCAGGCTATTATCATCACAGATAGCTCGTAATGCACCGGAAGATCAATAGACAACCTACTAACAAATCCTTGAAGTGAGAAAAGTCTCATCCTTCGAGGCCATGAAAAATACCCAAGAATACCTCGAAAAATCATCAACAATGACAAGAACATACCACTTCCTCCCGCCGATCGCACTCTAGCTAGACCAACAAAGGTCCATATGTAAACCTATCTCGGTGCATCACCATCACTACGGTGACTAGAGGATGAGAAGCAAGAACCATCTTGCCATGTCGGTAGGGAGAGCAAACTAAGTCTTTGACCATCTTGAGTTTGGGCAAACCACTTAATAAGATCGTGGCTGCTAACTCGTCAAATGATCAAAACCAATGTGACCAAGTCTCCTATGCCGTAAAGAGAGATCACAGACTCGAAGCAATCAAACACCGAAGGAGTCTCCGAAGAAATGTAAAAATCAGCACTAAAGACTCTCCCAAATCTAGAAATCCCACAAACTAACTCTCCTGATGAATCAAGGATTCTACAAGCATTACACTTAAAGCTTACCTCGAAAGAGTCATCGATAAGCTGAGAAACAGAAAGTAAATTATATTGCAGCTTACTCACTAAGGCAACGTCCTTAAGAATAAAATTTTCATTAATGCAGACGGTACCTTTAGCAATGACCCTACCTGAAGAAGCATCCCCAAAAGTGATCAACTCATCACCGGGGGCTCGGACTAGGGAAGAGAACCAATGAGAGTTTCCAGTCATATGGCGAGAATAACTGGAGTCAACAATCCAAACATCTCCCTTCCCCATCCGACGAACCTCGTCCGAATCGCTATAGAGCTCGGAGTCGCTGATGTCATTGGTGTTTTCCATGAAGCACATGCCGGAGAAGTCGTCGCTTCCTTTCTTCTCTTGCGGATCATCCTCGCCTTCGTCGCTCCATGTCTCCGTGTCGGAGAGGTTGATGTCGTCGAGGGCGGCGAGGACGCGGTGGAAGAGTTTCTTGTTCTTCGAGAAGTTGCGGTACTTCTTCTCGTACGCTGGCTCACGAACTGGAGGCTTCTTGTTGCGGTTCTTGTCGATGTAGTCGTTCTTGCCCTTCTCCAGTTTGGGACAATTCGCTCGAATGTGGTTGGGGCCGCCACATTCGAAGCAGGTGATCCCACCACCTCTTCTCTCTCTCACCCTCTTGTAGGCGTGAGAAAACTTATGAGCTAAAAGAGCAAGCTCGGTTTCTAGAAACTTGTCCAGTTGGTCATCGCTAGATCGCAAAGTGCAGAGAGGAAAAACCAATGTAAGAATCAAGAGAATATCCAATGGGATCGGTGACCAAGGCCATCGACAGATTTCGCTTTGCGAGAGATGACGCCGATCTCATGAGTCTTGAGTCGGGAATAAAGCCCGTCAAGAGTCAAGGTCGACAAGTCGGTAGTATCCTTGATGGTGGTCACTTTCATTTCCCAAACACGAAGATCGAAAAGGTCAAGAAGTGACGAGCATTATCCGAGTCAAGGAATGTGCAACCAACTGCCCGGAGATCGCTCAAAATTTTAGTAAATTGACCAAAACACTCGTCAAGACTCTCACCAGCGTGTTGTTTAAACTTGTTGTACTCACGCTTGTGTTGATCCTACCTCACGGTCTTGATTTGGGTAGTGCCCTCATGGTATACATCGAGGGTCACCCAAATCTCATGAGCGGATCGCAGGTGAGAGATCCGATCATACTCACTGCGGCTGAGTCCCTGTATGAGAATGTTCCTCGCCTTAGCAATTGCCTCAACGTCAGCCATATTATCGGCCGTGACGTTCTCATCGGCAGGAACCTTATATGGGAGTTTCACCTTCTGCCATATCAGGAAGCCCTGGGCAGTGATGTATGACTCCATCCGGGACTTCCAAAATGGAAAATCGACACCGCAAAAGATGGGAGGCTTGGTGGAATACTTGTCTATCGCCATTGCTCTCGAGACCGGTCAAGATCTATGGAAGAGCAAAACCGGCTCTGATACCAATTGAAGGATCGAGATGGCGAACAGAGGGGGGGTGAATGGTAGCAAATAAATTTTCCCCCAAAATACTCCAACTAAAACCTTGAAAAGATCACGCAAAGGAAATCGTGAAAAACCCGAACAACTAGACAACTATGTGTACCCCTAGCATGCATGAATAAGTTCCATAGAATATGTGGGGATTTTTGAGTCACAATTCTGGTTGTCTAGTGTCCAAATCAAGAAGGAATCAAATCTAAAATTGCTTTTAGAAAAGGATCAATTCAAATCATAAAAGCCACTTTTAGAAAAGCAAGAGCAGAAATTTAAGAAACTGTCTTCATTTTGAATAGGAGTTTGGTGGGTCTCTGCTGCTCAAGAACTTATGAGAAATTTTCTTCCTATGAGCAGATGAGTCGTGAAGAACACCACTAAATTTCACTTCAGAATACCTTACAGAAAATTCATCAAAAATCAAAGAGCACAGACAGTCAGGAAACTTCGAGCAGAGAGTTTGGCGCTCGGTTTTCACCTCATGGCACCCAAAAAATGCATCAAGTGAACTCCAAAATTTTTATACAGATGTATATAGGAGTTCCGCACAAGCTGCAATAAGAATCACTCAAAAATGATTTTTCTATATTTTCGAAAAAATCAACTACTAACTGCTGCGTGAAGAACAAGTTCTGGACAGAGTTGGAACTTGAAAGAAAAGATGATCTCTACTCAATCAAACAGTGCAAAAGAGATGTAAAACCATATGAACACACTCAAAACATCCAAGATCAGCATTTAGAAGGAGGAGGCAAATCCAAATTGCATGAATGTAGATTATGGAAAGTAAATGCGAACGTAAATGCTGAATTTAAATTATGTAAAGTAAAGACATAATGTAAATGCGAAATTTAAATTCACAATAATGTAAAGAAATTTCTTTGTATTTCTGGTGAGAAGGTTTACGAATCCTCACTTCATGTGGGCAAAGCTCAAAGGAGCAACTCAAACCTTCAAGGGGAGGAGGCCACCCCTCCACCCCTATTTATACTACTCTTGGGCCACCTACCACCCTTGGATGAGTCCCTCAACCCTAGGACACTCATCTAAGGGCTAAGATTAACCCACTCACACAGCCATGCAAGGGCTAACCCAAAATCCACACATATACCAAGTTTTCTTGCACGGTTTTCAAAGCATACTACCTAGACCCGCTAACCTATCAACTAGACCGCAATCCAACGGCCCTCATTGATCCACGCGGCATCTAGCTAGCATCATCTCCTTTCCTTGTCTTCTTGACTTGCTCGACTCCGCCTCCGATCATCTTCCGCGATCTCCCGACCGTCTCAGACCTCCGACGCCTCGCCTAGTCCCGGTCATCCTCCGCCTCACCATGACCTAGCACCGCCGCCAGAACCATCAAAGACAAGGAAAACCTTCACATAGCAATGCCCACATATATATTCAATGATTATCCCAAAATCATTAATTGATCTTAATTGCGCTCAACGGTTCGGTGCTACCGCCCCCAGGCCGATAGCACTAGAAAAGCAACCAACACTCAAATTGCTTCACATCGAAAATCCAATTCAAATCAAACTCATTTTCAAAACAAACCAAGCTCAAATCTCGTCAATTACTCATCACACACAAGGGTAGACCTCCACATGGTCTTTCATTCTCCCCCTTTATGTTGATGTTTTCCTTTTTTTTATACATGTACTGAGCATCATGAGTCATGCACAAATGTAACAACTTGATTACCAAGTCATGCTATCAAAAGTACTTGCACCCTCAAATTTATACATAAACAATGTAGAGTAAGCATAACTAGAAATCAAGTACTATTAACGATTTTTTACATGGCATGATCTCCCTTTCTCAACAATCTAAAACCTGAAAACATTGAATTTTTGTGCACTTAATTTGTGCTTGAAAAACTAATTCATTAATTGATTGCAACAATAACAATTGCAAGGAATTACATGCACCATCAGCCTTACTTTTCAACCATGCCAAGCAATCACAAGTTTAAGGTTTCATGATTTCGGTCATACACAACCTCTTTCAAATTCATATCATAGTGAAATGATAAGCAGTCTCGTAAAGAAGAAGTGCGACAGTACATAACCTTGATCTTGCTTTTATCAACAATCACTTTTTGAGCTTTAGCACTTAACTTTCATATTTAGCACTTTTTCGAGCAGGATCAAGATAGCTAAGAAAGTTCAACTATGACAAGATTTAATTCAAGTTGTCATTTCATTTAAAAAGTCATGATATAAACTATACCATATATGTATAAATAGGAAGTTGTAAAGACCTTGTAGCATAAACATGGCTTCAAATGACATATTTGTGTGAAATACAATGCTCAGTACTTTTACTATTTTTTTTGTTTTTCATTTAAGAAACACACGAAATAAAAAGCATTCTACACAATATTATAAGGTTTTTCACAAGCTCCCCCTCAAGACAACCATCTTAAAGAAAACTTCTACAGAATATCACTTGAATGGATTAAATTGAAAACAAAAGGCTGAAAGAACAAACCTCCCCAAAAGCAACTGAAAGAAACTTTCACCAAAAAGCATTAACTCCCCCTCAAATGGATAACCAATGAAATCAACAGAGAGGAGATGATGATATACATGTGCTTGAGTTATTATGATATGTTCAGTTAAGCATAAGCATGAATCATGACAAATAAGTTCTGAGCATGAAAGGCATGATATAAGATATAACATTATTGAACATGCCAGGGGATACAAATGAGCATATGAACAACTATCTCATCTCATGCCACAATTATATATCTCTGAATGTAAAAGACATGAGTGTGTAAAAATAGCTCACAGTGTAGGTGAAAAATTCTTGTACCTGCCTTTTGGAAACCATCTCAAGGGTGAGAACCATCCAAGTCTTGATCCTATCTTGCAAAAGACCAAGATCCACTAAGTTTCTGTTCTCCAACCCAATCCTAAAAAGCCTACATAGCACAAGAAGATGTCGAGGCCTCGGTACTAGGGTTAGAAATAAAGCATTTAGGAATCCAGTACTGAGATACACGACGAGTAGGCACAACACGAGTATGCTTGTTCACAAAATCAGATTTGCCCTTTCCCGTGTTTTTTGCAACAAAAGGTGTTTGCGTCACCCTAGGCACAACACGAGTATGCTTGTTCACAAAATCAAATTTGCCATTTCTCGTGTTTCTTGCAAAAAAGGTGTTTGCATCACCCTAGGCACAAAATGAGGAGTAAAATGTGTCTTCCTGAAATTAGACCTAGCCTTAGTCTTCTCTTTCTTTTGTTGTTTGGCTAGTCTAAAGCAAAAATCTACTAAGTGTCCATCTCTACCACAATGAGTGCAAGTATACTTAACATGATGTTTAGCTTTAGTAACAAGTAACATTTGCATTCATCACAGTAGAAGATAACACACCAACAGATTTGAAAACCATTTTTTAGGCTCATTTGCAATCTCAAGTTTTTCTCTTTTAAGTGTCTTAACAACAGTAGGAGCATGCGACTTATAATGAGCATAAGAATTAAAACCTAAACCTTTGTGATGAGTACTGACTTTTGATTGATCCAAAATCATGTTTAGGTTTTTCTTTCCAATAGTGAACCGTTCTAAAGATTTTTCCAAGTAATCAACTTTTCGAGAAAGAGTTAAACAGTTATTACATGGAACGTCTACTTTTCCTTTCTGTTTGCGACAAGTTGAGCATGAGAGAACTTCATGAGTGAGCATACCATCTGTCATTTGAGAAACCCTAGCATTTGCATCATGCAACTTTAATTCCAATATAGCACATTTAGAACAATGAGTTGTATCATGTAAATCAACAGTTGAACAGCTAGCGTTTTTAACATGTTTCTTATTTTCTTTTTTTCAGCATTGACTTGTTCTAACAAAGAAACATGTTCTTTCCTAAGCACAGTAAGCTCACTATAAATTAAGTCACATGATTTGCAAATATCATCATCAGGAATCAAAGATTTAAGTCTAACAATTTCAGCATTCAAAGATTCCACAAGAACATCATGTTTCTTAATTTTCTTGTCGCATTTATTAAGCAATTTACCAAGACGAGCAACAGCAATAGCTAATTCATCGTAAGAAGTTTCTACCTCATTAAAGTTGTTATCATGATCGTCCTTAGTGAAGCTTTTATCACTTCTAGCCATGAGACACAACTCTGTCAATTTATGCTTGTTTGGAGTTGTTGTGTCATCTTCACTGCTCTCTGAATCCACATCACTCAAATTGACTTGTTGAGATCACCACACTCATAGCACCTTGGAGGGCCACCACCAACTTTCTTTCTCATTCTCACATTCTGCAAGGCTTTATAAAAACGAGAAGAAAGTGATACCAAGTCTTCTTCCGGAAATTCCTCAATCTGTTCATCGGTTAGTGAAGATAAGAAGGACAAGACAAAACTTGAAGAAGCATTATTTTGAGACATGCTAGATCGAGAGGTCAATGCAATTGATTTATAATCAGTCCTCCTAGCAAGAACATCCAATTCATGAGTTTTTAGCTTAGAGAAAAGAACATCTACAGTAAGGTCACTCATGACAGTTGATTCTCTAATAGATGTAACTTTCATCTCCCAAATAGACATGTCCAATGCACCAAGCAATTGTCTAGCATTAGTAGCCTCATCAAAGAAAACTCCAACAGCACGTAAGTTGCTAAGAATCTTATTGAAACGTGCAAAGAAATCATCTAGGGACTCACCAGGCTTCATCTCAAATCGCATGTATTCTTTCTTATATATGTCTTGCCTAACCTTTTTGATAGTGTTAGATCCCTCATGATAATCACAAAGAGATTTCCATACCTCATATGCAGACTTGAGATGAATCACACGATCAAAATCACTTCTTCCCAATCCTTGGATGATCAAATTTCGTGCTCTACTGTTTGCTTCAACATGTACTTGATTTGTTGCATTGACTTGATCATTATCAGGCACTTGATATGGCTTGTACACCTTCTCCCAGATTGCAAGCCCTGAGCTTGAATGTATGCCTCCATCTTCGCTTTCCAAAACTGAAAATCAACACCATCGAAAACACAAGGTTTTGTCGAATACCTATCCATCGCTATGGTTTCTAATCACCGGTTAAGATTAATTAGAAAAACCTTGCTCTGATACCACTTGTAAGATCGAAATATACTAATGTAGCAATCAGAGGGGGGTGAATGATTGCACAGAAGCTAAAATCAAATTTTCGAACTTTTCAAACACCCCATTTGAAACTCAAATTGCTTGGAAATCAGTTTATGCAGTTGGGAAACCAATAGACCAGTCTGGACGACCAGTAGATCATTTGGGCGACCAGTTTGGGCATTTGGGCGACTAGTAGAGCACTTGGGCGACCAGTTTGGCACTTGGGCGAGCAGATTGGGCACTTGGGCGACCAGTAGCGCACTTGGGCGAGCAGGTTGGGCGACCACGTGAGCAACCTGGGCGAGCAGACCGATACATATTCAATAAAATACAAATTTCGAAAGATCCCACCGTTGGATGGATGTGAAAATTTAACTTTACAAACTATACTCAATTCCAAAGCTAACAAAAAAAGAATCAGGTCGATCGGATCTACGGATCTAAAGTTATGACCTTCGCACGTTTGGGCGAGCAGGTGAGCAGTCGGGCGAGCAGGTTGGGCGACCAGGCTAGCAGTCTGGACGACCAAATATTACCAAAGATATGACCATTGGATTGATGTAAAATTTTAACTGTATAAACTAGATTCAATTACAAATCAAACTCAATAAGAATCAATCCGATCGGATCTACGGATCAAAAGATATTGCCTTTGCAATTGAACTGATGCAGCACAGGATGAAGAAACGTGATTCAAAAGCTGCGACGGACCAAACTCCAGAGAAGACAATTGCTGATGATCAAGAGATCTAATCTTCTAGTCACGCACTGTAGAACTTCAAGCCTCATGCATGCATGCACGGAAGAACAACTAGCGTAACAATTAACTAGTCGCCGCCGCCAGCCAAGATGTCTTCTATCTTCAAGCTGTTGAGAACAAAAACTTTTAGCCGCACGCCAAAAGCAAATCACAGCCGCAAGAAGTAGCTCTCTGGAAGATTGATTTTTATTTCATTGTCTAAAGTACTCCAACACAAGAGTACAAATCCTAATATCTGGCTCACAATAAACAGGAGACACCTCCTCCTATTTATACAGAGCAAACTCACAGAGATTGACTACAACTCCACTTCCAACATGGAAAGAGTTCGTATCTATCTCAACTTGGCCCAACATAGCCAAAACCAAAACCTTGCACGCATGATCAGCCCACCTGCTGCACATACGTGACTAACCAGCCTTCACATGCATGTTCTCTAGCCCGAACGTCCCGCATAACATCCTTGACCACCAAGACTCGATTCCTCCCTGAACCTAGTCTCGAACCTCAGTTCCTCCATGAACCTAGTTCCGGTCCCATCATCGACCACGTTCGTCCTCGAGCAACACCTGCACATGAAGTAACAATCAACGCGTCCGAGCACAAATCCACGACTTGACTCAAGATTAATCCATGCAACCACTCACACAAGTGCATTGCATTAAGCAAAACCATTATGCTATCCCCAGCATAATCAAATGAATATTTGAGCACACGTCCACCACTTGCCTCAAAAACAACCCATGCAACCACTCACATGAGTGCATTGCATTAAGCAAACTCCATCATGCTATCACCAGCATGATTATCATCTCAACAAAGCACATGCACAAGCACCACACATGCCATAACCAAAATCACTTTACAATGCCAATTTCACCATTCAACCAATTTTTCATCACATGATCTCACATTTTGTTTGCTCTCGATCCCCTTTTATAGTGTATTGGCCCATATCATTTTCCAATACGTTTGCCAACCATGATCCGTATCGGTCTTCTATAGGTTAAAATTCCATCTTTAAATCAATATCGGCCATAATCGCAACTTTAATATAGCTTCTCCTTTTTAAACCAATATGAGCCAGAAATACCTATTTTATCCTTCAGTCTGAGAAATAAACCGTGCCCCGTCAAATTTGAGTGCAAACAAGAGGCTTACGCAAACATCTTATCATTGATGGATTAGATTATCACTGATCAGCTACGTACGTCTATATATCGGCAGTTTCTTGATGTCTGTCTCTCTTTTTCTTCTTTTTGGAGGAAGTTTGTCGATATTGTCGACCTGTCCTACAGTTAGAGCTGCCTGTAGCTCACATGCCATTGATGATTACTGAATGTATAATGTATTACATATATTATAGCGCTAAGGTTTGGCGATCGCTGGGTGTGTGCCGTACAGCTCCTGTCAGGCGAGAGATCGATTTTCTGCTGTGCTGTATAGAGCGTCAACACGTTGGCTTTGGCTTATAGAAGCTTCTCGGTCCGTTCGTGCTGGCTCCGTCAGGAGTTCTGTTTGCCCTTTCGTACTCCACAGGGCAACGCTGGTTGGTAATGCGCGACGGATTTGCCGTTTGCTCGTTCCGTTCCTTGGGAGGGCTCGATCGTTGACACGTTGCCGTTCCAGCCTTTGTTCGCTGCGGCTTCTTCGACAATCCTTTGTTGTTGCTGTGCGTCCGCTCCGTCTCGGGATTTCGTTCCGCCTTCGCCAGCCTCGCGCGCTCCGCCTGTGGTTCCTTCGCGAGGCGGTTGCTCCTCTCCGCCGTCCATCCCCTTTGTTTCACGTCGCAGCCTCCGCCCTTGCCCGCCGTTCGTTTCCGCGCCGGCTCGCTTCTTCCAGGAACAACTCCTCCGCAGCCCTAGGCGACGCCGCTACTCGGTTTGCCTCCCCTCTCCTCGTTGTCTTTTTATTGTTCTTGTCCTCTGCTTCTCCGCTTATTTTCTCCAGTTCTTTCGGTATTTTCCAGCATTTCCCCTAATTCGTTTTCTTACCTCCTGCAGTTATAGATTGCCATTCGTTGTGTATTGCGTATCGCCGTGCCGTTGCGGTCGGGTTCGGCTTCATCGCGTACGTGATCTATGCTTTGTCCCCTATTAATTGTTTCCGTGTATTTTCTTTTCTCCGTGTGAGGTTATTAGGACTGAGATTTGGTTGTTTTTGGATATGGTTTGTGCTGATGGTTTGTGCTGTTCTGGGAACTCGCAGCCGACATTTCCGGGTACGTGAACCTGTGGTCTACTGTGATCAACTCGTCGACTTGCTTTAGGCGTTGGACCGGCAGGCCTGATCGTCATACAAAAAAAAATCGCTTTTGGTTGCTACTACATCGTTAAATCTCCTAGCTCCTATGATTAACCACTGCTCTTATGGAGTAGTACTATTTCTATACCGTTATTTCTACAATGTGAGCTATTCGCAAACTTGATAACTATTTGTATGATTCTGAGGATAGCATTTCGTGTGATCTATAGGTCCAAAATCCAGATTTCTGGTTACTCACCGAAATAGAGATCCTACTATAGTTAAAATTGTTTTTGGATATGGTCTGTGCTGATGGTTTGTGCTGTTCTGGGAACTCGCAGCCGACATTTCCGCACGTGAACTCGTGGTTCATGTGATCAACTCGTCGACTTGCTTTAGGCGTTGGACCGGCAGGCCTGATCGTCATACAAAAAAAATCGCTTTTGGTTGCTACTACATCGTTAAATCTCCTAGCTCCTATGATTAACCACTGCTCTTATGGAGTAGTACTATTTCTATACCGTTATTTCTGCAATGTGAGCTATTCGCAAACTTGATAACTATTTGTATGATTCTGAGGATAGCATTTCGTGTGATCTATAGGTCCAAAATCCAGATTTCTGGTTACTCACCGAAATAGAGATCCTACTATAGTTAGTCGTTGTTCTTATGAAGTAGTACTGTTTCTATACCATTATTTCTGCAATGTGAGTTATTCACAAGCTTGATGACTGTTTGTATGATTCTAGAAATACCATTTGATGTGATCTATAGGTCCGAAATCGACATTATGCTGCGGCTCGTTCGGTTGCTTCGATATCAAAACTTGTGTGCCTTCTTTGTTCTCCCACTGTTTATTTGTTTCTTTACTTATTATCGTGTTTCTAAATAGGAGGAACAATAGATTCTGCATTGGTTATTGATTCCAGTGTTTCTTTGCAGGTTGTTATCCTTTGTTCATCTATTCTATTGCGTGGGTGACGTCTTCGATACCCGTTATCATCGAACCAGAGTAATCTTCCATGCTTTGTGTATCAGTGCATTATTATATTAGTTCACGCTAAATCTGTTTTTGTCTTGGGTTGTACGGGTAGGCCCCTGCTTACATTACCGATCCTGCTGTTTCCATGCAGGCTGTTGTTTCTTACCCGGGTAGGCTTTGCGTTTGCTATTACATAGAGGGCAGTCTTGGTGTGCGCTATCAAAAGGTATATAGATGTTTTCCTTATGTTTCCTTTGCTGTTCCTTTGCAGATCGTTGGGACTTAAAGCAGAATTTTTTGTGATTGGATTTTTTGTTGTTGGGGCTTAGGCAGAATTTTTTGTGATTCCCGCTCGTCAGATTTTGTTCCCCATTCAGCTTCGATTGTTTCCCATTCCAACTAAGCGATCAATTGCGCTGGGTTCCAATCGCTCGATTCCTTTTATTCTTATTATTCGCTCGATTAACCCTATTCGGTGATTGCTTTGTTCTGTGTGTTGCGCTTGGATTAGCGCTTGTTCGGGCTCCGTGATAGCAATGATGTCGACCGCCAGAGTGTATTACCACCGGTTGAATCTTCTCGTGATCGAGAACCACACAATCGCATCTTGTAAGGCTCTCTTATCCGATATTCTTGCATATTATTTTACCATCGAAATCGTTAGCGCAAAGATTTCCTTACATTTCTTCCTAGGTAGGATGTTTCTCGCTTCCTTACTTTCTTTTGTTTACTGTGTGATGTAAACCGCTTTCCGGTTTTTAACATTATCGATAGTGATTCTCGACCTAACATGGAACGATCTCAGATTAAATCGTTTGGCTATATATGTTTACGCTTGTATTTCTTCGCCTTCGCTTTATCCCCATTTCATCCATACATTTTCCTATGCCTATACAAAGATGCGGACACATAGAGCACTCTGATTCTTAGTTTTTAATGGCCGACCTACTTACGTTTTTTATAGTAGTATTCATGGATGAAATAATTGATTTCTTCTTATTATATGTTTGTGATGCAATCTTAGCGTAATTGTCCGAATTATAAATTGCCATCCTCTCAGATAGCAGATTATTGCGCTTTAGTAGTTGGATAAAAATAGCATCTTTGTGAGACTCCATATTTATGAACTCCACCTTAGATAAAAAATAACTGCTCTGGATTTTTAAAAATCGTTGCTTTATTCAGCTCCTCTCCATGCTTGTGTTTTAGACGTTGCCTCCCCCTCTGTACATACGCCTATAGTTCTCTCGAGCAACGCTAGAACAACATGTGTTTAGTTCAATTTTGCACACAAAATTGAGCTTCTTATCTTAGTTCATACATCTTATTTGTCTATGTGACATCCGTAGGTGTCGGATTGGAGTGAGAGGACTGCGCAGAACTTGCATGCAGTACTTAGTATAGCATTTTTTTATAAGTATAATCACTTCGTTCAGTTTTTTTTTCTCTAACCCTTATTGATGTGTGGACTATACCAATAGAGGATTTCTGCTACATGATCTAAGAAGATGTAGATACATATATCATGTCTACAATGGTATGCTAGCCATACAATTACTATTTACAGTTCTACCAATTTTTATTCAAAGATCAATTTAGTTGCTTATGCTTATGCATTTCTCTTATGTCCTACTTTGTCTATTCTTCTTCTAGGAGTAACAAATAAAAAACACGTGTGCACTGGATAGCCCTGACATATTTCTTTGCACAGATAAAAGTCAGTTTCCCTTTTGCTTCATCTATGTCTGCAACAGAGAAGAGATGGTCAAATGCATCCATGTAATGCACTATTGCCTATTTATTTTTGTTTGCCTTCAGGGAAGGCATTGCTGTTCATAGAATTCATCTTTATATGCTCTTTCATTTTGTTTGCTAGCCTATATAAATTTTCAGAGCCTAAACTAACGGTTCATAGATGTTTTACAAGATGTACTTTTGAGTCATTTCATTTCCTTTCTTGCTAAAGTGCTATGTATCTTACCTCCCCCATATTTTAGGACGTCATAATATGTACAAATCGGGGCTGTTTTTTGCAAAAGAAAAGGGTCAAATCGTTCGTATTGCCACCCCTATTTCATTGTGCACTTAAAACATGCCCTTTAGGTCTATTTGGTTCGGATAATCAAAACAAGCGCAGTGCTTTAGTATATTGTAGTGTGCTATAGATAAACACATTTTCTTGTCTGTTTATGAGCCTTCTTCTAAATTTTAGATTGCTAGCTATTGGTCTCTTCCTGTGAGAAGAAGCATCATATCTCAAAATGAAAGGCTAAGTGCTGTATCAGTAAAGCTAGCTGTCTTTTGGTTAGTCCTGCTTGAAAATTCAAACCTTCTCATAGGCCTACACATTGTCTTTTGCTACTATGGTTTCAAATTTTATTTATTCTTCGCTTTAGTCTTTCTTTGTATTCCTTTGGTATAGCATCGGGTAGAGCAAGATGATGAAAAATCTATAAGAAGATGATGCGCTCATACTATTCTTTGCCATGTTTCTAAAGGAATAGCCTTTCTTTACATAAGATATTCCCATTTGTTTAGGAGTTAAACAGGTTTGATGCCTTCTAAGAAGTGCAAAGAGAATATATGATGGAAGTTAAAGCCATAGAACATGAACCCGCATGGATACATTCAATGGCAATTTTTTTCTTTTGCCCAAGTGGTTTCAGCTTTGGAGCTCTGCAACCAGCCCTTTCTTTCGTGTGGTACCATCAAAACTCCAATATATTATTGCAAAATTAATTACAGTGTTATCCTCAAAAGTTTTTACATCGAGTTTAGTAAGAAATGATAGTTACATGCTTGTCATTGGTGGCGTCTGATCTGCAAAAGTACTTAGGTTGTTTTGTTTCTTTCACAAAATTTCTGCATGCTTATTGGTTTTTTAAATTTAAATTGACGTTGTTACAATATATTTGACGACTTGGCATCATCCTTGATTAACTTTTCAAAACTATTCTTGTCAAGACTCAACAAAGGCACGATTGTAAGATAGTTTGAGTTATTCCAATGATATATATCTTGGTTCTTATTGATAGCTCGATTTAAAGCAAGGAGACAATCGTTGCCATTTGCTATGGGTTTTGTGTCCATTTTATTAGCAAGATTACATGCATCATGATATTTAGAATCCTCAAGATGTACCGGATGAGGCTCCATTCCTTTTAATAGGTATTCACATGCTTTTCTGTTCCGTGTTATTAAGAGTATATATGGTGAGCTGTTTTGTAGATATGTAAAATAAAAATAATTGTATCGCAAATAATGCTCATCAAAATATGTTGATATTTTTTGTCACAATATTTTCTTTTTCTCAAACATGTACAACGCGTTGCCAAAAAAATTACGGCGCAGCGTAGCGCGCAATCTTACCTAGTTAGTACTAAATTTGAAGAATTCGTTCATCGATAGCATGCTGTACTCACTGCTTAAATTTCTTCCGTCCGTTTTACGTGTAGAGGGGCTGTTGTTTCGTCACTGACTGACAGGTGCTGTTGTTGGGATGTGGTTTGATGTGTTAGGATACGACAAAGGAATAACATGATCTTAGCTCAAGGCCTCGTTTAGAACACGGGAATATAACTCTGTTTCATGTAAAATTACCGTACATATCTTGTAAGATTCCAGTGTTTGAAATAGGCCAAGAGAGAGAGAGACATTTCAGAGCAGTGCGCCAGAGATCTGTGATACTTCTTTTTTCTCCTTTTGAGATCAGGAATTAATCTATGAGACGATGCACGGCCTTTTTGAATTGAAAGTGTTTCAAGCACTACTACAGAATCGACATTTGCTATCGCCCATCAAGACGGTTGAGATTTAACCGGACCGAGAAGTTAGATCACCGGTTCAACAGCTCACAGTTCATGGGGAGCGATCGATCAAGACCGATTCAACACACGAACCGGCAGATCGATGGTATAACATCGATACCGATTCGTGACATGAACCGCATCGATGTGATCACATCAATCGGTTTGTGCCTTCAACCGTCTCGAGTTTCAATTTAAACTTCTTCCTCCTCCGCTCTCTCGGACCGAGATCATTTCACTGCGCTTAAAAGAACGGTGGAGCTCGACCAAGAGCTTCAAGGAGGGGAGGTGCTGCCAAAATTTCAAAATTTTGGTCATTTTACTCACAACCAAGGTAACTAAGATTAGTAATATCATTCCTCACTTCATTTGGTGTTAAATGGAGCCTCTTTTTTCCTTGAATTATGAAGAAAATTTGATCTTTTCCCATGATTGATGAGAGATTATGAATGTAGAGGGAGGTGCTGCTCAAATTTCAAAATTTTGGTCATTTTACTTGCAACCAAGGTAACTAAGGTTAGTAACATCATTCCTCACATCATTTGGTGTTAAATGGAGCCTCTTTTTTGCTTGAATTATGAAAAAAATTTGATCTTTTCCCATGATTGATGAAAGATTATGAATGTAGAGATCTAGGTTGATCTTTTCAAATAGGATACAAAAACTTGTTGTGTAAGCTTAGAATTTGCTTGGATTATAATGTAGCTCGCATTTAATGTGTGGATCTAACTTAAATTTAGGTTTTAGTTCCATCGATCGATGAAGGATGAGGTTTGGTTGCACGTAGTTGGGGGGAGAATGGTGCATGGAAATCATGGAGTTTGGGATCTTCAAATGGCAATAGTTATGTGGAAAAGAAGAAATTTAAATTCATTTGCGAATTAAAATAATATCAGAAATATGAATGGTTTTATAGAAAATATAAAATGAGTTCAATATTTGAGAAAAGTTTTCAAAAATACTTTGGAATATTTTAAACTTAGAAAAATTACTTCTAGTATAATTTTGGTTTTAATTTCCATGAGCAAATTATTTTTGAAAACATCATTAATTAAGTGTTAGAGATTTAGAAAAAAATAAAAATAAATGATTGAATAATAATTTGGAAATTTTTAGGGTGTTACAATTTCAACAGAATTTGCAAACAAAGCTGTCGTGAATTTTATTCAGAATTTTGAATCCAGACTCTGATCGACCAATTCTTTTTGTAGGTTGCAAAAACTTGTTGTGTGAGTTTAGATTTTGCTTGGATTATTATTTAGCTCGGATTGAAGGTGTGGATCTAGCTAATATTTAGGTTTTGGTTCAACAATTCATTATCGCAAAATGAGCTAATAGTTATCTTGATGTGACATAATGTAGATGGACCGGCGATGGATGTACATGGACCGACACTCCCGGAGTTCTTGCGTGGTTTGCAAGATTTTCTTCGTCTTGTGCGATGCACACACGACGCTCGGGCTACATATGTTGTCCATGCATAGACTGCAAGAATGAGAAGGAGTGGCCAAAATCCAGCCACCTTCACTTTCATTTGCTCACAAGAGGTTTCATGTCAAACTATACCAGTTGGACCAAGCACGGTGAAGAAGAGATTATATAGGAAGACGGTGAAGAAGAAGAGGCGGACAACAATATCCCAGACGCTGGTCAACACGGTTCTTTCGAAGATACATTGGGGGAGTTTGGTGATGATGACCTAGACCAGATGCTGCGTGATGGAGAGAGAGAATACATCAATGAAAGACATTACGAAAAGTTCCATCGGCTATGGGAGGATCACGGAACACTGTTGTACCCAAACTGTCGACAGGGCCATAAAAAGTTGCGTACCACACTAGAACTGATGCAATGGAAGGCGACCAATGGATTGTCTGATAAGGGATTCGACGAGTTGTTATGCCTCATAAAGAAGTTACTTCCAAAGGGGAACACACTGCTCGAAACTACGTACGATGCCAAACAAGTTGTCTGCCCTTTGGGATTGGAGGTACAGAAGATACATGCATGTCGTAATGATTGTATCTTTTATCGCAATGAGTATGAGGATTCGGAAGCTTGTCCGGTGTGCAAAACTGTGGTATAAGACCAGCGTGATGACCTGTGAGGTAGAGGGCAGCGAAGAAGAAGAGACCTCTGCTAAGGTGGTGTGGTATTTCCTGTAATCCCCGGTTGAAGCGCTTATTTGCGAACAAAGCGCATGCCCAGATGATGCGCCGCACAAGGAAGACCGTAAGGACGACGGAAGGCTAAGGCACCTTGCGATGGCTCTCAAAGGAGGAAAGTCGATAGAACATACACGGACTTTGGCCGAGGATGCAAGGAACATAAGGTTTGGGTTGAGTACGGATGGGATGAACCTGTTCGGCGATATGAGCAGAGAGTCACAAAGACTTGGCTCGTGACTTTATGTATCTACAACCTTCCTCCTTGGTCGTGTATGAAGCGAAGTACATTATGATGCCATTGCTTATCCAAGGCCCGAAGCAACCTGGAAACGACATTGATGTGTACCTCAAACCGTTGGTTGAAGATCTGTTAACACTGTGGAACGATGGTGTACGTGTATGGGATGAGTACAAAAGAGAGCACTTCACTCTACATGCATTGCTATTCGTAACCATCAACGACTGGCCTGCACTTGGTAATCTATCGGGCCTATCTATCAAAGGATATAAAGCCTGCATCCATCTTAGAAGATACTGGACAGCAAGTACCTAAAAAACTCCCGAAAGTTGTGTACATGGGCCACTGTAGGTTCCTCCATATGAAGGACCCGTTAAGGAGGAAGGGTGAGAATTTTGATGGGACAGAAGAGAAACGTAAGAAGCCCATGCATCGCAGTGGGACGCTTGTATTTTCTTTGGTAAAGGATCTGAAAGTAGTATTTGGAAAAGGTCCTGGTAGCAAACCTGTCCCGGCTGAACAAGGTCCCACGAAGGCCATTTGGAAGAAGAAGTCAATATTTTGGGACTACCTTACTGGAAAGACTTAGAGGTCCGCCACTCACTGGACTTCATGCATATCACGAAGAATGTCTGCGTGAACCTACTAGGTTTCCTAGATATGTACGGTAAGTCAAAAGATACACTTCAAGCACGAAAGGACCTACAACTATTGGGACTCAGGAACGACCTACATCCGGAAAAGAGAGAGAAATGACAACATTACCTCCACCCCGCGAGCTACACTCTGAGCAAGGAAGAGAAAAAAAACATGATTAAGTTCTTGAACAAAGGTGAAGGTCCTTCGTGATACTCCTCGAACATAACGAGACTCATAAACATGAAAGAGAATAAAATCGTACACATAAAATCCCATGATTGTCATGTGTTGATGACACAGTTGCTCCCAATGGCGGTGCGAGGTATTCTGCCAGATTAGGTACGAGGGACAATCATAAAGCTGTGTTCGTTCTTCAACACGGTGTCGCAGAAGGTCATCGAGCCGAATAAGGTATCTAGTCTGCATGATGACATGGTCAATAGTCTGGTTAGCCTTGAGATGATCTTCCCTCCATCCTTCTTTGATATTATGGTCCATCTCATGGTCCACATTGTTAAAGAGATAGAAATTCTCGGACCTGTGTTCCTCCACAATATGTTCCCTTTCGAGAGGTACATGGGTATCCTAAAGAAGTATGTTCAGAATCGGTCTCGCCTGTATAGGCTGCATTATGCAGGTGTCAAGACAGAGGAGGTGATCGAGTTTTGTGTTAGTTACATTGATGATCTGAATCCGATCGGCGTCCAGATCACGCCCTGAGGGGAGGCTACGGGGAAAAGGGACTTTAGGGAGAAAAGAATCCTATAGCGACGATCTACTTGCATTTAAACAAGCACATTTCATGGTATTGAAACAAGCAACTGTAGTGGCTCCGTATATCTATGATCACGAAATGAGTCTACGCGCCCAATATCCAGAGAAGTCAGATAAGTGGATCGCAGTGGAGCAAATGGATCATTTCAGCAGTTGGTTACAAAAGCAATCATTGGGCAAGCACAGACGATGAACAATTGAAACTCTTGGCTCGAGGACCGCCCACAACAATCATATCATTTCAAGGGTATGAGATAAATGGGTACACATTTTACACGACAACCCGTGATAACAAGAGCGCCAACCAAAAGCAAAGGGCATCCGTATAGATGCCTTGGACAAAATGGAAAGATGGACACCTACTATGGTTTCATAGAGGAGATCTGGGAGCTCGGAGTACGGGCCATTAAAAGTCCCTCTGTTTGGTGCCAATGGGTCAAACCGACACCGTGGATATTGATAAGTACAGTATGACAACCGTGGACCTCAAGCAAGTGGCCTATAGGGACGAACTGCTCGTGCTTTCGCTAATGATGTGACACAGTATTCTATGTGATGGACATGGACAAGAAACCAAAAAGCGTATGAGAAGACTAGCAAGAGCGATCGCCAAGGCGCCACGTGGTTCTTCCGTAAAAGAAGGATTGTCGGAGTTGAGGGCGCCACGACGAAGAAGAGTATAATCAGCCTCGACGAGCTACCTCCTTTCACAAAGGGGCGAGACATTAGTGTCCTGAATGATACAGAGGAATCTCCCTACGTACGCCGTGATCATAATGAAGGATCACTTGTAAAAGCAAAGTATGTTAGCAAATAAGGATTGCTTTGCTTTCTTTTGGTGTAATAGACTACTAACATACTAGTTTCTCATTCCTCTAGAGGTTTTCCTGTTGCTCCGTATTTTCTGTTCAAATTGTACTAATATTTGACTAACAATATTGTTCAAAGTCCCTCTGTACTAATATAACAAGGTGACAATTTGCAATGGAATTATAAGAGTGCAAAAATTACTTTATTTCTTACAATCTAAAAAAAAAGGCTAAATGAATCTAAAGTGGTAAAAGCATTTTTAAAAATTATTTAATGAAACAATAGTTAAACAAAGAGATTTTAAAAAAGAAATCTAAAAAAAGGCTAAATGAATCTAAAGTGGTAAAAGCATTTTTAAAAATTATTTAATGAAATAATAGTTAAACAAAGATATTTAAAAACCCGTTTTTAAAAAAAGATAAATGAATCTAAAGTGGTAAAAGTATTTTTAAAAATTATTTAATGAAACAATAGTTAAACAAGAGATTTTAAAAAGAAATCTTAAAAAAAGGCTAAATGAATCAAAAGTGGTAAAAGCATTTTTAAAATTATTTAATGAAACAATAGTTAAACAGTACATTTAAAAACCCGTTCTTAAAAAAAAGATAAATGAATCTAAAGTGGTAAAAGCATTTTAAAAAATTATTTAATGAAACAAGAGTTAAACAGTAGATTTAAGAAATAAAAAAAAGAAAAAAAAGAAGGGCTAGGGGGCACGAGCGGGGCTCGAACCCGAGACCTCACGGATCGGGAGAGCTCGCACTCAAGCACCTCACGCTAGCCAGGGGGGAGGAAGATTTCTTATCGAGTGGTAAGGGCGCTAAATTGTTTTGAGTTTTATAAACCCTTCACATCAGTCCCGGTTGGTGTATCCAACCGGGGCTGATAGTGCCTAGGGCTGCCGAGGTTGACCCACCAGTACCGGTTGGATACACCAACCGGGACTGATGGTGCACCTATAAATCCCTCCCGCCGCCTCCTCTTCCCCAATTTTTGCTACTCCCGCCATTGTTCCCCACTCTCCTCCTCCTCCCGCTCGTTTGCAAAGACCTCCGACGACCGGGACGCCTCCAACGACCCCACCGCGCGCCGTCCTCCTCGCCTCCGACGACCCCACCGCCGCCGTCCTCGCCTCCGAAGCCTTGCCTCCGCCTTCCCTCCGCTGTTCCCCTCCGCCTTCGCCAACCCTAGGTTTGTGCCCTCCTTACCGATGAGATCACTTGTCACTTGATAAAATAATATGCGGTTGGGTGCCCTACTTACCCATCGTTCTCTCCACCTTCGCCAACCCTAGGGTTTTGTTCATTTCGTAAATTTTGCTTGGGTTGCAACGACATTCCTGGTTGGTATCCTCAAGAGTGAAAGTGCCGAGTTTGTGTTGTCGATTCTAGAACTATCAGATGGTGCTGTCGATTTCTGACATGGATGATAGTTTTGGATTGGTGGTCTGAAACCATGTGGTTTTGCCTCATTGGTGCCCGAGTGATTGGTTTTGGTTGCGTTGCTGCGTTTGAGAAGCAAATTTGCGTTGTTGGTTGCTATTCAGTTTGAAATATAACCAATTTATTTGTTGGTGTTGATTCAGTGAACCGATTAAGAAATTTCAGGGACTAGCCATCGAGCTAGAGGCTGTATTTCTTGATCTGGAGGCACTGTTTTTGTTCTCTTATGCTGCTCGATGATGATTAAGTTGAATGAGGCAATATTGATCTGACTAATTAGTGATTATCCTCTGTGAGTCAGCACTGTTTAGATTATTGTGTCTAAAACTTCAACTTGGCTATCCTGAGAATAGTTCCTTTCATGTGACTTGATTAACTTTGATGTCCTGGTATAATCTGGAACTCAATTCTCACTGGTTTGGCATCACTGTCGTAGGCAAAATTATTGCAATTCTGTTGTTCAGTAGCTTTTCATCCATAATTGAGTATTAGTGAGTCAATTTTCTTAAACGGTGCTGAACTGAATAGAGTCACTTATTTCAGATTGATATACCCTGTGATATATTGCTTAAATTTGGTGTTGGAGGGCTTCTTTGAAGCAACCCATCAAGTTCTTAAATCTGAGAGCAATACTGAAAAAACCAAACATGAGTAGTATACTGTTTTGGATGTCCTGTTTATATGTGTTCATATCATGAATCTATGTGCTTATAAGCTTATACCTGTTGAATTCATGATCATTTCATCTGTTCTGGACATTGTGGATAAATTGTGCTTAGTCATATCTGGGTTAAGTCTATGTTTCATTATGCTCATACTGCTCTACATTCAAGAATTGAATCAACACCAAGTTATCTTTTATCAATGCTTTGCCTCATTGGCCTCATCGTGTTATAAGATCTAAGGTACTGAAATCAGAGCAAAGGATAGAAGATTATTCATGCAGTATATACTTTCTTTCTATGCAATGCATCATATTGACAATGTTATGGGCCAATGTTATCGGCATCATTCTGTTATGCAGTATATACTTTCTTTCTATCTATGCAATGCATCATATTGACAATGTATGTGAATTATTCTAATTTCTGGTGAATTTTGATATTTCTATTTTTATTGATCAGTTTCTATGTATATGTGAGATTTCTATGTATGTGTGAGATTTCTATGTATATGTGAAGTTTGAAATGTATATGTATCATGTCAAATGAATATGTATCATGTGAATTATTCTAATTTCTGGTGAATTTTGAAATTTCTATTTTTATTGATCAGTTTCTATGTATATGTGAGATTTCTATGTATGTGTGAGATTTCTATGTATATGTGAAGTTTGAAATGTATATGTATCATGTCGAATGAATATGTATCATGTGAATTATTCTAATTTCGGTGAATTTTGAAATTTCTATTCACGAAACTTGTCGAATTTTCTCTTTTTAACTCTCGGATATAATGAATCAACCTACAATTTTATACATAGGTAGCCTACGATGAAATTTCAAGATCAAATTCATTATATACCGAGAGTTACAAAAAGAGAAAATCCTACAATTTTATTGTGAGCGTATTTCTGTTGGGTACCCTCTTCACCGACAAAAGCAAATAACATAGCGGTCAACATGACAGATCCACGTGGCACCCGGAAAGGTGTGGGCGAAAGCACGCCGCCGCCCGGCGATCAGTCCACGTGGCACCCGGCGAGCAGGTGGGCTAGCACGCCCTGCTCGCCCGGCGGTCAGTCCACGTGGCGCCCGGCGAAAGCAGGGCGAAAGCACGCCTCGCCGCCCCGGCGATCATCCACGTGGCACCCGGCGGCAGGTGAGCTAGCACGCCTCGCCGCCAGTGGTCACCCACGTGGCACCCGGTGAGCGGTGGCGAAAGCACGCTCGCCGCCGCTGGCGGTCGACCCACGTGGCGCCCGGCGAGCAGTGGGCGAAAGCACGCCCGCCGCCCGCCCAGAAGACAAAGGTGGTGCGAGGTGGCTTCACCTCAAGGCTCCTTCTCCCGTCAGATTGTGCAGGCGACAGACACAGCTGTGTCGACCACAACTACAAGGATTTACGCTACATAAGCCCATTCCTCCGACGCCTCACCAACCCGTCAAGAAGGGGTCACATCCCGGGCGGACCAGCGGCCATGCGCCGGCATTTAATGAGGCCGGAGGAACGGACAAAGACGGGAAGGAGTAATAAATGTATGAAGATAAGCATGATGACCCTCCTTGGTACTGCCCTACTGGCTCGGCCTATATAAGGGCCCTCGGGTGCATGGGGAAAAGGGGTCGGTCGAAGATGAAGGAGCGAGCAAGCAAGAGCTCCGTAGCATAGTCTAAGAGAGAACCTGTAACCTGAGAGCTTTGTACTAGCTTTGCACACTCCATAAACCAATCAAGCAGGAAGTAAGGCTATGACCCAAGGCAAAAAAGGGGGTCTGAACCTGGGTAAAATCCGTGTGTCATTCCTGGTTCATAGGCGTCGGAATCCTTCGAGTGGGAGTCTCTAGGGTTTTCACCTCTAGGTTTAACCACCGCAAGACGCCTCCTTCCAACCAAACCCGGTCTCAGGACTCGGGCTCGTCTGTGGAATACGCCGACAGGGCGCGCTGTAGGGGCTAGCGGTTGGTTTCTGCCGACTTCGGCGGACTTCGTGTCCGTGAGTTAGAAGCAAGCCTGCATCATCAAGATGGCGGATCCTCGCCTTCGAATATCGCGGGCGAAGCGACGACCAAGGCGCCTCCGGTCATCGCGCGGTTGAGGGACCGCCTCACCGCCTCGCAAGGCGACGCCATCGCTTCCTTGGAAGTGGGGAGCAGCCTGCAAGCCGCAGTCGGCCATGGAGGCGCCACTCGCTTAGAACTTGCACGCAGTGCTCTTTTGGACCACCTCCGGTGGAGTTCGCGGAGACTCCCGGCCACTCCGTGGTCGAGCATCGTCGGCCTCGTGGACGCGCCCGGCTTAAGGTAGGGCCTCTCGGCGACAGTACTGTCGTACCTTGACGCCTAAGGCGCATGCAGGCGCCTCAGCCTCCACCGCCCTAACGAGAAAGGTCCCGCCGTGGGCCGGGTCAAGGGAAGGGCGCTTGCAGAAGATGGTCCTGCCCCGAGGAACCGTGGGGACCTCCGCCTCATCTTGACGAGAGCCGGCAACAAGGTGATGACCTTTCGTGGTCGCCGCCGCCACTGACCAAGAATGCCGCCACGATGGCGGGTAGCGGTTGACGCTGAGAGTCCCCCGTGGCTCTCATTCTCGCCAAGGAGGAGGTTCACTCCTCCGACTCTCCAAGGAGCCGCCTTGCGCCCCATGAACGGTCTCCGACCGGGCTCCCGATGAGCGGCTCGCCTCTACTGCGTCGGGTGCCAGTTTTCTCCGGCAGGCTGCGCCGTGTGGCGTGGCCGACAGTTCCGCCAGCCATATAGAAAAATATGACGGCACCACTAATCCGGAGGAGTTCCTCCAAATCTACACAATGATGGTGCGGCAACCGCGGATCTGAAAAGGTCATGGCTAACTACCTCCCAACAGCCTTTAACAGCTCGCCTCGCCTCGTTGCTAAATCTCCCGAGGATCGATGCACTCGTGGGGAAGTTAGCGACCTTTTAGCCGCCAACTTTCGTGGCTCTTTCGCGCAGCCGGCGTGGAGGACGACCTCCACGCCTGGAGCAAGAGAAGGGGAGTCGCCGCGACTTCATCCGGCGTTTCGCCATCGCTGCAACACAATCCCCACATCTCCGAGCAATCGGTCGTCATCGCCTTCAGGAGGGGTGTACGCGATCGCAAGATGAAGGAGAAGATGGCCACCCATACCATCAGCTCCACCTCCGAGCTCTTCTCCCTTGCACATAAGTGTGCGCGGGCCGCGGAGGCGAGGGGCCACCGCTCTCAAGGGTGGCTAAGGCAAGGACGAGGCCGACCTCAAAGGGTTCCGCCGCAAGCAAAAAGCGCGAAGCGCGAGGCGGAGAAGCTGCAGTCTCGCCGCCGAGCGACGACGAAGAAGATCCTGCCTCGAAGTGCAACCGCCGCGATCGGCGTGATGATCGCCGTGAGCGGCGTGATTTACCGTCGTGACGGCGCAATGATCGCCGCGATCGGGCGCGATGACCGCCGTGGTCGTGGGAACGACCGCGATTAAAAGAAGGGCGAGCCCTCGCCTCGATACATAAGACCAATACCCATGACCTAGACAACCGCCGGTCGTGGACAAGATGGTGGAGAAGCGGCTCAAGGAACGCCACCGACGATGATCAAGATGAAGATCCCCGCTAGCCTTCCAAAGAAAGCCGATCACGCAGGGCTTATATCCATGGTGGTTCGCCCACCTTCTCCAACGCCGCCATAAACGGTGAAGAGGGAAGTGTGTGCCACCACATCAAGCTCGGGGTGTCGGATGTCAAGTGGTTCGAGCAAACGCCACCTTTAGTCGGTGACCATCCCGAGGGCGCCAACGGCCCGGGCATCTCCCGTCGTAGTGTCGCCCACCGCTCGAACGTCGGGCTCGCCTGCGTCTTTGGTGGACGGAGGAGTTCTATCAACCTTCATCCTCCTCGGTGTTCTGGCGCTTCGATCCCGCGCAGATCTCGTGCCCGCTCGCCCTTTTTCGGTAGCCCCAGAGGTGGTTTGATGCCCCTGGGTCAGGTGCGCCTCCCCGTCACCTTCGGGGAGAGGGATAACTATCGCATCGAGTTGGTGGATTTCGAGGTCGCCGACTTCGACCTCCCCTATAATGCCATACTCGGCCGACCGGTGTTGGCCCAGTTCATGGCGGCCACCCACTGCGCGTACATGGTGGTGAAGATGCCGGGCCCACCGCCCCATTGTGATCAGGTGGATAAGGCCGAGGCCTTGCGCTGTTCAGGTCGCAGAGACTGGCCGGTGCCACTGCGTCGGGCGCCAGACGCCACTTCCTGGAGCCCTCAGTTCGGGACCCGCGCCTCACCTGGCTCCGCCGGTGAGGTTAAGGTGGTCGCCCTAAGTGCGGGCGAACCCCGAAAGACCGTCAACATTGGCTCCAACCTCAGCGCCAAATAGGAAGACGCGCTCGTCACCTTCCTCCAGTCTAACTCCGACGTGTTCGCCTGGCAACCGTCCGACATGACTGGGGTCCCCAGGGAGGTGATCGAGCATCGATTGGCGACGCTCCCCGAGGCGCGTCCGATCCGGCAGAAGATCCGGAGGCAGGCGCCCGAGCGCCAAGATGCCATTCGAGAGGAGGTAGAGAAGCTGTTGAGTGCAGGGATTGTCCGGGAGGTCTCTCATCCTGAGTGGCTCGCCAACCCCGTGCTCGTCAAGAAGTCCAACGAGAAATGGCGCATGTGTGTCGACTTCACCGACCTCAACAAGGTCTGCCCGAAGGACCCTTACCCCCTGCCGCGGGTCGATCTCATTGTTGACTCCACGGGCGGGTGCGAATTGTTGTGCTTCCTGGATGCGTACTCTGGATACCACCAGATTATCATGGCACTTGAAGATGAAGAAAAGACCGCTTTTCTAACCCCTACGGTGCCTACTGTTATGTAAGAATGGCTTTTGGTTTAAAAAATGCTAGTTCCACTTACCAACGTGCCATGCACATTACCTTCCGCCCCCAGATAGGGCGAAATCTTGAGGTTTACGTTGATGATTTAGTTGTAAAGATCAAAAAGAGTGAAGAACTGATCCAAGACCTGGAGGAAACCTTTGCTAACCTCTAAAAGAATTGCCTGAAGCTCAACCCAGAGAAATGCGTGTTCGGTGTGCCCTCTGGCAAGTTGTTGGGCTTCCTGGTGTCCACCGGCATCGGCCAACCCGACAAGATATCGACCATCGAGCACATGAAGCCGCCGCGACGACTCAAGCGTGTTCAAGGTTCGGCGGTTGCCTCCTCCTGGGCGATTCATTGTCTTACCGCGAAAAAAAGCTTGCCTCTGTTTAAGCTGCCGAAGAAGACAAACCACTTGAGTGGACCAAGAAGCCTGTATATGCTTGAAGAGTTGAAGCAAGATTTCTCCTCTCCCGGCTTGGTTTCCATGCCGGGTGAGCCGCTGTTCTCAGACATAGCTGCCACCCCTGAAGTGGTGAGCGCGGTGCTGATTGCGGAGAGAGAAGGCGTCCAAAGGCCGGTGTACTACATCAGCAAGGTGCTGCATGAGGCAGAGACCCGATACCCGCAGCTCGAAGATGTCAGACGCTGGTCCCGTGGCGCCCAGAAGCTGCGCCATTATTTCCAAGGACGGGAAATTACCGTGGTCACGGCCTACCCTCTGCAAGAGATCCCCCACAACCGAGAAGCAGAGGGCCGGATTGCAAAATGGGTGGTGGAACTGGGGGAATTCAACCTCAAATTCGACCCTTACCGCCATCAAAAGTCGGTCAAGCGGAGTTCGTCGCCGAATTGACTCCCGCCACTCCGGAGTCGAAGAGCTCCGCGCCCTCTCCCCGACCTTGTTCTTTGATGGTTCCTTCAGGTTGGAGGGCGCGGGGGCTGGAGTTGTCCTGGTCTCCCCGACCGGCGACATCCTCCAGTACGTGGTCGCCCTCGAGTTCAAAGCCACAAACAACGTAGCCGAGTACGAGGGCCTCATCAAGGGATTGTGACGCTTCGGCGTTGGGCATTCGGCGCCTCCAAGTCAAGGGAGACTCCCTGCTGGTCATCAATCAAGCACGGAAGGAGTTTCAGTGCTCCGACCCCATCATGGCGGCGTACAAGCGAGGTCCCAAAAATGGAGCGCCATTTCAAGGCTTGAGATATATCCATGTCCCCGATGACAATCACCTCGCGAGACGGGCTTTGCTTTGCGCCCTCAAGGGCTCTGCTCCGATTGGAGTCTTCAAGAAAGGCTATCACGACCGTCCATCACGGCCCCTGATTCAGGTGGGGACGATGGTGCCACTGCCGCAGCCCCCTGATTCAGAGGGGACGACAAGAAGGTTGCTTCTTGCCTCCGGCCAAAGGAGAGGGCGGTGCATGGCCATGGCCCCAACCTGGGGAAGGACAACGGCCCGCCCAAACCCCTAGGTCCGAGAGGGAAGATGGCGGTGCTGCCGAGGCAGCGCCAGGGGAAAAGCTTGGCCCAATGAGTACCCAGGCGAGCACCGAGTGGTCGCCATGGCGGGCCGACAAGATCGGTGGATGGATCCTATCCTAGCCTTCCTGCATGACCAAGTGATCCTCGACGATGATGCCTCAGCTGAGAAGAATTGCACGCAAAGCCAAATGCTATACCCTGGTAGGTGGGGACCTATATCGCCAGGGCAGAAACGGAGTTCTACTGAAGTGCATCACTCGGGAAGAGGGGAGCAACCTGCTCTCTGATATCCATGGAGACGTGTGCGGGAGCCATATGTCCGGCGAACGCCGGTCGAGAAAGCGCCGCCAGGATTTTATTGGCCTCATCGCCTCCGTGATGCTTGCGAAGCCGTGAGGACATGCGGCTTGTCGAGTTCTTCGCCAGTAAATCCACCGACCAAATTTCAAAGCTCGCAAACCATCCCGCCTCCCCGCCGCTTGCGGTCCGGGGCTGGATATCCCGGTCCGCTCCGCGGGCCACGAGGGGCTTCACCCACCTCTTCGCCGCCATCGATAAGTTTACGGCGGGTTGAGGTCGAGGCGGTGCGTGTCATCACGGCACGCCGCCGCGTCAAGTTTATGCGCTGGATCTTCGCGCTTTGCGAGTCGCCAATCGCATCATCATCGACAACGGGACCCAATTCACCAGTGTGGCTTTCCTGGAATTCTGCGATGAAATGGGCACCAAGGTATGTTTTGCTTCGGTGGCCCATCCCATGAGCAATGGGCAAGCAGAATCGCGCCAACGCTACCGGTGTTTGAAGGGCCTCAAGACAAGAGCATTTGATCGGCTTCACAAAAGGGGCGCGCGGTGGACGGAAGAGCTCCCGGCCGTGCTGTGGTCGCTCCGTACCACACCCAGCCAGGCCACGGGTGAAATGCCTTTCTTCCCGTGTACGGGCAGAGGTCGCCCCCCTCCGAGCTGTCGCTCGGTTCCCCGCGCGTCTCGGCGTTCAACGAAGAAGACCAAGAGGATCTCTGGCGAGAAGATGTCAACCTTCTAGAGGAGGTGCGGGATCGCGCTGCTCTCCGCGCCGCCCGCTACCAGCAAAGTCTCAGGCGGTACCACGCCACCCAGGTCTCTGAGAGAACAACTGCAGAGGCGACACAGTCTGCGCGCAGATTCAGACGCATGCCGGGTTGTATAAACCGCCTCTCGGCGGGAAGGCCCTTTAAGGTGGTTCAGATCTCGCCCGGCGGTCCGTTAGCCATCGAGGACGGCGAAGAACCGATTTAATTCCTATAACATAGAGTTGTTATGAAATTCTATCCTTGAAGGACTTGTAGGTGCCCCATTGCTCACCCGATCGGCCACCATAAGGTAAGATTCTCCTTGGTCGGTTGGTGGCTTCCCATGTTAGTAAGGTTGTTGCCTAGAAGGCTTTCAATTTACCATTGTTGTCCCTTTCTGTGCCCTTAGCGGCAAGTTTTTTGCATGAATGTCGCTGGTTCCGTATGTTTGCTAAATCCTTGGTGATCTCTTCGGGTCACCCGTGTCCGTGGTCCAACAAAGATGGCGCATCAGAGGCGGGCCGGATGCGGTGCTCAAACGCTGCTCGCGCCTCGGGATGTCTCTCTGAAGCACCGTTTGTCACCGTGAGCATCGTTAGTCTAGTACCCCTCCCTAAGCTCGCAGCTTTGACGACAAAGACCATGGTTCGATCTCCAAAAATCGCAAGGACTTAGAAATCAAGAAGGGACCGGGCTCATTCCATGCGGGACCCTATATCGCTCGGTTTTATTTTGCATATGCCTACTCATTCATTAGTAGTCGTGCACCAAGGCATGGAGTCACCGCTTTATTGCATGAAATCTCCAAGCCTCTTCGTGGTCGCCAGAGCCCGGGCTGGTCGCCCTAAGCTCCTTCGTGGTCGCCCCGAATCTTCTTCATGGCCGCCCAGACGCTTGGGGGCTGGTCGCTCAAGGCTCATGGTGTCGCCTAACGCTAAGGGCAGGTCGCCCATCTGCCTGGGTTGGGCACCGGCTAGCGCACAAGCCAGATAAGTATTTTAAGTGACACTTCTATTTGTTTGCTTATGCGTATGTTGAAATTGATCAAATTATGCGTGGTTATCATAGACATCACAAACCCGACGACTCCTTAGTGATAAAAAGGAAAGTCTTCAGTGTGAGCGTCTAGTAAGGTTAAGTGACCAGAGTGTAAGCTTGGCACGGTATTCAAACACGGCTCGTACACCTCGGGTTGGCTCTCAGAAGCACCGCTGGTTGTCACCGTTGAATGCCGCTGGTCCAAGACCACTCCTGGGACCTTATCATCTTATGCGCCACACTGGGGTACAGTTCTAAGAGATCACGAGGATTTAAGTTCCAGAAAGGTTTGAGCCAGTGACAACCCTGCATAAAACCCTAACGGCAAATTGCTTTGTGCTTAAGCACGGGCTATGGCGCCCCAAAGCCGTCTTTGCCTAAATTCTGTGTGACTTACGCGCATCGTGCTTACGTTTGTGGTTAGTTGCATACTACCTTTACAGGAATTCTGGGATATTGCCTGAACTCAAAAACCTAACTAGTGCCTCAACTGAGTTTCAAGTTGGTCGCCTAGCGGTTCCAGCACGCAATATCAAATAAGCACAGCAAACACGCATGAAGGTAAAACCAAGAAACATCCATTACAGCTGAAATTGATTAAAATGTTCATATAGGCAGAACAGGCTGGTCAACGAAAGAAATAAAAAACAAAAGAAGTGAAGCGGAGGCCCGGCCCTTCACTCGCCGCCCACGTCGATGTCGCCAACGTCTTCTTCCTCCGCCACCGGGGTGGAGACATTCATGACCGGCTCCTGCATATGCAGTTGTCCGACCAAGTGTTCGGCGGCCGCTTGTACACGTGCCTCCGCCTAGGCGGCGTCCCCCACGATGCCGGTCTCCATTGCCGCCATCGGGTCCAGGGAGGCGTCGCGGCTGGCCCAACACGCCAAAGACGAACTTGCGATCACCGCCATGACCTCTTGCCACTCCTGGCGGAGCGCGACTAGGGCGGCGGCAATCTCGAGTGCCTCCGGCCCGGTTGGTCGCAGAGGCGAGTGCGCGGGCGGTGTCCCGGAGGGCGTCCAAAGACCACGCCCAAAGGTTCCAGGCATCTTCTGATGCGCAGGAAAGCCCCCTTGAGCATGGTGGTGAGGTTGCGCTTGAGGTGGTCAGCCTCGTACTCCAAGGCCCTCTGCGCCGCCTCGGCCCTCTCCGCCCGCTGCTGCATCGCGGCTTGGGCGGTCGCGGTGGCCCTTTCTTGCGCCATCATCGCGTCCGCCCTCACCCGCTCCCGCGTCAACTCGTTGATCGCCCCCGTCAGCTGACTCACCGTCCGGGCTCTGTGTCCGGCGGCCGTGGTGAGGAGTGCGCCAAGTGTGCTGTGTAGATTGCCGAGCTCTGTGAAAAGCTCAGCATGGCGAACAGCGGGCGTGGCGATGGTGTGGGGGGCGAGTGGGCGGGGGGCGTCGGTGTCAGGGCCGGCTGCCCAGATCTCGCGGTGGCGCTGCGTGGCGGCGCTGGCGGAGTCTTCGCCTCTGCAGTCTGTGGCGTCGCCCCTTGAAGCATCTCGAGGCCACCCTTGGCGCCGCCCTGTGCCGAAAGCGCCCTGGGACCTCGAGCCCGCTTTGTCGAGTGGCGGCATGGGTCCCGTGGCGAAGGTGGTGGCGCCGAGAGGGTGAGATCGGCGCCACAGAGGAGTCGAGAAGGGGAGATGATGAGACCGCGCCATGGCGGTTGGCGCCGCTGCCGCCGAGCCGGCGCTTTCTGCATTGGCACCGGTGGCAGATGGTGCGGCGGTGCGAGGTGGAGATGCTTGGCGCCACAGTGTGGCGCCGGCGGTTTGCCTGCGATTAGGCGGCGGTGTGGCCGCCCATGTGAGATCCCCGCCGCCTTGGGCCGGTGGCGGCGGAAGTTTTGCCGCGTGGCGGGTTTTTTCGCACCGGACTTGAGGTGTCCGGATGAGTGGTCGCTGCCCGCGTCCGATCAACAGAGGATATGCGCCCTCGATCGCCGGGGCACGGCGCGCACCACGGCGAGGCCGGTGGAGTCCATGGGCGGCAGCAACCTGACGATCCTCAGGCGCTCCGCAGGCTCCAAATCGGCGAGTGGCCGGGCCGATGAGGGGAAGTCCAGTCAAGGGAATCGGTGGCATAAGCCCAGAGCCACCCATCGATGCGTGGCCGGCCCGTGTTTCCCGCGCTTGGCCAAGATCAAAAGGTAACACAGAATGCTGGTTGGTAGGCAGCGACTCAAAAGGAGCGCGAATACAGGAAAAAGCCAAAAGGTAGCAGTGAAGACTTACGGCCGGGGAAGGTACGGGTGATGTCGTTGTCGTCCGTGTATTGCCATGCCGGGCGAATACGGCGACGAAGGGGCTCAATCTTCGGGATACGAAATCCCTGACGATCAGCGCCCCTGTTAACCCGGCGTCCCGCAGGTTGTTGATGCGGGCCGCCATTGCCAGAAGCTCCGCCGTCTCTTCGACGGGCGAGTTCCAGTTCTCGGTGGCCGCCGCTGGCTCGGCGGGCACCTCCAGCGCCTCGACTCCGCTGTCGTCATTGACGTACAGCCATTCGCTGCGCCAGGCCTTCCAGTTTGAGCGGGGCTGGAAGGGAATGTAGCGAGCTGCCATCCCATCCCGGAGGCGGAAGTGGCAGCTCCCCAGCAGTTCGCCGTCGGAGGAGGCGCGGCAGAGGAAGAAATAGCGAAAGAGTGGAAGGTTCGGCATCACCCCCATGAACATTTCACAGAGGTGTGCGAAGACAGCGAGGAAAAGAATGGAGTTGGGGGTGAGATGAAGGTGATGGATTTCGTAGAAGTGGAGGACGGTGAGGAAAAAGTCGGAGAAAGGCGGCACGAGACCCGCCATGATGCCTGTCGGGGGCTGGACAACCCTTTGGCCGGTCAACGCGCAGTCAACGCGTCCCTGGCTCGGGGGCCCCCCCGAGCACGCTCTTGCTCGGCTAAGCGGCCAGTGCCCTCAAGCGCGCACGGCCTTGAGCTTGAGCCCGCACGACCTCGAGCTCGGGCGAGATCACATTCGAAGCCATGGTCCGCCCTTGGATTTCGGATCTAGCATTTGACCGGCAGTTACTAAGGCGCGGGTCGTAGGGATGACACAGGAGTGCGCAGCAAGTCCGGGGCAGTTACTGCCAGCCCTCAACGTGCGTGAAGGACTCTTCCGAGGATCTCGCCCAGCCGTTGCATGTAAAGGAGGTATAAAGGCCAAGACGCGCAGGCTCTGAAGGACAACGAAGACAACGCACAGTACACGCTACAGCTCAAGTTAGGAGTCACCACTACTGTCTTGAGTTGTAAACACTTCTCTATACACCAATTTAACAAGAATCACCGCCGCAAGGCGACTGGAGTAGAGCTATTACCTACACGGGGGCTCGAACCAGTATAAATCTCGGTCTCGTGCTCATTGTCGTCTTGCTCCGGCCATCACCACGATCGCTTTTTCCTTCGTTTGAGCGAAACGCATCTAGGGTCCCAAAACACTCCGACCTCCACCTCATTTCTTGTGATTGGCGATCCCGATCGTCGATAGCTGGCGCCCACCGTGGGGCCCGATTGTTTTGCTCTTTTGCAGGAACGACACCAGAATCCTAGGAGCATGGCGCACTTCATCGACGGATTTTCCTCGGACATGGACTCCGACACCGTGTCCCTGTTTTCGCCTTCGCCGCCGCCGCTCGAGCAGCACGTTCTGATGGCGGACACTCAAGGCGCCGAGGGAGGAGTGGATGATCGTGATCCGCAGACTCCTGAAGACGCTCGCCGGATGGTCCAGGTTGCCATCAACCAAGCCATAACCGCTCTCCGGTGGGAGGCCCAGGAGAAGGCCAGCACGTCTTCTGGGCCGCCAGCCCTCCCACTGGGAGCGCCTCGCTTCTCGCTCGGGTCATGGCTGACCCGATAGGGCGAAGTTCGAGCTCTTTGGCCGAGCCTCGCCGAAGAACTCGACGGCCGCGACCGAGGTCGCACCTCCGCGGCAAAGACCGGCCAAGACGGGACCCGCCCTAGAGAAGTATTGATAACACGCCACGCCACACCGCGCGGACGCCTCGCGACAGAGCGGCCGAGAAACGGGCTCGATGAGGCTTTGACGCAGACGCACGGCGCCTCCACGGCACCAAGGCCAGCAGGATGAGCCCGAGCTGCACCACACCGAGTCAATCGGCGGCAAGTCTGCGGACCTTTCCGGACATTCCGCCCGGCGCCGAGGGTCCAGACCGCTGCATTACCAACCAGTGAATCCGTGCGTTCGCACCATGGGCGTTTCCCATCGCAGTCGGGCCACCGAACAAGCCTCGACTCGAATCTGGCAAGAAATGATCTTGTCGGCGATGACCACGACCGGCGGCACCGTTCCGCCTATGGCGCATGGCGACTCCAACGGCCTTCGTCAGAGTGCGGTGGCGGCTCGGTTCAAGCCCGCACGATCGAAGCGCTTCGACGGGACCAAGAACCTCGACGAAGTTCTTGTCCATCTACTCGACCGCTATCTTGGCGGCGGGGACGAGCTCGTGATGGCAAACTACCTCCGGACCGTCCGGACGGGCCGCGAGGACTCGCTTTTAACCGGCCCGGCCCTTCGTGTCGTGGCGCCAAATCCAGAGCGCTCTTCGCTCCAACTTTCAGAGTTGTTACGAGCGGCCGGGCAGGGAGAAGGACCTAGATCGTGTCATCCAGGACAAGAACAAGCCGCTACGCGATTTTGTGCGGCAATTCATCCGCACGAGGAACCTGATCCCGAGAATCTTTGACGAGGCCGTTATCAAGGCCTTCAAGTTCGGGGTCCGTGATCGACGCCTCACCGAGGAGCTGGAGATCACATCGAGGCTCAGCGTCAACAAGCTTTTCCGCATGGCGGAACAGTACGCGGACGCGGACGACGCCGTCCGCTGGAAACGCGACTATGACCAAGGTAAGCTTGGTCTAAACCAAACAGAAGCCGGCCCGTCCAGCTTCAGGGGCGCTGACCATGGCACCTCCTCCAAGAAGCGGAAGCGCGATCGCAGGGGCGGCGGAGGCCTACCGTGGGTGATCGTTTCGGTGGATGGCCAGCGCGAGGTCCTCGAGGTCCGAGGTCAACCTCGGGAGGACTCTAAGCCTCGCCAAGGTCGGCCTCGACCTCACCAGGCGAAGAACCAGCCCCAGCAGGAGGGCCAACGACCTGGGTCCCGGCGGACCGATGCTCGGCCGCAGGGGGCCGAGGGCGACGTGCACGACGCCAAGTTCGCCTATTCCACAGGCGGCCGCCCACGACACGTGGGCTGCAGGCTTGGCAAAATAAGCTGGATGCTTTCTACGATGGGCGGGGTGAGATGCCTGTGCTCCCGAAGGACGACGACCAGCCCGACAGGGTAAATGCCGGCGCGGAGCACGACGACCACGATTTGGAGTTCCAGCAAGGCGAGCGCCGGATCGATGTCATCTTCGGTGGCTCGTCAGCCTACCAGTCCAGGCGCGAAGTCAAGGCCGCCACACGGACCATCTACTGTGGCACTGAAGCCCATCGAGCGACCACGCAAGTGGGTCAGGGCCACCATCACCTTCTCTCCAGAGGACGCTCTCCCAGGTATGGCCCGAGACCTGAAAACCGCCTTGGTCGTGACCCCGACCATCAGCAATACTGCGGTCGGTCGCGTCATGGTCGACGGCGGCAGCTCTCTTAATTTGCTGCAGGCAGGGGCGCTTGACCGGATGCAGATTCCCCGGTTGAAGGTCAAGAGCATCGCCATTCCTTTCTTCGGGATCGTGCCCGGGTGCTCGACCATTCCCCTGGGGCAGGTGGTCTTGCCCGTCACCTTCGGCGACTCGGACAACTTCCGCACCGAGCTGGTCACCTTCGAGGTGGTCGAGGGCGACCTCCCGTACAACGCCATCCTCGGGCGGCCCGCCTTGGTCAAGTTCATGGCCGCAAACCATTATGGCCACCGATGCATGAAGCTGCCTGGCCCCAACGGCATCATCACCGTGCGAGGCGATCTGCAGGCGGCACATGGGTGTGAGACCAAGGCCCTGGATCTTGCGGGCATGTTGCCCCAGCGCGGCTCGGAGGCGACGACGAAGAACGCCCGCCAGAAGGCGGCGATCCAGCCTAGCGGAGCTACAAAGGCCGTGCCGCTCGACGAGAGCGACCCGACCAGGTGCGTCCACGTCTCCGCCGAGCTGAGTTCCAAATAGGAACTCGAGCTCGTCACCTTCCTTCGCGCCAACAAGGGTATATTCGCTTGGGAGCCCATGGACATGCCCGGCCCCGAGGGAGGTGATTGAGCACAAGCCGCAGGGATCCGGCCCCGACCAGCGCCCGAAGTGCGTCGCTTCTCCGGAGAAGGTCACGGTTATCAAGGAGAACCTTGACAAACTCCTGAAGGCCGGATTCATCCGTGAGATTAACTACTCCGAGTGGCTCGCCAACCCGGTCATCGTGCAGAAGAAGGGAGGAAAGTGGAGAATGTGCGTCGACCATACGGGTTAAACTCGGCTTGTCCCGGCGACAACTTCCGCTCACAAGATCGACCAGATCGTCGACTCCACCGCGAGTGCCAAGATGCTGAGTTTCTTGGATGCTTACTCGAGATACCACCAGATCAAGCTGGCGGTCGACGACGAGAGCAAGACTTCCTTCATCACGCCGTTTGGCACCTATTGCTATACGACCATGTCATTCGGTCTGCATAATGCGGGGGCCACATTTCAGCGTCTGATGACCAAGACTTTCGAGCCCTAGATCGGGCGGAACCTTGAGGTCTACGTGGACGACATTATCATCAAGAGCCCCGCCGAGGGCGACCACGTTCACGACCTCGAGGAGACCTTCGCCAACCTGAACAAGCACAAGATCAAGCTCAATCCCGAGAAGTGCGTGTTCGGCGCGGCGTCGGGGAAGGTGCTTGGCTACATGATCGGGGGCTCAGGGGTCGGCCCAAATCCAGAAAAGATCGAGGCAATCGAGAAGATGGCACCCCCGACCTCGATCAAGCAAGTACAGAGCCTCACTGGCCGCATGGCTGCCCTCAGCAGGTTTATCTCGAGGCTCGGCGAGCGAGGGCTCCCATTCTTCCAAACCCTGCGCAAGCACGGGGGCTTTGAGTGGACTCCAGAGGCGCAGCGGTCCTTCGACGACCAAGGCGCACTGCTGCCCCCCACCCTCCTCATAACGCCACAACCCGTGAGAAGTTGTCGCTTATCTCGCGCCACCCCCATGCCGTTAGTGCTGTCTGGTGGCGAACGGGGTCTCAAAGAAGACCCCATTTATTATGTCAACGAGGTCTTGCACGCCCCAAGGAGCGCTACCCCTGTGCAAGGTTTATATGCTCTCCTCATGGCTTCGCCAAGCTCGGCATTTTTCCAGCGCACTCGTGATCGTCCCGAGCAACTTCCCGCTCGGGGACATCCTGAGGAACCCAGAAGGTGGCGGGCGAGTAGCCAAATGGGCCATGGAGCTGGCGGCGTTCGACGTCCAGGTCGTGGCTCGCACGGCCATAAAGTCGCAGGTGCTCGCCGACTTCGTGGTCGAGCAGACGTCGCAGCCCGCTCCCGACCTTCAGGTCGAAGAGGAGACGCCCTGGGTCATGTTCTTCGACGGCTCGAGGTCCTTCAAGCGCTCGGGGGCTGGGATCCTTATCCTCACCCCGCGCGGCGACAAATTGAGGTACGTAATTCGTTTTGGCTTCCCAGCGACCAACAATGTGGCGGAGTATGAAGCCCTCCTGGCTGGCTTACGAGCTTGCAAGGCTTTGGGCGTGCGCCGTCTGGTCGTGAAGGGCGACTCCCAGCTCGTCATCAACCAGTTCAACAAGGACTACCAGTGCTCGGGAGACTCGATGGCAAAGTACCTCGCCGAGGTGCGCAAGATGGAGAAGTGGTTCCAAAACTTGGAGCTGAAGCATATCCCCAGGCGGGATAACTCCAGTGCGGATTTCCTCTCCAAGCTCGGCTCCTCCGACGACGATATCCCACCCGACGTCATCCTGGAAACGCTATCGGCCCCGTCGATTTCCGACCAAGAGGCCATGGTCGCTATGGTCGAGGGTATTCCCTCCTGGGCCGAGGCCATTCACAATTTTCTCTCACGGGGCGACCTGCCACCCAACCCTGCCGAGAGGAGCCGGATCAAGCACCGGGCGAGCCAATACACGCTTGTCGAGGAAGAGCTCTACAGACGCAATGTTTCTGGCATCCTGACGCGGTGCATCTCCACGGAGGAGGGTAAGTACCTACTACATGACATTCACTCAGGCCTCTGTGGGGCGCACTCTTCGTACAGGACAATGGTCGGGAAGGCCTTCCGCATGGGGTACTCTTCGTACCGACATTTCCTCTTCAATGCAATCCTCATTTGTTGATGTGGATGATTCAAATAAATCTCGAAGCTTGATCCACATAGCATGAGCGCTCGAGAGGTTGCATATGAGATTAAATATTTCTACGCTCACAACACTAAATAAAACGTTAGTTGCTTGAGCGTCGAGATGTAGGCATTTCTCCCCTCCTTTAGTTGGAGCAATATCATTTAGTGGAGAAGAAAAGCCGACATCTACGATCCACCATATTTGTGGGCTCATGGATTTAAAATGACTAATCATAAATATTTTCCATGAAGCATAATTAGAGCCATCAAATATATATGAATCGGTGGAGTGCACTAAACCTCTATTTGCCATCCTTTTTACTCCCTAGACGGTTAAGCCTAAAATGAGAGTGACCGTGGCTTTGATACCAATTGTAGGGTCGAGGATGCGCCTAGAGGGGGGGTGAATAGGCGTTTTACAAAATTCGATCGCTCACTAAACAATTCGCTCTAATCAACCCCTATGTCAAAACCTAATCAAATATATATGCGGAAGCGATAAATAGGTTTTGACAATTAAAGCCAAAATCAACTAGGCTCACTAGTGCACTAACTAAATTATGTCTCTAAACTAGAATTGCTAAATTAATCAATCAATTAACACTAAGCAATTCTAATTACAATCAAGCAATTGAACAATATACAATAAATGTAAATACTTGAAAGTAAAAGAGACAACCGATATTTTTCCGTGGTGTTCGGAGACATGCCGGTCTCCCCTAGTCCACGTTGAGGCAAGCCCAACCACTTGGACCGGCTCCCGCTCGAGCACCCGCCTCTTTCCACTAGTTGTGGTTTTTCACGCTCGCGCGTAGGCTCAACCCGAACCTTCACAAACTTCGCCGGGGCTTCTCACACCTCGAGAGCTCTCAAGACGACGCCACGCTGCCTAGGAGTCGGCAACCTCCAAGAGCAACAAGCCACTCCTCCGCTTGAACTTCACCGAGCACAACACATGCGCTCCGGCGATCACCAAGTGCAACACATGCACAAGGACCTCACTCAAGTGCAACACATGCACAAGAGCTCACTCAAACCACTCCTAATTGCAACACATGCAATTAGCTCACTCTTAAGCTCAAGAGGCAAAGGGAGAAAGAGCAACACATGCAAAACACTCCCACACACAGCCAACCACATGCCCAAGCCCCCCAAGGGGGTATTTATATCCCCCCACAAGAAAACTAGCCGTTTGGGGGCAAACAGGGCAAAACCCGAAAATCCCGGTCCAACCGGACCTCAACCGGTCCGACCGGCCCTCACAGGGCAACGGTCGGATTTCTGACCGTTACACGGCCGGTGTGACCGCACCACGGTCAGATCGCACCACCGGCCGGTCCGACCGCCTTTCACAAAACCCGAAAACACGCTCTGGAAAAGTCAAGCCGGCCGAACCCGTCCGCATCAAGATGCAAGCCCGGTCCGACCGACTGGGCCGGCCGCACGCCGCGACTCAACCGCAATGCACCGCCATCGGAAAAAACACACCGGCAGGGGCAGTCGCACCGCATGCCCGGTCACACCGGACCAGGGCCGGTCGCACCGCCCCCACAAACCAAACTCCGGTTTTTAGCGCAAACTCTTTTCCGACAAATCCAAAAACCATTCCTTGAGCCCACAAGTGATCAACACATGATCAAACACCGTGCAAAACACATTTGCACCAATTCAACCCATGCTCAAAGAATTAACCCAAATTGCGAAAAACTCATTTCAAGAATCGACTCAAGAACTATTTGCAAAACGATAAGCAAATCAAACTCGAGTTTATGAGATTAATCCCCTAGCCATGTGAAGGTCAACTTGCCAACACCCGCTGCAAGCCCCACTCACATGCTCTCGAATTCGACTCATAAACCTTAGTTTATTCAAGCACAACAAACTTGCAAATAACGCAATAAACACATTTCATGCTTGAGCACTACTTTGCAACACATGCAAAAGTCTAGCTCCAAGCAACATCAAATCAAGATGCATTAACTTTCTAATTGCAACACATGCAATTCTCTAGTTCCATGCAACACCAAAACCAAACATCAACTAAAACCAAATCACACGTATGAGCTCTTTACTCGCAACACATGCAAGCCTCTAGCTCCATACAAACACACAAACATCAAATCATGCTTGAGCTCTCTCCTTTTGCAACACATGCAAAACTTAGCTCCAAGCAACACCAAGGTTTTATAAAGATGTTTTGCGAAACCAAAGCATGAAGCTTCAACTAATGCAACACATGCAAAAGTGAACTTCACACAAAAGCCAACGCACTAGCTTATCACTTCTTGCAACACATGCAAATCAAAGCATTATGCGAAAACCAAATGCAACTAAGCATAAGTTTAACCCATTCGCAACACATGCCAAATGGTTAACCCTCATGCAAAAACCAAATCCAAATGATTTGAGCTTGAGTGAACGCGGAATGAGATCACCAACACATGATGAAGCTCAAACAAAGGGAACGACCCCTCTTAATAGCACGACGATAAAACCTTAGACTCAAAGACTAGAAAATCCTTAGCCTATCTAGTTATACGTCTTTATGATCTTCGCATATTTGCTCCCCCGGGATCTCACTCGACTCCTCTTCGGGATTCACTCTTGACGCCCATCAACTCATGATGCCGTCCTTGTCCCGTTCTCAATTATCTCTTGGACTTAACCTAACTCAAATCACACCTCATGAAAATCGTTAGTCTGAAGATGCACGGTTGTCTCAATTATCTCTTGCACTCCATTAACACATAATGGATGCCTTTAGATCAATTGAGCACAACCTAAATCAATTTGAATGATTTATATGTGTCTTAAGTACGATAATGCAACTCATGCTTTATTATACTTAAGAGGTATTCATTTGTCCTCAATTAATCACGGAACACCATCAACACATGATGAAGTGTTCGTTAATAATTAATTAAGACAAATGAACTCAATTTAAATTATCATTTAAATTGATATGAGTATATATTAACTACACAAGTTTTCATATACTCTTGTTGATGGAAAGTAATGATCCATTATATGTAAATTGTATGGAAATGATCATTACTCTAGATCATCAACTATAGAATACACCCCACAAGTATATGTGCATAAATATGATTGACTTGGAGATCATATGCACATATTCAAATTGATCGATTGAGTATATCCTATATTACCATGAGTATACTTATAACTAGGCAATTGAATATATACTAAAGATTTAGTTTCTTTGTCTTGATCCTTATATGTGTCAATAACTAATTGATCAATACAAAGAGACTTTCAAGTTAAACTACAAACTCCCCTAAATATGTGCATCCATGTAATATATGGATTGAGAGACATGATGCACATTTTGTGGTTAATATAACGGGGACATTCATACTTTAACTTGAATCCAAAGTATGCAACTAATACTAGAATGAATATGCATACATACCTTGGGTTTTCCATTTTTCAATGTGATGAGACTAAACAAAGATATTCTAAACAAACATGTTAGTCTCGATATAAGATTGTCATTAATAACACTATCGCATTAGGGGATAAACTCAATATTGGATTTGTCATTAACACAAGATTAGATTTGTCATTAACACCAAAACCATAACTAATGAAGGTTGAACTTACAATCTCCCCCTTTTTGGTGAATAATGACAAATCCAAGCTTAATTAGCATATTTGGATTAAAACTAATCATGTTGAGAGAATTTAAGCTAATTGAACATATATGCATATTAATTCCCCCCTTAATCATATCAAGCTTACTTTTTAAACCAAATGACATTAAGCTTCCTAATTCTCCCCCTTTTGGCATTAAGCACCAAAAATGGAAAAAACTAAAAGATTAACTTGAAATACATTCTTCTCCCTTTTTAGTTATTCAATTATTCTCCCCTTTTTGGCATTTAACAAATTCTTTTAGGGGTTATATCTAATGAAGGTCATATAAAAAATTTAAATGAACACTTATGACCTTTGGGAAAGAATTGAAGGAGATTAAAATTTCAAACCAAATAAAAACTTGAAGGGTCATCCAAGAAGCAAAACAAGTTTTTATTTGAAATATGGTCTAAAAATAAGGAAAACTCGAAAAGAGACCATATTTGAATTTGTGGATACCACTTGTAAGACAAATACCACTTGTAAAGATAAGCATGAAAACCAAGATAAGGGTATCACACGGGTTATTTGAAACACATTCAAATAATTCACTCCTCATTTTATTAGGCTTTGCACATTTTCAACGTGATTCTTTTGAAGAATCCAACAAATTTGCCTAATAGGGTTAAACGAGGAATCCAAAAGGAATAAATGTCACTTGAGAAATTAGATACCACTTGTAAAATTAATCTCAAGAGTTTTGCTTGAAAATCCAAACGAAATGAGCATTTTCAAATTTTAATTGAGGAACAATGCTCAATGAGAGATTTCCTCTTTTATGTATTTCAACCCATAAAGACTCTCACACAGAGAAATCTTAGGCGTTGAACGTACAATTTTAGCTTGCGAGGAAAAATCATAATCAAGAATGTGGGTATCGGAGTAATGCTACAAATAGGCAATGAAATACCACTTGTAGGAAATAATTGAATTCAATGATACCACTTAAAAAGGAATTGAACATACCATTTGATTATTTGAATTCCTTTATTACTTAGAGAAAATGAGCAATAAAGTCCAAGATACCACTTAAAGAAAAGAGAAATTCAATGATACCACTTGTAAGCATATGGAATGAATAAAGGCTCAATTTGATACCACTTAAAATCAACTCACAAAGAATTGATACTACTTGAAAGAATTATCGATAACATCGATGGGTATCAGAGCAATATTCTCAGAGCAATATACTCACGGGTATCAAAAGCTCAAGAAAGATCAATAAGATCACAAAGAATGAGTATCAGAGCAAATTAAAGATATAATATCACTTGGAAGCCAATAAGTACCCAAAACTTGGTATAAATAAACTCCCTGAGATATTCAACAGGTGAATTATGGAGTTATTTGCATTTGAATTGCACAAGTTTTGCCTTTTCAAAAGATCAAGTGAAAATCACGCTTTAAGTCAATTCAATGCTCCTAACTGATACCACTTTGAAAACGAGATCAAATAAATTTCAGAGCTTTTCAAATTTTGCTCAAAAGAACTTTGGGATAATAAGAATCTTTTACAAAAAGAATTTTTGAAAAATCACATTCCAATAAAAAGATATCCCAAAAACAAGCTTGAGAAAATTCTGAAAATTCAGAGCCAACCCTGCCATGGCCGGTCCGACGCCCCTAGCCCGGTCCAACCGGCTGGCCGGTCCAACCGCAGGGGGGGTCGGTCCAACCGGCCCTGACAGGCTGACAACTCCAGACTTTTTGCAAATTTTGTCAAAAACGATTCAAATGAAGTCCAATTGATTTGAAATTTTGAGGAAATGATCTTTGGATTAATTAGAAGGTTTTGCAAAAAGAATTTTCTCAAAAACAATTTTATTTTGAAAGATATGGCAATTTGCGCTTTGAGGCATAAAAGGAAATTGATTTTCACGAAAAGCCTCAAAATGCAATTCAATTTGGATTTCATGCAATTTTAATTTTCATGGCTTAGATTGGTGTATCAAGAAAGTTTCTAACTAAGATTTATAATGAAATCCAACTTGAATGCCAACATTTGAGCATAGTGCTAGAATAGGCTATTTTGAATCGAATCAAATCGTTTTTTTAGCCAAATTAGATTTCAACATATAGTTTTTCATTTTGAAAACTTGTAAAACATTTGAAATACATAATAGAATATTTTTACAAAGATTTTCATAAATTTTGGTTCATTTAAATACAAATTTGACTTTTGATCTAAATAGTCCTTTTGAAGAAGCAAAGTCAAATTCCAAACAACACAAAAATTCAAATGAAGCAATGGGTAAGATATAAAGATTTGAATTATGTGTATGAGTCTAAAATACCATTTTGAATCACAATTCTACACAAGAATTGATCCAAATGGAGAAACTCACTAAGTGCAATAATATGACCGTTACGGGTCAAGTATATTTTTTCGGCGAGTTTCAAAATCAAATAACTTTTGCTAGGTTGGTCTTTTGAAAATCTTTTGAACACGAAAGTTGTTGAGAGTGACCAACTCTAGGATTTTCGTTTTGGAATTACTTTCAAAATCCTTTTACTTTTAATTCTATGAAAAATATAAGTTTAAATCCAAAACAAGATACTAGTAACTAGATTTTGGAGTTAAAACTTATTTTCTTTTGAAATTAGTTTTTGTAAAGCCAAAACCATTTTAAAACCTTTTGAAAGCATTTGTATACATTTTTCAACTAGTTTTTCACAAGATTAGTAATAGTATACAAAGTTTTGACTTTTGGCTAAATGGTTTGATTTTGAAATTATATATATATGCACTTATATTAATATGGGCACAAGTAGGGATGTGATACACATGGATATGAATTAACACTCCTCCTAAATGTGCCACTCCCTAACTTGCTCAAGATTTGCAATAAGAGAATAGGTAAGAGGCGAGAGCAAGTGGCCATAACAAGTAATCTAAATTGATATTCATTGATGTTGCAATATAACCTACACAAGGCTATAAGATATGATAGTAATCAATTTAAATGCTTGTTACCGAGATGGCATTGGCTTATGATGGACATGATTGTCTTCATGCTTGACACCACTTGTAGACAAATATAATCCTTCTTCTCTTGAGTGAGCAAGCGTCCAATCCATCTCATATTGCCTAAAAATCTTTTAGGCGGTTTTTGGTACCCAATCCTTGTTGGGTCCGACAATGCTAGTCACAATTGATTTTGGAACCCAAATTGTCCTAATTTTAACATTATTTACAAGACTAACATCACTAGCAATAGTTTTGCGATAATTATTCCTCCTAGGCAAAGTATTTGTATTTTTATGGAAAGGCATAGGAGGACATTGATATTTTGCAAAACCATTTCTAGTTTGATCTCTTCTAAGCATAAGATAATTATAATTATGAAATGGCTTAGAGGATCTAGTATTTCTAGCAAATGTTTTGCTATTGTTATTTCTCCTAAGCAACATATGTGATTTAAATTGAGTTGGCTTAGGAGTCCTAATAAACTTAGCAAACCCATTACTAGATTTACTCTTCCTATGCAAATGAATATCATTTTGAACGGGCATAGGGGACTTGACAAGCTTGGCAAACACATTGCCATTCTTGTCCTTCCTAAGCAAATAATTTTCATTAACAAGAATAGGCTTAGGAGTTTTACCTTTGGGACAATCCTTACCGAAGTGTCCCTTTTCCCGGCAATTGAAGCACGTCACACTATTTGGCCCTCTCTTGACCGATTTGACTTGCTCCTTGCCGGTTTGCCTCATTGTTGGTGGTGTGGCCTTGTTATCCACTTTGTTAGGGCACACGGAGGCGAGGTGGCCCTTCTTGTTGCATGCGAAGCATTTGATTGTCTTCGTGTGTCGCGCATTATGCCTCGTCTTGCTATTCTCCCTCTTGGAGTTGTAGCCGAGTCCTCGCTTGTCTTGAGGTGCCCTTGGCTTGCTCAAGATCTCGTCGAGGAGGGCTTTACCCTTTACGCACCTCTTCAAGTCATTTTCCAATTTAATGACTTGGGTCTTGAGCTCTTTGTTTTCCTCTACAAGATTAGCATCTAAACACATAGAGGAACTTGAAACAATTTCATTAGAGCAATAAGGTGAATCAATTAAGTCTTCACAAGAGGTGGACATGTCAATTTTTGATGAAATATTAGAATTTACATTTAAGAATGGCATTTCATCAATTAAATCACATGTGGTTCCTATATCCACCTTAGACTTATAAATTTCTTTGAGAAGGAAGGATTCATGATTTTCTTTAAGCATATTATAATCACTTTGAAGTGATTCATGTTCAAGCTTTAGAATCTTATATTTAGTTTTCTCCTTCCCAAGATAATTATTGAGCTCCTCTAACATATCCATTAAATCATTATAAGAGGGCTCATCATCATTTTCATCATCACTTACCTCATTTTTACCTTTTGCCATGAAGCAACGAATTTTTGATATAAGTGAAGATTCGTCGTCGCTTGAGGCGGAGGTTGAGGTTGATGGTAATGCCGGTTCTTCACTTGATGAAGAGGTTGAAGAATCGTCAATCGACATTTCCTCTTCAATGCAATCCTCATTTGTTGATGTGGATGATTCAAATAAATCTTGAAGCTTGATCCACATAGCATGAGCGCTCGAGAGGTTGCATATGAGATTAAATATTTCTACGCTCACAACACTAAATAAAACGTTAGTTGCTTGAGCGTCGAGATGTAGGCATTTCTCCTCTCCTTTAGTTGGAGCAATATCATTTAGTGGAGAAGAAAAGCCGACATCTACGATCCACCATATTTGTGGGCTCATGGATTTAAAATGACTAATCATAAATATTTTCCATGAAGCATAATTAGAGCCATCAAATATATATGAATCGGTGGAGTGCACTAAACCTCTATTTGCCATCCTTTTTACTCTCTAGACGGTTAAGCCTAAAAAGAGAGTGACTGTGGCTCTGATACCAATTGTAGGGTCGAGGATGCGCCTAGAGGGGGGGGTGAATAGGCGTTTTACAAAATTCGATCGCTCACTAAACAATTCGCTCTAATCAACCCCTATGTCAAAACCTAATCAAATATATATGCGGAAGCGATAAATAGGTTTTGACAATTAAAGCCTAAATCAACTAGGCTCACTAGTGCACTAACTAAATTATGTCTCTAAACTAGAATTGCTAAATTAATCAATAAATTAACACTAAGCAATTCTAATTACAATCAAGCAATTGAACAATATACAATAAATGTAAATACTTGAAAGTAAAAGAGACAACCGATATTTTTCCGTGGTGTTTGGAGACTTGCCGGTCACCCCTAGTCCACGTTGAGGCAAGCCCAACCACTTGGACCGGCTCCCGCTCGAGCACCCGCCTCTTTCCACTAGTCGTGGTTTTTCACGCTCGCGCGTAGGCTCAACCCGAACCTTCACAAATTTCATTGGGCTTTCACACCTCGAGAGCTCCACAAGACGACGCCCACGCCGCCTAGGAGTCGGCAACCTCCAAGAGCAACAAGCCGCTCCTCCGCTTGAACTTCACCGAGCACAACACATGCGCTCCAGCGATCACCAAGTGCAACACATGCACAAGGACCTCACTCAAGTGCAACACATGCACAAGAGCTCACTCAAACCACTCCTAATTGCAACACATGCAATTAGCTCACTCTTAAGCTCAAGAGGCAAAGGGAGAAAGAGCAACACATGCAAAACACTCCCACACACAGCCAACCACATGCCCAAGCCCCCCAAGGGGGTATTTATAGCCCCCCACAAGAAAACTAGCCGTTTGGGGGCAAAACAGGGCAAAACCCGAAAATCCCGGTCCAACCGGACCTCAACCGGTCCGACCGGCCCTCACAGGGCAACGGTCGGATTTCTGACCGTTACACGGCCGGTGTGACCGCACCACGGCCGGTCGCACCGCGTGGCCGGTCGCACCGCCCACCGGCCGGTCCGACCGCCTTCACAAAAACCCGAAAACACGCGCTCTGGAAAAGTCAAGCCGGCCAACCCGTTGCCGCAGACGCAAGATGCAAGCCCGGTCCGACCGACTGGGCGATCGCCAGCCGACTCAACCGCAATGCACCGCCTACTGGAAAAAACACACCGGGCGGGGGCCGGTCGCACCGCATGCCCGGTCACACCGGACTAGGGCCGGTCGCACCGCCCTCACAGACCAAACTCCGGTTTTTAGCGCAAACTCTTTTCCGACAAATCCAAAAACCATTCCTTGAGCCCACAAGTGATCAACACATGATCAAACACCCGTGCAAAACACATTTGCACCAATTCAACCCATGCTCAAAGAATTCAACCCAAATTGCGAAAACTCATTTCGCAACTGACTCAAGAACTATTTGCAAAACGTATTAAGCAAATCAAACTCGAGTTTATGAGATTAATCCCCCTAGCCATGTGAAGGTCAACTTGCCAACACCCGTTGCAAGCCCCACTCACATGCTCTCGGAATTCCGGACTCATAAACCTCAGTTTATTCGCACAACGAACTTGGAAATAACGCAATAAACACATTTCATGCTTGAGCACTACTCTTTGCAACACATGCAAAAGTCTAGTTCCAAGCAACATCAAATCAAGATGCATTAACTTTCTAATTGCAACACATGCAATTCTCTAGTTCCATGCAACACCAAAACCAAACATCAACTAAAACCAAATCACACGTATGAGCTCTTTACTCGCAACACATGCAAGCCTCTAGCTCCATACAAACACACAAACATCAAATCATGCTTGAGCTCTCTCCTTTTGCAACACATGCAAAACTTAGCTCCAAGCAACACCAAGGTTTTATAAAGATGTTTTGCGAAACCAAAGCATGAAGCTTCAACTAATGCAACACATGCAAAAGTGAACTTCACACAAAAGCCAACGCACTAGCTTATCACTTCTTGCAACACATGCAAATCAAAGCATTATGCGAAAACCAAATGCAACTAAGCATAAGTTTAACCCATTCGCAACACATGCCAAATGGTTAACCCTCATGCAAAAACCAAATCCAAATGATTTGAGCTTGAGTGAACGCGGAATGAGATCACCAACACATGATGAAGCTCAAACAAAGGGAACGACCCCTCTTAATAGCACGGCGATAAAACCTTAGAATCAAAGACTAGAAAATCCTTAGCCTATCTAGTTATACCTTCGCCGCCGCGCGCAAGCAATCCCCTTTGGGGTCTTTATGATCTTCGCATATTTTCTCCCCCGGGATCTCACTCGACTCCTCTTCGGGATTCACTCTTGACGCCCATCAACTCATGATGCCGTCCTTGTCCCGTTCTCAATTATCTCTTGGACTTAACCTAACTCAAATCACACCTCATGAAAATCGTTAGTCCAAGATGCACGGTTGTCTCAATTATCTCTTGCACTCCATTAACACATAATGGATGCCTTTAGATCAATTGAGCACAACCTAAATCAATTTGAATGATTTATATGTGTCTTAAGTACGATAATGCAACTCATGTTTTATTATACTTAAGAGCTATTCATTTGTCCTCAATTAATCACAGAACACCATCAACACATGATGAAGTGTTCATTAATAATTAATTAAGACAAATGAACTCAATTTAAATTATCATTTAAATTGATATGAGTATATATTAACTACACAAGTTTTCATATACTCATGTTGATGGAAAGTAATGATCCATTATATGTAAATTGTATGGAAATGATCATTACTCTAGATCATCAACTATAGAATACACCCCACATGTATATGTGCATAAATATGATTGACTTGGAGATAATATGCACATATTCAAATTGATCGTATTGGAGTATATCCTATATTACCATGAGTATACTTATAACTAGGCAATTCGAATATATACTCAAAGATTTAGTTTCTTTGTCTTGATCCTTATATGTGTCAATAACGAATTGATCAATACAAAGAGACTTTCAAGTTAAACTACAAACTCCCCCTAAATATGTGCATCCATGTAATATATGGATTGAGAGACATGATGCACATTTTGTGGTTAATATAACGGGGACATTCATACTTTAACTTGAATCCAAAGTATGCAACTAATACTAGAATGAATATGCATACATACCTTGGGTTTTCCATTTTTCAATGCGATGAGACTAAACAAAGATATTCTAAACAAACATGTTAGTCTCGATATAAGATTGTCATTAATAACACTATCGCATTAGGGGATAAACTCAATATTGGATTTGTCATTAACACAAGATTAGATTTGTCATTAACACCAAAACCATAACTAATGAAGGTTGAACTTATAATAGGCAGTAGGATAAGTGCATGACAAAAGAAACTAGGTGTATTGGGTGATGAGGCAGTGCAAACCTCTTCTTTTATATCAAACTTATGTGACATCATCTTTAACAACAAATGCAACTGTTGTGTTATCGATGAAAATATCTCGTAAAGAAATTTGCTCATTGCATATTCATCAACACCATCACCGCCAAAAAGGTTGCTTGTAGTCATTTCATAGGAAATTTATGGCGCATGTAACATGTAAACAAGAAAAATGATCCACATGTGATAGACTACGGATCTTGTAGAATGTTGCTGAATCAAGAAGTAGGTGACAGTGTGATAACCGCCCATCCCTTCCAAAGACGGCCAGTTTCTCGAAAGAGCATATGCAGATGTCTCAAGAAGAGAGAGGAGAATGGAAAAGCATCTCTCACGACTTGAAGTTCAATAAATTACCAGTATGTATTCTTCTATGCTTTCGGCAAAGCTATAATGAATCACCTTTAAGGGAGGAATGCTTGAATCAGTTCAAGATAGCAGCAATTTAATTTTGCTTGGATTTATAAGCTATCACATTGCCAAGAACATAGAAATTCTTCAAAATTTTAAAACAAGGAGCAATTGCAACTCCCATGCAGATTAAACATAATAATGTAGATATATTCATACCCCTTCAACATCACCCTTATCAAGACCCATGCCAAACGCCACAGTTGCAACAACCTTTGCTTGGGGAGGGAGGAAACAAGGTTAGACATCTACAACTACACCTACCAAACACATTTGACGAAATAGGTATGACCAAAGAACTAGATAAGAAAACATATACCACTCTTATTTTGTTAGAGCAAAAGAGCTCTCAGACACGGCTCCTCGTTCTTCATCGGAAGTCCACTATGGTAACTCTACAAAACAATGGAAAATGTTATAAAAATAGGCACAATAAACTCATGTCAAGCTAAAGATGCATGCCAACCTTGGCAGTAATGTTGTTGTCACATAAGTATTTACAAACGAAGTCGGTTTCACTGCTCAATACAAGAAAAAAATGATACATCTTCACAATTGTGTTGTACCTAAATGACAGTAGTGGACAGATGTGTAACCATCTTTAGAAAAGAGTCTAACCTGAAACTTGCTATAGACAATAATACTTCTCATGTAAACAAAAGGGAAGACTTCAATAATAACATTAAATCCTTTAGTCTCAGTCACAAGATAATGTGTCAATGCCCCGAAAACCGTAGTATGCCTTCTTTGGCATGTAAACCATATTATAGTGACTCGTATTGTCCTCGCAAAAAAAATGACACCGGTATTGAAATCAAGAGTAGGAGTGACCTACCTATTATCACTCATGCCGATAGAGAGTCAGAGATTTTCCTCATTTGAGAAAGTCTAACCTAAAACAAAGATAAAACAATGATCAAAACGAGGATGAATGGAACTAGCAGCAAGCATATAAATTTTCTTTTTACCGACCGCTCGTAAGAAGGCCACCGAAGAAATGCAGGAGCTTCGTCGGTTGATCCACCCTCAAGGAAAGCAAAGGACTCACCACGTCGATCCGCAAAATACCGAAAATATTATCACTATCATGTCGAACTGACCTATAAAAAATTAATGATTCAAAGTTTACGGCACACCTGATAGACCAAATCTCCAAAGCAACCTTAAAGAACCTTCAAAGTTTACGGCACACCTGATTCACAAAATGATAGAGCATGGTCTTGCCACAGAGTAGGCAAGAGTTCTCACATTTTAACCTGCAATAAAACTCTATTCCCAGCAGTTTTATATTCCCAATTGCCCAGAACAATCACAACATCTAATTTCACACACATTACCACATTCGCATTCACCGATACAATTCACAATTGATCACAAACACACATATAGCAAAATGCATCAATAATTCACAAATTCAGCTCACAAACCAAAAGAGTACATCACATTCACAATCAACAAGTCTATGAACCAGCAAAAGCAATAACTAACTAAGTCTAAGGATCAGCAAACACCTCGTCGATGAATTGATCTGTGGTCGATCTTGTGCCACTGAAATCACCTCCCTACGAAGCATTCATTGCAGGAGCAGGCGCAGCTGAGGTGGACACCTACAAGATTAGAGGAAACCACAATTTTCAAAACTTTTGTGCATTTGTGTACTTGTATGAATAGTTAGCGAAAACTGGAACAAAATGCATTACCCCCGGCGTTAGCGTCTGCGTGAAGAACGGTGGCGGAGATGGCATCTGCGGCTGGCTGGAGGGTCCCGCCCCCTGCAACGACAGTGGATATGATATGTTAGCATCTGATATGAACTAGGCGTCCCGATCTTTCGATGAGAGGAGGTAGCGTCGATCTGGTGGAGGGCGAAGTTGGCGGCCCGACTACAACGAACCCGACGTTGCGTCTTAGCGACCGGTACACCACCCTCCTGAAGGTTATTGATCCCGCGGGAAGCGCGACCAACCTGACCACGAAGGTCTTTGTTCCTACGAGCAATCGAAGAACCAGCAAGAACAAGAGATTACAAGCAACTCAATTGCGAATATGAATATAGATTGGTTCTGAAACAAGAACACTCGAAATTGGGGTTCCGATGAACAGGTAGACGGGCGGCCTAGTCGGCACGCGCGAGTACAAGCAGTAGCAATGGCTAACTGAATCAAACAAAACCCCAAAACCCTAATTATGGTGGCGGCTGGCTAAATATAGACCAAGGGACGTGCAGCACTAGGCCTTTAACATGGGCTTGCTGATTACAACTCGAAATAAAAGACTAAAGCCCAATTAGACTCGAACTGGAAAACTATTCTGACTTGTTTTGCGTATTCCCATTGACTCGAAAGGAATTTGGAGGTGATCTCGGATCGGTTTGAAAGAAGACGACCAGAGCTTTCGTTCCTGTACTCATAGACCTCCAGAAGCCTCTTGGATCAAAAGTTATGGCCATTTGAAGTTGACCATCTCTGGGAGTCCGAATCTGATTCCAATTTGCTCTTCCCTCTGGACGCGAACTGCCTTGTGCGTTGTGGGTCTTCCCCATGGTTCCTAAGAACAATCACATCACAAAAATTAAGTAGCATCCCATTCATGGTATCATTAATTGGAATACTTAGGAACGCCTTCACCTGATAATTTAGTTGATGTGCACGGGCTCGAGTAAGCGGTCCTTGAAGTGGTGGTTCATCCTAGTGAGTGGAGTTATAGTTGGTTGTATCCATTGTGGAGATGCCCTCATCATCCTCCCCCTCTTGAAATGGAGTCGTCCTCGACTCAAGCTCATCTTCATCACCCATGTACGACTTCAAATCAGCAACATTGAAAGAATTGCTTACACCATAGGCTGCAGGCAAATCAAGCTTGTATGCATTATCATTTATCTTAGCAATCACTTTAAAAGGACCATCAGCTCTAGGCATCAATTTAGATTTTCGCAATTCTGGAAACCTATCTTTTCTCAAGTGCAACCAAACAAGATCTCCAGGTTCAAAAGTTAATTCCTTCCTACCCTGACTACCCGCTGTTCTATATTTAGCATTCATGCGCTCAATGTTTTCTTTAGTAGTCTCATGTAATTTCAGCACAAAATCAGCACGTTGAGCAGCATCTAAGTTTACTTTTTTAGAACATGGCAACGGCAAAATATCAATGGGTGCACGAGGATTGAAACCATATACTACCTGAAAAGGAGTCATCTTGGTAGTAGAATGCAATGAACGGTTGTAGGCAAACTCCACATGAGGTAGGCACTCTTCCCACATCTTCAAATTTTTCTTCAAAATGGCTCTCAACATTGTAGACAACGTTCATTGATGACTTCACCGCCATCGCTTTGAGGGTGATATGTAGTAGAAAACAAGAGCTTGGTACCCAGTTTCTTCCAAAGCGTCCGCAAAAAATGACTCAAAAATTTTGCATCACGGTCTGACACAATTGTGGAAGGCACTCCATGTAGGCGAACTATCTCCCTGAATAACAAATCAGCAATGTTTGTAGCATCATCGCTCTTATGACAAGGTATAAAATGTGCCATCTTAGAAAACCGATCCACGACAACAAATATATTATCCCTCCCCCTCTTTGTCCTAGGTAGGCCTAAAACAAAGTCCATTGAAATATCCTCCCATGGAACACTAGGAACAGGAAGAGGCATATATAAACCATGTGGGTTCAGTCATGACTTAGCTTTATTGCAAGTAGAACAGCGAGAGACATACCGCTCCACATCGAGCCTCATCTTTGGCCAATAAAAATGGTTGTCCAACACATCCTCTGTCTTCTTCACACCAAAATGGCCCATCAGTCCTCCTCCATGCGCTTCCTGAAGCAACAACAAACGAACAGATCCAGCTGGAATGCATAGCTTGTTAGAACGAAACACAAAACCATCATTAACAATGAACTTATTCCAAACTCTTCCTTCCTTACAATTTAGCAAAACATCTTTAAAATCAGCATCAAGCGCATATTGCTCTTTAATCGTTTCCAAGCCAAAGATTTTAGAGTCTAATTGAGAAAACATGGTATATCGTCGAGATAAAGCATCAGCAATGACATTATCCTTCCCCTTTTTGTGTTTGATAACATAAGGAAAAGACTCAATGAATTCTACCCATGTTACATGCCTACGGTTCAACTTATTTTGGCTACGAATGTGCTTCAAGGATTCATGATCAGAGTGTATAACAAACTCTTTGGACCACAAATAATGTTGCCAAGTCTCTAATGTTCGAACTAGTGCATACAATTCCTTATCATAAGTTGAATAGTTCAAACGAGGCCCAGATAATTTCTCACTGAAATAAGCAACTGGCTTACCTTCTTGGATCAGCACACCTCCAATCCCAATGCCACTAGCATCACACTCAAGTTCAAAAGTCTTACCAAAGTCTGGGAGTTGGAGCAAGCGGGCATGAGTCGACTTCTCTTTCAACAAGTTAAAGGCATCTTCATGTGACTTGCCCCATTGGAAAACCACACCTTTCTTGGACAACTCATTCAGCGATGCAAAGAATCGTCTCAAATCTTTCACGGCTTACGATATAATCCTCGCAAGTCCAAGGAAGCTCCGACCAAGCGGACTGCTTTTAGGAGTCGGCCAACTCGAATTGCCTCAACCTTGGCTTGATCAACTTCAATTCCCTGTGGAGTAACAACATAGCCAAGAAAAGCAACTCGATCGGTGCAAAATGTGCACTTCTCAAGGTTACCAAATAAACGTGCATCTCGTAAGGCATCAAAAACAGCACGGAAATGAGCAAGATGTTCATCTAATGATTTGCTATAGATCAAGATATCATCAAAGTATACCACCACAAATCTACCAATGAAAGCACGCAAAACTTCATTCATTAGTCTCATAAAAGTGCTAGGTGCGTTAGTCAATCCAAAAGGCATCACTAACCGCTCATATAGACCGAACTTAGTTTTGAAAGCTGTTTTCCATTCATCACCTAATTTCATGCGGATTTGGTGGTAACCACTACGCAAATCAACCTTAGAGAACACAGTAGAGCCACTTAATTCATCAAGCATATCATCCAACCTAGGAATATGATGACGATATCTAATGGTAATGTTATTGATTGCTCTACAATCCACACACATGCGCCATGATCCATCCTTCTTAGGAACTAAAATGACCGGAACAGCACATGAACTAAGAGATTCACGCACGTACCCTTTGTCAAGCAGTTCTTGCACTTGGCGTTGTATCTCCTTAGTTTCTTCCGGATTAGTCCTATATGGCGCTCGATTGGACAAAGATGCTCTAGGAATGAGGTCAATCTGATGCTTAATCCCTCGAATTGGTGGCAAACCTGGAGGAACGTCCTTGGGAAAAACATCAGTATATTCCTACAAAAGATTAGTCACAGCAGGAGGCAAAGCAGCAGGTATCTCCTCAAATGAGAACAAAGCATCCTTGCAAACTAAGGCATAGCAAACAGAATCATCAACAACCGCCTTCAAATCAGATTTGGTAGCGAGAAAACATGCACCTTTCAACTTAATCTCATTTTTGTTATCACAAATGTAACTAGAAGTTTTATTTTAGCATTTTCATCAATCTTTTGCTTACTAGCTCTAGCAATGTCCTCTTTAATAATGGAATCAGGAGTCATAGGATGCAACACAATCTTCCTTCCCTTATGCACAAAAGAATACTGGTTGGTTCTACCATCATGCACAGAACTTTTATCATATTGCCAAGGTCTACCTAACAATATAGAACATGCTTGCATAGGTACGACATCACATTCAGCAAAATCATGATAGGAACCAATAGCAAATTGTACTCTCACCAAGCGTGTTACCTTAACCTTACCAATGCTGTTGAACCATTGAACATAGTAGGGTTGGGGGTGTGGTCTTGTCTCCAACGAAAGCTTCTCCACCATGTCCAAGCTTGCGAGGTTGTTGCAACTTCCTCCATCAATGATCACACGACATGATCGCTCCTTGACGACACACTTGGTTTGGAACAAGTTGTGCCGCTGATTTTGGTCGGCTTTTGCAATCTGACACTCAATGCACGCTGTACAATGAGGCTCTCATAATGGTCAGCATGGTTGGCCTCAATGTGATCTTCCTGGTCATGATCATCTTCGCTCCCTGCATTGTCAGCTGCAAGCATAGCATATGTTTCTTCATCCAAATCACTAGCAGAAGAAAACTCACCATTGTCTCGCTAATCAAGACACGCTTGTTTCGGGCATTGACTCCTCATGTGACCATACCCCTTGTATTGATGGCATTGCACATCCCTCGTTCTCCCAGTTGAGGCAACCGAAGCAGAGCTTTTGGCGGGCTCTGGGACATAAGTTTTTGTTACCTCCGAAGCCTTGGAAGTCGGCGCAGAAGATGAAGATCGACTCTTGTTGTTGTTGGAGGACGGTGCAGCCGGTTGCCTTGTGGTTGTAGATGGACCTCGTGTTGACCAAGTGTTAGCACGACCTGCAGAAACATTAGTTCTCGTGCTAGACCATTTGCGTCGTCCCTGCACTTCTCTTTCAGCATGGCAAGCAAGATGAAACAAGCGAGTGATTGAATTGTATTCCTTGTAACTAAGAATGTCATAAATCTCACGGTTCAGCCCACCCATAAATCTAGCCATAGCAGCCTCCTCAGACTCCTCTATACCATAGCATAACATGCCCATTTGTAATTCCTGATAGTACTCCTCTACACTCTTACTATCTTGTCTAAGCAGCTGAAGTTTATTTAACAAGTCACGCTGGTAATAAGAGGAAACAAATCTAGCTCGCATGATTCTTTTCAAATCTGCCCAGTTTTGCGCGACATTGGGATTCTTACGTCGGAACTCACTCCACCAAATAGAGGCAAAATCAGTGAACTCACTAGTGGCAGCCCTAACTCTTTTGTTTTCAGGATACTCATGACATGCAAACTTTTGCTCTACAGCTAATTCCCATGTGAGGTATGCATCAGGATCATATTTACCATCAAAAGGAGGCATGGTGAACTTAACCTTACCAAGAGAATCATCATAGTCACGTACCTCATGCCGGGGGCGCAAAGGACCCATACCATGCCTTCTTGTGAAGTTGACGCCGTCTGGGTCTTCTTCAAGCTCCAAGTCAGCAGCGTAGTTGTCGACGTTCTCATCCACCTCGCTGCCCAACACACCATTACCACGTGCAGCAGGAGGTACTCGACCCATGTCCTCGAGGCGCCGCAATACCTCTGTCAGGTTGGTATTGATGGTGCCAACGGAAGCCTCCAAATTTGTCAGCCTGGTGTTGGTGTCAATCTGAGCCTTCTCCACCTGTCCCAGCCACTCATTTACCACCTGCACATCACCATCAAGGCCCTCTGTATGCAGCTTGACTTGTCACTCGAAATGTTGAATGATTCCCCTAGTGCGAGGGGAATGTTGTCCATCATTGCTCGCTGTTTCTGACATGGTTAGAAAGCAAAAGAACAAACAATTTGTAGGAAAGGGCAGTGTCTCTCAACTCTCAACTTGTATCATCAAGCTCTTACCAGTTCTTACCAAGCCTTAGTAGGAGGTGTCGGCGACCGCGAGTCAAAATCTCCTGGAGAGGTGTGTACCGATGCCAAACGCTAGAGCCTGGTAAGTTCTAGTTTTCTGTGGAGCTATAGGTGGCTAGAAAATGTAACAAAGGATAGCTCGTACCACATTAGTCACAACAAGTTGAATAAATGTTCTACGATGGTATGGTGCTGGTCCTAGTCTCAAACCACACTAGAGACGCGAGCAGAAGACACAAATGTCGCCACAATCAACTCGAACAGAAACCGCAAAGGCTGCAATAGATTTTTTTTTCTTCTTCTTTTTTTTTCTCTTTTTTTTGCAGCAGTCACCAAAACTCTACTAGAATGACTCAGGGACCCTAGAATCTCTCTCTCTCTAAACTTTGGTTTTGCAATTGATCTGTGCGGCTTTTGTATATTGCACTTGCCTTTTCCCTCTCTGATTCGGAAAACTATGATCTATTTTGGTAACCGCAGAGAGCCACTCGGATTAGGAAACAGATCAGCGAAATTATGCACTTACCTTTTCCCTCTCTGATTCGGAACACTATTATCTATTTTGGTAACCGCAGAGAGCCACTCGGATTAGGAAACGGATCAGCGGAATTCACGATCCAATCTGATCTCCCGCACTGGCAACAATCAAACTCAACTCTAATATGATCTCTCACAACCAACCGAAAGTCCTGATATGAAGTACTAAAAGAATCCGACTCAAATTATGAATGTAACTTGTGACAAAACGTGACTCGAACTCGAAACTCTAAAGGCAGAAACTAAAGACCAGCAAATCAACTCGACGAAGCAACCGTGAATTCAACAAGTCGAGAACTAAGCAGCAAAAGCAAGGCACAAAAAAGTCTTGGATCAAGGGGTGACTACTCGCCTAAATATTTTTTTTGGGTATTTTCTGGACTGTAGGTAGAAGTAAGACAATGGAACAGAAGGTCTCTCACCGAACAACCGAATGCTCTGATACCACTTGATATGAACTAGGCGTCCCGATCTTTCGATGAGAGGAGGTAGCGTCGATCCGTGGAGGGCGGTTGGCGTCTGACTACAACGAACCCGACGTTGCGCCTTAGCGACGGTACACCACCCTCCTGAAGGTTATTGATCCCGCGCGACCAACCTAGACCACGAAGGTCTTTGTTCCTGCGACCAATCGAAGAACTAGCAAGAACAAGAGATTACAAGCAACTCAATTGCGAATATGAATATAGATTGGTTCTGAAACAAGAACACTCGAAATTGGGGTTCCGATGAACAGGTAGACGGGCGGCCTAGTCGGCACGCGCGAGTACAAGCAGTAGCAATGGCTAACTAAATCAAACAAAACCCCAAAACCATAATTGTGGTGGCGGCTGGCTAAATATAGACCAAGGGACGTGCAGCACTAGGCCTTTAACATGGGCTTGCTGATTACAACTCGAAATAAAAGACTAAAGCCCAATTAGACTTGGACTGGAAAATTATTCTGACTTGTTTTGCATATTCCCGTTGACCTGAAAGGAATTTGGAGGTGATCTCAGATCGGTTTGAAAGAGGATGACCAGAGCTTTCGTTCCTGTACTAATAGACCTCCAGAAGCCTCCTGGATCAAAAGTTATGGCCATTTGAAGTTGACCATCTCTGGGAGTCCAAATCTGATTCCAATTTGCTCTTCCTCCGACGCGAATCGCCTTGTGCGTTGTGGGTCTTCCCATGGTTCCTAAGAACAATCACATCACAAAATTAAGTAGCATCGCATTCATGGTATCATTAATTGGAATACTTAGGAACGCCTTCACCGATAATTTAGTTGACGGCACGGCTCGAGTAAGCGGTCCTTGAAGTGGTGGTTCATCCCGTGAGTGGAGTTAGAGTTGGTTGTATCCATTGTGGAGATGTCCTCATCAAGATCTGAAATGTGTAAGTACAACGAGCTACGATACAATCTTAATTACTCAGATATAGTTGAACATCCAGAGGTTCGACTCGAGGGCCTCATCTGCCTCCTATCCTCCTCTCCTCACTTTGCCTCCGCCGCTTTCGTCACTTTGATCTGCTTCTGCAAATCTGGATCATCTTCGCTGGGCTTCAAATGTCTTGCCGGTGGAAGAGGCGGCTCATCGTCGACGCGCCTCGACTTGGCCTCAGACGAAGTCGGGCGCCACCACCGAGTCCATGAAGCCGAGCTCGCCGTGACTACTCCCACCAAACCGGTCGAGATGACCAGAGGGTCGACCGGCATGGTCAAGCGGTCACAATCGCACCGTGATTCTCCTTCATGGCTGCACCAGATGTATCCCGCAAAACAAATAAGATATGAAGTGGATTAGCTCGCCACGCTTGAAGTAGTCAGAGAGTAGCAAAAGAGACAAATACTTACAATCTTCTCTGGGCAACAAGCGACATCGGTGGTTGCGCATCGTCAAAGCCAGACACGGGCGTGTGTGCTCAAGGCCCACACGGTGAACTCTGCTGGCTCAAGTCCCGCCTCTCGACTCGCAGCTCAATTTCAAATGTGAAATGAAAAACTGAATTGACAAGAATGCTAGAGTTGTACTTAGTATACTTACGATATCGCGACGTGACCCATGCCTCGCCCACCTAGGTAGGTCACACAGATCTCGGGTTGGCTTCTCGATTCCCCTGCTCCTCTTGGACCTCTCGATCCACTCCTTCGATGCCCACATCTTGCAGAGCTCCCTCCGCACTGTGGACACTTGTCCATCCAATCCGACACCAAGGTCGGTACTCCTTCGCCTCGTGGTATCGCCGCAAGGCAAGTGCCCTCGAGATCTTCATCCCGCGTTCTCAGTAGTGCTTCATCACCGCGTCCGGGATAACTCGATGGCGCCCTCGACAGTCTTTGCCGCCATTGTGTCGAGCACATGGCGACAAGCATGATAGTCGCCCTGGGATGCGTCGAGGCCAAGCCGATACCTCGCCAAATGAAACAAACACGCCGGTTATAAACACGAAAACATCAATAGAAATGACAACTTACCTGAACTCGGCTATGCAATGATCTACGACAGTGCCTCCCTAGTCGTCCTCCACGAGCGAGTAGTCACTCCACCTAGTCACCGGGTGTCGAGCATCACCCTCGCCCACTCGCCCGGGGTAGAGCTGCTTCAGGATCACCCCTAGCAAGTGGCCCAGCTCCTTCTTACCCTTGTTGAGGCAAACCAAGCCCCTACATGAATAATTAATAACAAGTGGTTAGCAAGGTTGTGGTTAGCAATAAAAGACATCGAAAATTTGTAGCACATTCCTTTGCCCGCTAGAAACAACTATCTCTATCCTGTCGGCTGGATCTATGGGGGCTTTTGGCAATTTATTCCGCCCTTGACTTTTCTTGGTTCCCGTGGAGCTCGAGGCACCCCCTGACTCGGTACCAGTTGACTCCCATGGATCCCAGTCCTCGTCCCCCTCCTCATCCCCCTCCTCAAGCGCCTGAGCCCACCAACCCCAATGAAGCTACTCATCCCCCTCATGGGAGTCGGTGGTCGTGTGGTGCTCCTCCACCTCCTGGGAGTCAGTGGTAGCCACCACCTCCTCCCCCTCCTTGGAAGCGCCAGACTTGGGGTGAGCTGCCTCGCTTTGCACTCCTCATGCCCCCTTCCCAAGACCTTCTTCAATTTTTGGCCAACTTCTTCCACTACTACAAAGGAGGCTTATATCGACACCTTGCGATCACAGACGGTTAAAAACCGCGTCAGTGATATCTAACATCACGCATTTGGTTATGTACTCAAACCGTTAGTGTATATATCACGACGGTTTTATATGACAATCGCTGCGTGATGTAATAAATATCACGACGGTTTCTAAATATAACCATCCGTGATTGCTACAAGATTCATTACGCATTTGCTTTCTAAGTAAAACTGTCGTGAAATCACTGACGGTTATATAACACAACCGTCTGTAATATCTTTACTGCATCGTTATATTTAGAAACCGCTTGTGATATTTCACCTATAAGCGAGTCTCGATCCAGCCACTTCGCTTATAGGGTTTCGTTTCTAAACCGAGACCAAGCGGTTTGTGGAAGTGAGGCGATTTTGTGAAAGAAGGCCATTGATTTCGAAGGGTGATATTAGATTCATTTGATTTTGGTGATCTAAGGTTAGTAATGAGTTCTAATTGCATGCATCCAATTCAATATCTAGGTTGGTTAGGAGAGAATTAATTTAAAGATTGTTTGATTAGATCTAGCTTAATTGTAGCTGGATCCATATGTTGTTTTTGTGATATTTGGTTAGTAATGTGTTTTAATTGCATTATATTCAACATCTAGCTTGGAATTTGATGATTTTTTTAGAGCTAGCTTGTAGAACCATGTGTTGGTTGTTTGATCTAAGGTTAGCTAGCAATGGTTCTATTTGCATAATATTATATTCGATCATGATGTAGCTTGCTAGCTTGTTAAGGATAGAATTTAAAGATTGTTTAGATCTAGCTTATAGATCAATTCAAGTCTTTTGGTGATTTAAGGTTAGTAATGGGTTCTAATTTCATTATTATATTGAAGATTAATTTGAATTGTGTTAATTATTTCTTTGTGATGTAATTAAGGTATGTAATTGCATAATTAGTTTAAGAATGTGTGCATACGCACTACACCTGGTGCACTTAATATTTAACACTAAGTGTTACATGTGTAGCGAGATGGATCGAAGTCGGATGTACGTTGAAAACCGCATTTAGTGTTGAATACCTTAATGGCGCTCCACTTTCAAAAGAGCCGCAAAGGAGGATATGTTTAATTAGGGGGTGCAATTCATGTCATGTCCATGCATTGATTGCAAAAATCTGAAAATGTTTAGAAACTCAGTATGCAGATCGGCACACTTGATTCGGAGGGGTTTCAAAAGGGCTATAGATGTTGGACCACCATGGCGAAGAGCATAATATACTGAAGCGAGTAGTAGTGTTAATATCATCGACGAAGTCAATGATATGTCGGATGATCATATCGATTGTGCTTTCGATGAGGACAAAGTTGCGGATGACAATTTGGATCGAGATGTTACGCGATGCGTATGAAACCTTGATGACAGGGAATATGGAAAGTTCCAGGGCTTGATGGAGGACTCGGAGAAACCTTTGTTCGCAGGGTGCAAGTTGAAATACACAAGGTTATCATCCGTGCTTGAACTACTCAAATTAAAGGCAAGCAACGGTTGGTCCGACAAGAGTTTCACAGCGCTGTTACGTCTATTTGCGGACATGCTTCCAGAGGGAAACGAGTTGCCGACAACCGCCTACAAAGCCAAGAAGGTTCTTTGTCCCTTGGGAATGGAAGTAGAAAGAATACATGCATGTCCAAACGACTATATCCTCAGACCGCAAAGAGTACACAAACTTGCATATATGTCCGTGTGCAACGATCCCTACAAGCGTAAGAGTCATTCAGATGATGATGGCGAAAGCATTGAGGTGAAAAAGGTCCTCCCGCTAAGGTGGCATGGTATCTACTGTAATTCCCGCTTGAAGCGCTTTGTTTGCGAACCCAAAAGAGGCAAAACTGCTATGCTGGCACTTTGAGGAGCGTAAGAATGATGGAATGCTAAGGCACCTGCTGATTCCATCCAAAGGAGAAACATCAACAGAGCTTTCAAGAATTCAAAAGGATCCGAGAAATATAAGGTTTGGATTGAGCACGATGGAATGAATCCTTTTCGGTAACATGAGCAAATGGCATAGCACTTGGCCCAGAATCTCAGATTCACAACCTTCCTCCTTGGTTGTGTATGAAGCGGAAGTACATTTTGTTGTCTATGCTTATCCAAGGACCGAAACAACTGGGAACGATATTGATGTGTACCTAGCTCCATTGGTGAAAGATCTAAAACACTCAGGGTACCGGGTACACGATGGGATGCGATAAACGAGAGAACTTTACTTTGCAATCGCTTGTTGTTCTCGCACCATAAATGATTACCCCGCCCTTGCTAACTGTCTGTGCCGAGTACAAAAGGAACCAAAGCTTGCACTCACCGCTAGATGATACCGAGAGTTTATGGTGAATCACTCCCGCAAAACCGTGTACATGCGCCACCGTAGGTTCCTTCTGAGGAATCACCCATATCGCAAGATGAAGCAACTTTTCGACGGAAGGAACGAAAATGGTTTAGCTCCAAGGCGTTTGAGCGGGAGAGATGTTCATGACATTATTAAGGATTTTGATGTTGCGTATGGAAAGGGACGTAAATCAAGTACCCGTGAAAAGAGCATGTGGAAGAAGAGATCAATATTCGGGACCTACCTTCTTTGAGCACCTAGAAGTTCGCCACCGCATCGATGTCATGCACGAGAGAAGAATATCCGTGATGGCGTGATTGGTCTCTTACTCAACATTAAGGGTAAAACAAAGGATGGTATCAACGCACGGCTTGACTTGGTCGATATGGGCATAAGACCCGAGTTAGCACCGAAAGAGACCGATAAAGGCCGACGATTGGAACACGCTTGTTATACTCATCAAAGGCCGAAGAACTGAATCGTGCGGTGCTTGCATGGTGTGAAAGTTCGTCCGGTTACTTCCTCCAATATGAAGAGACTTGTTTCGTTGGAAGATTTGAAATTAACCGCATGAAGTCTAATGATTGTCATGTGCTTGATGACACGATGCTCCTCGTCGCAATTAGAAGTATTTTGCGGTCAAGGTCCGAGAGACAATCACTAGGCTGTGTTATTTCTTTAACACAATCACTCGAAGGTCATCGATCCCGAAGGACTAGATGCTCGCAGTCGAGGTGGTGATGACTCTATGTAATCTTGAGATGTATTTCCTCCATCATTTTTCGATATCATGGTCCATCTCATTGTTCACCTTGTGACGAGATAAAGGTATGCGGGCAAGTTTCTCGTAGCATGTACCCGCTCGAGAGGTACATGGGAATTCTCAAGTCTTACGTCTGGAATCGATCTCGTCCTGAGGGTAGCATTGTTGAAGGTTATGCAATGTAAGAGGCCGTCGAGTTCTCAAGGCCGATTACATGGCCTGTGTCGAACCGATAGGTGTGCCTCAATCTCGCCATGAGGGGAGGCTCCAGGTATCGGACCATCGAAGGAAAGCAATCACGCTCGATTCGGTTATGTATGCTTGAGCCCATTTCACGGTTTTGCAACACATGGTCAGTAGTGTCCACCTATATCGCCGAGCACAAGCAATGGCTAAGGCAAGAGAATCCAAAGACGACAGAGTCTTGGATCACGAGACAAGATAACCTTCAGCTCAACAAATGGTTGAAGGAGCGACCTATCACTGGAGCTCGTCGATGACACGCCGACATGGTTGGCAAAAGGATCAACTTTTACAGTTGTCACATGGAAAGGATATGACTTAAATGGGTACACATTTTACACGAGAGATCAGGATATGAAGAGAACAAACCGAATAACGGTGTCCGTGATAGATGCATTCAATAATACCATTGGTTGACGGGAGCTCCTACTATGGGTTCATAGAGGAGATATGGGAGCTCGACTACGTACTTTTCAAGATTCCCCTATTTCGGTGTCATGGGTCCACCTCCAAAGACGTGAAGGTTGACAAGAATGGCATCACTCTTCAGGACCTCGAACGTGTTAGATACCAAGATGAACCATTCAGATCGCTAACCAAATTGTTCAAGTCTTCTATGTAACCGAATTCGGCCCAACAAGAAGCGCCACGTAGTTCTTCGAGGAAAAAGGAGAATTGTCGGAGTTGAGAATGTAGTAGATGAGGAAGAGTACAATCAATTTGATGAGTTGCCACCTATCGGAAATGACATCCTGGTCCCGTAAGAACAACATGAGGAAGCAAGCTACACATGCGCCGATCATCATGAAGGGCTAATTTTCATACAAAAGAATAAGCATGTGGTGGCGAAGTTATGAGAAGGGTGCATTGTCATCATGTTTACTAATTTTCATGTGTAATAATATTACATTAATGCTATTGTAAAGATGATACGACCTATCATGCTTTGTACATATGATTGTGATGATCTTTGTAAGTAGCTTGTGAAACATCCAATTATGTATATAGGATTGTGATGATCTTTGTAAGTAGCTTCAGAAGCATCTGGATTGATGGAAAAGATGCAAGTATAAGAGCAAGTATTTATTCCTTAATATCAATATGATTCCAAATACATGATTCTATGATGGCCATTCGGACATAATTGATGAGAAGAAATAAATTATGTAGACTATGGCAAACCGTAATGTAATCATGTCTACTTTGGCAATATGGAAATAGTTGTATGTGATTGCTCTCAGATTTTAGGGTTTGAATTGAGGATTAGAATCTCCACTTCAACCACAAGATAGCCTATATTCTCGTTAAAGACAACTTTCCCGTAAGATACAACAAAGTGACACGTATAAGAGTCGATCAATCGAATGCATAAGTGAATGTCGATGAATAAGATATATCATGATGGTTCTTTAACATAACAACAGGATGTTATTTATCACGCATTTGTTATGTTATATAACCGTCAGCGATATTTTAACATCACGCAGCGGTTCTATTATATAACCGTCGTGATAATTACATCACGCACGGTTATGTTATATAACCGCTCAGTGATATTTTAACATCACGACGGTTCTATTATATAACCGTCAGGATAATTCACATCACGCATCGCTATCTTTAGAACCGTCGTGATGTACTCTCCTATATATATCTCCCGCGCGCAGGCCTCATTCACAGCACGCCAAACCCTAACCCTTTGTGACATTTTGTCTCCCGCGGCGGCCTCCCCCTCGGCGTACGTGCTTCCTCGGCGGCCTCCCCCGGCCCTCCCCTCGGCGTCCTCCCCCTCGGCGTCCTCCCCGGCATCGACGTGCTCCTCATCGTCGTCCTCCCCTGCAGCGACGTGTTCTCTCGGCGTCCTCCCCTCGGTGACCTCCCCATCGTCATCCTCCCCCTTGCAGCTCCCCGTGCTCCCCTCGGTGACCTCCCCACGCCGTTGACCTCCCCAGCGACGTGTTCCCCATCGTCGTGTTCGCCTCTCTTCCTAACAGCATCGGTCTTTGTTCTGCTGTAAGTGTCTTCGCGATCTTTCTTTCTTTCTCATGGTATGGGGTGATTGGTACCGCTCTATGATGATTTTGGGTTATATATGATCAGAACAATTATTCTATGATTTGGGCCTTGAACTTGTAGAACTGCATTCTAGAAAGTGATGTTTCAATTACTGCTTGATAACTTGATCAATAGTTGCTATTGTTGACTTGTTGGCTTACTTCTGTTAGTGTTATTGCCACTACTGTGTTCTACGCATCATGTTTATCTATTGGCCTGGACTTTATCAGTGGATTCAGTGATTGTTTATCTCCTGTCTGTTTGTGTATCTAGTTTCTGTATTGTTCCAGAATCTATTCATACTCATTGTCTGCTTAATTCTTCTACTTGTCTGCTGTGTGGATGTCCTAGTTTTAGGGGAGGTGCTGCCGAAATTTTTATTAATTTCGACATCCTTTGTTTGCTTGGACAGAAGTACATTAAGCCGCTAGTCTTGACTTGTCTATTCCTGATCGGTTGATGAATTTGCTTTACATGATACTGGCATCAATATGATTCTAGATATTTTAATAGTAAATTGCTAAAACAACTCTTTGTAGTGCATGCTAAGGTGGTAAGGGTTCAAGGCCCCATTCACTAAATAATTTGTTAGCCCATTTGTGATTGTGGTGAAGATTCTTATCGTCATCCAAACCCAACAAACTGAGAGCGATCACACTTAATTAACACCATATTGCCAAGAAAGACATGATTCTATATGTGAATGATATTATATTGCTTTTATGTTGTCACTTGACATACATGTCATTTCGACTGATCAAGAATTGTGTTCTGTTACTTATATTGTTATATGGAATAATCAATAAAATCTTCCTCTTATTCTCACATCTTATCATAAGCATTATATTATTTATGTTATTCTTGTTGTTTCAAATATGTATTCTTCTCGCTTGTCTCATTGTGGATGTCCTAGTTTTAGGGAGGTGTCACTAAATTTTTATTAAGTTCGCAACCTCCTAGTTCGCTTCTTTTGCTAAAAGGCTAATAACAAGCCATTTAGGCTAGTTCTTTTAAAAGGCTAATAACAAGCCATGGTATCCACAAACTTATTCACTCTAATTTGATTTTATTTGTTCTTCATAGTGGTTGGCCGCCATGAATTTGATCAGGATAGGCCGCCCAAGGATGGCGTTGTACGGGAGGTCCCCCTCGACCACCTCGAAGGTGATCAGCTCAGTGCGGAAGTTGGTCGAGTAGCCGAAGGTGACGGGCAAGACCACCTGCCCCAAAGGGATGGTCGAGCTTCCAGGGATGATCCCGAAGAAGGGAACAGCGATGTTCTTGACCTTCGATCGAGGAATCTACATCCGGTCAAGCGCTCCAGCCTGTAGCAAGTTAAGGGAACTACCGCCATCGACCATGACACGACCGACCGCGGTGTTGCTGATGGTCGGGGTCACGACCAAGGCGGTCTTCAGATCTTGGGCCATACCTTGGAGTGCGTCCTCCGGAGAAAAGGTGATGGTGGCCCCAGCCCACTTGCAATGCTGCTCGATGGGCTTCCCGGCGGCAACCTGGTAAATGGCCCGCTAGGCGGCCTTGAGCTCGCTGCGGATCGGTAAGTCGACGAGTCGCCGAAGATAACATCGATGCGGCGCGCCTCTTTGGAACTCAAGTCAAGGTCGCCGTGGTCCGCTACGGCGTTCACCCTGTCCGGCTGGGTGTCTTCTTTCGGTAGCACGGGCATTTCCCCTCGACCATCATAAAAGGCTTCCAGCTTGCTTTACCAAGCCCTGCAAGTTCGCAGGTCGTGGCCGGCTACCCTATGAAACAGGCAGACCTTCGATTCATCGAGCTGGCGCTTCTCGGCCCTCGCGTCGCATCGCATCGGCCCGGGGCCTGTCGCCGCCCCTCTGCTGGGTGGCTCTGCGCTTGACGAGGTCAAGGCCGCCCTTGGCGAGGTCGGGACCCTTCCCGAGCTTGATCTCGAACTTCAAGGACCTCGCTAGTCGCTTGTCAAACGATCACTGTGGGCGTCCGCCGCCGTTCTGCGGTCGGCTCGCTTCCGCTTTTTGGTTGCGACGCCATGGTCGGCGCCCTTGGAGTTGGATTGGCCACCTGGTGGGGTTCAAACCAAGCTTACCTCGGTCATAGTTATGCGTTTCCAATGACGGCGTCGTCGCATCCGTGATACCGCTCCGCTTATACGGAAAAAGCTTATTGACGCCGAGCCTCGAGGTGATCTCCGTGTCCTCAAGAAGGCACCGTCGCGACGCCAAATTGAAAGCTTTATGACGGCTTCGTCGGAGATGCTCAGATCGTTCTCGCGGCGGATAAACGGCCGCATCGAAATCACGGCGGCTCGTTCTTGCCCTCGATGATGCGATCCAGTCTTTCTCCTCCGCCGCCATAACAACTCGAAGTTGAGCGAGGGCGCTCGATTTGGCGCCACGACCAAGGAACCAGCTTTTGGTTGAAGAGCCAGTCCGCTGCACCGCCCAAAGACGGCCGGAGGTAATTCGCCATCACGAGCTCATCGCCTCTGGCCGCCAGGATGGCGGTCAAGTAGATAGATAGGAACTCGTCGGGGTTCTTTGTCCCGTCGAAGTGCTCTATCAATGCCAGCTTGAATCGAGCCAGCCAGCGCACGCGACGAAGGTTGTCGGAGTACGCCACGCAGCCGTAGGCCAGGGACAGGCACACGCCGGGTGTGGTCATCACCGACGAGGTCCTCACTATTGCCGGACTCAGAGTCGAGGCTGCCTCGGCGGCCCGACCTTTGATGAGGACGACCACGACGCTGCGCACAGGAGTCCCCTGGGAGGTAGCGCAGCGATCTCGACCTGCGGCGCTCGGGCGAATATCCGGGAGAGGCCCCGATTCACCATCGCCGCGCGCGAGCTCGTAAGCTCGGTTCACACCGACCGCCGGGTTGGTGCTCGCAGGACGGTGGTGTGGCGGCGTCAAAGCCACGTCCCGAGACCGCTGTTGGCGGGAGGGCGCCCCCTACGCGGGAGGTGACCGACGGGTGCGCTGGCGACGACGTGATGAGTTGTCATCACTTCTCAGGGAGTGGGTCCCTGAGTGGTGACTTCGGTGCTGCGGAGGTATGACCTCGTCCGCAGCCCGATCGAGCTCTTCGGCCAGGGCTCGGCCAAAGAGTTCCGACCTCACCCTATCGGGATCAACCATGATCTGGGCGATAGCGCGGAAGCGCTCTCCTGAAGGAGGAAGCCTGTGATGCCCAGAAGATGTGCCGGCCTTCGCCTGGTCCTCCCGCTGGAGGGCGGTTATGGCTTGGTTAATGGCGACATGCACCATCCGGCGAGCCTCCTCAGGGGTCTGCGCGTCACGGCCGTCCGCAGCCGCGCCCGCGCCATGACTGTCTGCCATCAAGACGTGCGGCTCACGTGGCGGTGGCGAGGGTGAAAACAGGGATGCGGAGTCGGAGTCCGCGCCCGAACCCACGCTCGAGGAATGTCCGTCGATGAAGCGCGCCATGCTCCCAAGATCTTGGTGCTTTTCCTGCGAATGAGCGAAGCTATCGAGCCCCACGGTGGGCGCCGATTGTCGGCGATCGATCGCCAACCGTGAGAAATTGAAACGGGGGTTAGTGAGACTTGGGACCCGAAAGCGAGCTTAGCTCAACGGCGAAAGAACCCGACGTGCCGTAAGGTCGGAGCTAGGTGACAACGAGCATGAGGCGAGGGTTTATACTGGTTCGAGCCCCTGTGAAGGTAATAGCTCTACTCCAGTTGCCTTGCGGCGGTGATCTTTGTTACTCTCGAGTACAGAGGTGTGTTACAGCTCAAGTTCAACAATGGCAGTGTCTAATGCTCGAGCTTCGGTGTCCTGTTCCTCAGGCCGTGCATCCTTAGCCTTATATCCTCCCTGCTTGTAACAGACGGGAGATATTCCCGGGCAGTGGTCTTTATGCGCATTGAGGGCTAGCAGTAACCGCTCCGGACTTGTTACGCATGCCTGCTTCATTCCCCACGATCCCACGTCTTGGTAACCGCCGAGTAAACGCATGCTCCGGAATCCAATGGGGCTCCGGCACGAACGAGAACCGACCCGAGCTCAAGGTCGTGCGAAGCCGTGCTCGGGGTCATACGCGCTCTAGGTTGAGTGCCTCGGCATACGCCCAGGTCATGGTCGGGGCCTTTCCAAGCTTGGGAGCCCATTGACCGTATGCTGGCCGGTCAAGGGACGCTCAGCCCTCGTCACAAAGTATTTGTCCGTGAAGTAGGCAATCTCCTGAATCAGCCAAGCTTCGGCAATACTGCCTTCAACTCGTGCTTTGTTCTTCACCTTCGCTCTAAGACTTTTCATCATGTGTTCTACAGCATACATCCACCTAAACTGCACCGGCCCCCCAACTTTTGCTTCATATGGCAGATAAACTAGTAGATGTTGCATGCAATTGAAAAACCCAGGGACATAAATCTTCTTGAGCTTTGTCACAAGCACGACAATGTCCTTCTCCAATTCCTCCATCCTCGATGCGGATATCTCTTTTGCACAGAGCTCTCGATAGAAGAAGCTAAGCTCTGCCAAAGTGATCCATATATCATCGTCAACATATCCACGCCACACGGCTAGAAACAGATGCTCTATGAAGACTTTGTAGTCATGGGCATTCATCCCATTTAACTTGTATTGCTCTATACTAACGGCATGTCGAAGGTTCGCCGCATAACCATCTGGGAATTTAACCTTTTCCTTAATCCAATCAAGATTCTGCTTTATTTGCCCACGTGTAAGGCGCGTAATTTTGCCCTAGGTTTCTCCCATTCTCATCGAGGTTCATGTCCGCCGATCACATATCCGAAAGTGCAATTCGGCTTGTGTTCACGATCGACTTCGGACATATTTTTCTCTTGGTGCATCACGTCGATGTTGTGAGGTAGCTTCAGGTCTTTTGCATAAGGAAGGTTGTAGATGCTGCACTTATGAGTCCAATGGTGCTCCTCACCATAGTCTTTCACATACCCGATATCCGCTAGATCGTCATGCTAGTCGATGATATCCTGCACTTCGAAACGTTCGGGTCACCCCTTCTTCACAGTCTTGCCTTTACAAAATGCCTTTTTTGATTCCTAAATGGGTGCTTTGGCTCCAGGAAACAACAAAGGATACGAACCAATAGGACTTACCCCCATTTTTCAGTGTGAAAGCATCAGTGTTACGCAGGCATATAGGGCATGACAACTTTCCATGCGTGCTCCACCCCGAGAACATGCCATACGCCGAAAAATCGTGTATTGACCACAGGTATGCGGCACGCATCCTAAAGTTCTTCCCCTTGTAGCTATCATGTGTCAAGACTCCTTTAGTCCACGTGTCACCAACTCTTCTACCAGAGGTTGCATGAATAGATCTGAAGTTTTTTCCAGGAGACTTAGGCCTAGGTATTATAACAGAAAGAAACATGTACTCTTCTTTCAAGCAAAGTTGAGGCGGCAGGTTGTACGGGATTGCGAACACCGGCCAGCACGAGTACGGGTGCGCCATCATATTGAATGGCATGAACTCGTCGGTCGAGAGGCCTATACGCACATTCCTTGGCTCCACCGCAAATTCAGGGTGTTGTTGGTCAAAGTGCGTCCAAGCTTCTGCATCAGACAGATGAATCATCACGCCCTCCTTTCCACGCTTGCCCTCTTTGTGCCACCTCATGTGTCTTACCGTGGCCTTGGACATGTACAGATGCTGCAGACGTTGAGTGATCGGAAAGAAACGGAATATTTTCCGGGCCACCATCGTCTGTCTCATTCCACGTTCTGTACATTTAACTTCCTCGTACCGACTCTCATTACAATGCTTACAGTGAGTCAGCCCAGAATCGGTCTTCCAATAAAGCATGCAGAACTTTGGGCAATAGTCTATCCTCTCGCACGGCATGCCTAACACGCGAAGAAGCTTCTTCAACTCGTAAAGATTCGGAGTCATATTGTGTCCACTCGGAAGAATGCTATCCAGCAGTTTGCAAAGGTTGTTGAAGCAATTGGCTGACAGGTTGTACTTGGTCTTCACCGCCATTAGACGCGACACTACCGATAGTACAGTCACATCGGTATGCTCATGCAACGGCAACTTGGCAGAATCAAGGAGCTTCTCGAATTGTTCGGCAAGTGGCTTGGACTCTTCCTCGGGGGAGAGATCGTAAGCCCGAGCCACATCATCCGTGAGCTCATCTAATCAATCAACTTCGACTTCGTCGTAGCCCTCTTCAAAATCCACAGGGCCACACATCGGCGCCGGACGCTTCCTCTCGCCATGAGCTACGCATACAAAGTAATTTGGTTTGAAGCCATGCCTACATAGGTGATGGCTAATATCCTTCTTGGTCCTCTTCTCGGTGTTCGAGCACGCAGCGCAAGGACACCACACGACTGCTGCATTAGGGTCGGGGAATCTTCGGAAAGCATCATCCACGAATGCTCTAGCCTTCTCGATCCACTCATCCGTGTGTCTCCCAGACTTCATCCAACCATCGTACATCCACTGCCGATCTTCCATCCAAAGATCGCTTACTATATAACGTCAATGCATGCATCCAAATTTCAGATTTAGACAGCTTTAAGCCTTGCTAAATAGGAGGTTTTACCCACCATCGATGTGGGCTTAGTATGGTGGTGGGCATCGAGGGTGCTGGTCGAATTCCCAAGAAGATAACCCGTTGTTCTCCAAGTGCAACGATGGGTACGGCGTACCACTTATGTTATGCACTAGGAGAATGACAAGGAAATACCGCCGGAATCCCAACCCGTACACCCTCGTGTCACGACCACTGTACTCAAGCGCACATCCGTGGGCTGTCCAAAACGTGGACAGCTCGAGAGCGCAACACTTTTCGTAATGGAACCCAACGAATCACCGTTTGAGCTCCTTACGAAAATATGCAGCTCCCCAAACGGGTTTAACTCTGGCTCGGTTGACGTTACAAATGCAATTCTAATAAAATTATTATATGTTGTGATTTGCAAGCAATATACACTATATATATACACTGAATCATTTACTTTTTCCCACACAAATGCCTTAGTTCCTATTTGGATTCTAGGAAATCGAAAACACTAGAATTACATATCATGTCCATTTGAATCTACAAGAATTAAAATGCACAACAACCATACCACTCACTAATTATATATGATTTGTTAGCCACACTAGAATAATGCCCAGATTCTGCATATACATGCATGCATGGGCCAACCTTGAACCACTTTAAAGAAACGCTCCTAGCTAATCAACATTGATTAAGTCGAACCCAGCCTGATTAGCTAGTCAACTAGCCAGTCTGGAGAGGGATCATATTTATGCAGTAATGCATGAATGTATATTATATGTAACGAGACAAGCCGGAAAAGATGCGATCCATGGTCCGTTCCTTAACGACAATCCATTGCACGGCTCAGTTTATTTGTTAATTAATCGCTAGCTTAGCATCAAATGAGCTACTGATAATTGTTAATCAAGATCCGGACTGCGCGGCCATGAGTGACATTGTCTACGGACAAACCGACAAAAGAGAAGAAGGACACGATCATCACATACCTACACGTGTCCTGAATGTTACACCCTCAAACAACAACTGGCACAATACGCTAGAATAATTTAGCAAAGCAAGCTAACATACTAAAGAACTTATCAAATTATTAGAAATTTCAAACCTCCCTAAAACTAGGACATCCACTCAGCAGACAAAAGACAGTATTTAATATAATAACAACCACATATAGCAACTAATGATAACCAACCACGCACAACCTAATTCTACTGCCTCTTTTGATTTCCAAAAGCAACCAGTTAGTCATGTTGTAACTGTCTTTTGTCAAAGATGTATATACATTTAATTTCATCACAATGTTAATATGGATTGCTCGGCTACATTCTGCATATACATTTCATTTCATCACAACATTATGCATATACATTTCATCACAAATTTAGACTACATTCTGCATATATATTGGGCTACATTCATCATCGAAAAGAGATGGCTCTACCGGAGATTACCTTAACTGGAGATGGCGACTAGGAGGACGAGGGCGGGACCGACGGCGCGGACGAGCTCGGGGAAAGCCGGGGCAGCGTTGTTCGGGTGTGGACAACCTCCCACAGTCGGAGACGGAGCGTCGTCGGGGGCTGCCGGAGGCGGCATGGGGCGGCCGGAGGTGACGCAGGACGGCCGGAGATGAGGGATGTGCTTTTTTGCAATTCACCCTCCTAAAACAGCACATATTGTAGTATGCACATATCACATTCATATAGCATAGATTATACAGTATGCACATATCACATTCATAGAATACAAATACTTTATTACAACACACAATCACATTTGTTCACAATATAGAACACAAATATGCTTAACAGTCAATAGACATGCAATCGCATTCACATATACTAGTAGGGTGCCCGTGCATTGCAACGGAATATCAAATTAGGGTTGTCTACAAATAAGAATCTTAAGATATCTTGACTTGTCAGCCCATAAGATATTAACTTTAATCAATATTGCAAATGAAATTTAGATAAATAGTAATAGTAAAGGACAATGAAAGCATGACTATGCATATAATGAAAAACTGCCGGAAGATAATGATGTTGAACCATACAACTAAGAACCAGGAATAAAGCACAAAATAGCATGGCAATAAATAGCAACACAAAAGGATAATGAAAGCATGACTATGAATATAATGAAAAATTGCTGGAAGATAATGATGCCAACCATATAACATCAGCTCCATCACGCCGCCTTCGCAAAGGCAAATCAATTTTTTTGCAGAAAGCACATCAAAAGTGTAAGGAAGGTTGGCAATTCTGTACAAACAAACAAAGGAACTGAGAAACCTAACTGACTACCTTCTCTTTTATAGCATTTCCAATTTTAGAATCAGCAACTGCTAATGTTTCACCCCCGTAGTGCATGTGCAAGAACTTGCGCAAACCCTTGCTAGGCTTGCTATCAATAATGAGGGTCACAACCGAAAGGGCATAAGATGTGTTCTCTACTTTGTTAAAAGCCTTCAGCTCAACCATCTAATTAATGTTTATCATATTGAGTCAGGAATTAGGAGCTAGGTTAGTACAAGCATAGTATATATATAGTCAGGAGAAAAAAAATTAAAGATGGTGCAGCAGATGTGCATACAAAAATTATTCTAGAGTGTAATTAAAAGGAGCTACATGTATCAACATCAGAGAAGAAAGTCGAGAAAACAACACGGGAAAGAAAATCATTTATGTAGCCATAATCATTCTGTGGCATTCATCAAATGTCATTAGGTGAACAAATTTGCGCAAAAACTACATGAATTACAAGATTTGACTCTATGAATGTGCATGTTGAACCTCAGATATACAGCTTCATGCCTTTCACATATAGCACATATTATACATAAAGGAGCCAAGTAATAAGTACATAAACCATTCGACATTCTCATTTGCGAGTACAGCTCTGGAATTGATTGTATTACATCCCAGTCTCCAATAGCATCTAAAGGACAACTTTGGTGAAATGTTGTAGCATATGGTACACTTTATCCAAGTACCAGAATTACTCTATGATTTGTCAGATTTCACCTTACACCATTCTGGTTGCAAATAGAAGTTACGAGCCATGTGATTGCAGTTAATTAACATGTTAGGCGGTTACATTTCTATCGATCCCAATGACTTGACCACCTTCATCTGAGTGTTCGGCTTCTACAGCTACATATTCTAATCACCATTAGTTCCTAATATATTTTTTCTAATTTCATATGAATTCCCAGATATAAGAATAATAAAATAACTACAAACTAAATCACTTAAATATGTTGAATCAAAGTATGAACCTTAGATGGTAGGAAACAAACCAAAAAAAAGGCAAAAGTTGAAAAGGCAATCATAAAATGGAGGAAGAAATGAATTGCTTACCCGCATCAACGAGGAGCACGGTGCAGCATGGCGCTGGGCGGAGGAGGGCGGCCGGCGGCGGGGCGCCGGGAGGCGGGCGGCGGAGGGCGCCGCGAGGCAGCGGGCACGGAGGAGGGGGGCGGCACGGCGCAGAGGGAGGGAGCGGCAGTGCGGAGACGTGGGGCGCAGGGAGGCGGTAGGGTGCACGGAGGCGGGCGTGGCAGTGTGCTAAGTCCCTCTGGGACTTAGCGCATGGGCCGGCCGCGAGTTAAATGAAAGCCTTTTGTTGTCGGCCTCCCATGGACCGCCGACACTGACCCTAGACAAAAAGTTTCGTGGCAGCAGGTGGTCCCACCGGCAGAGACACATGACCTATGTCGTCGGCCACATGGGGCCGACGACACTGACTCAATTGTGTCTAGGTCAAACGGCCCAAACTTTCGTAGCAGTAGTTGGTCCCACCGTCAGAGACACATGATCTGTGTCGTCGGCCAATATGGACCGCCGACACTGACCCTAGGAGACACATAACCTATGTCGTCAGCCGACCTTTAGCCAACAACACTGAGTCATTTGTGTCTAGGTCAAACGGCCCAAACTTTCGTAGCAGTAGTTGGTCCCACCAGCAGAGACACGTGATCTGTGTCGTCGGCCTATCTGTAGCCGACGACACTCAGTCATTTGTGTCAAGCTTTATCGACGGTTTGGTGACAAGTGCCGACACTGTATAGTTTTTGTCGTCGGTATAATTATAGCCGCCGACACAGAGGCTCCAACGTATCGACAATAATCCACTACGCTTCCACGGTATCAATCGAACCAGCCTGCATGCACCTCCACAACATGGCAAATACCATCCTAGCTCATCCATACACTTACCCGGCCCGCACTCGGCTCGAAAAGGTCGACCTCCACAACTGCTTCTAGGTAAAACACATGAAACACCTGTAAGCAGCCGATTATTTTGTCGCCTTAGACGGGCCGAATAAGACATTTGAATTGTCATTTTAGGGGTTTACAACATGTAGCAGGTCATTCCTCGTTTCCCAATCGCCCAGTGTTGCATCGTTACTAGAAAGTGCATTAATTGAAACTATAGGTAGGACAGTATATTAATTTAACAAACACACCACCGTCACATACCAATTAATTAAAAATAAATATACCACATTTCATACAAATGTATATTGAGTACGTAACAACCATTCTAAAAGCTATATTTGATTTTTCTAAATTTTAAAAACAACAAAAATATTTTCTAATCCCATTTGGAATTAATAATGTCGTCGGCATGTCGTTTGCTGCCGATAAAAGGTGGTGCTGTCATGTGGGACCGCTTTGAAGTTCACTGCCATGTGGGACCGCTATTTTGTCGGCGGCATATTATTTCCCGTCGACACAAGTGGTTGTGCCCACTGCCATGTGGGGCCGCGTTGAACTCCTTCCGCCTAGGCGTTAGGTTGCCGTTAGTGTGAGGGACTGTATCGTCGGTCTAATGTTGGCCGCCGACATAGATACTTTTCGCGGGAAACGAAATTCAAAATCCTGCCCGCGCCAACTAGGCATCGTGCCAGGGATTATATATGCTGTCGGGGTAATATATTGCTGCCGATACAGGTCATATATTTGTCATCGGTTATTAAACCGCCGATATAGATATTTTGGCTGACAACACTGATGTCGTTTCCTAGTAGTGACGGTTTGATATGCTTATCCCATACTACCTTGGAGACCAACTTATGTAGCGGGTCCATGGCCAAGATGAAGAGCATGGGAGAGAGAGGATCCTCTTGCCAAAGACCCCTCCTTTGCTGGATTAGCCGTCCAAGGATGCCATTGAGCAAAACACGAGAGGAGAAGGATGCTAGGATCGTTGAGATCCACTCTCTCCAGTGTCGCCTGAAGTCAAAAGCCTTTGTTATGTCCAATTTAATGAAGAGCGCTGAGATTCTTTTCCTATGTAGATCATTGGCCAGGTTCTTTATGTAAAGGAAGTTGTCATGGATAGATCTTTTCTTGATAAACGCGTTTTGGTTGGTATCTACCATTTCGTGTAGGAAGGGTGCCAACCTGTTCGCCATGATCTTGGAGAATATCTTTCCTACACTGTGGGTGAGGCTAATAGGTCTGTAATCAACGATCCTAGAGGCATCCTATTTCTAGGGCACCAACACTATATTGGCTGAATTAAGGAGCTGAAACTATCAGTCGTTCAGGCTGTTCAACTGATGTAGAGACAACATGAAGTCATCCTTGACAATATCCTAGCAAGTCCTATAAAATAAACCTATGAAACCGTTAGGGCCTAGCGCATTCTCAGTGGGCATGGAGAAGATTATTTCCCTAACCTCTTCAATATTAAAAAGTTCTTCCAGATTACTCAAATCATGATGTGGAATGTTTGGCACATTCCAATTGAAGGTGTGCAACCTCTGTTTTTTTGTACCTAGCAGATTGCAGTAATAGTTGGATAGCTCCACCTGCTTGTCCCAATAGTTGCAGAGGGTACCCTAGTTAGTTAGGATGGACTATATATGATTTTTCTGCCTACACGCATTTACCTTGATATGAAAAAACTTTGTGTTGGCATCCCCTTCCCAGATGAATTTCATTTGTGAGCGTTGCCTAAGGCGAGACCTTTGGATAGCAGCTATCCCGAGAAGCCTATACCGTAGTCTACCCCAGAAGTATCTTTCCGACCCTTATAGTTGTCTCATCTCCTGTGCCCTAGCAAGTTGAAAGATAATCTCAACAGCTACATAGAATTGAAACATGAGGTCTGTCGAATATCTAAATATGGGGTATGAGCATGCACCGAAAAATCAAAGACTATGCTATATATGCACAAGCAAGCATCTGAAAACTTCGGATATCGCGGGGCCAATTCATTGGGATAAAATATATGCGGAGAGGGTATCTCTATATAGGGAATGACTCGATCATTTTCCCATTACGAGGAAACCAATTCGAGTATGTCTAATATTCAAGGAAGTTTGAATATGCTGTGAAGATCACATAACGATAGACTCCTCATCGGCTACAATTTGGTATCCCAAACCGAATACAACTCGACTTGAGGCAAGGCTACCCCAACTATATGAAGACAAGGGTAGGCATCCCTAGGAGGACAAGCAATTCTCAGACTACAAGCCATCTAGAGCTAGACAAGCAAGAATACCCTTTGAATGGAGCATCCAAAAGCTAATGAACTATGATTCATCTAATCCGTAGTCATAGCTTAGCCTCCTCAGATTCAATCTCCATTGTAATTAGAGCTAGGTGCTCTGTTTTGTAATCTGTTCATCGACCCCATACATCATCCACAAAGGAGTAGGGTATTACTCCATCCGGAGGCCTGAACCTGTCTACATCGTGTGCCCCTAATTTTGATCCCTGACTCTGCTGATTCGAAGGTACCCGAAGCCATAAGTTTATTATCTATTTCTAACCTTCGACAAGGTCCTCCATAGTCACACAGCTCCATGATCTCAGTGCCCTTGCAGTTCTAGATTGCTTGATGTGAAGCCTACACAAGGCATCATGTGTTCATGTTGCCTTGTCCCAAGCTTGCAGCACAATCTAGGTAAAATTTGGCATTTTGATCCAGAAGTTCTCAAACCTAAACCCACGATATTTCAGTGGCTTGACTTGTCCTAGCAGGAACAGCGGGCAATGTTCTGAGACAAGGGAGGAAACAGCCTATAGATGACAATATGGAAATAGGATGTCCCATTCATTTGTGGCGAACATACGGTCAATCCTTGTTAACATGGGCATATCCCTATCATTTGCCCAAGTGAACCTTCTTCCATTTAACCTAATCTCCTTGAACTCCGTGTCATCTAACACCTTTGTAAAGGCTCCCATGAGCCTCCAGTTTGGTGTATTATTTTTGTCGGCAACCTGATAGATCAGGTTGAAGTCCCCTGTTAAGGACCATACAAAGTCAGTCTCTAAGCGTGGATTGAATGTTACCCAGATTGAAGAACCCTTTTTTCTCACAGTCGGTATGAATTTTCTATCGGCATTTTCTATTTATTAAGAGCCTTGAGGTTTCAGCAATTGATGCAAATACACACTCTTCCCTTCGCCGGTTGTGTATGCTTGTAAAGCCACACCTAGCAATTAAATAAAAAAAAACAACTAAACATGAAGTATATATCAAGTAACTAGTAATATACCCGTGCTTTGCTACGGGTTACAACATTATGGTTGAACCAACCACAAGTGCATAGCAAGAAAATGCGAACTATTGCCTAAGGCCAAATTTTTCCTTTTCATAATAGGATATTTGGAGGGTTTTCCAATATGACGTACGTATGAACTTTGGGAGGAAGTGATGCAAGTGAGCCCGATTTCTCAAATGGATCTATGGAATGAACTCATTCATGACACATGTGTTCCTTCAGTGCTGCTATTTCCTATAGGAACGTTAACTTGTCATTTTTTTGTTGTGGTCCATAAACCCCTGTGCATGACCATTTGACACCATCATTGTTCATCTGAACTGTCACAGATAATGTGTTCATTCCTATGTACACATCAGATAGGCCTAAGTGATCTGAGGATCATGCTAGGATTACCCCCCTCTTGTGTGTTGTGCCGGCAAGAAACATAAGTTGTCTTTAAAAGAGTTGCCGAGAAGTTCCCCCACCAGTTGGTTGTCGACCTGCTGGATTTTTGTTTCATGAAGATATACAATGGTGGCTCCTTGTTTGATGAGTTCTCCAATGACGACTTTCTTTGTCGGGTATTTGATGCCCTGGAGTTCCAATTTATAAGACGACAGTCATGTTGCGACATATGCTGCTGCTTTGAGCCAACTATATGTTTTCCTATATATTTAGGGGAACCTGTTTGTCCCCAGGGTTGGGTGTAACATCCCAAATTTTTAGCTTTTTATCTAGTTAATAGTGTTTTATTGCAATTTATGATTTTTGTGAATTTTCTGGATTTATTTGGATTTTCTGAGATTTATTTGAATTATTTTAAATTAAAATATATTACCTTTTGTCAATAAATAATTATAAAAAGAAAATTTTAAAATAAAGTTTTGTCAAAAATATTTTATTTAAGTCCAGAATGTCTCAAAGTATTTTTGAAATTTTTCTTGGAATTTTTGTGGTAATTTTGTTGCTTAAAATAAATCAAGGTAATTTCTCTAATTATTTTAATTCGTAAAATCTACGAAATCCCTCATGAACAGTACCAGGCTGAAGCCTAGTACTGTGGAGTCTTATTATCTGCCCATCGTTGTCTTGTCTGAAACCACCGACGCGACCGTTGATCAGATCTCGACGGACTTCATCAAGCCGCGTCAAGTACTAAAACCCTAGCGCTGTGAGCCGTCTAATTTTCATCGGATGGTCTTTATCAAACGATACCATTTCAGAAATTATCTAATCTGAGCCGTCAATTTTGGTAAGCGGGCGAGATTGTGCCGCGCATGGGGTCTCCCGTGGCCGTTGGATTGAGATCATGCGGCTGTAGGTCGTCATCTCGGAGATGGACTCCGAGTTCTACTCGTGCACGCCGCCGCCGTTGTTTTGTTGGAAAGCTCCGACTTCCGCGCCCGTGCCACGGGTATTTAAGGACCCCGAACCCCTGCCGAGACTCACCGCAGACCACCGCACCTTTTTGCTGTTGCATCGTCGCCGGAGGAGCACCAAGGAAGTCGCGGAAGCTCACCGAATACCGAAAGGTTTTCCGCCGTGTTTCGCCATCGTCAGGGACTTCTTCCGCTGTGTGGGTTTCGGATTCGAGTTCACCGCGTCGATTCCGCCAACTTGTGGTCACCGGAGCATGTTGCATCACCGTCAGGATCGTCATCTTCTTCAAGTCCGGTGAAACTGAGCCGCCGCCTCACCATTGCCGAGTTTGAAGAACATCAGCCGTCGGATCGTCAATGCATGCACCGGATTCACCCACGTCTCCTCGGTACACAGCGAACCGCTCGGGTAAGGTTTCCGCCGTTAGATTAAGATCGTGTGGACAGGAGTGCGCCGCATCGATTAGGTTAACAGTGCTTCGTTCGGGAAATCATGAACCGTCCGATCGTAGATGTGTGGTCAAGATCGTGCCACGTCGCCTGGAGAATAGTAAAACAACTCGGTAAGCCATGGTCGTCTGATCTAGATTGGGTGGCTATTGTTTTGCTGCATAGTGGATTACTCAAGGACCGTTGGATCAATTTTAGACAGCTTAGATTTGGCCACGTGTCAGCCGTACCGAATCAGCCCAAGGCTGACATCAGCTGATGCCATAATTCGGATTTTCTTTTTCAAAAATAATTTGGAATATTTTGATTTTTCAGCAATTTGAATTTTCTGAGGGCTCGTTCTCCCTCATACGAACTCCGATTGAGGTGATTCAAATTCCTAAAAATTTGTAAAATTGAGATCTATCTAATGGTGATTTTTGTTGGATTTTTAGAGTTTTTTTGTTCTCCATTTTGGTGTTTATTTTCTATTCTCTTTCATTTCGTATAGACGATAAATTGTGTGACACATTTGGGGAAGATTCATCAACTCAAGACCAAGGTCCAGAGCATGGATAAGGGTTTTCCTAAGGCAAGTTGTGCTTTGATTATGTTGCACCCATGATTAGATAGTTGCTATTTTGTTTTACTATATTGCATGCTATTTCAATCATACAAAATGATTTCAACCTATATTGGGATTTAGATATCAAACTTGAATTACACCCTACCTTGTCAATTGTATGCCATGATTCACTTGTCACCCTAGATTGGTTTACTATAGTTGATCAATAATAAATCAACATGGAATGGTTAGAACGTATTAGTGTGTTTAGCCATGCTACGTCATCACATGTACTTGAATCATTGATAAATAATTTTGACTAATAGAATATAGAACGATGTTATGAATTTGTGTGTCATGGGTGGTCACACGATGATATTGAGTTGTTGTGACGATGGATGTCACGCAACGATATTGAATTGTTGATGGCACGTGGTGCTTGGTAATCAACTAGGGTGGGAAAATGATTTAGACTGGGGCAAGTGGCAAGAATGTTTTGGTGGGCCAAGAGTGGCAACTGGGCAGTCGTATTTGGTTTTTGTTGGTTTTGAATATTTGAGATCACACTTGGTTAGTCTTATCTCGGTCAACTAAGGACTTAACCTTGCGAGCCTTTGACCTGAATCAATCATGCAACCACATGTCTGTTATGGGGCAGCCTAGTAAGTCCGGGTGTACGGAGGTAACTCACATGGCGCAAATGGGGGGCCCTGTTGTGGTGGTTTTAGCCCATTAGTGTTGAAACCTCAGCGGGTAGTATTGGGTTAAGATAGTGCATTGTAAAGGCTTTGTTATGATCATTCACCTATATGGTGCATGGTTGTATCGTGTGGGTAAAGTGCATAACCTCTGCAGAGTGTACATTCTATTCGGATAGCCGTGCTCACGGTATTGAGCAATGCTCGGGGATTACAGTCAAGGGTTAGACTTTTTAAAAAATGAAAACTTGGGATGGATGGCAGGTTGCCATGGAAAGTTGAATCTTGATTTAGGATGAGAAACTTGGTTTATTTGAGAAATGCTGAATCTATCTATTATTGTTATTTGTTTTATTACTCTCTTTGCAATCTATATATTGTACTTGTTTATAAATGCTGCTTTACTGCAAATGAACCACCTAGCCTTTCTTTGGAATAAGCCTTGCATATAGCTATGTTAGAATTGCATTCTGTGCACAACTTGTTGAGTGCTTTATGTACTCACCCTTGCCTACAACATCATCAGTGCTGAAGAAGGTGTACCATGAAGGGACGAATGTTTAGGGTGTGAGCCTTGTCAGTTGCTTGTGGTATACTGAGGGGTTACCTACGTCTTCATTCCGCTGTAGTTCAATTTGGTTGTTCAGCCTTGTGAGGCATCGTTAAGTACGTTGACCATAAGGTCAGTCAACTAGTATATTTAGTATATATTGTCTTTTATCTTATTTCCACTGTGTATGATTGTGATATTCACTAATGTTGAGCCTGTGTGCAATAGCGTGATCCTGGACTAGTGCGGTATACACAGAGGGTCTGGATTTGCATATTCGGGTCCCGACATTGGGGATATTGGCAAAACACCCCCTGTGCATTGTGTTGAGGATAGCACATAGAGACTTGCATGATTTGTAGGAGAAGCACCATCAGGAATCTGTGACTGGCAAACATAGAGCCGTCTTTTTTTTATTTGCCGAAAGGGCCATACAAAATGACAGACTAGGAAAATATATCCCTAATTTTCCACCAGCCAGAAGGAGCATATGTCCTGATAGACTAGATACATCGAGACATATTTGTCCACGTATCAGAGGAACTATTTGACCTAGCGGCCTTAACACGTAGGAGGGAACACACCAGGAGCCATGCTAAGCAAGGCAAGACATGGGAAAAGCCCTGCTCAGGCCAACCGGAAGATGGACAGGTGACAATACCCAAGTACAGACTAGGGACGACAGACTAGCATTGACACTAAGGTACCCCATCCAGAAAGAAAGAAGAGCAAAAGGAGGGAGTGAAAGGCTGAAGAAGACGTCTTGGGCCATCAGGTTTGTTGAAGCTCCCATGCATGATGCCACTCCCACACCGCGGCTGCCAAATCGGGCTAGTCTAGGAGGCCGACATGGTCCACGAAAGCATCCATGATTTCAGCGGTTAAGGGCTTGTGCATAGCCATGTCACCCATCTTACCATTGTCCGCGAGCAGACTAAGCTTCTTCGCCAAATGATGTTGTGCTTTTCCTATTGCCGTCTTCACCAAATAGATTTTTTTTCATCAGGCTTATTACACTGTAACAAACCTCACAACAAAATGGAGGTTGTAACTGTTTCGAAGCCAAAAGTAAATTAATGTTTGAAGAGTTGTTTCATTTGCTTTTCTTTCTCTTAATATTAATTATCATCCTATTCCCTTATGAAATTCATGTTATATATACATTTACATACATATATACATATACATACAAATATACAGATACGTACATATATACATATACATATATAATGTATATGTATATATATGTATATGTATATACATATACATATATGTATATATAGATATATATATACATACATATGTACACACATATATATACATATATGTGTATATGTATATGTATGTATGTATGTATATACATACATATACATATACGTATATACAGATATGCATATGTATATGTATATGTATGTTTGTTTATACATATACATATAAATAGATATACATATATACACACACACATATATATATTCTGATACCATACTGAGATATTCCAAAAGAAGAAGAAGAAATCTTGTGGGCCAGGCCACTATCCGAGTTAGTCTCAACGTGCATACCGAGCTAGACTCGGTCACGCCAGCCATAAATATGGGCATAGAGGGGAGGGGAGGGCTTCCCAAACCCTACACGCCTCCCCTTAGCTATCGTGTGCCCATGCGCCATCGCCGAGCCCTATTGCCAACATTGCCTGTCGTCCATCGACCGTTGTCACCGTGTGTAGGTGTCAAGGAACTTGGAGAACATGGTGCAGGAATTTGGGAAAGTATGAAGGAGCAGCGAACATGTGGGGATTGCAAAGGATTACCGACATCGACGTTTTCAACGAACCTTTGAGACGTATGTATAAACCCTAGATTGTCATTATCCATGTTGGCATTATAGTGGAGCGATGTATGGTCATTTTTATGGTAGATGGGGTAGTTAGAGAGCACTAGGATGGAGTTTAGGAAACTTCGATACTCATTTAATAGTGGTATCTATTTTTGGGGTGTGTTTTGAGATACTTATGGTGTGTTTCATGGCATGTCTAGGTTATGCAAAATGTAGATTATAGTATGAAGTTTTATTAGAGTACAAGAATGTTAAATTTGGTTAAGTGATTTGAAAGTTATCACTTGTAGAAGATTGATGTCCAAAAATCGATCACTACTGAGTGTAGTTGTGTTAACCTACAGTTTTGTGCTAATTAATGGTTGAATTAAATTATGTCCATAACTAGAGAAACATAATTTTTCCTAGATTTCATGTAATATATGGTTTTTTATATTTGAAGTTGTATAAAAATTGTTATGAAATTGTGAAATCCGCTGTTAAGTAAAACAACAGATCGGTCTTCGGAGCTAGAGTCTAGGGGTTAAATGAATTAATTAGAAATGTGGCAAACTAGAAAACTATAGACAATATTGTGTATTTTTTAAAACATATATGGTTTACTATGTTTGGATTCCCAAGCTAGGAGTTATAGTCTTCTGACCACCGGGCAGTAAAGGGAATTGTCTAGTTAGGGGGAAAGTTAAGTTCAGGATTGTGTGTAGAGTGATAATGTTATGTTTGATGTGTATGTATTATTGTGGTATGTTTTTAAGATGCCAGCTATAGGAGGTGTGATTATTGGTTTGGCTCTACCAGAAGCAATTCCGTTTATTATGGGTAAAAAGGCAAGTGCATGATAGAATGATATCGTGGATGTTTAATTCCTATTGTTCTTATCAAAAACTTTTTATCATGATGCATTAAATAGTTCCTTTCATTTATTATAAAAAATGAGATGATATGACGATGAAATTAATGGACATGATGAAATTTGTTAATGTTGAAAATTCATGTCATTTGGATATGTTGCATTTATGATGGAAAAAGGTGACCTATGTGATCCTCTATAACATACTTCGTGTAGGTATGAAAGACCTACTTCGATAGACACTTCCATTGGATAAAGAGAACAAGAGGGTGCCACATTGACAGGTGTGTACTCAACGATACCGGTATATACTATGTGATGAGTATATGAGCATGTAGACAGTTTTGTAATGCATGATTAATGATAAAATATGATTAATAAGATGAATGTGATAAGTAGTTATGTTATTTTTTTTATTATGTACTTATTGAGTCGTGGACTCACATTTACTTATTTAATGTTTTTAATGAATCAAGGAAGGTGACATGCATGTAATGGGACTAGCACCACCATTTCACTTCTCACATCATCCCCCACAGTTAACTAGTGTTAGTGATCACTGGTGAAATAATAAAGGATCTAATTAATTTAGTTGGTGAACATTCGTATTCGTATTAATGGACATGTGAATTTAGTTGGATTTTAATGTTATTTGAGGAGTTTAGTTGTTTATTTAACTGTCTCTATAATCTTGTGCATCGTCATCACCAAAAGATAAAGATTGCTCTATGACACATGTGATCCATGCAGATCCAAGTGTAAAGAATTGAGCATTCTCGGGCATGTCGACCCAAGCATTCCCATGAGAGAGTACTTGGGCATTCCTGAGTGCGTGGTTTTATGTATGCTTGGGCATGTGGTCGTAAGATTTATATTAGTATTATTCTAGTTCATGTTGTTGTGCAAATTCATGTTAAAATTATTTAATATTAAAGTTAATGGTTTAAAGATGTTTGCTAAAATTATGGTTAAATTCATAGTAAAAATGATGAAAATGTACAACTTGGTAATATCTTGAACACATGGTGTGCTATATATGGTTCTACATCAACCTTCTCTACACGGATGTGTACATGACAGCAGCGTGGACATATGGCCTAGGGGCATGTGGCCTAGAGTGGATACACGGTATGGAACATGCGCTAACATGTACTGGACACATGGACGTGTACCAATTGGTGGTTCTACTATGTGTTGTTGAGGACGTCAACCCTTATGGGGTGGTGAATGTAATACCCTAATTCGTTAGTGTGAAGGCACATATGATCCATGTAAAGTGATGCTGGGTTTAGTCCTAAATTACTTGTCTGAAGTGAGTCATAGTAGCATACTAGCCATGTGCCCGTGAGATGCAACGAAAACTTAATTTATGATAAAAAATTTATTTGCAAAGAGCACTAACCTTATCTAAATAATAATGTTCATTATGAATGTACAATGGTTAAATGTTTAAATCAATTCATCGAAGTAAACAAATTCCAAACACCTGTTTACAAACTCGAGCTTAAAATTATCTTTAATTTTACAAACTTAAATAATAACATCACAGCACTTGAGATTGTAAATTTGTAATGCCATAATTTGAAATTGATCTATCGATGGAAAGAGGCATCACTTGCTGCCTAATGGGCTTAAAGGCATTGGACAGGTATGTGTTATCTGTATGTGGCTGCCACCATCAGCGGCATGCATGACTTGAACGCCTTGCTTCAATCATACCATAGCCCTACCCCACCAACCAGCTCCATCGCCTCTTCGCCTCCCCTGCGAGTGCCTCCCTCAACCTATTAATATCATCCACCGCGTGTGAGCTCTAGTAGCACCGCCAGCCTATCTCGCTACCCACCACCGGTGACCTACCCCAACGCTGCATCGATAAGATCAGAAAGATCGCCCATTACCTCCGCTCAACAGATAAGCTCAACACATCTGCAGGACAAACAAGAAGCGGTGGGGTTATATTGATTCAGTAACTGAGGAGATATCTATGGAATCTAGATTAAGAAATCGTCGAATAAGGAAGGCAACAAAAGGGAAAGCGTCGAGAAGAGACCCAACTCCATGAATCGGAGCTCTACTTCCTTCGGAAGGGAATCAATCAATCCAATCCGAAAAGTACCGGGAGCAATTACCGTCGATTCGAATGCTAGACAATGGGAGAAAGGAAAGCAATAAATGAGTCATGCATATTCATTTACCTCCCACGACGGGATGATCCAATCCAATCTATCAGGGTGGCCACTACGCTCTTCCCACTCAGCCACGCGGGTGCGCACACGTGTCGGGGTGAGGGTCGAGCACGGACGTACCCCCACCAACTCCTAATTAGAATTAGTAGAGATAGAGATAGCAAACTTATCTAGTCACGTCATGCATAGCCGTGCGCATGCTGCTGGCCAGCCAAAATTGAGTCCATACGTGATTAGATAAAAAGAAAAGATACATGCAAGTAAATATTTAATGAAAAGGATGCATATAGAAACTCAAAGGCACATAGTAACTCAGAAGCAATATGCGTGTAGTATATGAAAAAAGAATCGGCCATGCAGTATTTAGAAATAGAATTAGCTCATTGAGATAAGAGTCTGATACGCCGCAGATCATGCATGCATGCATATCCAATCGAATTAAAACATTCTCCGTTTGCCAATGTATAGAAGGTCGAGACAACAATGGTTTTGGGGGCAGGGGAGAACGGACCACTACCACCAACTCCTAATTAGAAGTAGTAGAGATAATGCCTGTTAGGTCCAAATATTGCACCTTCAGGTTAACCCATTTACATGAAGCGAGGATGAAAGTATGAGCAAGATGCTATGTGAGATTTGGTCCGCCCATGGATGGATCGGGCATTGAGTGGTTTTTATACCAGACTGTTACGGATACAATATATGATATCTATGCAAATCTTTGTCTTTGAGCATGCGGGCATGGGCTGATCGCTTTCTTTGGCATGAGAAGTTTAAGCTCAAGACACCCTCATCATCCTACACGTGATAGATCCAATTCTTGCAGGCGACTGATGAAATCTATTCAGGGTAGAAAAGCTCAAAGCTGGTGAGTGTAACATCCCAAAAATTTGAGTTTTGGTATGTTTTAAATTAAAAATGAACCATTCGTATTTTTCTCAAATTAACCGAAGCTTAATTTGAATTTTCTAATAATTAAAAGATTTAATTTGATTAATCTATGCATCAAATTAAAGGTTTTTAGTTTTTATTGGGTTCCTTGTGCTCCAAGGAATTTTTCTGTATTTTTGGAGATTTTTCTGAATTTATTTGCTATTCATTTGAATTTATTTGCTCTTATTTGAATTTATGAGATTTTTCTAAATTCGAAAAAGATTTTAAATTCTTTTCCTCTCCTCGGGCCGAATCTCTCCCGGCCCATCACTGTTCACCGCCCGGCCCAGCCTGCATCGCCGAAAAACCCTAGCCGCCGGAGTCCTTGCGCCGCACGCCGCCTCCCTCGGTTTCCGAGTTTTCCCCGCCTCCCGAGGCTATAAAAGCAGCCGCCGCCCCTTGCCCGAGGTTCGCCACTTTCTCCCGCACCCGCCGCCCTGTTCCTCGTCGCCGGAGACCCATCCAGCCGTCCCTGCGAGCTCGCCGAACCACGCCACCGCACCCGAGCACTTCCTCGCCGTCATTTGCCCTCTCCGGTCATCCTCCGCCTCCACCGGTTGCACGCCCGAACTCACCTCGAAGCCTTCTTCTGGATCCGCCACTTCTTCCGCCCGATCCGACCATCCTTCGCCGCGTCCGGTGTCGTCTTCTCCGCCTCCGGTGAGTTGCGCCGCCGCCTCGCCGTCATTTCCCATCCGCAAACCTCAGCCGTCCGATCTACGGTGGACGCTCCAGATTGAGCCGCGTCATCCCCGCCGCATCTTCATTCCGTGGCCATCCGATTCGAGCCAACGCCCCGATCTTGCAGCGTGGCGAACCACGCAACCGTCTTTGCGTCATCGCTATGCGTGGCCAGCGTGTGTGCCAAGCCGCCACCTCGGCCCTAGCCACCGCGTGGCATGCCACGCCGTCGCGGCTCACAAGATCACCAAGGTCGCCTCGGTGCTCTCGGTCTACCATGGACTGTGCCACTGACGTGCGGGCCCCACTCGTCAGAGGGAATTATTTTTCCTTTTTCTGATTTTCCCGAATTTTTGAAATTCCAGCCAATCCCGTGCTGACACGTGTCACCCTTTGTGAATTTCTTTGATTATTCTCTGAATTAAATCTTCCGAAGGCCCGTTCTCCTTCGTCCAAACTCCGATTGGAGCGATTCAAATTTCTAAATTTTTGTAAACTCAAGCTCTACATTCCAGAGCCATTTATTTTCAATTTTGAGCTTGTTTGCTTCTCTGTTTTGTATTTATTTGGCTTTGTTGCTTTATTTTCCGGTAGACGCAAACTCTGAAGGAGCGAACGGAGACTTCGAAGACCAAGAATCAGCATTTGAACAGCAAGGTAAGTCGTAGACCTTTGATCATATTGGACCCATGTTTGCAAAAGTATTTTGTTTTATACAATTGCATGCTATTTGTGTATCAATGCTAGTTTATGAGAGTAGCTATTCACCTGATTGAGTATGCCCCTTTGCTTATTGGAATGCCATGTATCCATTGTTAACCTTAGGTTGGGACATTACTAGTTGGACATAATCGTAATACCAACATTGGGGTTATCGTAGCTATGCTTAGCCGTGCTTAGTTGTCCGATGGGATTCATATCACCGTGAGCTAATGTTAATCTTGACTTAACGAGATATTGAATTGTGGTCATTGACCATCGTTGTAAAACTTGTTGTACCATGGCAGGGGATGCCATTGGTTTTGGGTTAAACAAAATGTTTTCCTCGGGCAATTGATCGTGCAGTAAAGGGGGTGCTGTTTAGCACATTGGAATGTGGCTGTCTTGCCTGAGACAATTTAAGGACTTAATCTTGTGCGCCATTGAACTGGGCCTAACCGTGCAACCACAAGTCCGGTATGGGACGGACCTAGCTGATTAATTTGCAATGTCCAGACTTGAGTATTGCCAGTTGTTGGTGTGGGGTCCAAGATGGACGGGTAGACCCACATGGCTCAAGAGGGGGCCCCGAGGGGCGAAACCTTAGAGGGCGATCTTGGGTTTAGACATGTATTGTAAAGGCTTTGTAGTGATCTCTCTGACACACCAAAGGATGTGTGTTCTTAGCGCTTGGCACTAAGGGATGATCATGTCTTGTGGGTAAAGCCGCATAACCTCTGCAGAGTGTAAACTATTCAATAGCCGTGTCCGCGGTCATGGACAAGCCAGGGATTTCACACGGGTATAGAGTATTTTCTTGAAATGTGGAATGGTTGGGACGTGAACGGGGAGTTCACTGTTGTTTTGTTGTCTCAAGCTATACTGTTGAATTGTGTGGTTGATACTTGTTTCGAATGATGTAGGGTGATGCCTCGTCATTCTGTTCATGTTGTCTACCATTGATTTATCAGATTAATTATTATTGTTTTATTCAAATTGCCTTCAATCTATTTAGTGTATTTAAATTCAAGTTATTGCTTTACGCAAATGAACCATATAACTATCCTTTGTCAAGCCGCATGAATATATTGCATCATTTCCTCGGCTTGTTGAGTACGTTTTGTACTCATGGCTTTATGCCCCGTTGTTCGATTCTGTGAGGAAGGACCGTAATGAGTATCAAGAGGAGGAGTATTATGAAGACTACGCCGACTAGGAAGGCGCTTCCCATTTATTGCTGTGGCATGTCGAATGGCCCAAGTTATTTTATTTCATTTAATGCTTTTATTTGTTTCCTTAAGCCAAGAGGCATTGGTTTATGAACCGTGACCATAAGGTCGTTTGCTTTATTCAATAATAATTTGCTTCTTCTTAGTTATTTCGATGTATGGAATGATATGTCATCTATGTTTCCACTGTGTGCACTAGCATGATCCTGGACTAGTGCAGTATACACAGAGGGTTTCGGATTTGCATATCCGGGTCCCGACAGTGAGCTACTCGTACTTGGCTTGCTATGAGCTCTGCTCACAAAATAAATGGGCCGAGCTGAGTCGTCTACCTAGCTTGGTGTCTTAACGAGCCGGACCTTACACTACAAGAACAGAAAATTAAGTGGGCCAAAACCCACAATTTAGGTTAAAACCCACAATTTAAATTAAATTGTGGGCAAACCGTCGAATTTAGTTCACGAATTTAACTCGACGAAATTAATCAATTAAATTCGTGGGTACCCACGAATTTAAATTAAATTCGTGGGTTACTGAGGAAACCCACGAATTTAACTGCTAAATTCGTGGGCTGAAGAAACCCACAAATTTAACTGTTAAATTCGTGGGTTTTAAATGGCCCATGAATTTAACTGTTAAATTCGTGGGTTTTAAATGGCCCACGAATTTATCAGACATTTATACAAAAAAATATATATATATCCATATCGATATCACACTCAATACATATAACGATATCGATCACGCATATATATATATCGATATGCATCTCATTCAACACAACCATCTTCACATTCAATCTTATTCAACACATCGCAATATTACCTCTACTAAACCTTTTCAAGAGTGTTTACAAATCGCCGGAGAGATCAACTCGCGACGGCTTACAAGATGAACATATATAAGGCAATGACCTAGGTCAAGAATAACAACGATCCTATATAAGGCAATGACCTAGGTCAAGAATAATAATGATCCGGCGACAAAGCCTCGATCCTGCCTCCGCCGGCTGAAGTTAGCATTCTTCTAAATTTGGATCATAATTCAACAAAAACTAAGTCACCGAAATATACCGAGCATTTGGTGTATGAACCGTGACCATAAGGTCATTTGCTTTATTCAATAATAATTTGCTTCTTCTTAGTTATTTTGATGTATGGAATGATATGTCATCTATGTTTCCACTGTGTGCACTAGCGTGATCCTGGACTAGTGCAGTATACACAGAGGGTTTCGGATTTGCATATCCGGGTCCCGACAGTGAGCTACTCGTACTTGGCTTGCTATGAGCTCGGCTCACAAAATAAATGGGCCGAGCTGAGTCGTCTACCTAGCTTGGTGTCTTAACGAGCCGAACCTTACACTACAAGAAACAGGAAAAAATTCGTGGGCCAAAAACCCACGAATTTATGCCAAAACCCACGAATTTAAATTAAATTCGTGGGCAAACCGTCGAATTTAGTTCACGAATTTAACTCGACGAAATTAATCAATTAAATTCGTGGGTACCCACAATTTAAATTAAATTCTGAGTTATTGAAAAAACCCACGATTTAATCGCTAAATTCGTAATGAGGAAACCCACAATTTAATCATAAATTGTGGGTCAAGAAACTCATTAATTTAATCATAAATTAGTGAAATGAGAAAACCCATTTATTTAACGTAATTGTGGGTACCACAATTTAACTGTTAAATTCGAGGGTTTTAAATGGCCCATGAATTTAACTGTTAAATTCGTGTGTTTTAAATGGCCCACGAATTTATCAGACATTTATACAAAAATATATATATATATCCATATCGATATCACACTCAATACATATAACGATATCGATCACGCATATATATATATCGATATGCATCTCATTCAACACAACCATCTTCACATTCAATCTTATTCAACACATCGCAATATTACCTCTACTAAACCTTTTCAAGAGTGTTTACAAATCGCCGGAGAGATCAACTCGCGACGGCTTACAAGATGAACATATATAAGGCAATGACCTAGGTCAAGAATAACAACGATTCTATATAAGGCAATGACCTAGGTCAAGAATAACAACGATCCTATATAAGGCAATGACCTAGGTCAAGAATAATAACGATCCGGCGACAGGCCTCCGCTCTGCTCCGACAGAAGTTAGCATTCTTCTAAATTTGGATCATAATTCAACAAAAACTAAGTCACCGAAATATACTGAGCATTTGGTGTGCTAGGGTGTTCCATATACATATTCTAACTCCCAGAGAGAGAGAGAGAAGGGATATGTACATGCTGGAATACAAAAAAGGCTAGTACAATTACTTACCTTGTGAAGAAAATATTGAGAAAATTCATATACTTGAGAAGTAAAGCCGATGCAAGATCCATTATTAGAGCCTGATTTGAACAAGAGGCAACTGAACTTATAAACAAGCCATCCTCGTTTCCTTTTGAAATATGTTGTGCTAACCTACCATCTGCAACATTGTAGTGGTACCGCAAAAGAAATGTGGTTAGATTGAATTTTTTTCTTTCCAACTAAAGTTGCTTACATCTATACAATTCATACCTCTGTTTCATAGGCCACCGGCATTGTAAACACTAATCCATTGGGTTGCGAGCATCCCCATCCTAATCTTCTTCTTAGGTTGCTCATTGTCATAATCCTCCATGAGGCGACCTCTCTCTCGACCAACCCGATATATAAGCCGGTAGCAATTCAACCAATTATTAAGCTTACATTGCACAAATGAAATACTACAAAAAAGAGTCCCATTCCCCAAACAAGCAATGCCTCCCAAGTCTTTCCCACAAAGGCAATGGCTGGAAGCAATCTAAAATTTAATATTTGTATGATTTCAGCATATGGGCATTGTCATAACACCTTTGAGATAATGAGAAGCAACAAACTAGGAAAGAAATACAAGACCTTCGAGCACCATCAAGATTTATTGGCCTTATGTCCGGGTTTGGACCAACAATGCCATCAAAAAGAAAAATACATTTTGCATAGTTTGGTTCTTCATCAAACTTTAAGTTCACGACATATTCAATAAATTGTCGGAAAGGTTGTGGACAAAAGCAACACAACGATTCTCGAGAGGTCACCATCTTTTCTTGCAAACAAGGAAACCTTTATTCTCTCCCTAAAATTAGTTCACAGAGAATGCAAGTAAGGAAAAGCAGAACTGAAATACGTAAAGAAAATTTCACTCTAAAGTCTAAACAAACTTCACCTAGTATCCTTGCCAAGGAAGACGGCCACGTTGAAGAAAAATAAGTGTGTAGGCAAGCGATTCAAGGTCATCTCTCCTGCTTCAGTTCTTCCCTAGTGTGCATGCACACTAGCATACCAAACAGTTCCTGTTTAGTCAAACAAGTCAAGTATATGACAAGAAAATGTTAGTTTGGTAATAAATAAGAAAAACTAAGGGCTTCAAGATCTGAAAATATTTCTCCGCAAACCTAAAGACATCGACTCGATCATAATCAACGTGCTCTCAGATCAATGTCTTTCCATGTAGTAGCCGTGGTGAGAAATCAATGTTAAGTCGAAAAAATATAAAAGGGAGGTTGCTTGTCCAAATTTATGAGGATGTACAAAGTGTGTGGAAAATAAGACTAAAATTCACTATTGGTCCCCCAAACTTTATCTGAAACTTCAGATGTGTCTCTATGCTTTCAGTTTTGCCAATTGGATCCACAAACCTTTGCAATCTCCATGGTAAACTCCGAATCAACGAGAATATGCTTTCATCTATTGTTATTTGAATTGAATGGAACTCCGGCCCAAGCCTCCCGGCGACGGGCCTCCGCTCCGCTCCGACAGAAGTTAGCCTTCTTCTGAATTTGGATCATAATTCAACAAAAACTAAGTCACCGAAATATACAAAATTTTGGCATGACCTCTTTAGTAAATAGGACATCCACTCAGCAGACAAAAAAACATTTGCAGTTAATATATATATATATATATCAATCTCTCAAACCAAAAGAAGACATTCCAGCTAAAACCTTGGCCATGTTTCCATTATTATTTGTAACAAAAACATCACTCTCATCACATACGATGAAGTCAATTGCAGCCAATCGTGAAGAAAAAGGAAGGAATGGTTTCAAATCATCCCTAGAAAGCATCTCCTTGGTATAGAAGTTTGGAAAGAGTTCCTCGGAGGTCAAGAGTTTCTTCTCCACCATATATTTCTCCGTAAGCAACATACAGGTATGTGTCATTGCTAAAACCAAGAGCTCGGAGCATTAAACCAATTTCTTCAGGGGTCAACGGACATTTACCCCTACTGCGCTCATCCTCATCACTCAACTCCTGCTAGGAATCAATCTAAAATCATATCATCATTCAAAGCTTACATCAACTGACACAAATCAACCACAGAATGACCACATGAAACATCACAATTAAGAGTAGCCATTATCTCCCTCTAACGTTTTTTTAGGGAAATTTCACTCAACATATTCTTGTTGGCGCAAAAGAAGATGTAGAGCACAACAAATAACCAACTATAAAGGAAGGACAACAAGAAATAATCTTAGGTGATGGACTGATATTTGGAGAAATATACGATAGGGGGATGTCACCAAGTTTCAGAGTCTTACAGGTAATGTATCCCATCGTTTTCTAATTTCAGCCAGTTCCTTTTGTTCTTTTTCCCCTCGTTGCTGTGGGTTGGTTGCATTGATTGGTTAAAAGGAATAGCACCATTACCACCAGACGAGGGGTGTGGAAGCGCTGAAGTAATTCAGGGCTTGAAATAGGAGAGGGTGACATTCGCCATTTGTATCTTTGGGAGACCTTGACTTTAGCAGAGGAGATATTTCTTGTATGCCCACCACTTGAAAAGTCAAAGAAAACCAACAAAGTGAGCGAGTCACGAGAATGATAAAAAGACAATCACTATTCATGATATGTCGGTTACAACAAAGAATATTCATGTGGCACGTTTGAATTTGGTCTACAAGATATAACGACCAAATGTTCCAAAGGATCGAGAGAATGATTTTTCAAGTGAGACTCCATTTTGTATGAGCGGATGTTGCAAAAGCTTCACTTCTTTGTGGGGCGTTGAGAAGGATCACGTTGCAGACACTTTCTAATGAAGTCCTTGGCCTGCTCGACAGATGATCCGGTATTGTTGGAAGTTCCTTCTTTGTTTCCAATCTTGAACATTGCAGCAATCAGAGTCAAAAAAGGGAATATTCATATCTAAGTTGAATTGATGATTACTTCAATTCGATTACCGATCAACCGATTACTTCAATTCATATCTAAGTCTTAACATTTCAATATTTCATAAAATTTCAAGCAATTAAATGAGCTTTGGAAGTTCCACATTCAGATGGTGAGAAATTTTGAGCAATCTGAAAAGAAAGAGGTCATATTCATTCATCCGGTGTGGACATCAATTATAATGACCCAAAGATATTTTTTCTTTTTCAACATCTTTTGTCCTGTGCTCTGGTTTAAAGATGGAAAATTCCATTGCACAAAACTTTCACAAGTGAGCTCCTCACAGTCTCCTCGATTCCGTAAAATGGTAGTTGTTCATTTCCATTAGTCGGCTAGTAGCGATCTGGAAGGAACCATCTGCGACCATCAAATTTCTGGCTTTGATATCTAATGTAACAAACACATGGGCGGAAAATGGCCTTTTATCTCCGGAAGGTGGGTGAAAACCAGAATATATGTGAAGGAGAATGGCTCATTTAACATACTACACTGCTCGGTGTTCACAACGCATAAAAGTACTTCATAGTCTTTTAAGGAAGGTTATTTCCAAAATCGATTATGAGTGTTTTATTACAATCATAGGCGCATCACTTCAACACTATCTCATTCTAAGCTAAATTGAAAATGACTTACGGGCATTGTCGATTCAAGAAACTCGAGGAAGTTGTCCTCCACAAAGAGAAGCGAGCAAGTAGATCTTAAGTTGAAACGGAGCTATCTTTTTAATTGACTCGAAAGGTATTCATGAAGTTTAAAAGTAAGCATGTGCACGAATATACGCCCAGCATGAAGAATGTGTCCAGATATATCGAAACAAACATGAGGTAGTAACTTAGAACACCGAGATAGTCCGCACAAAGAACTTACAACCGTATGTACTAATTAAGGCAAACATCGAGAAACAAGAAATGCAGGTTGCAACTCATATTAGGCATCTATATTGTAGAACAAATATAAATTGTGTCTTTGAAGATAATATCGACCCCTTCATCTTGGGTTCCATGGTGGTTTTGAGGTAGCCATCTCCGTGACAAGGCATCCTAAACTCCATATGTCAACCGCAAGATTGCAACCATTAGAATTTTTATAACCTGCATTCATGTTACATGTGAGTTTGTGATTTACATATATGAACAATAAGATACACATGAAACTTGAATAGAACAAATACGAAGTAAAGGAAGAGGGTCATAATACCTCTGGAGCCATCCAATATGGACTACCCTTAAATGAAAAAGGACAATTGTTGCCCGAATCTGGGGAAAAGACCAAAGATAATTAAAAAAGCAGAAGACACAATTAATACAAGTTAATAAGCAAAAAATTATCATCTTTTAAGGTGATATGTGACTTGTCGGGACTCAGAAACTCAACAGACTAAGCTGTCTAACTCTATTAAGAAAAGGTTTAGAGCACCCTTAACATCAACAAGCAATGCAAAGATGCTTACAACACAGGACTTACAAGAACAAGTTGATATACGCTTGTGGCAAAGGCGTAAAACATTACTTCCCATGGCTATATATTTTTGAAGAGTATCTAATTCAAGTGAATATGAGTCTCACTCTATGAGCACAAATACGAGAACATAGAAAAGCAAAAAAAGGAATTAAACAATTAGAAGAACTGAATTGAATGAGAAGCTCCTCCGGTGTATGAAAGCAATATTCAAGATCCAATGTTATACTCCACTACCTACCCACAACAAACAAGTAGGTAGCATCGAGAATAAAATATGGAAACATCAAGAAAACATGTCATCCAGTTATACCATGTCGTTTACCTCCATGAACACCGCCTGTGGCATTACAACAAACACCTTTAGTCACCGAAGAAAGCATTAAACAAAGGAAAACAATGCACCATGAACTCACGGCCTTTGGCGAAATCACGGCAAGTGAAATGTTTGGTCGGCGATGATGCGATCATCGAGTGCCTTGAGGCTCTTCAGCGACAAAGGTCTCACCTCGTGGATCTGAACAAAAATAGCGAGAAAAATGGAAGTGTGGAATGAATACATGTTAATTCATACAGATGGGCAAAATGACTTGTAAAAATTGATAGATAGCGATGCATCTTGCTAATTCCAACCATGTCGAATACTCTTGTCAAGAATTTCATCACTTCATTACTCAATTTGAATGTTTGCAACCAAAAGACAGTAGAAACATTAAAGTACATCGAACCTATTGAACTCAGATGAGATTAAAACCCTCACCCTAAAGGCAAAGGACACAAGCGTGGCCTTAAATAGTGTGTCATGTGATTATAAAGGTATACCATTAGAGAAAATGATAGATTTTCAGCTAAACAATAGGCTCACTTGAGCATGAGAGCACCATATTGTAAAACAGCTCCATAAGAGTGCATCAAAATAACTATCTTAGTCTTCGCAGATGGCGTGCTCATAAATTGAGTATGTCAACTATGTTATTTTTCACAAAAAGAAAAGGATCACCCAAAACTATTAAAGATGCCGGTCTTATGATTTTCAGAGTTCCAAAGGCACACAATGATTAAGAACCCTAGAGTCACCAAAGTTAGGAGCACATCCTACAAATGTTCCTAGCAGATTAGACAAGCTTACGCAAGTCCCATGAACCTAAATTCTAAACCACCTAAAACATGCAGAATCGCAAAGATAAGCCTCAATTTTTGAGCAAGACTGTTCCAAACCTACATTTCACAATCGATCACGATTCATGGGAACCAAACCAAACAATTACCTCAAGGGGACTTCAATTTAATTGCAAGGCTTGGATCTAGCGGAAATGCAGCGAAGAAACGAAGCAGAGCATGATTTGGGCGTTGAACCAAATCAAGGAGGAGTGGAGGGAGCGGAGCAGGAGGGACCGACCTTGGGGAGAAGGGGAAGCCGAGGTCGGCGGCGATGGCAAGCACCTCCGCCATGCAGCCCAGCCGCCGCCCGGCCTGCGGCAATGCCATGGCCTCGCCAAGGTCAAAGTAGTGTAGGACGAGGACCGGGCGATGGTGCGGAGCAGCAGGGCCAGCCTCGGCCGAGGCCAGGAGGCGAGACGCTGCGAGAGCGTGTGCAGAGGCGGCGGCGCGTGGGGAGAAGCGGCGGCCGAGCCGAGAGGCGCAGGAGATGGTGGCTTGAGGTAGAACCGGGCGGGCGTGGCAGCCCGAGGGCCACGAGGAAAAATGTGAGAAAGAGGGGATTAGGTGTCATCGGGAGGATGGGGGTGGCGGCGTGGGGGCAAGGCGGGCGGCGCATGGTGGCGAGGCGGGCGGGGATGGGCGCGGCGGGGCGTGGCGTGGCAGGCGGTGGGTGAGCCGACGAGCGAAGAGAGAGAGCTAGGTCGAGGAGACATGAAGAGAGAGAGAGAGGAGACGTGGGGTTAAGGCATTTGTTAAATTAAGTAGACTCTGCCCATTTAATTTACTTAAATTCGTGGGTATTTATGTAAACTGACGAATTTAAATTATAAATTCGTGGGTATTTTTTTGGCCCATGAATTTAATTAAATACGTCGGTTTTTTGTAAACCGACGAATTTAAATCTATAAATTCGTGTGTTTTTGTTTGGCCCATGAATTTAAAAAAACCCACAAATTTTTCACTGTTTCTTGTAGTGTTAGCCTTGTTAGCTCATTAATACTCGATAACTAAATATTCATCATGACGGTTCTTTTATGCAAAAGACTTTTAATTAGCTAAATATTTAAATTAATGCATATCCATATAACTATGTTAGGTTGGACTAGAATTGTTAGGATTTCTAATCGACTCATGACTAATTATCTTTTACTTGTATGATAGATAATTAGCTATGGTTTCATTTCCACAATCCTCATGTTGAATATATGTGTTAATATGTGTCATGTGCTCACGACATGGTTTAGCTTAGCTCCTGACTAATTACACAAACTCACGTGGCTTAGCTTAGCTCAGCTCATCTTAGCTGTTATGGCTTATGAGCTGCTCACGAGCAACTTGAGCTTTTTGTCAAGCCGAGCTAGTTTTCCCACTTATTAGCTTAACAAGATAGGCTACTTTTTTGTGAGCTTGCATGAGCTGAGCCGACATACCATGTTGAGGGTGCATTGAGTTGTCTTAGACTGCCTTTTCTCTATTGAATATGTAATAAGTATGGGCTTAGCTACTTTTCTAGCCGTAGTAATCGTTAGGTTAGCTTGGTATGTTCAAGGTTTGTTTGGTTCATATATTAAAGTTGCCAATATTCATCATACTTTTTTAAAATTTGGTTCAGGTTAGATTATTAAAATTGTGGGAAATTTCATTCATACCACCAAACCAGGGATGGTACCCATTAATACCATCGAATCCTCCCCCCTTTCAACTGTACCATCACCCCTTAAACAATCCTTTCATCTATACACCAAACCAAATGTCAATTGACAGGGAATGAACGCCGTTCACGCGTCGTTAGACGGCGTCGTCCCGCATGCATGCAAACACCCCGTCCCCGCGCGGCCTACTGGTTTCCACGTGTGGCCCACCCTACACGATCGCGTAGCTTCTTCGCCGTTGCCGCAAAACCGCAAGAACCCTAACAGGGTGTGGCACTCCTTCGTCGTCGGAGTCCACGCGGGGATGACGCTCCTTCGAAGGATCCGATCGCGTGGGCGCAGCGATCCTACTTTCATATCTGGTCTTCATCATTGCGAGTGGTGTTTGGTTTCATCATCTGTCACCTAATCAATGCACGGTTTCATGTGTTTTGTTTCATCATCTGTCACCTAGCTTCTCTTCACGTAAACCTTGCTTTCATATCCGGTTTGGAACCCGCTGCGGCAGCGCAACGGTACGCATCAATGGTTTGGAACCCATGCCTTTTGATTATGTGCCTATATCATGCCTAAGGTTCCCTCACTTGCCTTATACCTTGCTTTGGGTTGTATAGGAAGTAGAAGAATGGTTGTTCCAGAGGGAAATTATGAAGGGATCGATCCTATGATAGAGTTTCAAGTAACTATTCATGTGTAGTCATACATGAGGAAGGACTTGAATCAATATTACAAAGGGAGAAAATGGGATATATTGGTGGACAACGGAACAATTACACTTGATTATTTGTTGAAAGAGATAGGCCTGTTTTATCAATGGGGAGTGCATCAAAAAGCCAAGATACGTCATATTTGTGATTCAGGTCGGTTCATAGATATGAGCACTGATGGTCATGTAGCTAAGTTAGTTGAGTCCAATTCATGGTTACGGCAGCTAAGTTTTTTTGTGGAAGTGGTTGATTGCGAGGTGGGGAACATTGTGGTTCATCAAGAAGCTGAAAATTTGGACATGAACAGAACAAATCAAGTGATGAACAAATCAGCATGGCAGGCAATGTTTTGGGATGATAATCTTGTTGGTCCTGTTGTTGAGATAAACCTGGATGAAGATGAGCCAATTGGTGTTGAGGAGGAACATCTGTATGGAGTTGTTGACTCGCCACCCATCCCACCAAGTGAGAACTTTTTCCTAGATGTCCCTAATGACCGTGACCTTGCTGTTGTACCAGATGATGAGGTTCCAAAAGATGGTAGTGTGCCTGTGTATGTGCACGATACAGAAGACCCAACTTTTGAAATTGGTGCCACATTTGCGGATAGTGATATGTTCAAGCTTGCTATAAGGCATCATGCCATTAAGCGTGAATTTGAGCTTGATGTTATCTACAGTGATCGGAAAAGGTACAAGGCAAAATGTTGTAGCAGCACTGATTGTCAATGGTTCATGCATCGAAAAAAGATAAAAGATTCAACAGCCTTTGTGGTAATTCTTATGAATTCTACCTTTTCATCAAATTTTTTGTGTCTGTGAGAAATATAACTTCTTTGCTCTCTTGTAGGTCATGGAAATTGGAGATGAACATACATGTATATCCACAAGTAAGATTACCGGCAAGATGGCTTGACAAGCTTGGATTGTAGATAGGGGTAAGGAAATAATGATGGAAGAACCAAACATTGGCTCTAGAAAATTACAAGATAGGTTGGAAAAGAAGTACAATGTGAAATTGGCAAACAGGAGAGTGTGGCATGGGAGGCAAAAGGCTCTAGACAGTATACATGGATCATGGAATGATAGTTTTCAAGGGCTTTGGAGATTATAGGTAGCTATTGAGAGAGCCAATCCAGGAAGCATTGTTGACATTAATGTCAACACTCATAATGGGAAGCTAGTCTTCAAAAGGATATTTGTCACTCTCAAGCTGTGCATGGATGGATTCCTAAAAGGTTGTAGGCCGTACCTAGGATGTGACTCAACTTTTTTGACTGGGAGGTACACAGGCCAGCTTGCTTCAGCTACTGCAATTGACGACCACAACTGGTTGTTCCCATTCACTTATTGTGTGTTTGACAAGGAGACCACTGATAACTGAGAGTGGTTTATGCAAAGATTACAACATGCCATTGGTACACCTCCGGTTTGGTGATACATCTTGATCTTTGAAAGGGACTTGAGTCTGCTTTGTTAGCAAGGTATTCAATGTTGGTGTTGAGCATAGAGAATGATTTAAGCATCTCATTGGTAATTTCAAGAAGAGGTATAAGGGTGACATAATTGACAAGAATATGTGGCCGGCTGCATGGACATATGTACCGAAAAGCACCGAAATTAATGGCTGAAATTAAAACAAAGATGCCCTCTTTGCTATTGCCTACCTAAATACAAATCACAAATATTTGTGGACTAGGAGCAAATTTTCAGAGTTGTCCAAGGTTGAGTATGTGTGCAACAACATTGTTGAATCTTTCAATAATTGGATCAAGGACATAAAAGGCTTGCAACTTGATGATCTAGTTGACAAGATAAGGCAGATGATAATGGTTCGAATGTCTAGTAGAAAGAGAATAGCTGATAGGTTGCAAGGTAACATTTTGCCTAGCGTGGTGAAGGCTCTCCATGCCAAGAGTAGGGGGCTGAGGTATGAAATTTTTAGGAGTGGAGACAATGTAGAGGTATCGGGGATTGATCAAAAAACCAACAAACCATGGAGATATTCTATGTTGCTCAAAGAACAATAATGTTTGTGCTGGCAATGGCAAGTTACTGGGAAGCCTTGCCTTCATGCAATTGCTTTCATATCCTCTATCTGGCGATTGAAAATAGAAGACCATGTACATGAGTACTTCTCAATTGCTAGGTTCAAGATGGCCTATGAGAGTTCTATCATGCCTTTAGGGGACAAGGACCAATGGCCTCAAATTGACATGCCCTACCAAGTGCTCCCTCCCAAGCTTGGAAGTTCAGCAAGAAGGCCTAGAGTTACTAGAATTAAGCCATCTAGTGATACAGGCACAAAATCAAAGCAATGTGGTAGATGCAAGAGGTTTGGTCACTTCCAGAAGAATTGCAAAGAAGCTGAGTGGCAAGAAGGAGATACCCTTCCACCTGCAACACAATCAATCAAGAAAAGGAAAAGAAAGCAAGCCCCCATTATCGTTTCTTCATCCTAGCTTGCTACTGCAACAAGTTCATCACAGCTTGCTGTTGCAACAAATTCGTCCTAGCCGGATGTTGCAACTTCTATCATGTAGTTTGCAAACTATATTTTTGGGGCAAAATGTAGTATTGTGTTGCATTGAACATTTTTTTAAACGTTGAATTGAACATTAGCTTCCTGTTGCATTGAACATTTTTTATTTCCATATATGATTGCTTCATCAGTTAAGTGCAAACCTCGTGCTGTACAAAACCATGTGTTCATTGATGCTAAAAGGATTGTTTCTTCTGCTAATTTCAGAATAGTGTAACATCCCAATTTTTGAGTCTTAATTAATTATTATTATTTTAATGTAATTTATAATTTTTGTGAATTTTCTGGATTTATTGGATTTTCTGAGATTTATTTAAATCATTTCGAATTAGTATATATGGCTTTTGTTAAGAAATATTTATAAAAAGGAAATTAAAATAAAGTCTTCCCAAAAATATTTTATTTGAGTATAGAAGGTCCCAAAGTATTTTTGGGAAATTTCTTTTTCTCTCCGGGATTGAATCGGATTAGAAAATCGATTGCTGACCGGTGCGATTTGGAATTAACGTTCGTTGTATGCGGGAACTCCTTCCGTTCCTCCAACACGTGCTCAAGTTGGACACTAGCCTTGGCGCCAACTTTGGCAGGGAAACGGAAGTCCTTCCGGGCGGGAGCGTAGCAACGCGTGGCTGAACCGAATCGAACTCATGCGCTGGCGCTGAATTCGGCAAGGACCGAAGCCCTTCCATGCGGGAGAAGCCACGTAGCCGACTCAATCCTCCAGCGCTGGCGCCAAAATCTCGATGGTTCGGAAGTCCGTTCGGCAGGAGAGCGCACGTGGCCGATTCAAATGTTATTGGTGCTGAATTTGGCAAGGCTCAGAGTCCGTCCCGAATACGAGGTCGATAGCGCGTGGGAAAAGGACACGCCGTCCTATTTAAGCTGCGCGCGGACGTCGTCGAAGCAAGCGGTAGGAAAAAAAATCATGGGCGTCGCTAGAACCGAGCGAAGGAAAAGGAAAAGCGCGAGCAAATCGTGTTGGCGATCGGAGGAATTCGCCAAGAAGCGCTGGCGTCGCCAAGGATCAAGCAGCAAAGGAAAAAGTGAGAGCGATCGAGAAGTCGTGCCGTCGTCCGAGTTCTCACAAGGAACAGCGGGAGTCGCCAGGAGATTTCCGAGCGCGTGCTGCCGAGTTGTCGCCGAGGTCGTCGTCTTCGTCTCCGGTAAATTCAAGCCGCCGTCGCTTCATCGCCGATTGGAAGCTTCGTCAACTGTCGGATCTTCATCAAGCGATCGGGATTAAGTTGTAACGTTTCGAATCGGTAAGCGCCTCATATTAAATATCAACCGTTGGATTTAGATCAGACAGTTAATATTAGGCCACGTAGCAGATTTACCCGTAACCGTTTGATTGAGTTCATCAGTCTAGATTTTGCCACATTTGTCCGTACAAGCCGGGGCGAGAAAATCCGTATTTTCCTTTACAGAAATAATTTGGGAAAATAAGAAATTCTAATTTCAGAATTAACTAAACTTCCGAATGTTATAACTTTTGCATATGAACTCCGATTTGGGTGATTCAAATCCTGAAATATTTGTAAAATTGAGATCTTTCCAATGGTGGATTTTATTTGAATTTTTGAGTTCATTTGCTATTTGGTTTTTGTTTTTATTTTGCTTTCTCTCTCGATTCGCGTAGACGTTGAGTTGAGCAAGGTTTCGAAGGAGGAACTATCATCTCAAGATCAATCTTCGAAACAATACCAGGAACTTAAGCAAGGCAAGTTGTGCTTTGATCATGTTGCACCCATAAACTAGATTGCATGCTATTTTGATTTACCTTATCACTTGTTATTTTATGTGTATAAACGATTTGAACATAAGATTGGGATTAGCTATCGTACCCTTTGAATTACACCCTACCTTGATATTTGTATGCCATGCTTCATTGACACCCTAGGTTGGTTCACTATAGTTGGTTAATAATGAAATCAACATGGATGGTTAGATCGAGTTAGAATTGCTTAGCCATGCCACGTCATCACATGTACTTGAATCTTTGATAAATAATCTTGATTAATGGAATATGGAACAATGTTTTGAATTTGTGTGTCTTGTGTGGTCACACGATGAGATTGAGTTGTGTTGGCAATGGATGTCACGCAACGATATTGAATTGTTGATGGCACGTGGTGCTTGGTAATCAACTGGGGTGGTTATGATTTTGGGTCGGAGCAAGTGGCAAGGGCAGGATGCCAGGGTGGGCCCTATGGGCAGAGGGTATGTGTATGTCTTGCTTTGATCAAACCATAAGGACACCTTGCGAGCCTTTGACCTGAGTCAATCATGCAACCACATGTTGTTATGGGGCAGCCTAGCTGATTAATTTGTAATGCCTTAGCTTTGGTACTACTAGTGGTGGGGTGGTTCATCCTTTTCAATGAACCCAGATGGCGCAAGAGGGGGGCCCTGTTGTGGTTTTCAGACCCTTCAGTATTGAAACCTTAGCAGGTAGTACTGAGTTAAGACAGAGCATTGTAAAGGCTTTGTCATGATTCTCTGCCGGCATACCAAAGGAAGTGTGCTAATAGCGTGGCATCAAAGAGATTATCATGTCATGTGGGTAAAGTGCATAACCTCTGCAGAGTGTACAAACTATTAGGATAGCCATGCTCACGGTATTGAGCAAAGCTCGGGATTCTGATCAAGGGTTTAGACTTTTGCAAAACAAAACTTGGGAAGGATGGCGAGTTGCCATGGGAGGTTGAATCTTGACTTAGGATGGAAAACTTGGTTTACTTGAGAATCACTGAATCTACTTACTTGTTATTATTTGTTTCTTGTCTTTTCAATCTACATATTGTTTATGTTTGAAAATGCTGCTTCTCGCTTATGAACCACTTAGCCATTCCTTTGGAATAAGCCTTGCATATAGCTATGATAGAATTGCATTCTGTGCACAACTTGTTGAGTACGTGTTGGTGTACTCACCCTTGCTTAACAACCAACAACAGAGGAGGAATCATCGTCGTTATTGGAGAAGGACTTTCAGGTGGACGCGTGTCACTAGGCCAATCCTAGTCAGCTGCCTGTGGTGTGCTGATGGGACATCTACGTTTTCTACTACTTTCCGCTGCAGTTGTCTCATTGGTTTTACTATTGCCTTGTGAGGCTGAATATTGTAAGTGATCATAAGATCATACACTAGTTCTATTCAATAAATAAAGTCTTATTATTCTTATCGTTGTGTATGATATGATGCTTACCGATGTTAAGCTGTGTGCACTAACGATTGATCCTGGGACTAGTGCGGTAAAACACAGTGGATTCGAATTGGGAATTCGGGTCCTTACAAATAGATTGACTTGATTTTAGGACCTTCTCCACACAAGATCCAAATTGATAAATCAGGAAACCAGAATATATGTTCAGCTGCACAGATACATGTCCACCAAAATCAAATTGGAAAATTCGTGAGTTCACTTGCCCTTCAACGAATCTGAACACTGTATAATGTCAATATGGTTGGAAGTACCCACATGGCTGTTGTCATCTAGGCCTCCAAGTAGTACAGGTTGCTGAGTCAGTTTTGGTGCCTATCGGTGTATTCTACACCGGGGTACTCTCTCCACCGCTGCCAGGTGGGACTATGCACGCAAGATACAAAAAGAAGAAGGTCTTGTGCAAAGGGCTCAACATGCTGAAGAAGGCTTGGCGACCGACCAGGTCCCAGCCCCAAGCGACCAGGACACGTGGCCGCTCGGCGGGGCGCTGGTCGACCAGGTCCCAGGCTCGAACGACCAGATCATGACCGCTGAAGACCAGGGCATGTGGCTGCCCGACAAGTAGTCGGGTGACCAGGCCACGTGGCTGCCCGACGAGCAGCCAGCCCATCACCAGCCGACCACGCAGACGAAGCTGGGAGGCTTCCGCCCGAAGCAATCGCCAGGATCACAATGTATCATAGCCATTAAATGCGCATGGGAGCCATTAAATGTGCATGGGAGCTATTCAATGCGCGGGGAGCCGTTGCAGTGCGCTTGAAGGCCATTAAATGGGCGTGGCTCCCTGACGCTATGATGACCTGTCCCTCCGACTGAGCCAACTTCACCAACTCCTATTCCATCTACACCGCCCCAGGTAGGATGGGGTGACACGTGTAGCAGGCGTTCGTCACGCAGCATCCGAACCCCTCCTCTCGGGCGGTCCGAAGACAGGCAGTGTCACGATACGACGTAGACAAAGAGGCTCCGAGGGACAGTAGCGACAGGACTAGACAAAGTCAATGTAATTAATGTAAAACTACTCCCTCTGCCTGCCCTAACTAGTCCCGGGAGTATATAAGGGCGCTAATGTGCATGAGGCGGAGGAGGTCGGTCGAAACTCTAAGGATTGCATCACTGAGCTCGCTCAGTCGAAACTCACAAGAAAGAGCAAGTAGAATACTAGAGCAACATGAGCTTAGGCAAGACGTAGGGCTATTACCCGCATTGGGTCCCAAACCTGGGTAAATCCTGTGTGCTCCCGGATGTTCTTGAGTCTCCTGTCCTACTCATCACGCGAAGAGAGTAGAGAAGAGAGCAGAGAGTTGCGCAGCTAGCTGCAAAGACCCCCCTACCGAAACTCGGTTATACACTCGAACCTATACTGTCCGGCACAAACACGCCAACAGGGCGCGCCAGGTAGGGGTGGTAGTAGCTGTTTCACACGTTGCTTTCTTCAGCAAATCATCAAGCACCGGCTGCGAAGATGGAGGCTTCAAGCTCCCATCAGGCGGGGGACCGTCTGACGCCTTCTGTAGAAGAAAGCGCCGCCCCCACCGCGGCAGGAGCACAACCGGTCCGACGGCGACTAGCGATGGAGGAGGCCACGCCGGCCCAAAACCTGCATGCAGCCCGCCTCCTCCTGGAGCACCCGCCGGTGGAGCTGGGGGGCGACACCCCGGCAGCGCCATGGTTGCGAGACATCGCCCGCCTCGTGGACGCAGCCCAGTTCCACGCGGAGGCATTAGAACGACCGGGTACCTCTGGTATCCTGCGGTCGAAGTTGCGCGGAGTGCACCCAAGCTCGAGCCACCCGAGCGAGCAACGCTCTCATCAGGGTGGGCGAAGCAAGGGCAAGGGCATTCAGGGCGCGGGCCCCGTTCCCATCGAGGATCGTGCGGCAACTCCAGAGCCATCTCGCACGTCCCCCGGGCTTAAGGGGAGTGCCTGTGAAGATCTTAGGGCTCATTTGGAGGAATGACGCCAAGCGCGCGGTGGTGACTTGCACGGCAAGTTGCACCATCCGCAAGCGCGGGAGCAGGAGCGTGGCAAACGGATGGCTCCTGAAGAAGATGGCTCCTCCCATGACCCCGATTTCTCTGCAGAGGAGGAGACATTCTCCTCCGAGTCTTGCGGGAGCCAAGTCCCGCGCTCCCCGGCGTAGCCCTCAGGCCGAGGTACCGGGGGCTACGTGGTTCTCCCTACGGCGTGGGGTGCCAGGCATTCTCCAACCGGCTGCGCCGTGTCGCGTGGCCGGAAAGGTTTCGCCCACAACCATTGAGAAGTACGACGGCACCACTAACCTAGAGGAGTTCCTACAGATCTACACCACGGTGGTGCGGGCTGCCGGTGGCCCCGAGAGCCTTGGCAAGCTCCGCCCATTCTTGGATGATGAACCTCCCAAGGGGGTTAGTGCACTCATGGGTGGAGTTGTGTGGCCAATTCATCACCAACTCCCAGGGCTCCTACACCCAACCGGGCGTGGAGGATGACCTCCATGGCCTCGAACAGAAGAGAGGGGAGTCGTTGCGCGCGTTCATCCAGCGATTCAGCCACTACCGCAACACAATCCCCAAGATCTCTAGTCAGTCTGTCATCATCGTCTTCCGGAGGGGAGTGCGAGACAACAAGATGCGGGAGGAGATGGCCACCCATGACATCTTCACCACATCCGAGTTGTTCGCCTTGGCACACAAGTGCGCTCGGGCAGCGAAGGCGCGGGAGCGGACCACTGGAGCGGACGGTGCTCGTGACGGAGGTGAGACCGGGACCTCAAAAGGTCCCAGTTCTGCAAATAAAAAGAAACTCCCAGTGGTTGAGTCTGGTCAGGTCTTGGCCGCCGAGCGAAGAAACAAGGTCGTCAAGCCGTGGCGAGACGATCACCACGATCGGCGGGACGATCGCCGCGATCGGCAGGACGGTCGCCGCGATCGACAGGACTACTGTCGATAGGAAAATAAGGGTAAGGTCTTCTGTCCTATCCATAATACTAATGCACACAATTTGGATCATTGCCAGGTCATGTGCGAGAAGGTGGAGCAGCGGCTCAGGGAACGCCGCCCTCCTCACGATGACGACAAAGGCGACGACTCCACCTAGCTGCACTTTCAGCAGGCGGAGCATAGGGTGGCCTACATCCACGGTGGGTCAGCCACCCACGCCTCCAACACGAAGTACAAGCTCCTGATGAGTGAAGTCTACACCGCCGTACCAAGCGTGGGGGCGGCTAGGCCGCTGAAGTGGTTAGAGGAGCCGATCACCTTCAGCCACCCCGACCACCCCGCGAGCACCACTGGTCTCGGGCACCTTCCGATCGTGGTCTCACCCATGGTTCGAAACGTGCAACGTGGGCGCGTGCTGATCGACGGGGTAAGCTCCATCAACGTCCTATCCCCTAGGGCGTTCTGGGCTCTTTAGATCCCGGAGCAAGAGCTCCGCCCGATGCTCCCCTTCTATGGAGTCACCCCAGGGGCTGGCTCGATACCCCTGGACCAGGTCCGCCTTCCCGTTACTTTTGGGAATGTGGACAACTACCGCACGGAGTTGGTGGACTTCGACCTTCCCTACAACGCCCTGCTTGGCTGACCCGTGTTGGTCAGGTTCATGGCACCCACCCATATGCCTATATGGTGGTGAAGATGCCGGGACCTGGAGGTCCCATAAGTGCCCAGGTGGACAAGCCAGAGGCCCTGCGCTGCGATAAGCAAGCCTTGGACCTAGCAGGTGCCACCTGTGCATGCCAGGTTGACGCTGTCTACTCGGGAGCCCCTCCGGCAAAAACCCGCGCCTCGCTCGGCCCGTCCAGCGAGGTTAAGGTGGTCTCCCTGAGCGTGGTTGAGCCCAAAAGGACCGTCAAGCTGGGCGCCAACCTTGGCGCCAAATAGGAAGACGCGCTCGTCACCTTCCTCCGGTCTAACGCAGACGTGTTTGCCTGGCAACCGTCCGACATGATCGGGGTCCCCAGGGAGGTGATCCAGCACAAACTCGCAACGCTCCCGGAGATGCGCCTAGTCTGGCAAAAGGTCCGGCACCAGGCCCCCGAGCGTCAAGATGCCGTCCGTGAGGAAGTTGAGAAGCTGCTACACGTGGGTATCATCAGAAAAGTCATTCACCCCGAATGCCTTGCCAACCCCGTGCTCGTCAAGAAATCCAATGGGAAGTGGCGAATGTGTGTCGACTTCATCGACCTTAACAAGGCCTGCCCGAAGGATCCGTACCCCTTGCCATGCATTGACTTGATCGTGGACTCTACGGCGGGGTGCGAGCTGCTGTGCTTTCTGAATGCATACTCCGGGTACCACCAGATCAGCATGACGAAAGAAGATGAAAAGAAGACCGCGTTTGTAACTCCTATGGGCATTTATTGCTACATTCAAATGCCATTTGGGTTAAAAAAAATGCCAGTTCTGCTTATCAGCATGCCATGCATGCCACATTTTGACCATAGGTCAGACGGAACCTAGAGGTATACGTCGACGACCTGGTGGTGAAATCTGAGAAGAGTGAAGGGTTGATTGAGGATCTGGGCGAAACCTTCACCAACCTCAAGAAGAATAACCTGAAGCTCAATCCCGAGAAGTGCATCTTTGGCGTACCCTCTGGGAAGCTATTGGGATTCCTCGTGTCCAGTCGGGGCATTGAGGCCAATCCTGACAAGATCACGGCCATCGAACACATGAAGCCACCGACCAGACTCAAGCACATCCAATGTCTAACTGGCTGCCTGACATCCCTCGGGTGATTCATCGCCCGCTTGGGAGAAAAAAGTCTCCCCTTGTTCAAGCTATTAAAGAACACTAACCACTTCGAACGGACGCCCGAAGCCTAACAAGCGTTCGAAGATCTGAAGAAATACCTCTCCTCACCCCCGGTGCTGGTCGCTCCTGCTCCCGGTAAGCCGCTGCTCCTATATATCACGGCTACCCCGGTGGTAGTGAGTGCGGTACTGGTGGCGGAGAGGGAAGGCGTCCATAGACCAGTTTACTACATCAACAAAGTGCTATCCGACGCGGAGACCAGATATCTGCAAGCCCAGAAGATGCTCTATGCTATTCTGGTGGCGTCCCAGAAGCTTTGACACTACTTCCAGGGACGGGAGATTACGGTGGTCACAGCCTACCCACTTCGAGAGATACTCCACAACCGAGAAGCCGAAGGTCGCGCCGCCAAGTGGTCGGTGGAACTAGGTGAGTTCTGCCTCAAGTTTCGCTTCAAGACCGCCATCAAAAGTCGAGGTTGGCGAGTTAAATGCCGAGTGGACTCCCTCCTCTCCTGAAGCTGAAGGAGCACCCGCGCTCCCCCCGTGGACCTTGCTCTTCGACGGTTCATTCCAGGTCGAGGCTGCGGGGGCTGGGTTTGTCCTGGTCTCCCCGACCAGGGACATCCTTCGGTACCTGATCATCTTGAACTTTAAGGAGACCAACAACATCGCTGAATACGAAGGGTTGCTGGCGGGGCTACATGCCGCCGCCGCGCTCGACATCCAGCATCTGCACATCAAGGGTGACTCTTTACTCGTTGTCAACTAAGCGCAAAAGGAGTTCCAGTGCTCTGATCCCATGATGGCCGCCTATTTGGCGGAAGTCAGAAGGATGGAGCGCCACTTCGACAGGCTGGGGTACATCCATATCCCCCAGTGCGACAATCATTTAGTGGATGAGCTTTCGCAGCTCGCCTCGTCAAAGGCTTCTGTTCCAGTTGGAGTCTTTGAAGAAAGGCTTGCCCAACCGTCCATCATCGCCCCTAACTCGGCGGGGCGATGGTATTGTTATTCGATCCGCCCCTCGAAGGAGTCTCGCGAGATCGTCTATCGCTTCCCCGGTCTTCGGCAGGGACGATAGTTCCCGACAGTCCATTGTCACCCGGTCTCCAGCGGGGCCAATAACGGGTCGTTTCCAGTCCAAGTCTTCAAAAAAAGGTTTGCGTCCGTCCATTATGACCACCAACTCCGGCGGTAGGGCCAATGGTGCGGCTATTCTGTCCTCCAATTCGGGTAGGGAGGCACCACACATGTCTCGGTTCCCAGCTTAGGCGGGGCCGACAACGCGGCTGCCACGTCCCTCGATCCCGTGATGGGAGGTGACGCATCTATCTCGGCCCCCAACTCCGGCGGGGCCGACGATGCGGCTGCCATGTCCCCCGGTCCTACGCGGGGAGTCAACGCACCCGTCTCGACCCCTAACTCTAGCGGGGTCGACGATGCGGTTGCTACATCCCCCGGTTCCAGGAGGTGGAATGGTAACACCGCCAAGGCGGTATTGGTGGAAACGCCCGGCCAGGCGGAGTACCCAGGCGATCACCACGTGATCACCACACTTGGTCGGGGGGGAGGTCAGTGGATGGATCCCATCCTGGCCTTCCTATGTGATCAAGTGATCCTCGATGATGACGCTTCAGCTGAGAGAATTACACGCAAGGCCAAGTGCTATACTCTGATAGGTGGGGACCTATATCGCCAGAGTAGAAACAAAATTCTCTTAAAGTGCATCACTCGGGAAGCAGGCAGCAAGCTGCTCTCTGATATCCATGGGGGCATGTGCGGGAGCCTTATGTCTAGTCGGACACTGGTTGGTAAAGCTTACCGCTAGGGATTCTATTGGCCTACTGCCCTCCAAGATGCTTGCGAGCTGGTAAGGAGTTGTGAGGCGTACCAATTCCACGCCAAGCAGACCCACCTTCTGGCCCAAGCTCTACAAACCATCCCGCTCTCATGGCGTTCGTCATGCAGGGCCGATATCTGAGTCTGTTCCTTGAGCCACAAGGGGCTTCACCTACTTGTTCGCCGCCATTGACAAGTTCACCAAATGGGTCGAAGCTGAAGCAGTACATGCCATTACGGCTTCCGCCGTTGTCAGGTTCATGCGTGGAATCTTCACTCGTTTTGGGGTTGCCAATCGCATCATCACCGATAATGGCACCCAATTCACCAATGAAGCGTTCCTGGACTTCTGCAAAGAGATGGGCACCAATTTGTGTTTTGCCTCTGTGGCCCATCCACGAAGCAAAGGACAAAGAAGGCGTGCTAACGCTACCGGTCTGAGGGCCTCAAGACCAGGCGTTCGGCGAGGCTCATAAGCGCTTGAGCATCTTTGAGCAAAAGAGCTTCCAACGGTGTTGTGGTCTCTCCGAACCACACCCAGCCGTGCGACCGGGGAGACCCCGTTCTTCCTGGTCTATGGCGCCGAAGCGGTACTGCCCTCCGAGCTCTCCTTGGGCTCGCCACGTGTAGCGGCCTTCAATGAAGAAGACCAGGAGGACCGACGTCAAGATGATGTCAACTTCCTGGAGGAAGTACGAGATCGGGCGGCACTCCATGCTGCCTGGTACCAGCAAAGTCTCCAGCACTACCACGCCACCAGGGTCCGTGAGAGCACACTGGCGGTAGGTGACCTCGTCTTACGCCGAATTCCGCCGTAGGCGGACCGCGACAAACTGTCTCCCCGCTAGGAAGGCCCCTTCAAGGTGGTCTCTATCTCACGGACCGGGGCGGTTCGATTAGCCGCAGAAGACAGTCGGGAGCTTGCAAACTCCCAGAATATAGAACTACTGTGAAAGTTCTACCCCTGAACTTGCCTTACATGGATGTCATGCATGCCTATATCCTGGTTGCTCCTTGACCATAACATGGACCCCAGGCTCTGCGCTGGCAGGACGAGCGTTTAGCAGGCGCGTGTGGCACAGTCTTGCTTCTGGCTATGCTCCGCCCACCAAGGTGCTTCGCAGCCAAGTTCTGCTCACCATTTGCCCCACCTCTAGCGACCTGCTCCCTTGCCCCGCAGTTCTCTGGCTTGGTCTCATAAAGATGGCAAGGGCATAAGCCCCGGATGGCAACCCCTGAGTGGTCTCCGACATGCTGTAAGTCTTTCGTGGCCTTGCCCCGGGTCAGCCAGCAGGTTGTCGTACTCTTCCCTGGCTGATCCCTGGCATCCCACTTTCTCAGTATGCAGTTGATTATCATTTTTGATCCATTCAACTTGCTTAGGCCTATAGGGTTTGTGCCATACTTGGTTGTCATAAGTACCAATAACCTGATAGCCCCTTGGCAACCCCTTTAAACCCCTGGTTTACTGAGCCCAGACAGTGCCTAGCAGTGCGTGTGGTGAGGTCTTATTTGTGGTCATGTTCAGCCCACCATGGTGCTTCGCGGCCGAGTTCCGCTCACCATTTGCCCCGCCTCTACGCGACCTGCTCCCTAGCCCCGCAGTTCTCTAGTTTGGTCCAAAAGGATGGCAAGGGTCCCTTGGCAATATCGTGGACTCCCAGCTTCTGTGCTGAGCCCGGATGGGCACCTAGTAGGTACGTGTGGCCGAGGTGCGCTGCGGCCATGTTCCGCCCACCGTGGTGCTTCGCGGACAAGTTCCGCTCACCATTTGCCCTGCCTCTACGCAACCTGCTCCCTAGCGTCACAGTTCCCTGGTCTAGTCCCGGTAAAGTACAAGGGATTAAGCTCTGAATGGTAATAGGAAAATGACAACCTAGTATGCATTTCCTATCCACTCGATGGCCAGGACTTAGGCTTTGTATGCCTGTTTATTTCCAAATAAGCGTGGTTTAACCTTGGCTCGTATTTGGAGCGGTTCTGTGTGATTGCAGAAAAGACTCCTAAATGTTGATCCACTTGGTCGCCCAAAGGGTCCGTGCAAAATGCTCGGGGGTTGATCGCCCGGCACTGGATTAAACCAATCACGAGCAAGCACACGCAAGACAACAGGTAAAAACCGACAACAAGTAAAAGCAAAGTATTTTCATTCATAATGGCCAAAAGGCCTATGTACATGCTACACTGAAGAAAAAAAAAGAAGGAAGACGGCAAAGGCAGTCACCCGAACTAATCATCGGTAACCTCAATATCGCCGGCATCTTCCCCGACTTCTTCCTCTGCTTCGGCGGCGGGTGGAGGCACCATCTCCATCAGCCCGGCTACGAGCTCCGCCGCCTCGCGCACCCGCGACGGCGCTTGGGCGGGGTCACACTCCACCCCGGTGACGGTCGCCTGGGGGACGAAGGAGTCATCGCGGCGGGCGCAGCACATCAAGACGAAGGCCGATGTGGCGACCGCAACTTCCCACCCCTCCCAGGCGGAGCGGTCCGCCAAGGCGGCAGGGAGGCCGGCAAGGGCTTCAGCGACAAGGGTGATGCTGTGAGCATAGTGCGCTGCTGACTCCTCCAGCGGGCCGTTCACCGTCACCCCCAGCGGCTGCAAGCTGCTGACCATGCGCCTAAACGCGGGGCGAAGCATGGTGACAGGGTTGTGCAGATTGCGGCCCATCTCCACGCGCAACGTATCACATTTCTCCTCGGCGCCCTTCGCCCGCGCCTTGGTGGCTTTAGCTCGGGCTACCAGCAACATCTTCTCCACCTTCGCCAATGCCAACTCCTCCCACAACAACATCATCTGCTTGTCGTGAAAAGAGGTTACCTCCGCTAACTCGGCAGCCAAGCTGGCGAGCCGGGTGGAGAGTGCGGAGGGAGCAGGAGGAGTGGCCGAGTAGGAGGCGACCGCCCCGATGTGAGCAGCTTCGGTTTGGCCCAATGACTGGGCAGACGGCAGCTGCAGGACAGTGACCCCGGTGGCGACAGACAGCGTGGTCATCCGACCACCTACACCACCTTGAGGGTTCGCTCTGAAGACACCGAGAAGGAGAGTTAGCTCCAACAAACGAAAAAATATGCCAAGAAAAGAAGAGAAGAAACTTATGTGGCAGAAGTGCCCCCGAAGCGGACGGAAAAAGTGCGAAATGCTAGCCCACTTCTGAGCCCAGCGCCTTGCACCGTCGGTACCGGCACCGGTGTTGGTGCCGGAGGCGGAGGTAGCGGCGGTGGCACCACAACGTCCTTCCTAGCGGAAGGCGCGACGATGCCAACAGAAGACCCATCCCCTGCCGTGCTCAATGACATGCAAGGGCTGGGAGCAGAAGAGATGCCCGCAGCACAGGGTCTCTTCGGGTTCAGGCCCGAAGCGTTGGTGGTGGCCGCCCGTTTCCCTGTGCCCCGGTCATCAGCACGAACCGGACTGCCCTTGATTGTCAGGGGGCCCCGGGGTGGTATCGCAGCCCTCCCGATGGAGTCCATCGAAGGGAAGCTTGTGATGATCACAAGCCACTCCGTCGACGGTAGTTGGCGTAGCGGCTGGGCTTCGGTCGAATAGACCAGGCTATTCGGCATCTGCGGGAGCAACCCGGTCATCCAGGCCTCGACCCCAGCGGCGCTCAAGTTCCCAGTGCCTGGCAAAGAGCACAAGACATCGATCAGCTGTTGGCGACCACAAAGGCGAGGCCAGCAAAAAATTGACGAAGACATACGGCCGGGGTACGTGCGGGTCACATCGTCGTCGCCGGTATACTGCCAGTCGGCCTGACGCATCGCCACAGGGGCTAATCCGCCGGGTCACGAGGTCCCCGACGACCAGCGCCCTAGTTAGTTTGGAGGCCCGCAACTAGTCGATGCGGGCCACCATGGACCGGAGTTCCGCCATCTCCTCGACAGGGGAACCCCAGTTGTCAATGGCGGCTGCTGGCGCGGACGACAGCTCTAGGACGTCGAGCCCGCTGTCGTCAACGATGTACAACCACTCATTCCGCCACATCTTCCTAGTGCTCCTTATCTGGAGGGGGATATAGCGGGAGGCCGAGCCATCACGAAGGTGAAAATGGCAACTCCCCACAACCCCACCGTCGGTGAGGCCGCGAAGAGTATAAAAGTACTGGAAGAGGGGAAGATTTAGCATCACCCCCCACGAACATTTCGTAGAGGTGTGCGAAGATGGAAAGGGCGAGGATGGAGTTGAGGGTGAGATGAAGATGGTGGATCTCGTAGAAGTGGAAAACAGTGAGGAAGAACTCGGAATAGGGCGGCATCAGGCCTACCGCCAGCCCCCAGACAAAGCTAATCACCTCCCCTGGGTTGCATTTTGGTGCAACGGTGCCTGCCCTAAGGCGGAGGGCCCCTTCAGGGGCCAGGCGAAGAACATTCCCCAGCTTCGACTCATCCATAATCAAGGGGGGAAGCGGCGGAGCCATGCGGTTAGATTACTGTTTTGGTGCTGTGACTGCGAAGAAGACAAAGGAAGCAAAGAAGACGAAAGCGACAGGAGTGCGGATCATGGTGGGGCGAACATGCCTATTTATAAGCCGTGCACGGCTTCAGGATGCGAGGAGTCGCGCCCCCATGAACCGACGGTTCGCAAAAAGATCATAATGGCACGGGGCGACAAGACCTGAAGAGTTGCGGCGGTTGCAGAGAGAACCTGTACGGTTGCATGTACAGGAATAGGACCCTTCCAGGACCACACCCTGGTCAAAGAATATCTCTAAAATCTCCCAGGGCACACTTCGGGCAGATCCAGGGGCTACTATCGGTGTATTCCACATCGGGGTACTCTCTCCACCGTTGTCAGGTGGGACCACACACAAGATACAAAAAGAAGAAGGTCTTGTGTAAAGGGCTCAACATACTGAAGAAAGGCTTGGCGGCCGATCAGGTCCCAGCCCCAGGCGACCAGGACACGTGGCCGCTCGGCGGGGCGCTGGCCGACCAGGTCCCAGGCCCGGACGACCAGATCACGACCGCTGAAGACCAGGCCACGTGGCTGCCCGATGAGCAGCCAGCCCATCACCAGCCGACCACACAGACGGAGCTAGGAGGCTTCCGCTCGAAGCAATCGCCAGGATCACAACGTATCATAGCCATTAAATGTGCATGGGAAATGCGCATGGGATCTATTCAATGCATGGGGAGCCGTTGCAGTGCGCCTGAAGGTCATTAAATGGGCATGGCTCCCTGACGCTATGATGACCTGTCCCTCCGACTGAGCCAGCTTCACCAACTCCCGTTCCATCTACATCGTCGCAGGCAGGACGTAGTGATGCGTGTACTAGGTGTTCGTCACGCAGCGTCCGAACCCCTCTTCTCGGGTGGTCTGAAGACAGGTGGCGTTAAGATACGGCGTAGACAAAGAGGCTCCGAGGGACAGTAGCGATAGGACTAGACATAGTCAATGTAATTAATGTAAAACTACTCCGTCTGCTTGCCCTAGCTAGTCCCGGGAGTATATAAGGGCGCTAGTGTGCATGAGGCGGAGGAGGTCGGTCGAAACTCTAAGGATTGCATCACTGAGCTCGCTCAGTCGAAACTCACAAGAAAGAGCAAGCAGAATACTAGAGCAACACGAGCTTAGGTAGGATGTAGGGCTGTTACCCGCATTGGGAGCCCAAATCTGATTAAATCCTGTGTGTTCCTTGTGTGCTCCCGTGTGTTCTTGAGTCTCCTATCCTTCTCATCACGCGAAGAGAGTAGAGAAGAGATCAGAGAGTGGCGCAGCTACAAAGACCCCCCTATCGAAACTCGATTATACACTCGAACCAATACTGTCCGGCACAAACACGCCGACAATGCTAGATTTCAAATTGTATTTGATCTCGGCCAGAATTCCTAAAGTTTTAATTAGAGTCCAATTAGCTTGTGTAATCCAGTTTGTGTCTTGTAAACGTATTCAGAACAAGGTCTTGTAACCCCTGACTATATAAGCAATAGAAGAGAAAAGAGAAAAGCTGCGGGAAGTTATTTGCAGCACCAAAATACTCTGAACATTGGTTTTGCTGTCTTATTGCTGTGTGCTAGTTTCTTCCTATTTTACAGAGAGCGGACCTTGAAGACAATACAACGCATATACTTTCGGCAATGTAGTGTATACTTCTGACAATGTAGCAGGATTGCTTGGAATGGTAGCTAGCAGTAGCAGCAGCAGCACTTGTAGTGTATACTTCTGACAATGCAGCGTATACTTGGACGGAGGAAGTGCTGTGCTCATCATATTATCGCACGACGAGCTTCAAGACTTAATTAGAAGGAAGAGCTTTCATCTTCCTTCCTTTGCTTTTAGTCCCAGCCACTTTGGATTCCGTCCTAATTTCGAACATACACAACAACAGCAAACCCAAGAAGAAGAAAGCATCTAGATTTCTGCTACTCACCCCTACACCATTTGTATATGCATCTATCATGGGCAAATCTATCTTATCCAACATCTGACGCCGTTGTCGTTGGCATGCAGACTATATATCTAATCCATACACAACTGCTCACACAATCTCAATTCATTCACCCTGTAGTACTGACCTTCCTCGCCTCGCCTCACCTCACCTGAGCATATATTAAAATCTTCTTGTCAACAATATATGTCACCTACACTGCACCAAGCTGGCCTGAAACCATTAGTTGCCGACACTACACAAAACACAAACACGGGCAAAATGTGCCCCATACGCTAAGTTAGACCAACCAAAGCTGGTTACTTGTACTCTATAAACGGCCGCAAAGTACAGAGAAAGATCTTCCGTCACTGGAATGCAAAATAGACTACATCGTTTCTCCTCATAATCAACTCTCCCCCTTTCACTCTAGAATAATAATCATAAAAGTACCGTGACCTGAACAGAATTCCAAGGGATTATGTTTGTACAAACATAATGACAATTATTCAACTAATAGGCACGAAGGTTATTCCCGTTTAAATAGATATGTATGATTTTTCTAACCAAATAAAAGCAATAGAATAGGTGAACAAGGGTTGGCTCTCAACAACTACTCAATAAATAATTCTCAAGAGTACAATTTGTTTCTCACCAATCCTGCACCGCCATATAGATGCTCTGAGACTGAAAAAAAGGCAATGATCAACAGTGACTGAAACATCAAAAACATTCCATCGATGCCACCTAATTTTGATCTTTACATTTAAAAGTTCATTGTGCAAAATAACACATAGTTTGCTGTAGAACTACTTTTTGTAGGTCCGTCAGCTGTCTTGTTTCACGATCTACTATCATCAGATTCCCTTCTAGGAGAACTAAAAATTCCATAGCTTTTAGGCAAATCAGGATTATTATTTGTCCTCCTCAGCTCAAATGTGCCAGGTTTTGGAATACTAAAGATTCCAAAACTCTTGGTTGTTGAACCACTTGCTGGTTCAGTAGGCTGATTCAATGGTTGAAATTGTCATTAGTTGTTATTCAATGGAATACGAATTCCCCTTTCATTTCTTCGTGGATCTTGTGGTATTCTACCTTGGTTGAACCTTGCTAATGGTTGGTTATGCTGTTGCGGAGGTCTTAGATTGTCATTGCGTGATCCAGCAGCAGTAGCAAGCTGCACAGGGAAACCAGCGGGGTGCGCAGGGACGAGGCGTCCGCATGCATTCGGGACGGCGCCGTCTAACGACGTGTGAACAACGTTCGTTCCCTATCAACTGGCGTTTGGTTTGGTGGTACAGATGAAAGGATTGTTTAAGGGGTGATGGTATAGTTGAAAGGGGGGAGGATTCATTGGTATTAATGGGTACCATCCCTGGTTTGGTGGTATGAATGAAATTTCTGTTAAAATTGAAGTCATACTTTGGCTAGTAAAATGGAATCTTGCCATACTTTTTCGTGTCATCAATGCGTGGGATCCAGTTGATAGAAAATAAATATTTTCATAGGCGTGGCTACAAATCAAACAGAAGCCTGACTAGATTAAACTTGACTAACTTAGAGTACAGCAAAATATGATAAGTTTTGGCTATAAACCAAATAGGCACCTAGTATCTGTTAATTGTAGGCTGCTAGATGTTCTTGAATTCCTTTCTTTTCCATAAGACACTACAGGAATCCCGAAAATTAACATCGGCCAAAGGCCGACGTTAATTACAATAAATGTCGGCAAATGGCTAATTAACGTCGGCCTCTGGCCTACGATAGTTAATCAACGTTAATTATGATAATTAACGTCGGCCAGATGTGGCCGACGTTAATTACTGCCGTGCCTCGCTAATTAACGTCGGTCTTTGTTGGGCCGATGTTAATTATTAATTAACATCAGTCACAGCCCGGTCGACGTTAATTAGCGCCGGCGGGATAATTAACGTCGGTCTAGATGTGACTGACGTTAATTAGACTTTTGCCGGACATTTGCCGGATTAATACAGGAATCCCGGAATTACTAATTAACGTCGGCTACCCCTAGGCCGACGTTAATTACTTACTAATTAACATCGGCCACATCTAGGCCGACGTTAATTATATATACCAGGGGCAACTTTTTTCCCCTATTTTCATGTTTTGCCACACAATTCAATACATACAAACAGATCACATAATATAATCAACATTGACATCAATTCACACATCAACACATACAATTCATGAATATAATCAATCCAGCATAGAACATCCATATAATCAAGTCATCAATCCATCATAATATCCAAATTGTCATAACATCCAAAAAAGGCCAAAGTGACACAACTATCAAACACATCCAAAGTCCAAATCGAATCATACACATCCAAAGTCCAAATCGAATCATACACATCCAAAGTGACACAACTATCAAACAATCTACAACTACTGGCCGCCATCTGGATCATTGGAGTTCTGGCCGCTTGATCTGGAAGCAAAGAGCGCATTGACAAAGGTAGTTGCACCGTCAGTTTTCTACACAAGAAAATGCAAGATTAGACAATAATATAAGAATGAATGTACCATAAGGAAACAAGTAAGAAATGAACCGCCGATCTGCAAGCTCTCTGAGTCTTTAAAGCGTTGCGGTAATCTTCAGTAAACGGGGACCCATGTGCCGATGATCCCTACATAAGGCAACAATTATAGCTAGATTGATCAAATTTTACTAGATTTACAAGTTTTGACAAAGTTTAGCTAGAAATTAGTAAGTGTAGCTATATTGAGTAAATTTAGCTACATTGACAAAGTTTAACTAGAACGGACCAAGTTTAGCAAAAATGAATTAAATATCGTTAAATTCATCAAACTTAACTCTAGATATACTTAGGCTTGCTAGATTCGCTAAGTCTCGCTAGAAATGACTAAGTTTAGCTAGATTGACTAAATGTAGCTAGTTTGAACAAGATTAGGTACAACAAACTAATATTAGCTAGATTGACTAAGTTCAACTCAATTCACAATGTTTAGCAAGAATACCTGAGCTACAGGAGGTGCCGGAGGATACATCCCCCATTGTGGCGGTGGTGGCGGCGGCTGGAGCGTTGGAAAGACAATGTTTTGCCCCATCGCCTGGAACATTGCCTAAAAATACAATGTATAAGTATTTTGAATTAATAGATTTTCTAAATGCAATAGATTGAAGACTCGGACTTACTTAAATCGCCGATTGCTATTGTGCATTGTATGAAGCGTAGTACTCTTGCTGCGCCCTTGCATAATCATCACGTTGGCGCAGCTCCTCACGCAGCCTAGCAAGCTCCAACTCCTGCTCTGAGGGGTGACGGCTACCAACCCCCGAGCTCCGGGACGAAGAAGATCCCTCTCACCAAGACACCACCGAGTCGATCACTCCAGTGAACATGGAGTACCTTCAAAATGCGTGACCACAAAGGCTTGAGCACTTCAAATTATGACTTCATGAAATTTTAGAAGGTATGACATCTCACCATCCATGCTTCTTGCCGCCTCCACTAGCATGCACAGCTACGCCGTCAATCGGTTCCTTCCTCCAATCATAGTCTTCACCATGGCGCTTGACCATTTTCTCGCCATATTTCTCCTACATAACCAAATCAGACAATTTAAATAGGAACTGCATATTAAACAACTTAATTTGAATTGGATCAAAATTGTGACCACTAACCAGCCAATCAATAGCTGTCTGACTGCACAGCTGCTCAGGGTGTGTCGGGTCTCGACCTTTATGACCTTCCACGTACACTTCAATATCACCGGGCTGAACACCGCTCCGAGCAGCCTGTAGACATAAGTTAGGTGCATACATATACTTGGTAACATGTATTTTGCAAAAGATTGCTATGGCCAGACTTACCATGCGCTTAGCTTTACGCATATGTCCATCGGCGCCATACGTGTGCTTTGATTCTTTGCCTCGGTAGTCTCGGTTCTTTTTTGACTTGGCGATGAACTCAGGTGAAGCCCAACGCTAGCAAAGAGCCTGGTAAGCTTCTGGACGGTCCCCCAACCATGGAATCATGACCTGCACAAAGATATTAATACATTAAAACAACATTACCAAGAAACGTTAAACTCAAATAGCTCCAATATGCCAATTACCTGCCCGTACTCATCCTCGGTCAAGTAACTTTCTGAAGACCCGCGAGTCCTGTTAATCCATTGCCCTTTAACAGACTTCAAGTAAAGATTTGTTGCTTGAATCCGAGCATTAGACAATGCACCTTTGGTCACCCGACGTGCATTTACATGGAAAAATCTACGAGCATGCTCCATGTTTGCACCGTCAACCAAACGGTAACGCTTCTACAATTGTTCATCACAAAGAATAGTTAGAATAGTAAAGAATCGACAGTTGAACCAATACCAACTGGCACAGAGAATCTTACCCAAAAGGCACTCCAAACTGCCCCCTGAGCATTCAAGTGCTCGGCATTAGGAGCAAGCAGGTAATGATCCCAACTAGTAGCAACAAATCGCTCGCCATTGTTACCTGTGACCAACCCGGGGTAGTGCAAACGGCAGAGATTACCTAGCACGTAGTTAACCTGCCTATGGTGTCCTCTGCCGTCAAACCCCAAGTCATCCCATGAACTATAAGACATATAAATGATATAGTTCCAGTTCGGAAAGAAATGAAATAAGACATGGTTTAGAAAATACAAACCTATCGCCAACAGGTGTGATCACAACCTTGTCCTCCTCTCGTCTGGGCACTAGAGGGGGGGCGACAGTATGGCTCCTCCTAAACCTCAGGTGGGCTCCGGTAGAACCCTCGGTCGTATCCCCACCCATTGGGTCCTCTTCTCGACCTGCATCATCCCCTTGGCCCACATCGGCCTCCTGATCCTCATCGATCCCACCTACAACAACAATAATAATGAATGAATAAAGAAGATAATAATCAAATAAATTAAGAGAATATAACATTCTAGTTTACCTGCATCAACATCCATGGCAGCAGCCACTTCTTCCTCTGACGATGTCTCATCCTGCGAAATAATACAAGACAGTTATATTTATATCATATTTATGTTTTGACACAAAGTACACATCAAAAGCTTAGTTACCTCTCCACTCTGCAAACCAACACTACGACTCTACAACTCAGGATCCACTTGATTCAACAAAGCACGCCGTCTACTTGCGCTTGAAGCACTACCCTAAAACAAGGCCTCCTCGTCGCGTGAACTACTGGACTTCCTCCTACCACCGAGGAATCCCTTCGCCAGCTGCTTCATCGATCGGGGCATCCTGTTGAAAGAAAAATATCAAGTTAGTGTAACAACAATAATAATGAACGAATGAACAAGATAATAAACACACAAAATTAGAGAATTAAAAACAGAAATTAAAATTTACTTGTCAAAATTCATCAATGTCACGATGATGTAGTCTCCTTCTTTCTAAGGGACGATATGTTACTTTTTTCTTGATTGGTTGTCTTTTCCGTTTCTCAGGAATCATTATATCTCCACGGTCTCCGACTATAGAATCGATACCTGGACCAGTCTCTATATCAAAAGTGCTTGGCAATTCTTCATCTTGGAAAACCTCAGCAACCTCCATGGCCTCCAGTTGGCTATCAAGGTAACCAACATCACCAGGAGTATGTAACCGTTCTCGGGGATTTACTTTGTACACAACCCACCAAGCACTCAATCTTGTGCATGGATATGGCATATAATACACCTGCTCAACTTGGTGAGCAAGGATAAAATTGTCATAGCCATGTAGCTGTTCGTTGTGTTTGACTTCTACCATCCCATACTGGTTTTGATGAGTCCCATGTTTGCTATCAAACCAAACACAATCGAAAAAGACTACTTTGAGCTCCTTATTCCCTGCAAACTTGAACTCGAGGATGTTTTGAATGATTCCATAGAAATTTGTTTGATCCCTTGTGCATCGACGCCCTAGTTACAACTCCAAGATTTGTTGTGGCCGCAAGGGCGACCGACTTCAAATTTGGTTGAGCGGAATCGAAACCCATTCACGTCGTATCGCCCATAGCTTTTAACAGTTACGCGGCCATAGAATAGCTGAAGCAAGTCCTCATGGACATTCCCATATTTCACACACTGCCAACAAAATATGATTCGAAGTTGTATAAGATTTATAATATATTGAAACGTAACATTACAGAATATTATAGGATGTGAAGGTGTTACATGATCTCGGAACCAAGTGATGAAATTAGGGCCCCCATTTATTCCATCCCGACGCATCGTATTAAGTTGCTTGGCAGTTGGTTGACGAATAGACGTCAAGTTCTGCTTATCGAATTCACTATAAATGAAAACGTAAATGGATACATAAATGAATGATGTCTTGGCAAAGATAGCTTGATTGACATGTACAAAGTAAACGCTTCGTGAAATATTGTTCCATCTCTTCCATATTGGAGTACATGTACAGAAAGCGCACTTTTTTCTTCCGAAGTGTAATAGTAAGCGATTGCAACTACCAACGGTAGTGCCTCTCCATTGGAAAATCTGTAGGTCACTACAAGGTGTCTCTTCATCTACATGGTACCGCATCATGGGAGCATTGACTTTGTGTTCCTCTGCAAAGTATACACTCGAAAAGAATGATATCTCTTTTAGAGAAAATGCTTCTGCAATGCACCCTTCAACTCTTGCCTTATTGCCAACCATAGCTCGAAGTTTCTTTAGAGCTCTTTCAATGTGATGCATCCACCTATACTGAACAGGGCCACCTACCTTAGCTTCGTTAGGTAGATGAACAAGTAGATGTTGCAATGGATTGAAGAAACCCGGAGGTAATATTTTTTCCATCTTGCATACAAGCACTGGTATCTCTTTCTCCAACTTCCCCATCATGTCTTTCGATATTTCTTTAGCACATAATTGTCTATAGAAATAACTTAGCTCAGCTAGCACCTTCCACACATTATCATTAAGATAACCATGAAACATTACAAGCAGGAGTCTTTCCATGATTATGTGGTAATCATGGCTCTTCAACCCATTTAGCTTCCCCATCTTCACATTCACAGCTCGTCTCAATTCCGCTGCGTAACCATCGGGAAATTTCAATTTCTTCATCCACCTCAGCACTTCTTTCTTTTCTTTAGGTTTAAGGCAAAATGGAGCGCGTGGCTTACCCCCCGCCGATGAGCTCAAGTGTTGGCGATTCTGAGATCTCTGCTAAGTCTCTTCGGGCCTTTAGGTTGTCTTTTGTCTTGTCCGTCATATCCATGCACGTGCTTATAATGCTTTCACCAACGTTACGTTCTTGATGCATGACGTCAATGTTGTGCATCAGAATCAAGGCCTTCGCATATGGGAGCTCCTATAATCCACAAATGTGAGTCCAGTTGATGATGAGGACATCCCTTTCAATGATACAACCATGCATGAATAGCAAGGACCAAAGACTCGTGCTCGCGCTCATCAACTTAATTATCAGGTACAGTCGTTCCTAGCAAACTCTTTACTCTATTCTCAAGAAGGGATGCTACTAAAGTCTTGTGATGGTTATCTTATGCTTAGGAACGGTGGAGAGAATTCACATGGCTGCGGGACAAAGGATGGAAGAATGGGAACATCAGTTCGGAGCAGCAGGACATCAACTCCTTGAGGAGGCCATAACTCTCTACTCCGGAGGGTGCTGAAGGCAAATGAGTACTTGTCGAAAAGAACATGAAGTCTACTTTCAAATGAATCAGTCCTCACCCTCAGATTCCAATCAAGTCGACCAGAATCACCAAAGAGCCGTCAAGCAACCAGACATGGGTTGTAGGCCTTGTATTTGCACAGCCCATTAGGGGGCGCCTTAGGGTTTCCACCTCCTAATCTGTTGATTAACCTATAAGTACTACTGTAGCCGCCACCCTGAACCTTTGGGTTTTGTTTTATTGTAAGTTAGCTCTCGCTACTTCCTTGTGAGCAGCGTGACTCGGCTAGAGCACCGATTTACTTATTCTGAGAACCCCAATTCGTATTTGAGAGATTTATCCTTGGGCAAGGTCTGTCTACGCTGTTTGCTTGTCCACTTGTTCTTGCTTGTTTCTTGATTTGCTTATTAGGTTCAAGGCTGTTCTTGCACGGCAAGAACAAAGAACAACTCATCGAGTTATCCCCACTCTCATCGAAAGATCGGGAACCCGTTTGACACATCAAGTGGTATCAGATCTCAAGTTGATCGGTGAGAGTATTTACCCATCCTTTGTTTTACCTACAGTCCAAAGAAAACCCCAAAAATAGGCTAGATCTGAAATCCCAAGACAAGTTTGAGCTTGGCTGTTACCAGGGTTTACAAAACCGATTTCAATGTGAAAAACCGAACGGTTTGAATTTTCAAATAAATTTGAATTTAGGTCAAACTCACGCGAAAACGGTTTGAATTTTCAAACAAATTTGAATTTAAGTCAAACTCACGCGAAAACCGCGGTTTTTAGCGAAAAACGCGGTTTTTGGAAAACAGCAAAAGCAAAATCGTGGTTTTTGGCGAAAAACCGAGCGGTTTTGGTGAAAAACCGCGAAAATGAGAGGAGAAACCGCAAAAAACCGAGAAAATAGGGAAAAATCACCAAAAATAGGGAAAAATTCAAAAAAATGTGGTAAATTTTTAAAAAAATACTGGGAAGGCTATATTTTAGTAAAAATATAATAAATATATAAATAAGGTATGTGAAGACATGAAAAAATTCTAGAATGATCTCTCTTAAATTTAGAAAAAATTCGACATGATCTTTGCTATATTTTAGACATTTGGAAGTTGTAAATTAGACATTTCACAATAATATGTCAATAAATAATCTTCCATTGCAATCATTTTTTACTTTTATACCTAGCTTCAATTACATGAACTACTCATTCAACATAAACACAAAACTCACAAGTTACAACCCTAAACTACTCATAGTCTCATACAACTAAATCAAAGAATACTCATACATGAACTACTCATACAATTAGCGGTTATGCTCTCATAGTCTCATACAAGTACAAGTGTACAACTACTCATACAATTAACAGAACTACTCATACAACTAAATCAACGAATACTCATACAACAACTCATGCATATGCTCTTACTGTATTTTATACCTAGCTTCAATTAGCAACACAAAACTCACAACCGTAAACACAAGAACATACCAATGCCTAGTTTATTTGGTTTCGCTTAATTCTCTACTTTGGTTTTCATACAATAATTCCTTAAAGTTAACTAGTTTCCAAAATGATTTTGAATTTTTCCTTGATAGCAATTGAAGTCTATTATTTTTGATTTTTTTTTCAAATGGATTTGATCTAAGAATGCTTCTGTAAAATTTTCAACTCCAAATATGGTTCCATTATTTTATAAAAATTCTGACATTGCAATTTCCCTATTTTCAGAGTTTCTGTTTTTAAATTTGGAAAAGTATTAAATGACATTATTAATTTATAATATTTTTACCAAAGGTAGATATTGCATTGAGGTTTTCATGATAATTTTTACAGCTCTAGATAAGTATCATAAATATTTTATAAATTCTGACAATGCATTGTTTTGATTTAAAAGTTGGCTTTTCATTTTATCTCTTCATTTATTTATGCATAAATTTTCATTTTCTAGCTAAAAGGGTTTACTTACATGACCAGGGTTCTCATGGAAATTTTCTAAATTTTTACTTTTTACATTTTGCCTTTTTCTCTTTTTCATTCTTTATTTCCATTTGTTGAATTTTTCATACAAAGCATAAATCCAAAGAAATCCAAATAAAACCAATAATACCAAGAAAACTCAGAGATAATTATATTCAAATTCAAAATATACATTTTTAATTTATTAAAATTTTGGGATATTCTGAAAGCCCACAGTAGGATTTTCTTTTTCTTTTTTGCTTTTTCTATATTGAAGACTTTGAATGTATTAAAAAAGTTGTATACATTCATTTTTTCAAAACAAAATTACACCAGAGCTCATCAAACAATTAATACTAATTTTAGGAATTTTTTGGATAAATTTTTCTAAATTTTTGAATTTTTGAATTTGGATTTGAATTCCAGCGAGAAACCGTTCGGTTTCTATTGCCGAGCCGCGGCGAGAGGAGCGGTTTTCATGTGAGAAACCGCGAGAACGTGAACCCTGGCTGTTACTACTTAGTTCTTGCTTGTTGAATTTGGTTGCATCGATTGGTTGAGTTGCTGGTTCGTAGTGCTTACCTTTAGGGTTTCAAGTTCTTGTCACATTTCTGCCACCAAAACCATTAGTTCCTTGATCATGACCACCACCATATCAGCCACCATCACCAGATCCGCTGCCACCACCAGTTCATCGACCACCACCGCTGCCATATAAACCCTAGACCGTTCATCTTCTACCCCCTTGGCACGGTCCGAAATTTTGTTCTGTCCGTTCATCTTCTACCACCAGTTCTTATTCTACCTGCTTAGTTTGTTCTGTCCGTTCATCTTCTACCTGCTTAGTTTGTTCTGTCCGAACTCTCATCTTCACATATCATAACAGCCTCTCCAAAGTTCAGAGAGAGAGAGAGAGTATCTTTTAATTACCTATTTACCCCTGATAAAAAAAAGTGTGTGTACAAAATAGCATATTCTGGTCTTCTTTGTGTGGAGATTAAAGTTTGAGTTTCCTGAAAAAAAAATATATAGAAAAAAAACAGAAAAAAAAGAAGAGCAAGAAAAGAGCAAAAGGAAATGGGTTCAAGTTGCTACCAGTGAAATCTTCTTCGTGTAACTCGTTGGTATCTAGTTTGTGGCTACATTTGTGCCTAAGGCTTGCGTCTCTAGCATGGTTAGGCCTAAGGACCAGCACGGAACCATCTTTGAACGTTTATTCAACTTGCTTGACTAACGTGATTTCAGCTGTACCTTGTACTCCCTTGCAGCACCTACAGCTCCACAAGTTAATCATTTGGAATAGGTTTGTGCTCGATTACGCCAATTGTTCTTTGTTCTTCTTTGGTGCCAACACCACTTGCAAGCTTGGTAAGAACTTGTAAGAACTAGTGGTACAAGTTTGAGGGACCTTGAGTGCTCCACCAGATTGCAAGTAGTTCTTTATTTAGGACTAAACTTTGAGCCTCCTTTGTTTGTCATATACTAACCATGGCAGGGGAGTCTGATGGTGCCATAAACCAATCACCACGAACAAGGGGTATCATCCAACACTTTGAGCGAACAGTGAACTTGCGCACTGAAGGTCTTGAGGAGGATGTGCGGGTCGCTAATGAACGGCTTGGCCAACTAGAAGCCACGTAGATTGAAACCAACACAAAGCTTGCAGCGATGGAAAGCTCCATGGCAGCAACCAACACCACCCTCACTGCCATCCTTGAGCGCCTTGACAGGATGGGTTGGGCCGGTAATGATGGAAGTTCACAGCCCCGCAATGATGGGTCCGTAGGAAGTGCTGCGACTGAGCAAGATGATGAGTATGCTGCTGACACCAAGGTTGATGATGGAAGACTTGGCCAACCTCACCGACAGCGTCGTCAAAATCTCCCACGTTGGCGAGAGGTACGCGATAATGATGATTCACTAGGTAAGATCAAGTTTACCATGCCCCTTTTGATGGTAAATATGATCCCGATGCATATCTCACTTGGGAGTTAGCGTAGATCAAAAATTTGCTTGTCATAATTTTCACGAAAACAAACAGTGAAATTCCGCTACTAGCGAATTCATCGATTTTGCTTCGCTTTGGTGGAGGAATATTGCAATAAAATCAACTCACACTCCACAAACTTGTGATGCTTTGAAAAGAGTTATGAGGGCTAGGTTTGTTCCATCATATCATGCACGTGATCTTTTGCATAAGCTACTGGCCAGTTAAAACAAGGAATAAATCGGTAGAGGAATATTATCGGGAACTACAAATGGGAATCTTTGCGTTGTGGGCTTGAGGAAAATGAAGATGCTGCTATGGCTCGGTTTATGGGTGGGTGAGCAGAAATTCAGACATTCTAGCGTACAAGGATTATAATTGAGTTAACCGTTTGTTTCATCTGGCTTGCAAAGCTAAAAGAGAAGTCTGAGGGGCGTCGGCGAGTACACGAACTAACATTGCTGCAGGTCATGCTAGCTCTTGGTCGCCTCACACCAATGCTACCACATCAGGCCGGGCTGCAACCCCTGCTACAAACAGCAAACAACGTCTTTCCTCTACGTCAACTCCTTCTTGCCCACCCGACACCACGAAGGTGGCAACAGCCACCCCAGCAAGAACCTCGTCCTCTGTCGCATCCACTGGGTGCACACGGGACATTCAATGCTTGCAATGCAAGGGTTATGGTCATATCCGCAAGGACTGCCCAAGCAAGCGTGTGCTTATTGTAAGACCAGATGGTGGGTACTCCTCCACTAGTGATTTAGATGATGAAACCTATGCCTTGCTTGCAGCTAACAATGCAGGGGGAGATCACTTACAAGACAAGGATGAGGAGCACATTGGGGCCGAGCAAGCTGAATGCTATGAGAGCCTTGTTGTGCAGCGAGTGCTGAGTGCACAGATGGTTGAGGCTGAACAAAATCAGCGCCACACATTGTTTCAGACCAAGTGCGTGATCAATGAACGTTCTTGCCGTGTGATCATCGATGGTGGGAGCTGTAACAACTTGGCTAGTGCTGACGTGGTGGAGAAACTTGCACTAAGCACGCAGCCGCACCCGCAGCCTTACTACATTCAGTGGCTTAATAGCAGCGGCAAGGAGAAGGTAACACGGTTGGTAAGGGTTACGTTCGCAATTGGCTCTTATCATGATTCTATTGACTGCGATGTTGTGCCAATGCAAGCATGTTCTATTCTGCTGGGTAGACCATGGCAATATGATATTGACTCCTTGCATCATGGTAGAACCAACCAATACTCTTTCATGCATCATGGCAAAAAGCTTGTTTTAAACCCTATGACACATGAAGCCATTGTGAGAAATGAAATTGCTAGAGCTAGCAAGCTGAAAAACAAGCAGCATGCTAAGAGTGAAAACCAAAATATTGTTAATGAACTGGCAAAGGATCAAAAGAAAACTACCAAATCTGCCCATGATCATAAAAATGAGATTAAGCTCAAGAGTTATTGTTTCATTGCCACAAAATCTGATTTGTGAGAATTAGTCATGGTTTGCTATGCTCGATTTGCAAGGAAACTTTGTTTTCACTTGAAGAGATGCCATCTTCTTTGCCCTCTCTGTCGCTAACCTTTTGCGGGAGTTTGTCGATGTGTTTCCAATGGAAGTACCACCAGGGGCTGCCACCAATTCGAGAATTGAGCATCAAATTGATCTCATTCGAGAGCCTCCTTGCCAAACCGAGCACCGTCTGAGAACCAACCGGAAGAGACCAAAGAGATACAGCAGCAGTACAAGAATTCCTTGACAAAGGGTATGTGCGTGAGTCCCTAAGTCCTTGTGCTATTCTGTGCTCTTAGTTCCAAGAAAGATGGATCTGGCGTATGTTTGTTGATTGTCGGGCAATTAATAACATCACAATCAGATATCGTCACCCTATTCCTAAATTTGGATGATATGCTTGATGAATTGAGTGGCTCAATTGTGTTCTCTAAGATTGATTTGCGTAGTGGTTACCACCAGATTCGCATGAAGTTAAGAGATGAATGGAAAACTGCTTTTAAAACCAAGTTCGGTCTATATGAGTGGTTAGTCATGCCTTTTGGCCTCACTAATGCACCCAGCACTTTCATGCGATTAATGAACGAAGTTTTACGTGCTTTCATTGGCAAGTTTGTGGTGGTATACTTTGATGACATTCTGATATATAGTCGCTCACAAGAAGAACACATTGCTCATTTGCGTGCTGTTTTTGATGCCTTACACAATGCACATTTGTTTGGTAACCTTGATAAGTACACCTTTTGCACGGATCGAGTCTCTTTCCTTGGTTATGTCGTGACTCCGCAGGGTATTGAAGTTGATCAAGCCAAGGTTGAAGCAATACACACTGGCGGTCCTAGCGGTCACACAAGTTAGGAGTTTTCTTGGTCTCGCTGGGTTCTACCGTCGCTTTGTGAAGGACTTTAGCACCCTTGCTGCCCCGCTGCATGAACTCACCAAGAAGGGGGCACCATTCTCATGGACTGTAGCACAAGGAAATTCCTTTAACATGCTGAAAGATAAGCTAACGCATGCCCCTTTGCTTCAACTTCCCGATTTTAATAAAACTTTTGAGCTTGAATGTGATGCTAGTGGGATTGGTTTGGGTGGTGTGCTGCTACAAGAAGGGAAATGTGTTGCATATTTTAGTGAGAAGTTGAGTGGCCCTACCTTGAATTATTCAACTTATGATAAGGAATTACTTGCTCTCGTCCGAACTTTGCAAACATGGCAACATTATTTGTGGCCCAAAGAATTTGTCATACATTCTAATCATGAATCTTTGAAACACATTCGAAGTTAAGCAAAACTGAACCGTAGACATGCTAAATGGGTTGAATTCATTGAGTCCTTCCCTTATGTCATCAAACATAAGAAGGGAAAGGAAAATGTCATAGCTGATGCTTTGTCTAGACGTTACACCATGCTTTCACAACTTGACTTCAAAATTTTTGGCTTGGAAACAATCAAAGAACAATATGCTTTGGATGATGATTTTAAGGATGTGTTGCTGAATTGTAAGAGGAAAACTTGGAACAAATACTTCCTTGCTGATGGGTTTGTATTTAGAGCTAACAAGCTATGCATTCGGCTAGCTCCGTTAAATGCATTGTTGTTCTGAGGCGCATGGGGGAGGACTGATGGGTCATTTTGGTGTCAAGAAGACGGAGGACATCCTTGCTGGTCATTTTTTTTGGCCAAAGATGAGAAAGGACGTGGAGAGATTGGTTGCTCGCTGCACAACGTGCCAAAAAGCTAAGTCTCGCCTTAATCCCCATGGTTTGTATATGCCTCTACCTATTCCTAGTGCACCATGGGAGGATATTTCCATGGACTTTGTTCTAGGTTTGCCTCGAACAAAGAAGGGGAGGGATAGTGTTTTTGTTGTTGTGGATAGATTTTCTAAGATGGCACACTTCATACCATGTCATAAAACTGATGATGCAACACATGTTGCTGATTTGTTCTTTCGTGAGATTGTTCGCTTACATGGTGTTCCAAATACCATAGTTTCTGATCGTGACGCAAAATTCCTTAGCCACTTTTGGAAAACTTTGTGGGCTAAATTGGGAACTAAGCTGTTATTTTCAACTACTTGCCACCCACAAACTGATGGACAAACTGAAGTTATGAATAGAACTTTGTCCACCATGCTTAGGGCTGTTCTAAAAAAGAATATAAAAATGTGGGAGGAATGTTTGCCTCATGTTGAGTTTGCTTACAATCGCTCGCTGCATTCTACTACAAAAAAATGCCCTTTTGAGATTGTTTATGGCTATGTGCCTCATGCTCCTATTGACTTGCTGCCACCTCCATCTTCGGAGAAATTGAATTTTGATGCTAACCAACGTGCTGAATTTATGATAAAAATACATGAAACAACCAAGGAGAACATTGAAGGCATGAGCGAAATATAAGTTGGTGGTAGCAAGGGAAAGAAACATGTCACTTTTGAACCAGGTGATTTAGTTTGGCTTCATTTGAGGAAAGATAGGTTCCCTGATTTAAGAAAGTCTAAGTTGCTGCCTAGGGCTGATGGACCATTCAAAGTCCTAGAACGGATTAATGATAATGCATATAAACTTGAGTTGCCTGCAGATTTTGGGGTCAGCCCCACATTTAACATTTCAGATTTGCGACCATATCTAGGGAGTGAGGATGAGCTTGAGTCAAGGACGACTCAAATGCAAGAAGGGGAGGATGATGAGGACATCCCTTTCAATGATACAACCATGCATGAACAACAAGGACCAATGACTCGTGCTCGCGCTCATCAACTTAATTATCAGGTACAGTCGTTCCTAGCAAACTCTTTACTCTATTCTCAAGAAGGGATGCTACTAAAGTCTTGTGATGGTTATCTTATGCTTAGGAACGGTGGAGAGAATTCACATGGCTGCGGGACAAAGGATGGAAGAATGGGAACATCAGTTCGGAGCAGCAGGACATCAACTCCTTGAGGAGGCCATAACTCTCTACTCCGGAGGGTGGTGAAGGCAAATGAGTACTTGTCGAAAAGAACATGAAGTCTACTTTCAAATGAATCAGTCCTCACCCTCAGATTCCAATCAAGCCGACCAGAATCACCAAAGAGCCGTCAAGCAACCAGACATGGGTTGTAGGCCTTGTATTTGCACAGCCCATTAGGGGGCGCCTTAGGGTTTCCACCTCCTAATCTGTTGATTAACCTATAAGTACTACTGTAGCCGCCACCCTGAACCTTTGGGTTTTGTTTTATTGTAAGTTAGCTACTGCTACTTCCTTGTGAACGCGTGACTCGGCTAGAGCACCCGATTTGCTTGTTACAGAACCCCAATTCGTATTTGAGAGATTTATCCTTGGGCAAGGTCTGTGCGCTGTTTGCTTGTCCACTTGTTCTTGCTTGTTTCTTCGATTTGCTTGCAGGTTCAAGGCTGTTCTTGGCACGGCAAGAACAGCAACAACTCTAAATCGAGTTATCCCCACTCTCATCGAAAGATCGGGAACCCGTTTGACACATCATGTTGTGCTCCTCTCCAAACCCTTCAAACCCATCTTCTTTCTCCACCAATTTACTCAGTATATCAGCAATTTCTGGCCTAGTTAGACGTTTCGGCGGACCCTTTCTGACAACTGTATCCTTACGGAAGGCATTCCTCTAGAGCCTAAAGGCGTGTCTCAGGGGCAGGAAACGCCTATGGCAATCGAAGTAACATATCTTTCCACCATTTACAAGGTGAAAACAATTGGTGTCTGAACCACAGATCGGACATGTCAAATTTCCATGACAGCTCCAGCTAGCAAAAATATCATAGGCCATGAAATCATGGACAGACCACAAATATGCAACACGAAGGTTGAATTTATGTTTCTTGTAGCAGTCATACGCCTCTACCCCTGTCCATAATTTTTTCAGCTCTTCGATCAAGGGTTTGAGCATCACATTGAAACGCTTTCCAGGATGTTCGGGCTAGGTATGTTGAGGCACAGGAACATAAACTCATATTTCATGCAAAGGGAAGGTGGAAGGTTGTATGGAACAGCAAAGACGGCGGCCACGAGTATGATCTTGGCGGTTGTGTTGAAAGGCGTGAAACCATCGGTCGCCAACCCAATGTGAACATTTCTCGCATCCCTCGTGAAGTCCTCGTCAAAGCTATCTAGATCCTTCCATGCCTCACTATCTGACGGTGCACCATTACTCCGTCGTTCTCACGCACACCTTCTTTGTTCCACCTCATGTGCCTGGCACTTCGTTTTGAGATAAACAACCGCTTCAGCCTAGGTGTGAGAGGCATGTACCGAAGTTTCTTGTGTGCAACATCGGTCGTTACCTTTTCACCTTCTTCGTTCACCACCTTGACAAATCTTGGTGTTTTACATACTAAGCAATGCTTTTCTTTCTCATACTCCTTCCAAAAAAGCATGCAGTTATCCTTGCACACATCAATCTTCTCATACTTCATACCGAGACCAGACAACAACTTCTTAGACTGGTACATGTCTCTAGGCATCTTATGATTCGCCAAAGAAGATATCGTAGATCAATTCCACGAGATCATTGTAACAATTATTGGAAAAAAATACTTGGACTTAATGCCATGAGCAGCGTCACAAAAGCAAGTTGGGTCACTTTAGTGTGTTAGGCACCTTGACTCTTCAAAAGCTTTAAGTAGCTCAAAGAACTCCCGAACCTCACGTGTTGGCGGATCCTCCGAGTCTAGGTTAATCTTTGGACGCAAAGCTTCTAGCATCTCATCCATCCTATCATCGCCCGCCCTATCATCTTCCTCTTCAACCGCAACTTGAGGTCCTTGAGCACGTGACTCACCATGATGTACCCACAACTCAAAGCTTGGCATGAAACCGTACCGACACAGGTGCAGAGACATCGATTTCTTGTCCTGGGGATGGAAATTTCGGTACTTGCTGCATGGGCACTTCACCTTAACAGTACTAGCTCACTACAGGAAACAAGAATAGTGTCCTCGGCCGAAACATTTTTATCGTCGGTAAAAAGGCCGACGACACAAAGTATGCCTATGTCGACGGTTTTAACACAACCCGACGACATATATACACCAAGCAGGCCTGTCTCGGCGGTTACATCAAACCCGCCGATATAGACCACGAGCTGTGTCTTTAGCCTCATTAAACCCGCCGACACAGGCACTCCACCTCAAACAGGGAGTATCGGCGCGCGATGAAAATTGAATTTTCAGATCCCGCCAACACGAGCTGTGTCCTCGGCCTCATTAAACCCGCCGACACAGGCACTCCACCTCAAACAGGGATTCCGCCAACACAAGCTGTGTCCTCGGCCTCATTAAACCCGCCGACACAGGCACTCCGCCATGTGGGACCAACCTGCAGGATGCTCAGGCCCACCAGTGTCACGAAGACTTTTTATCGTCGGGAGAGAAACAGCCGCCGATAAAAATCAATCTATGTCGACGGTATCAGCTCTACCGACGACACAGATGAACCTGTGTCGACGGTTTTATTTTAGCTGACGACAATAGTAATTCCAGATTAATTGAGAAAATCTATTTGAAAATGTTTTTGTTGTTTTTAAAATTAAGAAAAATTAAATATAGCTTTTAGAATAGTTGTTAGGCAACCTACATCTATATAACATGTAATTTTTTATTATTTAGTTAATTATTATGTGACAGCGCTGTGTGATGTCTCCGTACGATACGTCGAGTTTGAGCTGAGTAGAACCTTATGACGTTCCAACTCTGGGCGATTGAAGAGCGAGGAATGACCTGGAATAGGTTGTGTATGTTGTAAAATCTTAAAGTGACCCTAGAAATGTCTCGTTCGACCCGTCGTAGGTAGAAAAGTATCGAAGAATGTAACGGTGGTGGTGATTGTATTGTCTCTCGGATGTGGGCCCGTGCATCTTGGTGTGCGTGGGGTTTAATTGATTAATAATATCTATGAAATTGCAAAAATGGCTTTTAGGTATATGCTATAGTTTAAGGGACATTGGTATACTAGAATTTTTAAGGGACATTAATTTATATATATTAATTCAAATTAGTTAAATGTAGATGAGATGCACCAACTTGTTGATACCCATATCTGTGTCCGCGGTTCCGTGTAGGCCGACGACACAAATGGATCAGTGTCGTCGGTTTTATGTAGGCCGAAGACACAGAGATGACTTAGTGTCATCAATCCAATGTACGCCGACGACATAGATCCCGTGTCTCTGCCGGTGGGTCCGACTCAGTGTCGGCGGTATTATTGTAGGCCGACGACACAAGTATTGCATTTAAGAAAACGGCCGGCTCTGGGACTTAGCACATTCCCTCGGTTGCCTCCGTGTCTCTGCCGGTGGGTCCGACTCAGTGTCGGCGGTTTCCATGCAGGCCGACGACACAAGTTCTGCATTTAACAAAACGGCCGGCTCGACTTAGCACATTCCCTCGGTCGTTGCCTCCGTGCGCGAGCGCCGCCCCCGACTCCAGCCGCTGCGCTAGCCCCTCCTTGCGCCCCTCCACGGCCGTCCCTGGGCTCCCAACCGGCGCGCCGCCTCCTTGCGCCCTTCCGGCCGTCGGCGCCTCCTTCCCGGCGGCCAGCGCCGAGCCTCCCCGCCGCGCCTCCCGGCTCCACCCCGGACTCCCCTTGCAGCCTCACTTTCTCCACGGCGCCGCCGCCCTCCGCCGCTCAGCGAGAGTAGAGATCGCGACCCCGGCAGGCCCCTTCCCTTCCTCCCCAGTCCCGACCGCCTCACGCCGGTGAAGAGGTAGCGGCGGCGCTGCTGCACGGGGGAGGATTTGGTGGCGCACGAAGGATTTGGGGGAAACCTCGCGTGGCCCGTCCCGGTGCTCCCACTCTCCGCGCCGGCGAAGCTAGCGGTGGCGCTGCTCTGGGCGGCGGTTTGGTGGCGCGAGGGCACTGTGCATCTTCGGCACAAACCCGAGGTGAGCATCCTCCGTGAAGCAAACCCTCGACCTCGTGTTGATTCTTCACTTCTTCTCCAATTGTTGTATTCTTTGTCTTCTCCAATTGCTGAATATTGTATGGGCTGGAATTATTTAGTCCAAGGATGTATCAATGTATCATGTATGCGTGCGATGAATGGTGCGAGACAGAGCAAACAAAAATGCCTTTGTCATGCTAATCTTTGCTATTGCTATAGCCTCTTTGTTATGCAAGGCTAATTAGTTTCTTTTTAGTTATCTATTGCTTGATTGCATCTCTTTGCAATGTGCTGTTGCATGTCATGAGTTTTTGTTCAAAGAGCTGGTGGCAGAACCGTAGAAACATACTTCCTGTTTAATTATTTAGTGTTGATTTGATTTTTCACTACAAGAGTTTAAAGCTTGCTATTTGTGATACATTGACTCCATTAGGTTCCTGGAGGCTGGAGGTACCATGAGAGATTTCTTCCTTGTTATTTTGTTAACGAAGCACATTTGGAAATCCTTCCCTAGGTTCCCAGAATAGCAATGTCAAGTAGGCAAGAAAGGGTGAAACTACATGTTAGTCATATAACTAGACTTCCATTGCTCGTTTGGAAGTATGAAATGTTCATGAGTTCAATTCAAACCCTGCAGAAAAATCTTCAGTTATCCATCCGTGGCTACAGATTACACCAATAATAGCATTGGAAAATGTGTGTTTTCCCTCGAGTCATCGCAATGCCTCAAGTCGTTATAGACTTATAGTACTACACTTCTGCTTGAACTTCATTTATGAACACCTTTTGTTGATTGATGTTTGATTGGATATGGAGCATATGTGGTTTATATCGGTTGCTTGCTAGTTGCTACTAAACATAAGCTGATTAAGTTTGTCACGGTTCTTTTTTGTTGAAATGTCCTTGGTTCCTGTGAGGTTTTCGAGGAAAAACAAATAGGTAATGAAAGGTTGTAAGCTTTGATTGTTGATTTCTTGTGTACAATTTAAGGGGTTATCGTGTTCCGATAAATATCCGTGACCGTATCCGATTCGATTCGTATTCGATCCGTATCCGTATTCGATATTATCCGTATTCGTATCCGTATCCGTATCCGAATCCGAAAAAAATAAAAGTGATGCTTCAGTATGCCTCCAGATTTAGTGGGCATATTGCTAAATTCGAGGCCTTTGTTGATTTTTGCCTGCATGTCTTGTTTAGGGAGAACAATAATTGTGGGAGGTCGTCCACACCCGAACCACGCCGCCCCAGCTTTCCCCGAGCTCGTCCACGCCGTCGGTCCCGCCCTCGACCTCCTAGTCGCCATCTCCGGTTAAGGTAATCTCTGGTGGAGTCATCTCTTTTCTATGATGAATGTAGCCCAATATATATGCAGAATGTAGTCTAAATTTGTGATGGAATGTATGTGCATATTGTTGTGATGCAATGAAATGTATATGCAAAATGTAGCCGAGCAATCCATGAGAAATGTATATGCTATATGTGGTTGTTATTATATTAAATCTTGTCTTTTGTCTGCCGAGTGGATGTCCTAGGTTTAGGGGAGGTCTTTGCGAAATTTCTAATAATTTCGTAAGTTATGATTGGTACAATTACATAGGATCGCATATGATATTTCATCGGTATTACTTAGAACCGTAGCTAACTTGATACTCAACTAGACAACGGATCGTTCTTAAGCTCGTCCTTTACAAAATCTTGAGTCAAGCAAGGAATATCTGGGCATTATTCTAGTGTGGCTAACAAATCATATATAACCTCGATGAGTGGTATGGTTGTTGTGCATTTTAATTCTGTAGATTCAAATGGACATGATATGTAATTCTAGTGTTTTTGATTTCACGGAATCCAAATAGGAACTAAGGCATTTGTGTGGGAAAAAATAAATGATTCAGGTGTGTATATATAGTGTATATTGCTTGCAAATCACAACATATAAAAATTTTATTAGAATTGCGTTTGTAGCGTCAGCAGAGCTAGAGTTAAACCCGTTCGGGCGCTGCATATTTTAAGTAAGGAGCTCGAGACGGTGATTCGTTGGGTTCCATTACGAAAAGTGTTCGCTCTCGAGTATCACGTTTTGGACAGCCCACGGATGTCTTGCTTGAGTGCGATGGTCGTGACACAAGGGTGTATGGGTTGGGATTCGGTGGTATTTCCTTGTCGTTCTCCTAGTGCATAACATAAGTGGTGCGCCGTGCCGTCGTTGCACTCGGAGAACAACGGGTTATCTTTGCCGAATTCGATCCGAGCACCCTCGTGCCACGACCACCATACTAAGCCCACATCGGTGGGTGGTTAAACCCTCCTATTTAGCAAGGCTTAAACCTGTCTAAATCTGAAATTTGGATGCATGCATTGGCGTTATGTAATGGCGATCTTTGGATGGAAGATCGGCGGTGGATGTCGATGGTTGGATGAAGTCAGGGAGACACATGGACGAGTGGATCGAGAAGGCTAGAGCATTCGTGGATGATGCTTTCGAAGATTCCCGACCCTAATGCAGCGATCGTGTGGTGTCCTTATGCTGCGTGCTCGAACACCGAGAAGAGGACCAAGAAGGATATTAGCCATCACCTATGTAGGCATGGCTTCAAACCAAATTACTTTGTATGGGTAGCTCATGGCGAGAGGAAGCGTCCGTGGCCGGTGTGTGGCCTGTGGATTTTGAGGAGGGCTACTGACGAAGTCGAAGTTGATAGACTAGGCGATCTCACGGATGATGTGGCTCAGACTTCGATCTCTCCCCGAGGAAGAGTCAGAGCCACTTGTTGAACAATTCGAGAAGCTCCTTGATTCTGCCAAGTTGCTTTGCATGAGCATACCGATGTGATGTACTCTCGGCGATGTCGCGTCTAATGGCGGTGAATACCAAGTACAACCTGTCGACCAATTGCTTCAACGACCTTTGCAAACCGCTGGATAGCCTCCTTCCGAGTGGACATAAGATGACTCGAATCTTCTGAGTCGAAGAAGCTTCTTCGCGTGTTAGGCATGCTTGTGTGAGAGGATAGACTATTGCCCAAAGTTCGCATGCTTTATTGGAAGGCGATTACGGGTGACTCACTTTGTAAGCATTGTAATGAGAGTCGGTATGAGGAAGTTAAATGTCTGAGCGTGGAATGAGACAGACGACGGTGGCGGAAAACATTCCGTTTCTTCCGATCACTCAACGTCTCTGACGTCTGTACATGTCCAAGGCCACGGCGAGACACATGAGGTGGCACAAAGAGGGCAAGCGTGAAAGGAGGGCGTGATGATTCATCCGTCGATCGATGCGAAGCTTGGAGGCACTTTGACCAACAACACCACTGAATTTGCGGCGGAGACTAGGAATGTGCGTATAGGCCTCTCGACCGAGCGGGTTCACGCCATTCAATATGATGGCGCACCAGTACTCGTCTTTGGCCGGTGTTCGCAATCCGTACAACTGCCGCCTCAACTCGCTTGAAAGAAGAGTACATGTTTCTTTCTGTTATAGTACACGGGCCTAAGTCTCTGGAAAAAACTTAGATCTATTCATGCAACCTCTGGTAGAAGAGCCGATGACACATGGACTAAAGGAGTATTGACACATGATAGCTACAAGGGAAGAACTTTAGGATCGTGCCGCATATTTGTGGTCAATACACGATTTTCCGCGTATGGCATGTTCTCGGTGGAGCACGCATGGAAAGTTGTCATGCCCTATATGCTGCGTATCTTGATGCTTTCACACCAAAAATGGGGGTAAGTCTGTTGGTTCGATTGTCACCGTTGTTTCCTAGGCCAAGCACCCATTTAGGAATCAAAAAGGCATTTCGCAAAGGCAAGATCTGTGAAGAAGGGCCACCGAGCGTTTGAAGTGCGAGGATATCATCGATGGCATGACGATCTAGCGGATATCGGGTATGTGAAAGACTATGGTGAGGAGCACCATTGGACTCATAAGTGCATCATCTACAACCTTCCTTATGCAAAAGACACGAAGCTACCTCACAACATCGGCGTGATGCACCAAGAGAAAAATATGTGCGAGTCGATCGTGAACACAAACCGGACATCCCACGAAGACTAAAGATAACAAGAAAGCACGTGCCGAATTGCGCTCGATATGTGATCGGCGGACATGAACCTCGATGAGAATGGGAGGAAACCTAGGGCAAAATTCTGCCTTACATTGGGCAAATAAAGCGATTCTTGATTGGATTAAGGAAAAGGTTAAATTCCCGGATGGTTATCGCGCGAACCTTCGACATGCCGTTAGTATAGAGCAATGCAAGTTAAATGGGATGAATGCCCACGACTACAAAGTCTTCATAGGCGTCTGTTTCGGTAGTGTGGAATGGATATGTTGACGATGATATATGGATCACTTTGGCGAGCTTAGCTTCTTCTATCGAGAGCTCTGCGCAAAGAGATATCCGCATCGAGGATGGAGGAATTGGAGAAGGACATTGTCGTGCTTGTGACAAAGCTCGAGAAGATTGATGTCCTGGGTTTTTCAATTGCATGCAACATCTCTTGGTTCATCGCCATATGAAGCAAAAGTTGGGGGCCAGGTTTAGGTGGATGTATCTTTGTGGGCGCATGATGAAAAGTCTTAGAGCGAAGGTGAAGAACAAAGCACGAGTCGAAGCGATGTGCGAAGCTTGGCTGATTCAGAGATCGCCTACTTCACGGACAAATACTGCGACAAAAACAAGGTCCATGTGCCACAACCAAGGTATAAGAAGGCACGTCACGAAGTACTTCCAACTTGGAGGTGTTCCATGACCAAGCGGATGCAATGTCGGCAAAAGCACCACACGTGACTTGGGCGCAATGAAAAGGATTTGATTCGGTTATGCGTGTGCGACAACATGGATGAAATGAAGGTGTACATCGAGTAAGTCAATAAATGTCTCGAAATAAGTCATAAATCGTACTTATGAAATAAATGTCTGAAATAAATATTAAATCTTGTAGTCAATTTATTCAAGAAGAGTGGAAAGGATCGGTGAACCTTGAGCGAACAAATTGACAATCTGAAGCGGCGAGGTCGTGGACAAGGCCGTCAAACTTTCTAACCTGGTTTCATTACCACGTAACCTTCTTCCTCTTATACAAGTTCACTTAATTTACAAATGTGTGGCATTTATTCCTTAATGAATTTTGCCTCGAATGCTTGTGCGATGTCAAAGACACCGCAGCGGCGTGCTAACGATCTCCGACAAATGTCACGTGGATGCACCAGAGAATTAAGGTCCATGGATGCTCGATTGCCATGGATATCGATTTCGATCCGGCGGTGAGTCAGCTCGCCCCAATGCAACTACGGTGAGCAATGGCGTCGTGAGTTATGTCACCGATGACTCGGTGGTCGGACATAGAGTACTATGGGATCATCGAGGATATTGTAGAAATTTCGTATGAAGGCAACAAAGATCTCTCGCTCGTGCTCTTTCGTTGCGGATGGTTCCATCAACTAGTGGGGTGCGGCGTACTCCAAAACTAGGACTAGTGGAGATCAATCATAAGAAGTCAGTATCAAAAGCTGGCGTGTTCATTACTCGCCTCGAACAGTCGAAATGGTGTTCTATCTGCCAGTCGCCCACCGAATTACAAAAGTTGGTGGATTGTACATAAATGTCTTCCACAGTAGATTGCCCGATCTCACGGAAGGCGACTACGATTCTCACCTGACGTGGAGGTATTCCAAGAACAAGAGTTACGGAGAGCTGCATGTCGATATTGGTGATGGGCTAGATAATATTTTGGGATCGGTATACCCATCTCATGTAGAAGGAGAAGAAGAGGAGGAAAGGGTAGAGGAAGAGGAAGAGGTAGAGGAAGAGGAAGAGGAAGAGGCAGAGGAAGAGGAAGCGAAGATTTTAAGCTATTTAATTTTATAGGTTTAATTTTATATACTTTATGTCATTTAATTTTATATACATTTATATTTTATTCGTTTCAATTAATATGAATGTACTTTATGTCATTTAATTTAATTTGTGCAGGGATGGCTCGATTCTGAAGAAGTTGGCTTCAAAATTGAAGAAGGTCTTGGGAAGGGGCATGAGGAGTCTGAGGCAGGCGGCTCACCCAGACTGGCGCTCCCGGGAGGAGGAGGAGGAGGAGGTGGAGGTGGGCGAGGATGAGCCGTTGGGGTTCTTGGCGTCGAGCACTTGAGGAGGGGGGTGAGGACGAGGATGAGGATGGGGACGAGGCTGGAGTCCATGGGAGTCTGTTGGTACCGAGTCGGGGTGCCTCCGCCTCGAGCTCTGCGGGATCAAGAAGAGTCGAGGCGGAATAAATTGCCAAAGCCCCCACAGATCCAAATTTACGGGATCTTGATAGTTGTTTCTAGCGGGTGAAGGTATGTGCTACAAATTTTCGATGTCTTTTATTGCTAACCACAAACTTGATAACTACTTGTTATGAATTCTTCATGCAGTGGCTTGGTTTGCCTCAACAAGGGTAAGCAGGAGCCGGGCCACTTGCTAGGGGTGATCTTGAAGTAGCTCTACCCCGGCGAGTGGGCGAGGTGGTGCTCGGCGCGTGACTAGATGGGCGACTACTCACTTGTGGAGGGCGACCGGGGAGGCACTGTCGCGGATCATTGCATAGCCGAGTTTTGGGTAAGTTGTCATTTCTATTAATGTTTTCGTGTTTATAGCTTCACGTGTTTGTTTCGTTTCAGGCGAGGTATCAGCTTGGCCCTGACGCATCCCAGGACGACTATCATGCTTGTCGCCCTGTGCTCGACACAATGGCGGCAAAGACGGTCAGGGACGCCATCAGGTTATGCCGCCGGGACGCGGTGATGAAGCACTACAAGAGCACGGGGATGAAGATCTCGAGGGCACATGCCTTGCAGCAGTACCTCGAGGCGAAGGAGTACCTGCCTTGGCGTCCGGACTGGATGGACAAGTGTCCACACGCCTGGAAGGATCTCTGCAAGATGTGGGCATCGAAGGAGTGGATCGAGAGGTCCAAGAGGAACAGGGGGAATCGAGAAGCCAACCCCAAGATCTGTGTGACCTACCTAGGTGGACGAGGCATGGGTCACGTCGCGCGCGATATCGTAAGTATACTAAGTACAACTCTAGCATTCATGTCAATTCAGTTTTCATTTCACATTTGAAATTGAGCTGCAGGAGTCGGAGACGGACTTGACCCCGCGAGTTCACCGTGTGGACGCAGCACACACGCCCGTGTCCGACTGACGGTACACAACCACCGATGCACCCGGTTTGCGGGAGAAGATTGTAAGTGACTTTCTCTTTTCGCCGCTCTCTGACTATTGCAAGCTGTGGCGAGCTAATCCACTTCATATCTTATTTGTTTCGCAGATACATACAAGGCAGCCATGAAGGAGAAGCACGGTGCGATCAGTGACCCCTTGACCATGCCGGTCGACCCTCACGGTCATCTGACCGATTCGGTGGGAGGAGTCACGGCGAGCTCGGCTTCATGGACTCGGTGGTGGCGCCCGAATCGTCTGAGGCCAAGTCGGGACACGTCGGCAATGAGCCGCCTCTTCCGCCAAATGCACGCCTAAAGCCCAGGCGAAGATGATCGCAGAGTTGCAGCAGCAGATCTGAGCGGATGAGCAGCGGAGGCAGGCGGAGCGAGAGGAGGATAGGAGGTGGTACGAGGCCCTCCAGAGTCAGAACCTCTGGATGTACAACTATTTCGTGTAATTAAGATTGTATCGTAGCTTCGTTATACTTACGTTTGAGATGCTAACATATCATATCCACAGTCGTTGCAGGGGGCGGGACCCTCCGGCCAGCCGCAGATGCCACCTCCGCCGCCGTTCTTCACGCAGACACCGACGCCGACGCCGGGGGTAATGCATTTTGTTCCAATTTTCGCTAACTATTCATACAAGTACACAAATGCACAAAAGTTTTGAAAATTGTGGTTTCCTCTATTCTTGTAGGTGTCCACCTCACCATACTTTGCTCTGCGGCGAATGCTCGCAGGAGGTGATTCGATGGCACTAGATCGGCCGCAGATCAATTAAATCGATTTGTGTTTGCGATCCGTTTGTGGTTCACGACTTAGTTAGTTATTGCTTTTGCTGGTTCATAGACACATTGATTGTGAATGTGATGTACACTTTTGGTTTGTGAGCTGAATTTGTGAATTATTAATGCATTTTGCTATATGTGCTATATGTGCTTGGTTGGCTATCCTAATTTGCTTTATGTTGTTATCATATCAACTGTTGTCTTTTGTCTACTGAGTGGATGTCCTAGTTTTAGGGGAAGTGCTGCCGAAATTTTTTACTCTTTAAGTGCATTACAATCTTTTAATAAATGGAAATTGCTTTAGGTTGAGTGAAATATGGTGTTGATCATAGTCTTCAGAACTTTGAGCAAAACACATTGGAAACTTGACTAGTGAAGAAGTTGCATCCAAAATAAGAACAATTGCTCGATGGAGGAAAGTTTGGTTGTAAGTACTTACATACTTTTGTTTTCTTTCAATATGTATGCCTAGTTATTATTATGCTTTATTTTGTCAGTAAAAGGAGTTATTATTATACTTTATTGACAGATTGAGAGAGTTTTAAGTTGTTTTATTTTGTTTCTGCAGGTACAAAATGTCAGGAATCAGGAGAAACTAAAATACCCCCCATATCCACTAAATCTTGTGGAGCTTGAAACTTGCTTCTAGGTACATCGAATGAGTTTAGAGCACACTATGAAGGTATTAAAAATATATTTTTAGAGTTTTATTTTTCCTTAACAGCTTTTGCTAGCTAATTATGGCATAGCTCGGTGTCCCGATGTTTTGTTTGTTTGGTTTCTTGTGATGTCCATACCGGTGGTGAAGAAGCAGATCAAGCTGGATTCATTAATTATCCCAGGACAGAAACCGATAATTTCTCTCCAAACAATGACCTACATGTCAGTTTTGAAATTTACTAGTGTGGCTTGTCCATGTTCTTATTTCTTGTCTCGATGATTCATAGTCTTCAGAACTTTGAGCAAAACACATTGGAAACAGCTAGTGAAATTATATTGTCATTGTTCTGGGCAATATATTTGTGAATGTGAATGTGTCAATGGAAACTTTGATCATTTGTGAATTGTATTGATGAATGTGAATGTGTGTGAAATTATATGTTGTCGTTGTTCTAGGCAATTGGGGATATAAAACTGCTGGGAATGGGGGTCTTTTTGCAGGTTAAAATTGGATTTTTTTTAAAATTCTCAGTATTTTTTTTATTTTTACAACCTGTGTCCTTGGCCCCAGACGAAGCCGACGACACAAACTTGCATTAGGCCAAATCCCAGTCAGGGTCAGTGTCCTCGGCCCCAGATAAAGCCGACGACACAGATGTGACATCTGTATCGGCTGCTCTAATAAAGCCGACGACAAAGACAGCTTCTGGCCCCAAACCCAGTAGGGATCTGTGTCCTCGGCCCCAGGTAAAGCCGACGACACAGATGTGATATCTGTATCGGCTGCCCTAATGAAGCCGACGACAACGACAGCTTCTGGCCCCAAACCCAGTAGGGATCTGTGTCCTCGGCCCCAGGTAAAGCCGACGACACAGCTTCGACATCTGTATCGGCAGCGATGAGGTTACCGACGACAAACGTCTGGGTGTCGGGCCGGCCCCGGATGGCATCTGTGTCGTCGGGGTTTGTTCTAGCCGACGACATAGGTTGCTTGTGTCATCGACTTTGTGTCGTGGGACTTGTGTCGTCGGCAGGCCGACGACCCTAAACCCTGTGTCGGTGGTTTTGGCATCTGTGTCGTCGGTAAAAGCCGAGGACACTGACCAAGATCCCTGTAGTGTAGACATAGAGAAGGCACGGTCGACAAAAGCGGTAGCCTTGACCGTCCACTCATTCGAGTGAGCCCCACTTTTCTCCCAACCATCATACATCCGTCGGCGGTCGTCACCCATACTTGAGGCTATATAGGTTAAATCAACAGTTATAAGGTTCATTTTGTTTCTATATATCCTGACCCTACATCTATAGGAAAGGATATGTCCTAAACCCACCCAAGAGTGGCTGACAAAGCGCGGATTTATGATTTAGCTCGAAATGAAATTTCGTGACATAACCCTATTGTTCTCCACCTGCAAGCCCGGATATGGTGCAGGGGAGAACAACAGGGTTATGACGCCGAAATTTCATTCGCACTCCGTGGCTCGCATAAATACCGCACTTTGTCATCCACTCCGAGGCTGTCCAAAAAGGACAATTCGGACAAAGACATCTCACATGTGACACATGTGAGACATCTTGATCCTAAACGGGTGACGATAGGTTTCGTGACACTATGTGATTTGAAATCAAAAATAAAAATCCGACGATAATCGATTACTCAAATATATATTTATAAGCACAGAATGGATATATAAATTTTAAAAAAATAAACATGTGACAAATCAATATATCAAATTTATCTATGTATTTAACTGTTAGATGTTGGCATCGACTTGTCATCTCAACCAACAAAAAAGATTTTCTCCTGTATAATACTTCCACAAAATGCTAATTATGTGTCCTAAGTTAAGAGTATTGTTTGATGCATTTTGTTTGGTAAAACTATACGAGTTGAACTTATAGAATATCTTCTAAACCATTCTTTGACTATTCCACCCAACGCCATATCACAAAAAAGATCAAGAAACTTAATTAAATATTCTCCTTATGTTGCCAAAAAGATCACTTGGTCTTAGAGTGATCTAGGTGCAACATGTTCTAGTTCATAAAGTGTAAGATTAAAAATTCTAGTTCATATGTTCCAATTTTAATAAAATCATGCCATCATGTACTACATGCATAGGTTATACAATGACTCATTCCGTATTTAAACGGTTTTCACGCATTGCTTTGCAGGTGGTCGAGTTTGTTTGGCAACAAGAGGTCATGATTATTGAGTTACCTAGGATTTAATATCAGCTTACAGATATGATCTATACTTTTGTGTAAAAACGATGTTTTGTACTGCACAGAGTAGTCATACTCAAACAATATAAAAATTTATGTGTTGCTTTATCTATCTTTTGTCGATATTAACCTTATGTCTCCATGTTACCATCATGTACGACCTAATTCTTATTTTGTAAAGCACTCCTTAATTTTGGATATATGGGCAAAGACATGAATTGTGGTGAGATATGAGATTAATTCCAACTTTTACTTAAATCTGTGTGACATTGCTATTTCTGAGGCTTATTTTGTCTGCCTCTTTAGGTCATCTATCTTGTAGTGCTAGCTACATAACGTGATTGCTTAAAATTACGTTCAAGTATACTTGTACTAAGAGTAAGTAAGTTGGCAGAAGTAAATTATTATGAGAAGTTTGTTTGGAAAAAATGTCAGTTCCTTTGAAAACTAGCTAAAATTAGGTACCTTTTATTTTTGAGAGGAGCTAAAATTCAGTACTAGCTTGATGTTTTTTCCCATGTACATGCAGTTGTGGACCAAAGAGACGAAGAGTTCACGTACCTCCGATCCGGCCTAGTCCACAGCGTGAAGACTCGCTATCACGCGGCCCGTCCACTCCAGCGGAGGATGGCGCGGCGGCGGAGCCCGGGGCGGCGGTGGGTCCGACGAGGGGCTGCGGGTCGGGCCGGAACGCGAGAGGGCGCGGCGGGTCCGAGCAGCGGCGGCGTGGTCGGGCAGGCGCGCGCCTTGATCGGGCGAGGGGCGGCGCGGTCGGGAAGCGAGGTGTTGGCGGCGCGGTCGGGCGCAGCGCGCAATGGGTAAAGCGTGGCGGGCGGCGTGGCGGCGTCGGCGCTGGAAGATTTCATTGCCGACCGGGCACGGGCGAAAGCGAAAAGAGCGGACTTATGGTTAGCCAAATTAACGTCGACCAGGGCTTTAGGCCGACGTTAATTAACTAATTACCGTCGGCCATTTAGGGCCGACGTTAATTATGGTTTAGTTAACGTCGGCCCAAGACTAAGCCGACGGTAATTAATTAATTAACGTCGGTTTTGTCTTGGACCGACGTTAATTAATATGGCCAACGTTAATTTCCCTGTTTCCTGTAGTGAGAACTTTATTTCTGCAGTTTGCAATGGACAACCCCGTATAAAAAAATTAACTATTCTTCATGGATCTGCCCCTGGCCTCAATAATTGCCGATCTCGAGCACAATTTCACCGGTAGGCGATGGAGATTGCTGGCCTATGTGTGCTGTTGGGTGCCGCCTTCCCCTGCCTGTGTTCGAGGCTTGACTCGGCATATTTGCGCTCATTCTTTCTTCTAACAGTGCGAACCAGCGCTTCTGGCCATATTTTAAAGAACTGGATAAAGATATGTGAGAGTGGAGCGAGCGATTATGGAGAGAGAAAATTTTGTTTTGGGTAAATATATTACCTGCTCTACACCCGAATTCAAATGGGTATTAGTTTTCGGTACCATTTTTAGGTAGCCTTAATGCGTACTGAATGTGCCAGGGGAAGCCACCAGTCCCAGGTTTGAAGTTTTAAAAAAAGTGGTAATTTGTCTGTTAGTTGTAATTAATTAGATGATGTCAACACTAGCTTGGGTTAAGTGGTGGGCTGACCACGGCGACGACCACTGGCCGGTGTGGTGAAGCTGACCGCAGTGAAGTACGCGCACCTACGATATGTACGATCCAGTGACTAGTTCAACTATAGCTGACTGTCACACGTACGGCTGCGACCGCGAGCCAAAGTTGCCGCCAGAAACGACGGCTGTCTGCTAAAGCAACGTCGTTACGTGCGCGCAGCCAAATTAAGCTGAAGTGAGTTTGAATTGAACGCGTCCACCTTAATTCGTACGATACAAATGCGTTAACGCTGTTCCCCGGCGACCCGGCCAGCGACGCGGATGCGTCTCCAGTAGTCCGTCCATGGGGGTGGCACAAAAGTTCCACGATTTGTCAATGGTGGTGCATGCTGAAGCTTAATTTGCGGCGAAGCTTTTAATTTGGGGACTGGGGTGCACACTTTGTCATCCTGTTACAGCCAAAGAAACAACGCGTTCAGCTGCAGTGGCGGAGACAGGTATAGATCTGGATCGGAGTATTAGTACAAAGTTCTTTTGTGATTGGTAAAATAAAAGGTCAAAAGTGATCCTATGGGTGGCGAGTACATTTGACACTGTTCAACCGGACGAAACTCAAATAGAATATATGCACAAGCAAAACTGCAAGACATACATGACAATTAACCATCATATTCGTTCTCCCTCCCAGCAAAAAGTGTATGTGGGGGTCTGCCCACCACCCCCTCTTAGGGCATGTTAGTGCTGACCGCTTAGCTATATGCATCCAATAGTCCAGTTCTTTTCTACTCAGGAGTGGATCCAGTCCTGAGACATAAGTGTACAGATGTACACCCAAATATTTAGTAGGTATATTACACTACCTTGAAAAAGATCATCTGTGACGGTTTATAATTATCATCAATGATGGTTTTGAACCGCTACAGATTTAGTACTACTGATAATCGAGGATTATCAATGGCGGTTTTCGAACCGCCACAGATAACATTATCTGTGGCAGTTCCAACCAAAAATCGCCACTGATAACCATGTATCTGTAATGGTTCTAGTCACAAACTGCCACAGATACACGGTTATATGTGGCGATTCTATCCACAACCCGCCACAGATATTCTTGTATCAGTGGCGGTTTTTCAATCGAACCATCACAGATACTCCTAATATCAGTGGCGGTTTTTGGCTAGAACCACCACTGATATTAGTAGTATCAGTGACGGTTCTAGCAAAAACCACCACTGATAACTCTAGACAACAAAATAAAAAATTCACATTTTGGGCTAGCCTCAAGCAGCGCTAGCCATGCCCTCTGAAACAACATACACATAGAATAGATATATCATACACATTGTAACAGATGTATACACAAAGTAGCATAAGATTAGACATAATGAAACATCAATTTACACTTTGTAATGAGACAAAATTTAAATAATAAAACACTAAACTAGTTTTCTAACCTACAAGCCTACTAGTCTTCGGTGTTGGAGACACATGATGTGTAATGTGAGTATAGATGACTGGATCGTTGTTGTCTTTGTCATGAAACTTACCTTTTTATTGATGATTTCCTTCATGATGAAGTAGACGAGCTGTCCCTGAATAGCTTGAATTTCAATAGAAAGCAGTCCTCCCGTAGGCAACTTGAGGTGCTATAAATAGGAAAAATAAATCTTAGAGTATATAGAAATTGAGTGGTATGAATCAATGTGTGATGTAAGCATGACAAACCTCTACGTCATTGTCTATTATTGTAGAACCTAAGATTTCGCGCATATATTGGCATACGAAGTATCCACATAAATTTGTGCCTTGCGGCTACTTGTGACACTGTAAAAATTGAATAAACTAAAATGTCATAAAAGGAATTATTTAATATAAAATGCGATACAAGAATATTGCTTGCGTGCGTACCGGAAATTTAGTATGGATTAAAGGGATTTTTGGTATGGGTGGTATCTTGAGCTCTTTTTACAATATCTTTTGAACGCCTTATTCATTAGAATTATCAGCTCTTCGTAGTTTTTTTTTATCTTTATCCAACGGGTCCATAATCAGCATCTTGCTCTTTTCTAGAGTAATTACTACGAGAATCCAGTGGAAACTACATACATGGGTATGATGCCATAGTCATTAGTCCTAAGATCAAAGTAAAGAACAAAATCAATGAGTAATTGTTTGCACCAATTTTTGGTAGATACGATAAGAAACGACCGGGAAACATGAGTTTGGATACAGCACGAAGCACCTCAGAAAGAATTTGGATAATGCAGAAGATATTTGGAGATAGAGTCCAAATAGGAAACTACGGTTTATTCGGATTGCATCGTCAGTATTGGATCGGGACTCGGATCGGCTAGGGGTATATAAAGTATATTGGGGGCTGTTTGAAGAGGCATCCACAAAAATCAACACATCTACCAGTTTTTACTTCCCGTAGATCTTAGTCTTTTTAGCATTGTAATATTTCCTCCGTAAGTCGACATCGATCAAATAAAGTTGCGCATCGCCGATTGTTTGATCGTCATTGGCTTTTTTCAGTTTGATTTATTACGCCTTGTTGCGCATCGCCTTTCGAAATCGATCTACCTTTTACCTCGGATTAGTCTTAATCGGTTAATCTAGTTACCCTTCTAATCGGCTTTCTAGCTGATTCTTGACTTTAGCCGATTCGCCTCAAGGATCGGCTTGATTGAATTTTACTGAACTCTTTTCCCTTATCGATTGCGAGGTCAAATCGATTAGCACGCCGCACTTGAACCCGGTGTTAAATGCGGTGTGTTGTAGGCCGAAACCCTCTTCACGCTTTTTGGCGTCAACACATTTTTAGCACGCCGGTGGGACCAATCAAGGAAGATGATCGCGAACAAGTCCATCGCTCGGTACCGACGTCAATACGGAGGCAATCATCACTACCACAATGGAGGACTTGACTCGAGCAGCGCAAGGAAATCAAGATAGGAAAGCGGCATTGGAGGAATTGATGCTGAGTTGCTATCAAAAACCCGACGAGGGTCACACGTAAGATGGCGCTCCCAACACCGAACTGCTTGGCGGCGGCATCGAATCGACTCGGTAGCCGATACATGCCCGCAAGCTGAATTATCTATCATGATTGAGCAACTGCGCATCACGCGTTGATTAATCAATCATCGGCTCGTTACCACGCTAAAGCCGATGATAGAGAATAGCGTGAAGACGATTGCACAAGAGTTGGCAACATCCGGGATTGCTAGATCCACCACGCCCACTCCGTACGCATCTATGCTATTCTCAGGCACCAAATGCCAACACCATCAAAACGTCGGCACCTACAACCTCGCTAATGCCGACCCAAATTTCACGTTGTTGGCACCACCAAACCCTCGTCCAAACCCTATCACTATTACCATGCGCATAATCGACGCCGCAAAATTAGATCCGTCGTCGTCAGAACTTCGCCTAATCGGCTTCTCACCGATTGATTTAGATAAAATTATAAACCTCAAGGACCAACTCAACTTAGAAATCCGCCCCATACAAAGTAGTTACATACACGAACCCTTCGTTGCTGTTCGGCAATCGACCGCCAGAGCCGATGGATATGAACCATGGCAAAATCAGTACCTATCGGCTAGATCAAGTCGGCCAGCCGAGTTTACACTCGGGGGGCAGGATACTATTCATCCCAATTGGCCAAACCCTGGTGTTGCATCGGCCAATAACATCAATTGGGCTGATCAAATCTCTATGGTCTTGACAGAACAATTTGGTTTACAACCCAAAGGAAAAACGATCGGCTATAGAAAGCCATACCCAGATTATATTGACCGAATGCCATATCCACACAACTTCAGGATTCCCGATTTTGCGAAATTTTCAGGAGATGATTCGGTCACCACTCTAGAGCACGTCGGACGATTTATCGCCCAATGTGGTGAAGCAGCTCAATCGATGGATTAAAATTAGACTTTTTCCTTTGTCTCTCTCAGAACTGCTTTCACTTGGTTTACGACCGCTTCAAATTCGGTCCACTTCGAACGATTTAGAGCCGATTCCATGAATACTTCTTCTCCGGCGATCGAGCTAAGGATTTGGATTTGAGTTCTCGTCGCGAAATTTGGTGAATCGGCTTCGATTACATTAGAAGATTTAGAGAAGTACTAAATCGATGCTTCATGTAGTATTGCCCGATAATCAACTAGCCGATGAAGCGTTTGAGGTTAATTCTCCGCTTAAAGAGAAGTCTGGCCGACAGAGTTCACAGATCTAAGCCATCTATCCATCGTGTATCGGCACAAGAAGGCCGATACTTAAGTAAAGAATTCAAAGACAAGATTAGACTAAATAACAACGGAAAAGAAAAGGCTAAAATAAACATGGTCGAGTATAGTTCTAGTGAAACCTCTCAAGATGAAGCGAGACGTGAATATAGCCGAATGGATAAAGGGTTCTAAAAAGCCGCTTGTCTCGTTTCAGGGCTTAAGCCGACTAGGAATAAGTCGGAGGTTAAACGCTTTTGATGTAGCCAAGTGCGACTCAGATATTCGACATGTCGCTACAAGAAAACTAATACGCCTACCTCAAGGGCATACTATACCGTCAGCCGATGAGATCAAGAAACGACGGTACTGTAAGTGGCACCATTCTTTTTCCCATAACACTAATGACTGTAATATCTTTCGACAGCAGATACAGTCGGCCATAGAAGACGGTCGGCTTAAGTTTGCAGAAGAACCGGCGATGGAAGTTGACGTCAACCCTTTCCCGATCAACATGGTTCAGTGCTCCGGCAAGGGAAAACAAATTGCCGATGAAAGACCCTCAAAGAACACGACAAGTTAATATAGAATCAAGCTCGCAAGGAGAAACACTGAAGATAACAATCGGCTCACTTCAAATTGAAGCCGATCAAGATGGGAAGAATTCAAGAACTATAAAACCAAAAGGAGAGCTACAAGTTGGACGATGGTACAAAGCCGAAAGGTCTCCGCCCAGAAAAAAGGCATTCAAACCTAGGCCAACTTTCTCACAGTTGCTTGGGAAATATGAAAGAATGAATCACCGAGCGTAAACAGCGGCCTCGCCAACCAAGCGAGCCAGACGGCCAAACAATGTGTTTCGCCAAATAATCCAGACGACCAAACTCACGCAGAAAAGCTCATGAAAGATGCCCTTTGGCGCTTTTGTTGAAAGGGCATAGCGCTACCATCCCCAAGGACATGCCCCATGGAGCATTATCCACAAAACAGGCCAAGGCAATCGGTGAATGAGCGCCTATTTAGGCCAACGCCGGATCAAAACGATCCAGGGCATAAGAGGCCTATGAAAGAGAGGTTGGGTGCACTGAGCCAAAATAATGAAAAGACTGCTGAGAACTTAGTTGGTAAAATCCGCAAGCCAGTCGAACCTAATCCTAGATGGTGCCCGATTGGACTTAGCCGATCGCAACGCAGACGGCTCCAGCGGTTAAAGACACAGGAAATGAGAGAGGCCGAGGAAGAAAAACAGAGGGATAAAACATTTAACGAGCTACGGCCGATAAAACTCACCAAGAAGGAATGGAAGAGAAAAGAACAAGCCGACAATGAGTCAGATTCCTCAGACGATTTGCTGTCACCAATAGTCCGAAATGACACTCCTCCCATGGATATCAACATGGTATTCACTCTGCCAGCCGAATTCAGGATCAAGACCGAATCGGCTAAAGATACGTTCGCTCAATTGTGCCTAGGCGCATAGGAGGCAGTGTTCGAAAAGCCACAAGATCCTCATCGGCACTTAAAGCCGTTATACTTAAAGGGCTTTATTAACGGAAAGCCGATATCCAGGATGCTCGTAGATGGAGGGGCTACTGTAAACTTAATGCCACTCTCCACTTGCAAAAAGTTGGGCAAAACCGACGAAGACTTAATCAAGACCAACATGGTGCTAAATGACTTCACCGGTGATCCCACTGAAGCAAAGGGGGTGATGGTTACAGAACTAACCATAGGCAGCAAAACTTTGCCGACCGCATTCTTTGTAATTGAGGCAAAAGGAAATTACAGCGTGCTTCTCGGACGGGATTGGATACACGCGAACTGCTGTATACCCTCAACAATGCACCAATCGCTTGTCCAGTGGAACGGAGATGAAGTCGAAGTGGTCTCAACTGACACATCGGCTCATATTGCCATGGCCAGCTCCGACGCAAATTGGCCACATGAAGAAGCAGAGTGCATATCAGGTAAGACACTAGACGATTGTGATTTCATCAGCATTGGAAAGACAGGCTTTACGCCGATCAATGTCAAGCCGCACCTTTGATCGAGCATCGAGATCTTGAGAAGATGGGGTCAAAATGATCCAAGCATTGCAGATAAGGCGAGGAGCTATCGGCATGGGATAAATTCTCTTGAAGCCATCAAGATTTCCAAAGCGAAAAAATTGGGCCGAGGCTTTACTTCTGCCGATATGCTTGAAGAAATCGACATAGGAGAAGGTGATCGAAAAAGGCCAACTTTTGTAAGTGCAAACTTAGATCTAGAATACAAAAATAAGTTGGTCAAGATACTCAGAGAGTACAGGGACTGTTTCGCCTGGGAGTATTACGAAATGCCTGGATTAAGCCGACAATTGGTAGAACATCGGCTACCTATCAAGCCGGGGTATCGGCCATACAAGCAACCCCCTCGTCGTTGTAATCCAGAGTTGCATGATATAATAAAAGAAGAAATCGAAAGGTTGCTAGAAGCCAAATTCATAAGGCCTTGCCGATATGCCGAGTGGGTATCAAACATCGTGCCTGTCATGAAGAAAAACGGTAAGTTGCGGGTATGCGTAGATTTCAGGGATTTAAATAAAGCCACACCAAAAGACGAATATCCGATGCCTATAGCCGATATGCTTATCGACGCTGCATCGGGTAATAAGATTATCAGTTTTCTTGACGGCAACGCCGATATAACCAGATATTTATGGCGGCCGATGTCTCCAAGATCGCCTTTCAGTGTTCTCGGCGTTAGGGTTATATGAATGGCCAGTAATGACATTCGGCTTAAAAAACGCGGCGCTACTTATCAACGCGCCATGAATTTGATCTTTCACGATCTAATCGGCCACATCGTTGAAATTTACATCGATGATGTAGTTGTTAAATCTAAGGAAGATTGGCAGCATTTGGTCGATTTAGAAAAAGTATTTTAACACAAGAGCTCATGGGTCAAGATGAATCCTTTAAAATGTGCATTTGGTGTATCGGCCGGACAATTCCTTGGTTTCATGGTACATCAAAGAGGGATTGAAGTTAGCGAGACAAGGGTCAAGGCCATAGTAAACACAAAACCACCAACATGCAAGAATGAGCTACAAAAGGCGATCGGCAAAATTAACTACTTAAGACGATTTATTTGAATCTGCGGTAAGATTCAAAGCTTTCACGCCATCGCTAAAGTGAAGGACCATCGGGAGTTTGTGTGGAGCCGATCGCAAAAAGGCTTTTGATAATATAAAGCAATACTTAACATCGCCGCCATCTTTGGCCGCACCCGTGAGGAAAGGTGTCCCATTTAAACTATACATATCGTGAAACGAGACCATTGGAGTGTAGATTGGCGCAAGAAGTCGATGGTAAAGAGCGAGTGATATTTTACTTAAGCGGCGATTTACTTGGATGCCGAGACCGGTACCCTCCAAAGAGAGAAATTGTGTCTTTCATTATATTTTGCTTGTACAAAATTAAGACACTATGTGTTAGCATCAACTTTGTGTGTAGTATGTAGAACCGACGTAGTCAAATATATGCTATCTGCTCCGATTCGAGAGGACGACTTGGTAAGTGGGCTTATGCCTTAACGAGTTTGATTCAGTTTGAATCGCCAAAGTCGTCAAAGGGCAGGCTATAGCCGATTTCATAACGGGACACGATACTATGGCAGCAATGGTCGATGTAGCTCCATGGCAGCTGTATTTTGATGGGTCAGTTTGTCAAGAAGGAAGTGGAATAGGCATAGTGTTGATATCACCAAGAGGGTACAACGTCGAGTTTGCATATCGGCTCAAAAGCCGATGCTCTAACAATCAGGCTGAATACGAAGCGTTGCTCAAAGGACTGCAGCTGGTAGATAGCGTCGGGGCAAGTAATGTAGAAGCATATGGTGACTCATTGCTGGTGGTGCAACAAGTTAAAGGAGAATATAAATGCAACGATGAAACGCTATTTAAGTATCTAGAGTGTTGTCTGGAAGTTATCAACACTTTCGCGTCGTTCTGTATCGGCCATGTGCCCAGGGAAGAAAATGACAAGGCCAATACGTTGGCTCAAGCGACTTCAAAGCCAGGAAGATAGCCGATACGAAGTGTTTGACTTGATCGACAAAGCTGTGTTGTGCGTTGATAGTACCGATTGGAGAACTGAAATAAAAGCTTACCTAATGGACCCATCTAGGCCTACTGCACGAAGGGATCGGCAGCGAGCATTGAAGTACATCATGATGGAAGGAGAATTGTACTATCGGACATTAGAGGGGCTGCTTCTGAGATGTCTGGGTAGCGAAGAGGCAAAAGTGGCCATGGGTGAGGTCCATGAAGGAATTTGCGGTGCGCATCAATCGGCTCACAAGATGAAGTGGATACTAAGGAGGACGGGTTATTTTTGGCCGACAATGCTAGAAGATTGTTTCAAATATTACAAAGGGTGCCAATGTTGTCAGAAGTTTGGGAACGTACAACTTGCACCGGCATCGGCTTTACATCCAATTGTTAAACCATGGCCGTTCAGAGGATGGGGGATAGATGTAATCGGCCAAATTTTCCCGGCAACGAACAAGGGCCATAAGTTTATCCTTGCCGCTACTGATTATTTCTCGAAGTGGGTAGAGGCCGTTCCGCTTAAAAAAGTCACCAGCGTGGAAGCTATCGGCTTTGTTAATGAACACATTATCCATCGATTCGGTATTCCTCGGGACCGTCACGACCGATCAAGGAACCGTGTTTATGTCTAACGATTTCAAGAATTTTGCGTAAGGCCTAGGCATCAAATTACTCAACTCATCGCCAGATACGCCAAAGCTAACGGACAAGCCGAAGTCATCTAACAAAACTTTGATCAAGCTCATCAAAAGAAAATTGATGAGAAGCCTCGAACTTGGCACTCCACATTGTCGGAATCTCTGTGGGCTTATCTATTTGTCGCTTTCACGAATCGACTAAATTATCGCCAGATCGCTTGGTATATGGCCAAGAAGCCGTGTCTGTGAGAAATAAACATTGAGTCGATGCGAGTGGCGAGGCGTAATAATTTATCTACCGATGAATACAAGGAATTGATGCTATACAACTTGGATGACTTAGCGAGTTAAGGTTGGTTACTTTAAATCGCTTAAAAAGAATAAGGAAAAGTTGCAAGGGCCTACAATAAGAAAGTTGTGCCCAAGTCTTTTAACGGCCGATTTGGTTTGAAAACAATATTGCCGATCGGTTCTAAAGATAATCGATTCGATAAGTGGTCGCCACCAGGAAGGACCGCATAAAGTAAATCGGCTTGTTGGCGAAATGCGATATACTCAAACACTTGAAGGGTTGGTGTTACCTAAGGCAATTAACGGAAGGTATCTAAAGCGGTACTACCCTAGCGTTTGGATCGGTGCGTAATCAGAAGTGTAATACAGAGAGTTGAGAAATGAATCGGTTAAACAGCCGATTTAAACAAAGCAAATATTATAGTTTAGACCAATTACAAAAATATCACAAAAAGTGCAGCAAAAAACAACATTGTTTTAAGACATACCACGCTTAAATAAATTACATGCCCGACCGAGTGATTCTAGCCCCAAAGTCGATAGTGCATGTACCGCTTTGGCCAATGTTTCAGTGACACCATAAATAATATCTTCATTAGCTTTGGCGGTGCCAGGCACTGAAACAAGCTTGGCCGATTGTTCTTTCACCTTTGACACGGCCAAGCCAATATTGACTTTTGGTTTCTCGAGACAATGTTGTTGCATCCACCAAGGCAAGACTGTCGGCGAGTGCTTTATCCACCTTAACCAAATCTTCTTCAAGCCGCTTTCTTCGTCAACTCCAATTGTCGCGTGGAGGACTTAGCGACTTTGAGGGAAAGAGAATCTTCATCATATTTCTTCTTCTTTGCCTTGGCTTCTGCTACCAGCTCGTCCAATAGATGTTGATCGGCTGCTTGCTTTTCTCGTTGGGCTACTCTGGCCGTCGCCGCTTCAACTTCCGCCCGTTTTTCATCTATATGGCAAACATCCAGAATAGCCTTCAAAGCTTCGGGTGGGAGGTCGGCTTCTACGATAGCCATCGCATCACGGATAGGCTGCGCATTAGCCAGAATATCCGACTCCGATTGGGAAATAGCAGTAAGAAGCCGATTCAGTTTCTCCTGCATATTGGGCTCCGATTGAACGACCGCAGCAGATGCCTTCTGGGAGACAGTGATGATGTTGCGAATGTCTGCTACATAATCGTCAGGAGCAATCACTTCCGGTCGGCTAGTTCGTCCAAAGTGAAGCTAAGCAAATCGCCGAATCCGCGATTCTTTAGGCATAGGTGCTTCGAAGTCTACCGAGGAGGCTAAGAGCAGAAGCCGTCTTTGAGAAGGCAAGATGGGGACAAGCGCAGGGCGCCTTGAAGATCGGCCAATACACCAACAGCTTGCAAAGACGTGGCGGGCTGAGGAAAGATAGAAGGCATCAAGAATCGGTATAATGGGTTCTCTCAGCGTAAAAGAGTAAAAAATATATTTACCTCTTCAAAAACCGACGCACGAGGAGAACTCTCGGCACTCTGTTCCTTATGTTTTTGCCGACGGGCTGGAGCTTTCGACGATTTAGGTTTCTCTGTGGGAATTGATAATAATAAATTAACAGCTGTGTGACAAGTGAAGAAAATTATCGACTGCAAGTACTTACTTGGAAGCCGACCCTTTTCGAGTCTCGAAGTGATGGGCTCGACACCAAGACTCCCGTAAGAATAGCCTTAGACCCATCGATTGATGTGGCCTTTTTCGCTTTGGCTCATCGGCGATGGAGCAAAGAATACCTTTGCCTACCGCAAGATCCCGAAAAGTGAAGACTAAACGCTTAGAAACATGATCGAGAAGCCAATATCAAAGTATGAAAATCAGAAGAAAAATAAGCCGATACCTCTACACCTACCGATGAGTTAGTATAACCCGACGAGCTGGAGGAATCAGAGCTCTCACTTGAACTGCCGCTGCTACAAGGGATCACTGTCGACTCGTGATAGTCCGGTAGAAATTTCTCAATAACAGCCGACGGCGTGCGGTCCAAATAGAGTGCTTCTGATATAGGTGCCCACCAAGCTGAGAAATGACTGGCCCGACGGAGTTTAGGGAAAAATGTGGAAGGTTAACAACTTGAAGCTCATCGGTCAGTTCTGAGATTATCTCGGCTGCTACGGCGTTTGTCACTTTAGCTCTGGGTTCAAGGCGATCAAGAATCGGCAAAGAAGGTATCACCTGGCCAAAACCCAAATTGTCAAGCATACGTATGGGTGGTAGAATTCATGTGACGGCTGAAAAGTCCTATTACGAGAATTCAGGCCGACATGTAGAATGCAAGGAGAAAGAAAGATCCGATACAACTCTAAGGTCGATGCTGGCATCAGAGAGCTATCAGCATCCAAGTGAAGAAAGGAAGGCCACTGAAAGTCGGCTAAATTATTGTATGGAAAAAAGTCTTGTTGACCGAAAGTTGTACTGTCTAGGTGAAGAAAAAATGAAAGATATTTTTGAAATCAGCGGAGTAACTCGACATCTCCACTGCGTACACATTACTAGTTTTTCCCGTATGATCGACTAGCTTGATATTGAGGGTGGTGCCTTCAGGATAGTCTTCGCGGGAAAGCGGTGTCATCTAGAAGATCCGGAATCAGCGATCGGCTAAACATACTGTAAAGCCATAATTGAATGAGCCACAGAGGACCGCCGATGTTGCTAACAACAAATTGAGCAAATCCAGAAAAAAGCCGACTCCTAATGACGTGCATCATCTGGTAGACGGTTCCAAGAAGCATTTTTCCAAGCGCAAGCCGACGGCCTGCTACTAACTGCTCTGCAACAAACTGATATACTTGAGTTGGACCCAGAGATGCTCCACAAAAAACAAACCGATCGAGCCATAGATTTAAGAAGGCTGCATGCTCTTCGTCCGATACCAAGCCATTGACTTTATTGTTGTGCAGAATGTACTTTGACCATCCTTCACCTTTCGATCGGATTGGCTTGAACTGTGGCTTGCCGCTATAAGCCGATATTTGGTCTCCATCCGGCCTAAGACAACACAACTCAGCTACGTCCAAAAGAGTTGGGCCGATTGGGCCTGAGCGAAAGAGGAAAGCATTAAAAGAGTCTGACCAAAAGTAGCATGCCGTGGCCACCAAGGGCTCATTGGCTTCTGGATTGGCTAAGCTTAGTGGCGTACACTGCTATACCAAATTCTTTCCCATTCAGATTTCTTTTGGGTCACTACCCTTATATACCACGATCTCCAAATTTTTTATGTCATTGTCGGCCAAGCTCTAAAGCTTTTTCCCCACTCTGCTATATTATAACCTTTTGCCGATAAAGGAAGTCTAGGGATATCTTCGTTATCATCAGATCAACAATAATTTCCTATTGGCCCTAGGTAGTACTGATCTTCACTTTCAGGAATTGGAATAAGTACCTGAGAAGAATCCATTCAGCCGATTGAGGGAAAGGAAGACTGGTTGCTGGCACAGAAGAAGTTGGAGCAGAAGAGTCGATCGGAAAGTAAAAGCCGATTTGCAGAGGTTCGAGAGCAGGAAAGCGTGAAAATGACCGTAGGGGTCCCGCATATATATAGCACGGTGAAAAGCAAAAAGTGGCGGGAAGTGAATTTGAGGCGACACCTGCCATTAAACCGTACTGAGATTTTACGGCGCAATTAATACAGCAGTTACTGGAACGGTTTTTCTAGCCGGCAAGAATGAAACCGATGGGTGAAGAAGCCGATAAGACAAGAAGCCGATGGATAAAGAAGCTAACAGATTTTTGAAAGATAACAAGTTATCTTCCAAAAATGGGGGGCATATGTTTGCACCAATTTTTGGTAGATACGATAAGAAACGACCGGGAAACATGAGTTTGGATACAGCACGAAGCACCTCAGAAAGAATTTGGATAATGCAGAAGATATTTGGAGATAGAGTCCAAATAGGAAACTACGAAGCCGATTCGGATTGCATCGTCGTATTGGATCAGGACTCGGATCGGCTAGGGGGTATATAAGGCGCGCTGGGGCTGTTTGAAGAGGCATCCACAACAATCAACACATCTACCAGTTTTTACTTCCCGTAGATCTTAGTCTTTTTAGCATTGTAATCTTTCCTCTGTAAGTCGACATCGATCAAATAAAGTTCTTGATCGCCGATTGTTTGATCGTCATTGGCTTTTTTCAGTTTGATTTATTCGCCTTGTTGCGCATCGCCTTTTGTAATCGATCTACCTTTTACCTCGGATTAGTCTTAATCGGTTAATCTAGTTACCCTTCTAATCGGCTTTCTAGCTGATTCTTGACTTTAGCCGATTCGCCTCAAGGATCGGCTTGATTGAATTTTACGAACTCTTTTCCCTTATCGATTGTAGGGTCAAATCGATTGGCACGCTCGCACTTGAACCCGGTGTTCGTCTGGTGTGTTGTAGACCAGAAACCCTCTTCACGTTTTTGGCGTCAACAGTAATTTAACTAGCTAATGAGAAACTAACTTACTTAAAATTGTATGGTAAAAGTATAAACTCCTTGTCTTGTAACTTGATCAAAGTGTTATATACGTATTCTTCGACCTCTTTTGGTACTCTTGTGATTTCGGCCTTGCAGACCGTTCCCGGATCGAGGAATCCCACTGGTCCCTTGGTTCTTCTTAATTCGATCATCTTATATCTAGATAAGGAAACATGGCATTTATCGATATTACATGAATGTAGACTATGATTTATATATTAGACACTTATAGTGACCAGCATCTCAAAAAAGATATGTCGAGGGCATCGTGACAGAACAAGTTGTGCAAGTTATCGAATTCTCTCATGAAGCAGCCAACTCTGTCATGGTGAAAATGTTCCTATCGAAAAAGGGCAGTAATAACCTTCAAGTGTACCTCTTGGTTGGATCGCTCCATGTACCAGCTATGTAATCGCTGTATCATGAGTGATAGGCTATTTAACTTTGAAGCGGTGTCTAACGGCTTCCCTAGCTCGAATTTCAATCTTTCTTGGTTATCTTGTACTTCAGACTTCACCTTACCCTTACCTTTTGCTAGCACAACATCATACTCTGTTCTGGCTTCGCCTGATCTAGCTATATGGCTTGTCTAATGTGCCATTTCTTTGGGTCAGGGGTTATAATTAGTTTGTCCTTTGATGTACTCACACTAGCCATTTTTATGTGGTCTTCACTGGCTTCACTGGACTTCTTTCCTGCTTCATCTTGCTTCATCGCCATTTCACGCTCAAGTGTTGGTGACGGTAACACAAGTTCTAATGTAGAAGAGGTAGGCACTAGATGGTCCAAGACGATATCCCGCTTGCGCCACTGGATGAACGAGTGGACGATACTTTCTAGAGTTGTAACCTTATCATTGGAGGGCATTTCGAGCGCGATGTCGGCAAACTATGGAAGTACCGTGTCCACTTGGATGTTTGCATAACCTGGTGCTATCGGGAAGTTGTGCAGAACACCCCCTTCTTGGCATGGATAAACTATTCCTGTACCAACTTGTAAGAGTATGTTCATGACAGGCACGTTGAGCTGGCAAGTATAGGGCCTTGTTTGTTGTCCACAAGATTATGGGTGTTATCCAATTCTACCAATGATGTGGATGCGCAACTGCTACGATGATTTGTAGGGCTGGAGAGAAGGTTGTGGACTTGTGACTGGCTCATGGTTTGTTGTACTTATTGTTGAACTTGTTCTTGTATAGTGCCTTGTAGTTCTCAAAAAACCATTTCCTTCATCTTTTCCGATTCTTTTTCGGCACGCTTTTCTTTGGCTCTCTTCCGACTCCTATAAGAGTCAACGTGCTCTGGGAATCCCATCTTCCAGGGAAACTTGACCCAACTCCTCGTGTCCGACCAGAGTGCTCTTTGTTTCCCAGTGCCGCTGTTAGTTCGTCTTTCTCCCTGTCTAGGCGGAAATTTCCTTGGCTGGACTCGACGTACAGCTTCTGAACTCTTTGCGACATTACTTCATCATCACTGCTTTTGAATAATAGGGCTCCACTAGACATGATAGATACCCTGCTAGCACATAATTCTTGACTCAGTCTAGTAGTCCAGTCAAGGGACTTGCGCCAGTCAATCGGATCGCAACTAATTCCTGCCTCTCCCATTGAGGAATTTTACCTGCGTACCCACTCGTGCCTAGTATGTGAGGGTAAGTATTCCTCCTTGCGATGTTTATGTGGTCCTCACTGGACTTCTTTGCCGCTTCATTTTGCTTCATCGCCACAAACTCATCCCAATATAGCTCTAATTTTAGATAGTCTCCGATGGCTGACCGGTTTTTCTTCACATAGTTTGTATTCAGCCTCTCCTTGAAGCTCCTCCATGCCGCATCCATGGTCATCAAAGCATCGCGACGCACGAGTTCTTGGGCTTCTTGGGGGAATTCAAAGGTTTCTTTGAGCTCTGTCCACAGATCCTCTTTGGTGGCGCGGGGCACTTTGTGCCAATCCAAATAGGTGATTGGCACTTTATCCCTTACGATGTACCCGCATGTTGTCGTGCCCCGAATTTGCAAATCTGGACACTCTGTGTATTCTGCACTAGTCCAGGATCGCGCTAGTGCACACAGTTTAAACAGGGTAAAAGTACCATATCATACACAGCGGAATAATAATAAAGTACATCCAAACATGTATATAATCGAGTTGTTTGACCTTATGGTCACCTTACATCAGTTTGCCACGCAGGGCTTACATTATTCAGAGTAAACAGTAAATAGCAGCGGAAAGTAAAACTTCGTGATGATCCATCCATCGCCACAGACGCCCCGACTGAAGCTTGCTTCCCTAGTTCTCCGGCCCTTCAACGAACTCATCTTCATAGGCAGGCGTAGTCTCTTCTTCTGGTAAGTTTGTCCGCAAGGGTGAGTACACACCGTACTCAACAAGTTATGCACAATATGCAGATCTATTTACTATATGCAAGGCTTATTACAAAGGAATGGCTCTACTGGATATTTTGCTTTGCATCAATATTTTTAAGTAATATCTAATTAGATTGAAGGCATCAAACCATATAACCATTAAATATAACTCAAGTTGTTTTTCCACAATATTTTGGACACACAATCCCTAATCATCTTTCTTTCACACACAGTCATCCCCCTCATTTTATTTTCAAACACTACCCCTTGACTGTAATCCCCGAGCATTGTCCAGTACCGTGGACTCGGCTATTCGAACAGTTTTAACACTCTGCAGAGGTTGTACACTTTACCCACAAGATACAACAGACACCACAAAGGCGATTAACTGTAATAAAGCTTTTGAGACTTACTGTCTCGGCCTAAGAACCTCTCCGTGTTGCCTTCACTATCACTTCCCTCACACAGAGCCGAAGTATAGGACCGACGAACACCGTTGGATAGGGTACCAAGCCGTAGCATAGGCACGCTCCCCCGTACAGTTACCCCCGTATAACTGCCACCCCGAGGTATCAAAGGTAAGACATCAGAATCCTACTAAACTAGGTCTTCCCATTCAGACATGTGGTTGTACGGGAGACCCAGGTCAAAGGCTTGCAAGGTAAGGTCCTTAATTGACCAAGGCAAGACATCCTTCTCTCAATTTGGCACACAGCCCTCACAACACTCAACCCACCCCCAGTTGCCACACAGGCCCACCTAGCACAAAGCCTCGGTCCACTTGCCCCAGTCTAAATAAATTCCACCCCAAGTTGTTAACAGTGCAACACATGCTCATATTCATCTTTCATGTAGAACCACACAGGTCTCTACATTCCAATGTTAATACCAACATCATTCCACATTTCATTAAAAAGCATTCACTATTCTTTAATCAGTGTTGATTTTGTAAACCAAATAGAGTAGTTCATGTACATGCACGACTAAGCAACTATTCACGGTCTAGCCTCCCGTGTTGGCACAATATCATCAACCAACTAAATTTACCCAACTTAAGTTATCAAGGAATCATGGCATACAAATGATATCAAGGTGGCATAAACAATTTGGTTGGATAGCTAATTCACCCAAAATAATTAAAGCCATTTTTAGTTGAATTAGCATGCATAGTTTAAAACCAAATATATTTCAAAAATTAGGAGCAACATGGTCAAAGCATAACTTGCCTTCAAAAAGCTGATGATCCTACTCCGAAGTCAAATCTTGTACCGGAAATTCCCCCTCGCAACCCTCCGACAAATCAACGTCTATTTAAAATCAATATAAACACAATAAATATATTTTACAGAGAGCAAATTCACCTCTAAAAATTCCATAAAATTCACCATTAAATAGATATTGATTTTACAAATTTTTAGAAATTGAAATCACTCAAATCGAGTTAAAACGCAAAAGTTATAAGTGTTTGAAGTTTTTTAAATAAATCTGAAAAGAATAAACCGAATTTCTTTATTTATTTCTATACGGAAAATCCGAGAATTATGACGTCAGCATGGTTAATTATGACGTCAGCACCGAAAACATTTTTGGCTGAATTATTTATTCACGAAAATGGATTTATGACGTCAGCATCACTATTTATGACGTCAGCATGACGTCACTGCTGACGTTAGCATCGACCCCGCCAGGTCTGACATGTGGGCCCCACCGATGATGTCAGCCGCTGACGTCAGCACGGACACATGGCAGTCTCTCGTCGCGACACGTATACGGCTTATAAGCACACGTGGGCAATCCCTTTCTCGGGCATGTGGCACTAATCCTAGGCGTCCATTTCGAATCCGACGGCTGAGATTTAACGCGCTACTGTTCTGGTCTCTAATATGGAGGGACACATGGACTCACCTCCGTTGTTGGATGCCGATCGGATGGTCGAGGAAGCTCGCAAATTCGGCGAAGGCGCGACGAAGACCGACGGCCGGAGTTGAAGAAGAAGACCTCCGCGACGGCGTTTCCGTGATGCTCCGGCGAGGTGAGGTAGTCCTTCGGATGCGGCTTGACGCGGGCTTTACTCCGGAGGTCTTAACCACGGCGGAGAGTCACCGGAACAAGTGCGGGCGAAAAGAAGCGGAACCGGCGAAACGCGTCGTGGGCTACGGTGGTTCTCAGTGTGCGTGAAAGAGCTCAATCGGCGTGGGAGGAAGTGATTTATACGCCGGGCTAGAAGTTGAAGCGGAAAAGTTAGTGCTCCGGCGTTAATGACGACGGTTTCCACTCGGACGCACGGCGGCGGCGGCGACGTTTGACGCATCGAAAGACGAAGCGGCGTGGCGACTATCCGACTGCTCGCGCGGAATCCAATGGTGGAAAATCGGAGCGGCGTTAGGGTTTCTGGCGGCGCGATAATAATGGGCTCGGCCACATCGTTCATCCGGGTTTTAATGATTTTGCAATTAAAAATAATTCCGAATATTCATTTATTTTATTTGATGCACTTAAAATATCAAAAAAATTCTAGAAAAATTCTGAAAAATATTTTAGGACATTTTGAACTCAAATAAAATATTTCCATTTAAATTTTCAAAACTTGATCATTATTTAATTAATTTTCATATAAGAGTTAAATTCCAAAAATTCAAATAATTTGCAATTAAATTCCAAAAATTCTCATAAATTCAAATAAAATTATAAAATTTAAAATTAGCCAAATTTGAGGATTTACACATGTTGACCTATATTTTGCTGCTGCTTTTTGTGGTGTAACAGGGGCCCAGCATCTAAGACCTCTGAGATGGTATACCAGCCTTCAGGCTTCTTAGTTTTTCCTCGGCCTCGACGTCTTGCAACGGGAGCAACATCTACAGCAGCAGTGGAGACCTCGGCAACTTCGGTGACTGGGTAGATGTTAAGATACCGACTCGGGCTCGATTTAGAAGTCTCCTCCATTATAGCCTCGGGATTGGGCTCCATAAGAACTACATTGATAGCCAAAGTGTCATCTTGAGGCTATGTAAATGACCAAATTGATTAGAGTAGTAAACCATTGATAGCCAAAGTCGCTTTGCCAGCTAAGGGCATGTTCCAAAAACATAATCTCCAATTATGCATTCATTATTTCTTTTAACAATATAGATGAGAATACATAATCCAAAAACAGCCCGTATGACATAGACAAAATAATACTAAGCAATAATGTATCATTCATTATATGAATTATGTCTGCTACCTCAAAGAGAGGAAAATGATTATTGTGCTCTCAGACTTATGGTTTGGATGAAGATAAGGATCTTCGTCATAATCATAAAAGGGCTAACAATTATTCTATGAATAGGGCCTTGAACCCTTACCACCTTAACATGCTGTTGGCGCCAAAAACTTGACGGAGGGTTTTCAGCCTCAACACACAGAACGAACACCGGGTTCAAGTGTGTGCGAGCGTGCCAATCGATTTGACCCTGCAATCGATAAAGGAAAGAATTGTAAAATTCAATTAAGCCGATCCTCGGGGCGAATCGGCTAAAATCAAGAATCAGCCAGAAAGCCGATTGGAAAGGTAACTAGACTAGTCGATTAAGACTAATCCGGGGGTAAAAGGTAGATCGATTCTGAAAAGGCGATGCGCAACAAGACAGAACAAATCAAACCTGAAGAAATCGATGATGATCAAACAATCGGCGATTCGCAACTTTATTTAATCAATGTCGACTTACAGAGGAAGGATTACAAAGCTAAAAGACTAAAAACTACGAACGAAAAAGTAGATGTGTTTGTTGGATTGTGGATGTCCCCCTTCAAGCAGCTCTAGTACGCCTTATATACCCGCTAGCCGATCCGAGTCCCGGTCCAACACGACAATGCAATCCGAATCGCCTTCGTAATTTCCTATTTGGACTCTGCTTCCAAATATTGCCCGTACATTATCCAAATCCTCTGGGGCGCTCCGTGTTGTATCCAAATTCATGCTTTTCTGTTGATTCCTGTCGTGATTGCCAAAAACTGGTGCAAACATATGCCCCCCATTTTTGGAAGATAACTTATTTATCTTTCAAAAATCCATCAGCTTTTCCCTCATCGGCTTTGCCCTTGTTGATCAAATAACCGTTTCAGTAACCGCCGTTTTAATTGCGCCGTAAAAATCTCGGTGCGGTTTTATGACATGTGTCGCCTTGGGTTCATTTCCCGCCCTTTTTACTTTTCACCGGGCTATATATATGCGGGACCCCCACGGTCATTCTTACGCTTTCCAGCTCTCGCATCTTCCGCAATCGGCTTTCACTCTCCAATCGGCTTCTGCGTTCCAGACTTCACTGCACCAGCAATCAATCTTACTTCTCCCCAATCGGCTGAATGGATCCCTCTCAGGTACTGATCCCGATTCCTGAAAGTAAAGACCAATACTACCTAGGGCCGGTAGGAACTTCGACCGCTGATACTGTAATCAACGAAGAAATCCCTAGACTTCCTTTATCGGCTAAAGATTACAACATAACAGAATGGGGTAAAAGCTTCAGGGCTTGGCCGACAGCTCTAAAAGGGTGGAGAAGATGGTACATCAGGGTATCGGCTCAAAAAAGAGAGGAATGGGAAAGAATGGGTATATCTGAATGTCTCCCCCTAAGTTTAGCGAACCCAGAAGCCAATGAGCCCCTAGTGGCCACGGCATGTTATTTTTGGTCAAGTACCTTCAACGCTTTTCTTTTCCGAACCGGTACCATCGGCCCAATGCTTCTAGACGTAGTCAAATTGTGTTGCCTTAGGCCTGATGGTGACCAATTATCGGCTTTTAGTGGCAAGCCTCGGTACAAGTTGATCCGTTCCAAGGGCGAAGGATGGACAAAGTATATTCAGCATAATAACAAAGTGAATGGACTGGTATCGGACGAGGAGCATGCAGCTTTCTTGAACCTGTGGCTGGATCGTTTTCTCTTCTGCGGCGCATCCTTGGGTCCAACACAAGTGTACCAGGTATTGGCAGAGCAGCTGGTGAACGGCCGTCGGCTTGCACTCGGAAAAATGCTTCTTGGAGCCGTCTATCAAATGATGCACGTCATCAGGAGCCGGCTTTTCTCTGGATTTGGTCAGTTTGTGGTTGGCAATGTTGGCGGCCCATTGTGGTTCATCCAATTGTGGCTTTATAGCATCTTTGGCCGATCGTTGATCTCGGAGAACTTGGATGACACAGCCTTTCCCTGTGAAGACTACCCGGAAGGCTCTACTCCCCAATACATAGCTAGCCAATCGCTTGGGGAGAGACTTGTGATGTGCACTAGTGGTGATGTTAAAATTACCCCAGCCGATTTCAAGAAATACCTATCATTTTTTCTGCATCTGGATAACACAACCTTCGGTCAGCAAGATTTTTTCCCTTACAGCAACGTGGCCGATTTTCAATGGCCTTCATTTCTTCACTTGGATACTGATAGCTCTTCAATGCCAGCATCGACTCTAGACCTATATCGGATTTTCATCTCTCCCTGCATCTTTCATGTCGGCTTAAATTCCCGTAACAGAACATTCCAGCCGTCATATGAATTTTATCACCCTTCAGTATATGCCCGTCAATTGGGCTTTGGTCAAGTGATACCATCTTTGCCGCTCTTCAGTTGTCTCGAGCCCAGAGCTAAAGTGACAAATGGAACAGCCGCAGACTTAATTTTGGATCTAGTCGACGAGTTTCAAATTCTCAGTTTGCCGAACTTCTCCCTGAATTCTTGCCGAGCAATCCATTTCACTGCTTGGTGGGCACTTATATCAGAGGCCCTTTACTTTGATCGTACACCGTCGGCTATTATAGAAAAGCTCCTTCCTGATTTCCATGAGCCGACGATAGTACCTAACAGCAGCAGCTCTAGCAAAGATAGCTCAGATCCTTCCAGCTCATCGGGTTATACTAACTCATCCGTAGCTATAGAGGTACCGGCCTGTTTTTTCTTTCGTTCCATACTTGATATCAGCTTTTTGGTCATGCTTTTAATCGTTTGGCCTTGCTTTTTCCAGGATGCTGCAGCTGGCAAGACTGTTGCCGTTCCATCGGCTAGTGAGCCCAAAAGGAAAAGACCACATCAAACAACAGGTTTGACCGGTTATTCTTCTGGCAGCCTTGGCGTTCAGAGCCCATCATTGTCGGATCTTGCAAAAGGCCGCCTCTCAAGTAAGTATCCTTAGCCGATAATCGATTTTTGCCTTCTATTGCCGATCCAATCTGACATCTTTTGATTTGGCAGAGAAGCCTAAATCGACCAAAGCTCCACCGTCGACAAAAACGCAAAGAACAGAGCGCTGAAAGCTCCCCTCATGCATCGGCCTTTTTAGAGGTAAATCCTTTCCACAATTTTTTATACCCATATGCCAAGATGTTACTTGATCTAAATACATTCTCCCGTGTTTAGCCGACAGCATCGGCTCAAGCGGCAGGCGTGCTGGCTGATCTTCAGGATGCGCCTGTTGCTAGTCCTCTGATACCGCCCTCTCCAGCACGGCTTACTACTGCCCTGCCGCCTCCATTGGCCCCCTCTGCATCTAAGCCTGTGACAGAGAACCCAGCTGACCCGACTGATCTGCTCGGCTTCTCTCTGGACGAGCTAGAGGATCCAGAAGTGATGGCTTCTGACGACTACGTCACCGATATTCGAACATTATTATCGTTTCTCAGAAGGCATCTACTGCGGTTGTCCAGTCGGGTCCGAACATGCAGGAGAAATTGAATCGGCTTTTAACTGTGATTTCTCAACCAGAGGCAAAGATCCTGGCTGATGCTCAACCAATCCGTGACGCGATGGCTGTCGTCGAAGCCGACCTCCCGCCAACAGCCCTGAAAGCTATCTTGGACGTCTGCCATATAGACGAAAGGAGGGCGGAGGTTGAAGCAGCAATGGCCAGAATAGCCCAGCGAGAAGCTCAGGCAGCCGATCGACGCCGGCTGGACGAGTTGGTGGCCGATGCGAAGGCCAAGAAGAAAAAATATGACGAGGATTCTTCAACTCTTAAGGCCGCCAAGTCCACCATGCAGAAGTTAGAGCTGACGAAGAAACGGCTTGAGGAGGAATTGGCTAAAGTAGAAGAAGAACTTACGAACAACCTTGCCCTGGTGTCTGCTACTTCAACATCCTTGAAAAACCAGAAAACCGATATTGGCCTTGCCGTAACGAAGGTGAAGGAACAGTCGGCCAAAATTGTTCCAGTGCCTGGTACTGCCAAAGCTGATGAAGAGATTATATATGGTGTTACTGAAACATTGGCCAAAGCTGCTGCGGCATTATCGGCTTTGGGGGCTAGCATCCCATGGTCAGGGTTGTAATCTGATGGTGTGGATGTATGTTTAAAACAATGCTGTTTTTGCTGCACTCTTTGTGCACTCTTTGTAATGTACTCTTAGTCGGCTGTTTAACCGACTGTATTTATTTTATTTTAATCGGCTGTTTAACCGATTTTGTTTCCGAATTCTTTACATTGTGCTTCTAATTACGTACCGGCCCAAACGCTAGGGTAGTACCGCTTTAGATACTTTCCGTTAATTGCCTTCGGTGTAAGTTCAACCTTCATTAGTTATGGTTTTGGTCTTAATGACAAATCTAATCTTGTGTTAATGAAAAATCCAATATTGAGTTTATCCCCTAATGCGATAGTGTTATTAATGACAATCTTATATCGAGACTAACATGTTTGTTTAGAATATCTTTGTTTAGTCTCATCGCATTGAAAAATGGAAAACCCGAGGTATGTATGTGTATTCATACTAATATTAGTTGCATACTTTGGAGTCAAGTTAAAGTATGAATGTCCCCATTATATTAACCACAAAATGTGCATTATGTTTCTCAATCCACATATTACATGGATGCACATATTTAGGGGAGTTTGTAGTTTAACTTGAAAGTCTCTTTGTATTGATCGATTAGTTATTGACACACATATGATCAAGACAAAGAAACTAAATCATTGAGTATATATTTGAATTGCCTAGTTATAAGTATACTCATGGTAATATAGGATATACTCCAATATGATTAAAGTAAGTATGTGCATATTATATCCAAGTCAATCATATTTATGCACATATACATGTGGAGTTTATTCTATAGTTGATGATTTAGAGTAATGATCATTTCCATACAATTTACATATAATGGATCATTACTTTTCATCAACGTGAGTATATGAAAACTTGTGTAGTTGATATATACTCATATCAATTCAAATGATAATTTAAATTGAGTTCATTTGTCTCATTAATCATTAAAGAACACTTCATCATGTGTTGATGGTGTTTTGTGATTAATTAAGGACAAATGAATAGTTCTTAAGTATAATAAAGCATGAGTTGCATTATTGTACTTAAGACACAATTAAATCATTTCAATTGATTTAGGTTGTGCTCAATTGATCTAAAGGCATCCATTATGTGTTAATGGAGTGCAAGAGATAATTGAGACAACCATGCATCTTGGACTAACAAGTTTCTTGAGTTATGTTTGAGTTAGGTCCAAAGATGATGAGAACGGGACAATGACGGCATCATGAGTTGATGGGCGTCAAGAATGGATCCCGAAGATAAAGTCGAGTGATGATCCCGGGGGAATATCAAAGTGAAGATCATAAAGACCCCAAAGGGGATTGCTTGCGCGCGCGGCGAAGGTATAATTAGATAGGCTAAGGACTTTTGTAGTCTTTGAGTCTAAGGTTTTAATCGCCGTGCTATTAAGAGGGGTTGTCTCTTTTGCTTGAGCTTCATCATGTGTTGATGATCTCATTCCGCGTTCACTCGAGCTCAAATCAGTTGATTTGGTTTTTGCATGAGGGTTAACCATTTGGCATATGTTGCGAATGGGTTAAACTTATGCTTGGTTGTATTTGGTTTTCGCATTATGCTTTGATTTGCATGTGTTGCAAATAGGATAAGCTAGTGCGTTGGCTTTTGCGTGAAGTTCACTTTTGCATGTGTTGCATTAGTTGACGCTTCATGTTTTGGTTTGCAAAACTTCTTTATAAAACCTTGGTGTTGCTTGGAGCTAAGTTTTGCATGTGTTGCAAAAGGAGAGAGCTCAAGCATGATTTGATGTTTGTGTGTTTGTATGGAGCTAGAGGCTTGCATGTGTTGCGAGTAAAGAGCTCATACGTGTGATTTGTTTTTAGTTGAAGATTGGTTTTGGTGTTGCATGGAACTAGAGAATTGCATGTGTTGCAATTAGAGAGTTCAAGCATCTTGATTTGATGTTGTTTGGAGCTAGACTTTTGCATGTGTTGCAAAGAGTAGTGCTCAAGCATGAAATGTGTTTATTGCGTTATTTGCAAGTTCGTTGTGCGAATAAACTGAGGTTTATGAGTCCGGAATCCCGAGAGCATGTGAGTGGGGTTTGCTACGGGTGTTGGCAAGTTGACCGGGTCTTGTGTTGACCTTCACATGGCTAGGGGGATTAATCTCATAAACTCGAGTTTGATTTGCTTAATACGTTTTGCAAATAGTTCTTGAGTTGGTTGCGGAATGTGTTTTCGCAATTTGGGTTGAATTCTTTGAGCATGGTTTGAATTGGTGCAAATGTGTTTTGCACGTGTGTTCGATCATGTGTTGATCATTTATTTGCTCAAAGAATGGTGTGTGGATTTTCGGAGGAAAAGATTGCGCAAAAATCCGAAGTTACTCAGTGTGGCCGGTGCGACCGGATGGAGGCCGGTGTGACCGGACCTCCGGTCGGACCGGGGTGGCTTCGGTGTGATTTTTCAGCGGTGCGGCGTCTTGGTGGCGTGGCAGCGGTGCGACGGCCGGTCCGGCCGACCGCCGGCGAAGCAACCGCCCCCGTGCGTGCGTTATTTCCAGTAGCGTGCGTTTTGGCTGTTTTGCTGAGTTTAGTTGGGCGGTGCGACCGCTCACCGTGCGGTGCAACCGGCCGTGCGGTCGGACCGGGTGGCATGCGGTTGCACCGGCCGTATAACGGGCAGAATTCCGACCGTTGGTCTGTGAGGACCGGTCGGACCGGCCGGGCTCCGGTCCGACCGGATTTTGGCCGTTTTTCTAGATTCTTGCCCCCAACGGCTAGTTTTTCTTTGTGGGCTATAAATACCCCCTTGGGGGGCTTGGGGCAGATGTTGTTGCTGTGTTTAAGGTTTTGGGTGAGGTGTTGCATGTGTTGCACACTCCCATTTGATTCTTGAGCTTAAGAGTGAGACTAATTGCATTTGTTGCAATTAGGAAGTGGTTTGGGTACCTCTTGTGCATGTGTTGCACTTGAGGGAGGCCTTGTGCATGTGTTGCACTTGGTGATCACCGGTTGCGCATTTGTTGTGCTCGGTGAGGTTCAAGCGAAGGAGCGGCTTGTTACTCTTGGAGGTTGCCGACTCCTAGACGGCATAGGCGTCGTGCGCGGGAGCTCTCGAGGTGTGAGAAGCCCCGGCAAGTTTGTGAAGGTTCGGGTTGAGCCTACGCGCGAGCGTGAAAAACCACGACTAGTGGAAAGAGGCGGTGCTCGAGCGGAGCCGGTCCAAGTGTGGGCTTGCCTCAACGTGGACTAGGGAGACCGCAAGTCTCCTAACACCACGGAAAAATATCGGTTGTCTCTTGTCTCATTTATATTCAAGCACTTTACATTATTGAATATTTATCAATTGCTTGAATTAGAATTGCTAGTATTATTTAGTTGATCAATTTAGCAATTCTTGTGTAGAGACATAATTTAGATAGTGCACATAGTGAGCCTAGTTGATTTAGGCCTTAATTGTCAAAACCGAGTTTATCGCTTCCGCATTATAATTGTGTAGGTTTTGACATAGGGGTTGATTAGAGCGAATTGATTAGTGAGCGATCGAATTTCGTAAATTGCCTATTCACCCCCCCTCTAGGCGCATCCTCGACCCTACAAGTGGTATCAGAGCCACGGTCACTCTCATTTTAGGCTTAACCGTCTAGAGAGTAAAAAGGATGGCGCCTAGCGGTCTAGTGCACTCTCACGATCCACTCATGCTAAATGAATCAAATTATGCTCAATGGAAATTATTTATGATTTTGCATTTTAAATCCATGAACCCACAAATATGGTGGATCGTAGATGTCGGCATTTCTTCTCCACTAAATGATATTGCTCCAACTAAAAGAGAGGAGAAATGTCTACATCTCGACGCTCAAGCAACTAATGCCATTTTTAGTTTTGTGAGCGTAGAAATGTTTAATCTCATATGCAATCTCAAGAGCGCTCATGAAATGTGGATAAAGCTTCAAGACGAATTTGAATCATCCACATCAAGTGAGAATTGCAATGAGGATGAAATGTCGGTTGAGGATCCAACTTCAACATCAAGCGATGAACCGACAACTCCATCAACCTCAACCTCCGCCTCAGCGGCGATGATTTTTCAATTCCATCAAAAATTCGTTGCTTTATGGCTAAAAGGTAAGAATGAGGTAAGTGATGATGAAGGTGAGCCCTCTTATGATGAATTAATGAATATGCTAGAGGAGCTCAATGAATTTCTTGGAAAGGAGAAAAGAAATATAAAATTTTGAAGTTAGAACATGAATCACTTCAAAATGATTATGATGTTCTAAAAGAAAATCATGAAAAAGTCCTTTTCAAGGAATTCACTAAAGCTAGTATGGATAGTGCTATTCAATGTAATCTAGATGATGAATTGCCTTGCTCAAATTCTATTACAATCAATTCATCAAATAAATGCATATCCACATCTAGCGATGATTTGCCTTATTGCTCTAATAAAAATGCTTTTAGTTCCTCTATGTCTTTAGATGCTAATATTGTAGAGGAAAACAATGAGCTCAAGGCTCAAGTCATTAAGTTGGAAAATGACTTGAAGAGGTGCATTAAAGGAAAAGCCCTCCTCGACGAAATCTTTAGCAAGCCAAGGGCGCCTCAAGACAAGCGAGGACTCGGCTACAACTCCAAGAGGGAGAATAGCAAGACGAGGCATAATGCGCGACACACGAGGACAATCAAATGCTTCGCATGCAACAAGAAGGGCCACCTCGCCTCCGTGCCCTAATAAAGTGGAGATCAAGCCACAACCAACAATGAGGCAATCCGCAAGGAGCAAGTCAAATCGGTCAAGAGAGGGCCAAATAGCGTGACGGCTTCAATTGCCGGAAAAGGGCACTTCGGTAAGGATTGTCCCAAAGGTATCACTCCTAAGCCTACTCTTGTTAATGACAATTATTTGCTTAGGAAGGACAAGAATGGCAATGTGTTTGCCAAGCTTGTCAAGTCCCCTATGCCGGCTCAAAATGATATTCATATGCATAGGAAGAGTAAATCTAGAAATGGATTTGCTAAATTTGTTAGCACTCCTAAGCCCACTCAATATAATTCAAACATACTGCTTAGGAAAAATAACAATAGCAAAACATTTGCTAGATTTGCTAGATCCTCTAAGCCATTTCATAATGTTAATAATCATATGCTTAGAAAGGATCAAACTAGAAATAGTTTTGCAAAGTATCAATGTCCTCCTATGCCCCTCCATAAAAATACAAATTATTTGCCTAGGAGGAATAATTCTCGCAAAACTATTTCTAGTCATGTTAGTCAATTTAAAAATGCTAAAATTAGGACAATTTGGGTTCCTAAATCAATTGTGACTAACATTGTCGGACCCAACAAGGATTGGGTACCAAAAACCGCCTAAAAAGATTTTTAGGTGATATTGAGATGGATTGGACGCTTGCACTCAAGAGGAGAAGGATTACATTCGCTACAAGTGGTGTCAAGCTTGAAGAAAATCAAGTCCATCATGAGCCAATGCCATCTCGGTAACAAGTATTTAAATTGATTACTATGTAGCTTCTAGCCTTGTGTAGGTTTGGATGCGTTAGTATTAATGAAAATCAATTTAGATTACTTGTTATGGCCACTTGCCCTCGCCTCTTATCTATTCTCTTATTGCAATCTTGAGCAAGTTAGGTAGTGGCACATTTAGGGGGAGTGTTAATTCATATCCATGTGTATCACATCCTTACGTGTGCCCATATTAATATAAGTGCATATATATATAATTTAAAAAATCAAACCATTTAGCCAAAAGTCAAAACTTTCTATACTATTACTAATCTTGTGAAAAACTAGTTGAAAAATGTATACAAATGCTTTCAAAAGGTTTTCAAATGGTTTTGGCTTTACAAAAACTAATTTCAAAAGAAAATAAGTTTTTAACTCCAAAATCTAGTTACTTGTATCTTGTTTTGGATTTAAACTTATAATTTTCATAGAATTAAATGTAAAAGGATTTTGAAAGTAATTCCAAAACGAAAATCCTAGAGTTGGTCATTCTTAACAAGTTTCATGTTCAAAAGATTTTCAAAACACCAACTTGTCAAAAGATATTTGATTTTGAAACTCGCCGAAAAACTATACTTGACCTATAACGGTCATATTATTGCACTTAGTGAGTTTCTCCATTTGGATCAATTCTTGTGTAGAATTTTGATTCAAAATAGAATTTTAGACTCATACACAAAATTCAAATCTATATATCTTACCCCTTGCTTTATTTGAAGTTTTGTGTTAATTGGATTTGACTTTGCTTATTCATTTGGACTAATTAGGTCAAAAGTCAAAAATCATATTTAAAAGGCCAAATTTGCGAAATGCTTTGTAAAGGTATTCTATTATGTATCTCAAATGTTTTTCAAGCTTCCAAAAATGAAAACTCTATATTGAAAACTAATTTGGCTCAAAAACAATTTGATTTGAACCAAAATAGCCTAGATTAGCAATATGTCAAAATGATGGTATTCAAGTTGGATTTCATATCAAATCTTGGCTATAAACAATCTTGATACACTTATCTAAGCCATGAAAATCAAAATTGCATGAAATCCAAATTGAATTGCATTTTGAGGCTTTTCGTGAAAATCAATTTCCTTTTATGCCTTAAAGCGCAAATTGCCATAACTTTCAAAATAAAATTGATTTTGAGAAAATTCTTTTTGCAAAACCTTCTCATTAGTCCAAAGTTTATCTCTGCAAAATTTCAAATTTTTTGGACTTCGTTTGAATAGTTTTTGCCAAAATTTGCAAAAATTGAATTGTCTCAGCCTGACAGGACCGGTCCAACTGGTCCCTGGGCGGTTGCGCCGGCCCATAGGGCGGTCGGACCGGCCCCTGGGCGGTTGGACCGTCCGTGGCAGGTGAAGTTCTGATTTTTCAGAATTTTCTTGAGGTTTGCTTTGGGATATCTTTTCATTGGTAATTTCTTTTTCAAAAATTCTTTTTGGAAAAGTTTCTTGTATTCCCAAAGGTTGTTTTGGAAAAATTTCAAAAGTTTCTCGATTTGTTTGAAGGGTTTTCCAAGTGGTATCAGTTATGAGCATTTAAATGACTTAAAGAGTGATTTTCACTTGATCTTTTGAAAAGACAAAACTTGTGCAATTCAAATGCAAATAACTCCATAATTCACCTGTTGAACATCTCAGGGAGTTTACTCATATCAAGTTTTGGGCACTTAATTACTTCCAAGTGATATCATGTCTTTTGTTTTGCTTTGATACCCATTCCTTGCAATTTTATTGATCTATCTTCAGCTCTTTTTCGCCTTTTGATACCCGTATGCTTATTGCTCGAGAATATTGCTCGATACTCATCGATATTATCGACAATTCTTTCAAGTGGTATCAATCTTTGTGATTTGATCCTAAGTGGTATCAATGGAGCATTTATTCATTCCATATGCTTACAAGTGGTATCATTGAGTTTTCTCTTTTCCCCAAGTGATATCATGAATCTTATTGTTCAATTCTTCTAGTGATATCCTTGATTATTTGGATTCCTTTTAAGTGGTATCATTGAATTCAATTATTTCCTACAAGTGGTATTTCATTGCCTCTTGTAGTATCTTTCCGATACCCACATTCTTGATTAAGAATTTCCTCTCAAATTCAAATTGTAAGTTCAACCGCCTAAGACTTCTCTGTGTGAGAATCTTTATGTGTTGAAATAGTTAAAAGAGGAAAATCTATCGTTGAGCTTTGTTCTTAAATCAAAATTTGAAAAGGCTCATTTCTTTGGATCTTCAAGCAAACCCTTGAGATTAATTTTACAAGTGGTATCTATTGTCTCAAGTGGTATTTATTCCTTATGGTTTCCTCGCTTAACCTTATTAGGCTAATCATTGGATTCTTCAAAAGAATCATGTTTGAAAAGTTGCAAAGTCTAATAAAATGAGGAGTGAGTTATTTGAAAAGGGTATCACATGGGTCATTTGCTTTGGATACTCTCCTTCTTTGCTTTTCATGCTTATTTGTTTTTACAAGTGGTATCCATATTTTAATGCAAATCTTTACAAGTGGTATCCATAATTGCAAGCGCTTATTCTTCCTTCAAAGTGGTATCCAAAATCCCGAATATGGTCTCTTTTCGAATTTTCTTCTTTTGGTATCAGGCCATATTTCAAATGAAAACTTGTTTTATTCCATGTATATCCTTTTCATTTGGGATTTTATTGCCTACCTTTTTCAATTGGTATCTAAAATCTAATTCACTGCCAAGGTCATTAGTATCCTTTTAAATTCTTGTATGACCTTCATTAGATAAGACCCCTAAAAGAAATTGTTAAATGCCAAAAAAAAGGGAGAATAATTGAATAACCAAAAAGGGAGAAAATTATGATGAATCTTATTAATGCTAAAATGCTTAATGCCAAAAGGGGGAAGAATGTATTTCAAGTTAATCTCTTAGTTTTTCCATTTTTGGTGCTTAATGCCAAAAGGGGGAGAATTAGGAAGCTTAATGTCATTTGGTTTAAAAATAAGCTTAATATGATTAAGGGGGAGAATTAATATGCATATGTGTTCAATTAGCTTAAATTCTCTCAACATGTTAGTTTGAATCCAAATATGCTCATTAAGCTTGGATTTGTCATTAATCACCAAAAAGGGGGAGATTGTAAGTTCAACCTTCATTAGTTATGGTTTTGGTGTTAATGACAAATCTAATCTTGTGTTAATGAAAAATCCAATATTGAGTTTATCCCCTAATGCGATAGTGTTATTAATGACAATCTTATATCGAGACTAACATGTTTGTTTAGAATATCTTTGTTTAGTCTCATCGCATTGAAAAATGGAAAACCCGAGGTATGTATGTGTATTCATACTAATATTAGTTGCATACTTTGGAGTCAAGTTAAAGTATGAATGTCCCCATTATATTAACCACAAAATGTGCATTATGTTTCTCAATCCACATATTACATGGATGCACATATTTAGGGGGAGTTTGTAGTTTAACTTGAAAGTCTCTTTGTATTGATCGATTCGTTATTGACACACATAAGGATCAAGACAAAGAAACTAAATCATTGAGTATATATTTGAATTGCCTAGTTATAAGTATACTCATGGTAATATAGGATATACTCCAATATGATTAAAGTAAGTATGTGCATATTATATCCAAGTCAATCATATTTATGCACATATACATGTGGAGTTTATTCTATAGTTGATGATTTAGAGTAATGATCATTTCCATACAATTTACATATAATGGATCATTACTTTTCATCAACGTGAGTATATGAAAACTTGTGTAGTTGATATATACTCATATCAATTCAAATGATAATTTAAATTGAGTTCATTTGTCTCATTAATCATTAAAGAACACTTCATCATGTGTTGATGGTGTTTTGTGATTAATTAAGGACAATGAATAGTTCTTAAGTATAATAAAGCATGAGTTGCATTATTGTACTTAAGACACAATTAAATCATTTCAATTGATTTAGGTTGTGCTCAATTGATCTAAAGGCATCCATTATGTGTTAATGGAGTGCAAGAGATAATTGAGACAACCATGCATCTTGACTAACAAGTTTCTTGAGTTATGTTTGAGTTAGGTCCAAAGATGATGAGAACGGGACAATGACGGCATCATGAGTTGATGGGCGCCAAGAATGGATCCCAAGATAAAGTCGAGTGATGATCCCGGGAATATCAAAGTGAAGATCATAAAGACCCCAAAGGGGATTGCTTGCTGCGCGTGAAGGTATAATTAGATAGGCTAAGGACTTTTGTAGTCTTTGAGTCTAAGGTTTTAATCGCCGTGCTATTAAGAGGGTTGTCTCTTTGCTTGAGCTTCATCATGTGTTGATGATCTCATTCCTGCTCACTCGAGCTCAAATCATTTGATTTGGTTTTTGCATGAGGGTTAACCATTTGGCATATGTTGCGAATGGGTTAAACTTATGCTTGGTTGTATTTGGTTTTCGATTATGCTTTGATTTGCATGTGTTGCAAATAGGATAAGCTAGTGCGTTGGCTTTTGCGTGAAGTTCACTTTTGCATGTGTTGCATTAGTTGACGCTTCATGTTTTGGTTTGCAAAACTTCTTTATAAAACCTTGGTGTTGCTTGGAGCTAAGTTTTGCATGTGTTGCAAAAGGAGAGAGCTCAAGCATGATTTGATGTTTGTGTGTTTGTATGGAGCTAGAGGCTTGCATGTGTTGCGAGTAAAGAGCTCATACGTGTGATTTGTTTTTAGTTGAAGATTGGTTTTGGTGTTGCATGGAACTAGAGAATTGCATGTGTTGCAATTAGAGAGTTCATGCATCTTGATTTGATGTTGCTTGGAGCTAGACTTTTGCATGTGTTGCAAAGAGTAGTGCTCAAGCATGAAATGTGTTTATTATGTTATTTGCAAGTTCGTTGTCGAATAAACCGAGGTTTATGAGTCCGAATCCGAGAGCATGTGAGTGGGGCTTGCAACGGTGTTGGCAAGTTGACCGGTCTTGTGTTGACCTTCACATGGCTAGGGGATTAATCTCATAAACTCGAGTTTGATTTGCTTAATACGGTTTTGCAAATAGTTCTTGAGTTGGTTGCGGAATGTGTTTTCGCAATTTGGGTTGAATTCTTTGAGCATGGTTTGAATTGGTGCAAATGTGTTTTGCACGTGTGTTCGATCATGTGTTGATCATTTATTTGCTCAAAGAATGGTGTGTGGATTTTCGAGGAAAAGATTGCGCAAAAATCCGGGTTACTACAGTGTGGCGGTGCGACCGGATGGAGGCCGTGTGACCGGACCTCGGTCGGACCGGTGGCTTTGTGTGATTTTTTCAAAGATGCGTCTGGTAATGGGGCGGTGCGACCGGCCGGTCGGTCGGACCGGCGGCGGCGGTAACCGCCCCGCGGCGCGTTATTTCGATAGCGTCGCGTTTGGCTGTTTTCTTGAAGTTTAGTTGGGCGGTGCGACCGCTCACCGTGCGGTGCAACCGGCCGAGCGGTCGGACCGGGTGGCATGCGGTTGCACCGGCCGTATAACGGGCAGAATTCCGACCATTGGTCTGTGAGGACGGTCCGGACCGGCCGGCTCGGTCCGACCGGATTTTGGCCGCCGATTCTTGCCCCAACGGCTAGTTTTTCTTTGTGGGCTATAAATACCCCTTGGGGGCTTAGGGCGATGTTGTTGCTGTGTTTAAGGTTTTGGGTGAGGTGTTGCATGTGTTGCAGAGTCCCATTTGATTCTTGAGCTTAAGAGTGAGACTAATTGCATTTGTTGCAATTAGGAAGTGGTTTGGGTACCTCTTGTGCATGTGTTGCACTTGAGGGAGGCCTTGTGCATGTGTTGCACTTGGTGATCACCGGTTGCGCATTTGTTGTGCTCGGTGAGGTTCAAGCGAAGGAGCGGCTTGTTACTCTTGGAGGTTGCCGACTCCTAGACGGCGTAGGCGTCGTGCGCGGGAGCTCTCGAGGTGTGAGAAGCCCCGCAAGTTTGTGAAGGTTCGGGTTGAGCCTACGCGCGAGCGTGAAAACCACGACTAGTGGAAAGAGGCGGTGCTCGAGCGGAGCCGGTCCAAGTGTGGGCTTGCCTCAACGTGGACTAGGGAGACAGCAAGTCTCCTAACACCACGGAAAAATATCGGTTGTCTCTTGTCTCATTTATATTCAAGCACTTTACATTATTGAATATTTATCAATTGCTTGAATTAGAATTGCTAGTATTATTTAGTTGATCAATTTAGCAATTCTTGTGTAGAGACATAATTTAGATAGTGCACATAGTGAGCCTAGTTGATTTAGGCCTTAATTGTCAAAACCGAGTTTATCGCTTCCGCATTATAATTGTGTAGGTTTTGACATAGGGGTTGATTAGAGCGAATTGATTAGTGAGCGATCGAATTTCGTAAATCGCCTATTCACCCCCCCCTCTAGGCGCATCCTCGACCCTACATTCGGTAGCATCGATCCTTCAAGAGTTTCGAGTATATACGCATTTCCGCCAACAAGCCGATTTATTTTATATGGTCCTTCCCATGTAGGCGACCATTTACCGAATCGATTATCTTTAGACCCGATCGGCAGTATTGTTTTCCATACTAAATCGGCTTTGCTGAAGGACTTTGGCACAACTTTTTTGTTATAAGAACTCGCAACTTTTTCTTTATTCTTCTTAAGCCGATTCAAAGTAACCAGCCTTAGTTCTGCCACATCATCCAGGTTGTACAGCATTAATTCTTTGTATTCATCAGTCGATAGATTGTTCTGCCTCGCTACTCGCATCGACTCAATATTTATTTCTACGGGCAACACGGCCTCTTGGCCATATACCAACTGATATGGTGATAACTTAGTTGATCCGTGAAACGCTAGCCGATTAGCCCACAAAGATTCTGACAGTGTAGAGTGCCAAGTTCGAGGCCTTTCGTCAATTTTTATTTTAATTAATTTAATCAGAGTTTTGTTGGATGACTCGGCTTGCCCATTAGCCTGAGTGTAATACGGCGATGAGTTAAGTAATTTGATGCCCAAATTTTCTGCAAAACCTTTGAACTCGTTAGACATGAACACTGTCCCTTGATCGGTTGTGATAGTTTGAGGAATACCGAATCGATGGATTATGTGTTCATTGACAAAGCCGATGGCTTCCGCACTGGTGACCTTTTTGAGCGGAACAGCTTTTACCCATTTTGAGAAATAATCTGTGGCTGCAAGGATGAATTTATGGCCCTTGCTTGAGGCTGGGAATATTTGGTCGATTATGTCTATCCCCCACCCTCTAAACGGCCATGGTTTAACAATCGGGTGTAAAGCCGACGCAGGTGCAAGTTGCACATTTCCAAATTTTTGGCAAGTTTGGCACCATTTATAATATCTGAAACAATCTTCCAGCATTGTCGGCCAAAAATACCCAGTTCGTCTTAGGATCCATTTCATTTTGTGGGCCGATTGATGTGCTCCGCAAATTCCTTCGTGAACTTCACCCATAGCCACTTTTGCCTCTTCCTCACCTAAACATCGCAGAAGCAATCCTTCTAAAGTTCGATAGTACAATTCTCCTTCTAGCACAACATACTTCAGTGCTTTTTGACCAACCTTACGTGCAGTAGGCTTGGATGGATCCAATAGGTAAGCTTTTATTTCTGCCCTCCAATCGTCATCATCAACACACAGTACTGTTTTATCGATCAATTCGAATGCCTCGTATCGGCTGTGTTCCTTATAGCCTGAAGCCGCCTGTGCTAAGGTGTTGGCTTTGCTGTTCATTTCCCTGGGCACATAGCCGATACGGAATGACGTAAACGTATTGACAACTTCAAGACAGTGCTCTAGGTATTTTGATAACACCTCATCATTGCATTTGAATTCCCCTTTAATTTGTTGCACCACTAGCAATGAGTCGCCATATGCTTCTACACTACTCACCCCAATACTATCTGCCAACTGTAGTCCTTTGAGCAGTGCTTCATACTCGGCCTGGTTATTAGAGCATCGACTTTTAAGCCGATATGCAAACTCGACGTCGTGTCCTTTCGGTGAAATTAGCACAATACCTATCCCACTTCCTTCTTGGCAAACCGACCCGTCAAAATACAGTTGCCATGGGGCTACATCGACTATTCCTGCCATGGTATCATGCCCTGTTATAAAATCGGCTATCACTTGGCCCTTAATGGCTTTAGCCGATTCATACTGTAGATCGAACTCGGTTAGGGCGTAGGCCCACTTCCCAAGTCGTCCTCTTAGAATCGGAGCAGACAGCATGTATTTGATGATGTCAGTTCTACACACCACTATGCAAGTTGATGCTAATACGTAGTGTCTCAATTTTGTGCAAGCAAAATATAATGATAAACATAATTTTTCTACTGGAGGGTACCTAGTCTCGGCATCCAAGAGTCGTCGGCTTAAGTAAAATACTACTCGTTCTTTACCATCAACTTCTTGCGCCAATACAGCCCCAATGGTTTCGTTTTCAGCCGACATGTATAGCTTAAATGGGATACCCTTCTGAGGTGCAACCAAAACTGGTGGTGATGCTAAATATTGCTTTATATCGTTAAAAGCTTTTTGCTAATCGGCTCCCCATACAAACTCCTGATGATCTCTCAGCTTCAGCAGCGGTGTGAAAGCCTGAATCTTACCAGACAGATTTGAAATAAATCGTCTTAAGTAGTTAATTTTGTCGATCAGCTTTTGCAGCTCATTCTTGCATGTTGGTGATTTTGTGTTTGCTATGGCTTTGACCCTCGTCTGGCTAACTTCAATCCCTCTTTGATGTACCATGAAACCAAGAAATTGACCGGCCGATACACCAAACGCACATTTTAAAGGATTCATCTTCAGCCCATGAGCTCTTGTGTTCTGAAATACCTTTTCTAAATCGGCCAAATGCTGCCAATCTTCCTTAGACTTAACCACTACATCATCGATGTAAATTTCAACGATGTGGCCGATTAGATCGTGAAAGATCAAATTCATGGCGCGTTGGTAAGTAGCACCTGCGTTTTTTAAGCCGAATGTCATCACTGGCCATTCGTACAACCCTAACGCGCCAGGGCATCTGAAGGCAGTCTTGGGGACATCGGCTTCTGCCATAAATATCTGGTTATATCCAGCGTTGCCGTCAAGAAAACTGATAATCTTATTACCCGATGCAGCATCGATAAGCATATCGGCTATAGGCATCGGATACTCGTCTTTTGGTGTGGCTTTATTCAAATCCCTAAAATCCACGCACACTCGCAGCTTACCGTTTTTCTTCATGACAGGCACAATATTTGATACCCATTCGGCATATCGGCAAGGCCTAATGAATTTGGCTTCCAGCAACCTTTCAATTTCTTCTTTTATTATGTCATACAACTCTGGATTAAAACGACGAGGAGGTTGCTTATATGGCCGATATCCCGGCTTGATAGGTAGCCGATGTTCTAGTAACTGTCGGCTTAATCCAGGCATCTCATAATACTCCCAGACGAAACAATCTCTGTATTCTCTAAGTATTTTGACCAATTTATTTTTATATTCTAGATCTAAATTTGCACTTACAAAAGTTGGCCTTTTCCTATCACCTTCCCCTATATCGACTTCTTCAAGCAGATCGGCAGAAGTGAAACCTTGACCCAATTTTTCGCTTTGAAAGTCTTCAATGGCTTCACAAGAATTTATCTTATGCCGATAGTTCCTCGCTCTGTCTTGTAGAAGTTGGATCATTTTTGACCCCATCTTCTCAGAATCTCAGTCGCCCGATCAAAGGTGCCCGGCTTGACACTGATCGACGTAAAGCCCGTCGTCCCAATGCTGATGAAATCACAATCGTCTAGTGTCTTACCTGATATGCATTCTGCTTCCTCGTGTGGCCAATTTGCGTCGGAGCTGGCCATGGCAATATGAGCCGATGTGTCGGCCGAGACAATTTCAACTTCATCTCCGTCCCATTGCACCAGAAGTTGGTGCATCGTTGAGGGGATACAGCAATTGGCATGTATCCAATCTCGCCCAAGAAGCACGCTGTAACTTCCTTTAGCCTCAATTACAAAAAACGCGGTCGGCAAAGTTTTTCGGTCGACGGTCAACTCAGTAACCAACACTCCTTTTGCTTCAGTGGGATCACCGGTGAAGTCATTTAGCACCATGTTTGTCTTGATCAGGTCTTCATCGGTTTTGCCCAATTTCTTACAAGTGGAGAGTGGCATTAAATTCACAGTAGCCCCTCCATCCACAAGCATCCTGGATATCAGCTTTCCATTGATGTAGCCTTTCAAGTACAACGGCTTTAGATGCCGATGAGGGTCTTGCGGCTTTCCAAATACTGCATCTTGTGCACCTAGGCACAGTTGGGCAAACGTATCTTTAGCCAATTCAATTTTGGTCCTGAATTCAGCTGGCAGAGTGAACACCATATTGATATCCATGGGAGGAGTGTCATTTCGAACTATTGGCGACAGTAAATCGTCTGAGGAATCTGACTCATTATCGGCTTGTTCTTTTCTCCTCCATTCCTTTTTGACAAGTTTTATCGGCCGCAACTCATTGAATGTTCTATCCCTCTGTTTTTCTTCATCGGCTTCCCTTATCTCCTGCGTTCTTAGGCGTTGAAGCCTCCTGCGTTGCGATCGGCTAAGCCCCGTTGGACACCATCTTGGCTTAGGTTCAACCGGTTTACGAATTTTACCGATCAAACTCTCTGTAGGCTCTTCTTTGTTCTGATTCAGCGTACCTAGCCTCTCCTTTGCCGGCTTCTTAAGTAATGCCTCGTCCTGGTCCAGCGCCGGCTTGACCAACCGCTCTTTTACCGACTGTCTTAGCCAATCCTTCTGCGGGTAATGTTCCATGGGGCATGATCTTGAAGATGGTAATACCATACCTTTCTCCCAACAAAATTGCCAAAACGGACATCTCTGATGTGCTCTCTCTGCGTTGTCTTGCCGATACCAATCATTTGGCCGAAACATATTGTTTGGCCGATACGATCTATCTGGTTGACGAGGTTGCTGCTTTTGTCGCTGATTTCTCTGTTCATATTTCTCAAGCAACTGCGAGACCGTTGGTTTAGGTTTGAACGCTGGTTTTCGTGGTGGAGTTCTTTCAGCTTTGTACCATCGTCCGACTTGTAATTCTCCTTTTGGCTTCACAGTCCTTGAATTCTTCCCATCCTGATCGGCTTCAATTTGAAATGAGTCGATCGTTATCTTCAATGTTTCCCCTTTCGAGTTAGACTCTATGTCGACTTGCCGCGTCGCTCTGGCTCTTCCGTCGACAATCTGCTTTCCTTTACCGGAGCATTGGACCATGTTTATCGGGAAAGGGTTAACGTCAACCTCCATAGCCGACTCTTCTGCAAACTTGAGCCGACCATCTTCAATAGCTGCTTGTATTTGTTGTCGAAAAATATTGCAGTCGTTAGTATTATGGGAAAAAGAATGATCCCACTTACAATATCGGCGTCTCTTGATCTCATCGGCTGATGGTATGGTATGCCCTTCAGGTAGTCGTATCAATTTCTCTTGTAGTAACATGTCAAATATGCGATCGCATTTAGACACGTCGAAAGCATACTTGACTTCTGACTTACTCTTCGTCGGTTTGAGCCATGAACAGACAAGTGGTTTTTTAGAACCCTTTATCCATTCAGCTATGTTTACGTCTGCTTCATCCTCAGAAGTTTCACTAGAACTATACTCAACCATGTTTACTTTAGCCTTATCTTTTCCATTGCTATTCAATCTAATTTTATCCTTGAATTCCTTACTTAAATATCGGCTTTCTTGTGCCGATACGCGATGAAGCAGACGACTTAGATCTGCGAACTCTTGTCCAGCAAGTTTCTCTTTGAGTGGAGGAATTAATCCCTGAAACGCTAAATCGCCGCTTGATTGTCGGGCAATACTACACTGAAGCACCGGTTTCGCACTTCTCTAAATCTCCTAATGTAATCAGAAGCCGATTCGCCAAATTTCTGTCGGACAGCACTTAGATCCGAAATCCTTAATTCCAGACTGCCGGAGAAAAAGTACTCATGGAATCGGCTCTCTAAATCGTTCCAAAAGTGGACCGAATTTGGAGGCAGATTCGTGAACCAAGTGAAAGCAGTCTCTGATAAAGATAAGGGAAAAAGCCTAATCTTTAACCCATCAGATTGAGCTGCTTCACCGCATTGAGCGATAAATCTTCCAACATGCTCTAAAGTAGTAACTGAATCATCCCCTGAAAACTTCGCAAAGTCGGAAATCCTAAAGTTATGGGGATACGGCATGCGGTCAATATAATCTGGGTACGGCTTTCTATAGCCGATTGTTTTCCCTTTAGGCTGCAAGCCAAACTGATCTCTTAAGACCATAGAAATCTGATCAGCCCAATTGATATTGTTGGCCGATGGAATACTAGTATTTGGCCAACTATTTTGGGTAGTATCCTGCCCCCCGAGTGTAAACTCGGCTGGTCGGCTTGTTCTAGCCGATGGATACTGTTGTTGCCATGATTCATATCCATCGGTTCGGGTAGCCGTAACCTCGGGCAATGGAATAAACGGCTCTGTGTATGTGACTAGTTTATACGGAGCCGGGTTTCTAGCCTGGGTTGGTCCTTGATGTTTATAATTTTTATCTAATTCAATCGGCTGAGAAGCCGACTGGACATAGGGAGTCCCTGATAAAGATGGCTCTATTTTAGCAGCGTCAGTGTGTGCATAAATGTGAGCCATTGGATTTGAGCGAGGATTTGTTGGAGTTAACACGGTGGGCTGGGTCGGCATTAGTGAAGGCACTGGTGCCGACGCTTTGATCGTGTTGGTGTTCGAAGCCACAGAATGCACAGGATACGTTGGGAGTGGCTGTAATGGGTCCATCCGTCCTCCAGATGTAGCCAACTCTTGTGCGATTGTTTTTACGCTATTTTCTATATCGGCTTTAAGGTTGTAACCAAAGCCGACGACTGATTGATTAAAGCATGATGCACAGATTGATCGATCATAGCAGATAACTCGGCTTGAGCCGGAACATATCGGCTTACCGAATTTGACGCAGCGCCAATGTCGCCGAAGAAGTTTAGTGTGGGCAGCGCCGTCTTCTGCGTAACTCCTCGTCGGGTTTTTTGATAACAACCCAACATCAATTCCTCCAAGGCAGCCTTCTGATCCTCGATTTCTTTGCGCTGCTCCGGAGTTAAATCGTCCAAGGTAGGGACGATTATGGCATCTGGGTTCACGTCGGTCGGTGCGGTGGATTTGCCTGCGGCCATCTTGTCGATCGGTCCCACCGGGCGTGCCAAAAATGTGTTGGCGCCAAAAACTTGACGGAGGGTTTTCAGCCTCAACACACAGGACGAACATCGAGTTCAAGTGTGCGCGAGCGTGCCAATCGATTTGACCCTACAATCGATAAGGGAAAGAATTGTAAAATTCAATTAAGCCGATCCTCGGGGCGAATCGGCTAAAATCAAGAATCAGCCAGAAAGCCGATTGGAAAGGTAACTAGACTAGTCGATTAAGACTAATCCGGGGGTAAAAGGTAGATCGATTCTGAAAAGGCGATGCGCAACAAGACAGAACAAATCAAACCTGAAGAAATCGATGATGATCAAACAATCGGCGATTCGCAACTTTATTTGATCAATGTCGACTTACAGAGGAAGGATTACAAAGCTAAAAGACTAAAAACTACGAACGAAAAAGTAGATGTGTTTGTTGGATTGTGGATGTCCCCCTTCAAGCAGCTCTAGTGCGCCTTATATACCCGCTAGCCGATCCGAGTCCCGGTCCAACACGACAATGCAATCCGAATCGGCTTCGTAATTTCCTATTTGGACTCTGCTTCCAAATATTGCCCGTACATTATCCAAATCCTCTGGGGCGCTCCGTGTTGTATCCAAATTCATGCTTTTCTGTTGATTCCTGTCGTGATTGCCAAAAACTGGTGCAAACACATGCACAATGAAGAATTGCCTAAATCAAGTTCACTGTTTCAAGTTTAATGACCAGAATATATTCAGATTAGATTAAAGACAACTTATTTAACAGAACTGGAATATCAAAGTTCAGACAAGCAACCTACCAAAATGCTAACCGAACCAACAAGTGCTACTGGACAGTACTAAAAATAACCTCTACCAACCAAATCAATAGATGTATTCTGATCAGCAAAGATTAAATGTCAACTAAGTTCACTACTATGTCATGAATAACAGATAAGTATCAAGACAACTGAAGAAATTCAAAGTCTACATATCAATACAAGTTATCTGTTCTACCGAACACAGCAATGACATAGTTACTGACATAAGCAATAAGAATAACAACAATTCAGAGTACTGATCAAACTATCAAAATAGTGAAACAATACTTTTTAGCATGAGATTCTATCAATTCAAGGCCCAATTTATAAAACAATTGTTCTAATCATCATTGAACCCAATGTCATCACTAAGCAAGTAAAATATCCAGAAGAGCATCAAGAAAGTCATCAAGACTCAACAGATATACATGATCATACAAAAGTCATCAAGGCTCAATAGACACACGATCATACAAAAGTAAATGGTGATGCTAGGCTCTTTGCAGACACACATATAAACAAAATCAATAATAGCTAAACACTTTCAACATCCAGGAAATGCTCTACAGTTTTGAATTGTATTCTTATTGTTACAAGTGACAATATCTGTTCAACTCACTCCTCGTGGAAACAATGTTTTATCCTCAGGGTATTCTTGCCTATTATGGCTTTACAATTCCGACACCTCCTGTAGGAACCTCAGAGCACCAGCCATCCTCACTGCGAGAGGGTATAATGAGGGCTTTGCTGCATACGCTATTATTATATGTTTCTGTATGCATGATTGTTCTTGGGACATTGCAATGACAGCCTCATGCACTTCGAGTGGCACATTTGTTGATTCCATTGAATCATAATTTTGTCAATGTCAAATGTAAAGCATCGTAAAAAAATGTGATGTCGGTGATAAATCTTTTGCTCAAAATGGTTGGTCATATGTATGACTCATATCTGACTAGCAAAGTGTTCAATATGAACGTACTCATCTTCATCCATGACATTCTCAACTCCAACGATCCTTATTTTTCCTTGAAGAATTACATGGTGCTTCTTATTTGCTGAGTTGATTACATAGAAAACTTGTACTACTTGCTTCACAATTACGAATGGTTCGTCCCTGTATTCGATATGTTCGATGTCCACAATAGTGAAGCTGTATTTGTCCACCTTGACACCCTTTGGGAGTTGGACCCAACAATACTGAAACACCAGGATCTTGAAAATGCAGTAGTTGAGCTCCCAAATCTCCTCTATGAACCCGTAGTAGTTGCTCTTCTTACTGCTTGTGTTGTCGTAGGCATCTATATGGACACCTCTATTTTGGTAAGTGCTTTTGCTATCCTGAGCTCTCGTGTAAAATATATATCCATTTATGTCGTATCCTTGCCATGTCACGATTGTACTTGAAGGCCCTTTTGCCAACCACCTCAACGTAACACTCATTTCTTTACTAGACATGTGCTCCTTGAACCAATGATTGAACAAATGATTGTGCTCTTTTGTTATCCAAACCTTTGACCGTCCATGGTTTTCCCTCCGTAGCTTATTCTTGTGTATGTCCATATAGGGGTATACCTCAACTGACTGTTGCAAGACTGTAAAATGGGCCTATTCGAACAAAACATGATCGTAAGAATTTGTAGATTTCTTTCCTATTATACCTTTCCCAGCTAGCCTGCCCATATGGCGAGATACTAGCACTCCTACTGGTTCGACCACATCCATGTAATTGACGCAGAACTCAATAACCTCCTCAGTTTCATAACCTTCTACAATGGAGCCTTCTGGCCGAGATCGATTACGTACATATTTCTTCAGAACACCCATATACCTTTTGAATGGGTACATCAGATGTAGGAATACAGAGCCACAAATATTTATCTCCTTCACAAGGTGAAGAATGAGATGAACCATGATATCAAAAAATGATGGAGGAAAATACATCTCTAGCTAGTATAGAGTCTGGACCTGCAGTTCATAAAGTCCAACGGGATCGATGACCTTATGTGAAATCACGTTAAAGAAGAAACACAACCTCATGATTGCCTCTCGGACCTTATCAGGTTAAATGCCTTTAATTGCAATAGGTAGCATTTGTGTTATCATCGCATGGCAATCATGAGACTTCATGCCAGTTAACTTCAAATCTTTCATCGATACCAGTTTTTTTGATGTTTGTAGAGTAACCAGACGGAACTTTAACACCATGCAAGCACTTGCAGATGTCTGTTTTCTCTTTCTTGGACAGAGTATAGCAAGTTGGGAGAAGGTAAAGTCAGCATTTCCCGGTGTCTTGAGGATGTAGCTCGGCTCTGATTTTCACATCTTCCAAGTCCCTTCGTGCCTTGAGTCTATCCTTTGTTTTGCTAGGAATATTCAGTAAAAGATCAAGCATGCTATCACATACATTCTTCTCTACATACATGACATCGATGCAGTGTCAAACTTCTAAGTCCTTCCAATAGGGCAAGTCCCAAAATATAGATATCTTCTTCCACGTGGTCTTCTTAGTAGGGACCTCGATGTATTATCAGTACTTCCCTTTCCAAGTACAACATTAAGATTCTTAACCATATCATAAACCTCTTCCCCACAAAGAGACCTTGGAGCTAAACCACCCTCTTTTGTCCCGTTGAATTGTTTCTTCATATTGCGGTACGAATGATTCCTGCGAAGGAACTTACGGTGACGCATGTACACCATTTTCCTCGAGTTGTTAAGCCATACACTAACGGTTTCATCCAGGCACTGGGAGCATACTTTGGCTCATTTTATAGTACGACCAGATAGGTTACCTAGGGCAAGTAAATAATTGATGGTGCAGAACAACAATGCATGTAAAGTGAAGTACTCTTGTTTGTACTCGTCCCATACCTGTACACCTTCGTTCCACAGTGTCACAAAGATCTTCCACTAATGGTTGTAGGTATACATCAATATTATTGCTAGATTGTTTCAGCCCTTAGATAAGTAGCGACATCATAATGTACTTTCGTTTCATACACAACTAAGGAGAAAAGTTGTAGATACAGATAGTCACGGATCAAGTACAATGAATGTTGCTCATGTTACCAAAAGGATTCATTCCATCCGTACTCAAGCCAAACCTTACATTTCTTGGTTCATTTTTGAAGTTCTCCCTGAAGAGCCTATCGATGGTTCTCCACTAGGCAGAATCAGTAGAGTATCTCAGTTTTCTATCCCTCTTACGCCCTTCCGAGTGCCATCGCATCAATTTGGTATGATTGTTGTTTCCAAATAAATGCTTCAAATGAGGTATTACTGGCAAATACCACACCACTTTAGTGGGAGCTCCTTTCTTCACCTCGATGCCTTCGTTGACATCGCCCTTACACTTGTATCACGATGCTTAGCACACCGGACATACATGCCTAGCTGCATAGTCCTTGCAATAGAGTATACAGTCATTTGGACATGCATGTATTCTTTCTACTTCCAATCCCAAGGGACATACCTTCTTAGCTAGATATGTGGTTTTAGGCAACACATTTCCCTTTGGCAGCATGTCCGCTAAGAAATGTAACAACATCGTGAAACTCTTATCGAATCAACTATTGCCTGCCTTCAATTTCAACAGTCAAAGCACTGTGTGTAACTTTGTGTATTCCTTCTTGCAACTCGGGAACAAAGGTTTCTTCGAGTCCTCCATCAAACCCTTGAATTGATTAAACTCTCTATGACTAGTGAAGTTCTCTTCTGCATCACGTAACATTCGAGCCAGATTATTATCGTCATCGACGACCAACCTATCCTCATCGGATCCATAATTGATGTCAGCTGCCATATTGCTGGCTCCGTCGTCGTCGACGTTATCACATTGAAGTAGGATCTCCACTTCACCTGCCTTGTCCAACTTGTATAGCCAGGTACAAAACCCCTACGAATCAAGTGCAAGTGGATACGGTTTTTGTCCGAAAACATCTTCTCATTCTTGCAATCAATGCATGGACAATGTATGTACTTCGTCTTCTTTTGCAAGCTATTCTCCTCGGCGACTGTGATGCCTTTTCTACGATTTCTCCCCCTTTTGGCAATATAGGCATCAAGATGACATTTTATTTTCTCCCCTTTTTTTGTTGTTTTTATGCAAGTAATGCAGCCTAAGGGAGCTTTGAAGATTATCCATGTGACCAACAAGACAAGTTATGACACCAAGCTAAGTTATGGCAAAAATAGACTAAGCTAAGGCATGTCCAAGTGCAAATAATCATTTTGCTAGCAATATTTAATGAAAACCATGTCATTTTTAGCATGATGGAACATGAGCAACACTTGTCATTAGTTTCAAAACTAGAAGCAAAGCCATTTAAAGGATCAAATGGAAAACCTAGAGTTCAACCTACTCAACACTTTGGGGAATCTAGAAGTGCACACAAGGTCCTTCGAGCTTTTTTTTTATTGTATGCAGATTTTTCTTTGAATCTTTGAAAGACATAGCGGGGTGCAAATGTTTGACATTATTTGCATTCTTTACCCACATATGTTTTTTTTGCATTTTTTAAAGCAATTGACTCAAGCCATAATCGATCATCTCAAGAGAGACTCTTAAGAGAATGATCTTGGTCATACACAACCCATTCCAAGTTCATCTCAAGTGCAATGAGAGGCCGTCTTGTGAATGTGAAGTGTTGAGTCTAATGCGCACAAATAGAGTCAATTTTGCTTCACTTTTATTTTAGCATTTTCATCGTTAAGCTAGTGAAGGACTCAAGTATGGATCAAACAAGATTCACCCAAGTTGCTATAGGGACTCTAGAGAATTCCAGAATTTCACAAATCATGGCAAAAACACCTAGAGAGGAAACTTAACAAGTAAACACAACATGTTTTATCAAGTTTTTCTTTTAACGCTCATTTTTCAATTTTTTGTAAGCTTAGCAAGAAAAATGAACTTGGACATATCTAAGCAAGTAATTTTCTTCATAATATAGCATAGTGTATAAAATGAAACATGGATCATTTGCATAATAGACAAAGCTCATAAAATGAAAAATCAAGTCTATATGCAATGCATGAGACAGATTCTTAAACTCCCCCTCAACATGTGATTCCATTTTAAGCACAAATCTGGTTCAAATTGAGTTATTAGCAAGATTAAGCTCAAGAAAGATCGAAAAGAACTCAATTAAAGCCAGAAACACAGAATGGAGGGAAGAAGTCAAGAACTGATAGCGGGTGGCTATAGAGCATAGAAAAGATGGTAGAGAACACTACGGCTTAGACTCGCTCTCATCTTCCCCAATGACTAACATAGGAAATCTGCCTCTAGATCCCAAACTAAGGAGTGCACACAGACACCTTTGTCTACCCAGGGGCCCAACACTGCTAGACTTATAAGACCGTGAGGAACTCAACCTAGAGAGAAGAAAAACAGACTAATTAAGCATGATAGCAACCTAAAGCACAAGATGAGAGGTCCATGCAAAGCATGCCGAAGTCTAAGTGAAGTGAACTCATAACTTTAAGGAATAAAACCCATAAGCACCCAGAGCAATACAAAAGAAAGGAAAAACTGAAATAAAATATAATACATAATATCTGATCGGCTCCCCTCACGAGAATCCGTAAGGGCACACAACTCCAAGCTCACTCCTCAAGGCAACAAACCTAGAGCTATCCAAAGGCTTGGTAAAGATATCACCAACCGGTGGTCACTCTCCTGGCCCAAGCACTATGTCTCCTTTCTCCACATGGTCTCTAAGGAAGTGATATCTAATATCAATGTGCTTGGTCCGGGAGTGCTGCACTGGGTTCTTGTTAATGCAAATAGCAAAAGTGTTATCACAGAAAAGTGGAACACTATCTATCTCTAACCCAAAGTCCCGCAAGGTCGATCTCATCCAGCAGCACAGCTCAAAGAATCGGTCACAACAACATACTCGGCCTCGGCGATGGGTATGCGACTCGGGCCGCTTCTTAGAAGACCAAGAAACAAGAGAAGTGTCAATGAATTGGCAAGTGCCGAAGTGCTCTTCCTATCTATCCTACACCGCAAAGTCAAGATCGAGAAAAGGCTCTAAGGGATAGACAAGAGGAAGAAGAGTACAAGATACCATAGTCAAGGTAGCTCGAAGGGTACTGAAGATGCGCTTCACCGCTTTGGCGATGAAGGCGCCAGGAGAAGCCTGAAAGCGAGAGCACATACACACAGCAAAGTGTATGTCCGCCATGAGCAAGAAGATACAAGAGAGAGCCAATCATGCTCCGAAACTCCTTTTGATCAGTAGGCTCACCATCCACATCGGGCTCGAGGACAGCAGTGGTGGCCATAGAAGTCATCACAGGCTTTCCATCAAACATATCAAACCGCCTCAGGAGGTCCCGAGTATACTTACCTTGGTGCAGGAAAGTACCCTCCCGAGTCTGCTTGATTTGGAAGCGGAGGAAGTAGCTCAACTCACCCATCATACTCATCTCAAATTCTGTGCTCATGTCAGTGCCCCGAATTCCCACGAGTTCGGACACTCTGTGTATTCCGTACTAGTCCAGATCACGCTTAGTACACACAGATAAACAGTTGAAGTACCACAATCATACACAATGAAATAAATAATAAGTACTTCAAGCATTAATAGTAACGAGTTACATGGCCTTATGGCCACCTTACAATACTTAGCAGCAGGCGATAAATATCATCAAGATTGTTCATTCAATGAAGCAAAATACGATAGCGGAACCCTTCTTAACCACAAAGCTCTTGAAAGCGGCCCAACCCCTTAGTCCTCCCGGCCTTCAATGAACTCCTCCTCCCAAGCCGATACGGCTTCATCTTCCGAGGTTTTTGTCGATGCAAGGGTGAGTATACAACATACTCAACAAGTCATGCACAAATGCAGATCTATTACTACATGCATGGCTTATTCCAAAGGAAAGGCTTAATTGGTTATTTTGCATAAAGCAAAGATTTCTTTTAATCGGGTAATCCTATTAGATTAAAAGCAAGAAAATCAGATTATTAATAATTAATTTTTCAATTCTTTCTCAAGAGTTACGCGCACACACCCTAATTTCATTCACATGACTTTTTGGCACACAACCACCCATTCCACATTTTCATTTTGGAAATCTAACCCTTGATCAGAATCACCGAGCATTGTCCAAGATCATGGACACGGCTATTCAATAGATTCACACACACACTCGCAGAGGTCAGACACTTTACCCACAGATACAATCGCTCACCACACAGCGATTGATTGTAACAAAGTCTTTCAGAGACTAACACTTAGCCAATGATCCTCTCGATGATTGCCTTCCTAACACTTCCTCACACAGAGCCAAAGTTTAGAACAGCACATACCGTTAGATGGGTACCAAGTCAAAAGACAGTACGCGCTCCCGTCTGTTACATTTTTGGTGTAACTATCACCCCGAGGTATCGTGAGGAAAGATATTAGAAACCTACTTAACTAGGTCCGTCCCATTCGAGCATAAGTGGTTGTACACTTAACTCAGCTCAAAGGCTCGCAAGGTTAAATCCTTAATTGTCCGGCAAGACAACCATTTTATACATCTCGGCACACAGCCTTCACAATCTTTTCATACATCCCATTGCCACACAGCCCACAGCACGAAGCCTTCTTGCCACTTGCCCCGGTTCAAATCATTTTCCCACCCCACTTTATACTTAAGCAACACATGCCATTTTCCACATCAGTTCATGAATAGCACCACACAGGTCACTATCCCAGCTCCAATTCATGACATCATCGCATTTTCCAAAATGCGTTCCATAATTGTTTAGTCAATATTCATTTGATATTTGAAAGTCATTCTCGCATACAAGCGAGCTAAGCACTAATCACGGTCTAGCCTCCCGTGTTGGCATCATATTAGCATCCAACATATTTAAGCATCTTAGGGTGGACAAGGTTTCAGGCATATAAACATTTATAATCAAAGTGGCATAACAAGTTTGGCTTTTAACTACCATTTCCCAATTTAATCAATAGTGGTTGTACTTAACATAGCATGCAATATGGAAATCAAAATATACTTTTAAAATCTAGGGGCAACATGGTCAAAGCATGACTTGCCTTCAAGAGGAGTTGGTTCAGTCGAGGTTCTGCGACGGGTCTTCAAATTCTCCTCGATTTAAACCCTACACTCTGAGTCTACTCGGTACAAGCAAACACACAATAAATATATAATATAGACAGCAAACAATTTACTAAAATTAAATAAAAATCACCAATAAATAGTTCACATTTTTACAAATTTTGGGCACTGGAATTACCCAAATCCGAGTTAAGATGCAAAAGTTATAGCATTTTCAAGTTTACTAAAATTCAATTAAATAATAACCGAATTATCCCTTTATTTATATACTGAAAATCCGGATTAAATCTCTCGGCGACACGTGTCGGCACCAGGAACCTCCACGTCACCCTCGCCATCAGACAGGGCCCGATGACGTCATGATGACGTCAAGACAACGGTGACTCACCCATCGACGTGGGCGGTGAACAGTGCTAGACCACTCAATGGCCGACACGCCGGCGAGAAACGTCGCCACGCGACGATTTAATCCCGCCGTTGATTTAGATCCAACGATCGGTCGTTACCGAGCGATGCATCGCTACAAGGCCTCGTGGGCGAACCAGACGGTCGGATAGAAATCCAACTACGGAGATCTATCGAGCAAACTCAACTCAACCCTACGGGAATACGTGGCGCCGCGTCAACCGCCGATGGGAATCCGACGGCTATCGCTATACCGAAAGCGCCTACTATTCCTAAGCCTCACGCTGCTCAACGAGTGTCGCCGATGAAGATCCAACGGACGAGATCTAGCCAAACTATTTAAACGTTAATCGCTACGGAAAAAGCGTGGCGTTGCCTCGCGTCCGATGGAGATCCGATGGTCACTGGAGCTCGCGAGGCGCCGAGAAAAAAGTGGCGAGCCGGTCACCGGACTTGAAGAAGATGCAGCGCATGCGGCGTTTCGGCGTCTCCGGCTAGAAGAAGTAACCACACGGGTGCGTCTCGGCTCGGTGGACTTGGGGAGGTCTTGACGGCGGAGAGCGGCGGGCGGCGCATTTAAACACGAAGAAAACCGCGGGGGGTGAGTAGCTACTACGGCGAAGCTCCCCGAGAGGGCTACTGAGGCGAGAGCGCACGAGAGTTGAGGCGAAATGAGCGGGGTGGAGGCCGAGCACGGTGATATACTCTACACGCGGACATGCCTTGGATAACGCACACAATCTCTGACAAAATCCACCGAGGCCAACGGCGAGCGGCGGTGCGGCAGTGCCTCGTCCCGAGACCGACCAGTCACGTCGACCGTTCGATCAAGATCCGACGGCGCGGATTGATCCTCAGCTCGGCGTAACGGTACGCAAGCATAACCGTCTGATCAAGATCCGACGGTGAGGATCGGGCGGCGCTTAGGGTTTCGGCGGGGCGAGCACAGTGTTGGGCCGGTCCAACACTGTAGCTAGCGAAAATTCCGATTTTAGCAATAAAAATAATTCCAGTAATTCAAAGTAATTATTTGGGGCACCAAACATATCCGAAAAATTCCAGAAAAATTCTAGAAAATATTTCAGAGCATTTTGAGCCTAAATAAAATATTAGTTTTAATTTTTGATAATTACATTTTCTGGTATTTAATTACTCAAAGAAAAATGATATAAATAAAATCCAATTAAATCCAATAAATCCCAGAAAAATTAGATAAATTCCATTAAATGCAATTTAAATGCAAATAAAGGTTGGTTAATCCATAAAAATTCAAATAACTCCAAATTTTAAAATCGGCCAAAATTAGGACGTTACAAACCTACCTCCTTAATGTAATCTCGCCCCGAGATTCGAGGCTTAACTATAGAATAGGTTTGGGAATTCCTTTTTCAGATCTTCCTCTCGCTCCTGTGTGGCTTCACTTTCGTGTGGTTGCTCCAATCGAACTCTGCAAAACAAGGTTGTCTTGTTTCGGTTCTCCGATCCATTATGTCCGTAATTTTATCGGTTGCTCTTTGTAAGTCAAGTCTTCCGTAGTTCAACTTCTTCTAGTGATGTTTGCTCTTCGTGCACTCGAGACACTTCTTAAGTTGCGATACATGAAAAACATTGTGCACTCTGTTAGTGACCTGTGGTAACTCCAAATGGTATGCGACTTAGCCCTACGACTTATGATCTTAAATGGTCCTACATATCTTGGCGCAAGTTTACCCTTTTTGTGAAACCTCTGGACTCCCTTAAGCGGCGTAACTCTGAGATACACGTAATCCTCTGGTTCAAAACTCAAATCTCTACGGCGGTTGTCTGCGTAGCTCTTCTGTCTTGACTGTGCAATCTTTAACCTTTCTCTGATCAGTGCTATTTGCTCTTCGGCTTCTTGAAGTATGTCTGGTCCGAAGACACGACGCTCTCCGGTCTCATTCCAATTTAGCGGCGTCCTACAAGGTCGACCATACAATGCTTCAAAAGGTGACATCTGAAGACTAACCTGATAGCTGTTGTTGTAACTAAACTCTGCATATGGCAAACATTTATCCCAAGTTGATGTATATGCTAACGCACAAGCTCTCAACATATCTTCTAATATCTGGTTGACTCTTTCTGTCTGTCCATCCGTCTGCGGGTGATAAGCTGTACTGAAGTTCAAACGGGTGCCCATGGCTGTATGCAATTTATCCCAAAACCTTGAGGTGAATTGGGTACCTCTATCCGATACTATTTTCTTCGGCACTCCATGTAAGCAAACGATCCTTGCCATGTATAGCTCGGCTAACTTATCTCCTGAATAGGTTGTCTTTACTGGTATGAAATGCGCGACCTTAGTCAATCGATCCACGATGACCCATATGGAGTCATAACCTCCTTGCGTCCTTGGTAATCCGGTAATGAAATCCATTCCGATTTCTTCCCATTTCCACTCTGGTATTTTTAGTGGCTGCAGCAGTCCTGCTGGTCTCTGATGCATAGCTTTGACTCGCTGGCATACATCACACAGTGCTACGTGTTCAGCAACCTCTCTCTTCATATTCGGCCACCAAAACCTCTCTTTTAAATCTTGATACATTTTTGCACTTCCTGGGTGAATCGAATACTTGGAGTCATGGACTTCTTCCAATATCAACTGTTTTAATTCCCTTTTGTTAGGTACACAAATACGCTCTTTCATCCACAACGTCCCATGTTCGTCCAGCTTAAAGTCTTTTGCTTGGCCTTCCTCCATCTTGGCCTTGATCCGCTTGACCTTCTCATCATCCTTCTGACCTCTCTAATCTGATCTTCCAAGATAGGCTTTACTTCTAATGCGGCTACGAATCCTTCCGGAACAACTTCCAATTTCAATCTCTGAAGATCCTTGCACAGTTCTCCCTGGCTTTCTTCCACTTTCGAACTTAGTCCATGGCTTTTCCTACTCAGGGCATCAGCCACTACGTTGGCCTTGCCGGGATGATAATGGATTCCCATGTTGTAATCCTTGATCAGTTCTAACCATCTTCTTTGTCTCATGTTCAGGTCAGATTGGGTGAAAATGTATTTAAGACTTTTATGGTCTGTATACACCTCACATCTGTTGCCAATGAGATAGTGACGCCATATCTTCAGTGCGTGCACTACGGCTGCTAACTCTAGATCGTGCGTCGGGTAATTCCCTTCATGCGGCCTTAATTGCCTTGATGCATAGGCTACTACCTTTCCATTTTGCATCAACACACATCCGAGCCCTTGGCGTGATGCATCACAGTAGATATCGAAACTCTGATGCACATCTGGTTGCACTAACACTGGTGCTGATGTCAGTCTTTTCTTCAATTCTCGGAAACTCTTCTCACAATCCGGTGTCCAAACAAATTTCTTCTCTTTCTTTAACAATTGCGTAATTGGCCTAGCAATTGTCGAGAATCCTTCTATAAATCGGCGGTAATAACCAGCCATTCCAAGGAAACTCCGAACTTGCGAAACTGTCCTGGGCGACTCCCAATGTAGCACTGTCTCAACCTTGCTTGGGTCCACTGCAATTCCTTCGGCAGTCATGACATGCCCTAAGAAATCTACCTTACTCTTCCAGAAATCGCATTTACTAAACTTCGCATACAACTGTTGCTCTCTTAGTTTCTCCAGCACCAATCTCAAATGTTGGGCGTGCTCTTCATCAGTCCTTGAGTAAACCAAAATATCATCTATGAATACGACCACAAATTTATCTAAGTATTCCATAAATACTTTATTCATCAAGTTCATAAAGTAAGCTGGCGCATTTGTCAATCCAAATGACATAACGGTGAACTCATAATGTCCATATCTTGAGGAAAACGCGGTCTTGGGTATGTCCTCTGTCTTGATTCTCAACTGATGATATCCTGACCTAAGGTCAATCTTGGAGAATACTCCTGCTCCTCTTAATTGATCGAAAAGATCATCTATTCGGGGTAACGGGTATTTATTCTTTATCGTCACTTCGTTAAGTGCGCGATAGTCTATACACATCCGAAAACTCCCATCTTTCTTCTTAACGAATAGAACCGTGCTCCCCATGGTGACGAGCTCGGTCTGATGAATCCTTTTTCCAACAACTCCTCAATCTGTTTTCTTCATCTCCACCAACTCTTCGGTGGACATCCGATATGGTCTTTTGCTATTGGTGCTGTCCCAGGCACTAAGTCAATTACGAACTCTATGTCTCTGCTCGTGGCATTCCCCGTAATTCCTCGAAAACATCCGGTATTCATCGACCATTTGGTACATCTCTTATACTGACGGTTTCCAAATTGTTCACTAGCATTTGACCTCCTCGAACTGCCACTGCTTGAAATTCCACTTTCCTACCTTCAGGGCTCTCAATAGACACAACTCTCCGTCCACAGTCTAATACAGCCTTATGTTTAGTCAACCAATCCATTCCCAGGATAACATCCAGGGTTTGGGTATCTAGTATAATAAGGTTCGCTAGGAACTCTACTCCCTTTATTAGTAGCTTAACTCCAGAACATCCGACCTTAGAACGGAGTTCTGATCCAGGGGATTGAACTAGGAGTGTACTTCTAAGGTTAACCATATCCAAATCATTTGTCATGGCAAAATCTCGAGAAACGAACGAATGCGAAGCTCCTGAATCAAATAGTACGGTAGCTGGCACTGAGTTGACTAGGAACTTACCGAGCACAACGTCCGTAGCATTTTGGACTTCGCTCATGGAGATATGATTAGTCCGCCTCGTGTGAATGCTGCGGTGTAGCTCCACTGTGCGGTCCTCGCTTCCTCCTTGGTTAGGGTCTTGGTGGGTGTTCCCTAGATTGAAGCGCATCTTGGCCACGCCTCCTTTCTTTGGGCACGCATTGGCGAAATGCCCCATCTCGTTGCAGTTGTAGCAGCGCCTTCCTGCCATTTGCTGATTTCCACCATTCGGGTTAGCATTCCTGACTGGGGTCTGGGGGGTTTGTCCGGCTGGTCTTGGCATTGGCGGCGGCGTCCTGGCACTGTTCCCTGGCTGAAATCTGGTGAACTGCTGGGGTATCATTCTGGTTTTCTGCTGTCCATGGCGTCCTCCTTCTTTGTGCCATGCTGGCGCGCGCTTCTGTTGTCGCCCGCTTCCTTGCGCTTGTCTTCGAAAGATGAGCGCTTTGTTTACCGCTTCTTGAAATCGAAAAGTATGGGTAATCGCCCCACCAGAAGCGTTGTTAAGTCCTTCAGAAACGGATCGCTTTGTTTTGTCTGTTGGTTACGCCTTCGGAGCGTAGCGTACAATGAGTGAATTTATTCAGATAATCGACCATCGCTCGCCTCCTTGCTTCAGCGCGCGGAATTCCTCCTTTTTCAGTTCCATAATACCCTCCGGTACATGGTATTGACGGAAAGCTAGGGTGAATTCTTCCCAAGTAATTTCCTGCGGGTTCTCCTGTGACGCGCAGTAGTTCTCCCACCATTCAGCTGCTGTTCCCTCAAGCTGGTGAGAGGCATAGAGTACCCTCTCGTTCCCTTCACACTGCGTTATGTGCAATTTCCTTTCGATGGTTCTTAGCCAATCGTCTGCCTCTAATGGACTGGCATTCCCTGAGAACGTTGGCGGGCGCGTCCGCATAAACTCAGACAATCTTGAATAGGGTCGTGGCCCATTGTTCACGGCTTTGATTATTGGCGCATCGCAGTGGTTGATCTGTTGTACCGCTGCCATCATAGTCTGCGTTAATCGAGTCTGTACGCGAGAAATGCTCCCATTCTCGTGATATCCACCGGCGGTCTTGCTCTGCGGGGTGGTGTACCGCTCTGCTGCCTCTGGCGCGAACCACTGCCTCCTGCTCCGTTGTTGCGAGTGTTCACCATCTGTTGATTGCTTCGGGGGTTTAGGGATAAGGGGGAAAAGAATAGGCGAGTATGGAACTTATACGGGGAAACAGGTGTAACTTAAATAGAACCAATAAGCATTCAAGCATAAATAATAATTAAGTATGGTTTAGTACATAGTCTAAGGACTATGTAACCATACGACAATCACAACCATCACATCCAATTGTTCATTACAACATCGCATACTAATGTTCAGAAATAAAAAGACGCGACTCAACACAGGTGAGTCTCAACGCAAAAGCTGGCCACTGACATTCTGACAAAGCATCACTCATCGAGCCAACCATGCTGCGGCTCGCCGATCACGTCGCCGGCAGTGAGCCGCATCGGGCAACCGATCCCCATGCCCTCCCACTGGTGCAGCTGGGGGCACCTCCGGCGCTGGCGCTGGCTCCTCCGGCTCCTCGTCGTCGTCGTCGAGCTCCATGACGGCGTCTGGCTCTCCGTGGCCGTAGAGGGCCTCCTCCAACTCAGCGATCCTCTGGATGGCGTGCATGCGGGTCTCCCGCAGGGCCTCCTCTGCCTCCTCCAAAGCACGGTACCTTTGCACAGAAGCTCGTGAGTCGTGGCGCCCATCACCTCCTCTGAGCAGTGCGAACGACCAGTGCACGACGGCGTCGTCCTCCAGTCCAAGCGGGCTGCGAGGGTCCACCGTGCGGGTGCACACGCAGCAAGTCCCACAGCTCGGCCGTGGTCTCTGCTAATCCGCGCAGCGCAACTCGGGCACACTCTGTATGGGCCTCCGTGGCCGGGCTCGCTTCACCGCGAGGCGAAGCGGACGACTAGCACGCGCGTGCTCCCGAACGTACAAAGTGAGGGTGGTCTCCCATCCTCGAGCGACCCCATTGACTATCCAAGTGCGGGATCGGTAGAGAGGACGGTCGAAGCCTCCCAACACCTGAGCATCCTCGAGCTCAAGCCACAGAGCCTCCGTGGCGCTCTCCAAAAGAGTGGACCATCCGATCCGCCAAAACAACGCGTTAGTACCAAAGATTTTAAAAGAGCATAAAAGTAATAACGAATCTGCAGAGATATGAAGTAAGGAAGAAGGGTAAGTCAAGATTTCTTTGATTATTCTTGCCCAAATTTTATTCTTTAGAAATTAATTTGGACTCCACCAAGATGGCGATTCTATCTAGGGTTAAGTCCTACAACAAGATGGCTCGATACCATCCTCGTCGTGCCCCGAATTCCCACGATTCGGACACTCTGGTATTCGTACTAGTCGAGGATCACGCTAGTACACACAGATAAACAAAGTTGAAGTACCACAATCATACACAGATGAAATAAATAATAAGTACTTCAAGCATTAATAGTAACGAGTTACATGGCCTTATGGCCACCTTACAATACTTCACAGCAGGCGATAAATATCATCGATATCAAGTTCATTCAATGAAGCAAAATACGATAGCGGAACCCTTCTTAACCACAAACTCTTGAGTGCGGCCCAACCCTTAGTCCTCCGGCCTTCAATGAACTCCTCCTCCCAAGCCGATGCGGCTTCATCTTCCGAGGTTTTTGTCGATGCAAGGGTGAGTATACAACATACTCAACAAGTCATGCACAAATGCGATCTATTACTACATGCATGGCTTATTCCAAAGGAAAGGCTTAATTGGTTATTTTGCATAAAGCAAAGATTTCTTTTAATCGGGTAATCCTATTAGATTAAAAGCGATAAAATCGATATTATTAATAATTAATTTTTCAATTCTTTCTCAAGAGTTCGGCACACACTCTAATTTCATTCACATGACTTTTTGGCACACACCACCCATTCCACATTTTCATTTTGGAAATCTAACCCTTGATCAGTAATCACCGAGCAATGTCGAAGATCATGACACGGCTATTGAATAGATTCACACACACTCTGCAGAGGTCAGTACACTTTACCCACAGATCTGATCGTTCACCACACAAAGCGATTGATTGTAACAAAGTCTTTCAGAGACTAACACTTAGCGATGATCCTCTCGATGATTGCCTTCCTAACACTTCCCACACGAGCCAAAGTTTAGAAACGAGCACATACCGTTAGATGGGTACCAAGCATGAGACAGTGCGCCCCCCGTCTGGTTACATTTTTGGTGTAACTGTCACCCCGAGGTATCAGAGGAAAGATATTAGAAACCTACTTAACTAGGTCCGTCCCATTCCAGACAAGTGGTTGTACACGGAACTCAGCTCAAAGGCTCGCAAGGTTAAGTCCTTAATTGTCCCGCAAGACAACCATTTTATACATCTCGGCACACACCTTCACAATCTTTTCATACATCCCATTGCCACATTTTGCCCACTCCGCACGAAGCCTTCTTGCCACTTGCCCCGGTTCAAATCATTTTCCCACCCCACTTTATACTTAAGCAACACATGCCATTTTCCACATCAGTTCATGAATAGCACCACACAGGTCACTATCCCAGTTCCAATTCATGACATCATCGCATTTTCCAAAATGCATTCCATAATTGTTTAGTCAATATTCATTTGATATTTGAAAGTCATTCTCGATACAAGGCGAGCTAAGCGACTAATCACGGTCTAGCCTCCGTGTTGGCATCATATTAGCATCCAACATATTTAAGCATCTTAGGGTGGACAAGGTTTCGGGCATATAAACATTTATAATCAAAGTGGCATAACAAGTTTGGCTTTTAACTACCATTTCCCAATTTAATCAATAGTGGTTGTACTTAACATAGCATGCAATATGGAAATCAAAATATACTTTTAAAATCTAGGGGCAACATGGTCAAAGCATGACTTGCCTTGAAGAGGAGTTGGTTACAGTCGAGGTTCTGCGACGGGTCTTCAAATTCTCCTCGATTTAAACCCTGCGACTTCGAGTCTACTCGGTACAAGCAAACACACAATAAATATATAATATAGATAGCAAACAATTTACTAAAATTAAATAAAAATCACCAATAAATAGTTCACATTTTTACAAATTTTTGGGCACTGGAATCACCCAAATCCGAGTTAAGATGCAAAAGTTATAGCATTTTCAAGTTTACTAAAATTCAATTAAATAATAACCGAATTATCCCTTTTATTTATATACTGAAAATCCGGATTAAATCTCTCGGCGACACGTTCGGCACCAGGCCTCCACGTCACCCTCGACATCGACAGGGGCTGGATGACGTCATGATGACGTCAGCACAGCCGGTGACTCACCCACTGACGTGTGGGCCCGGTGAACAGTGCTAGGACCACTCAGCGACCGACACGCGGCGGAGAAACGTCTGGCCACGCGACGCATTTAATCCCGGCCGTTGGATTTAGATCAGCGGTCGGTCGTTATCGGCGATGCATTGCTACAAGGCCTACGTGGACGAACCAGGACGGTCGGATAGAAATCCAACGGCGGAGATCTATCGAGCAAACTCAACTCAACCCTACGGGAATACGTGGCGCAACGTCAACGCTCGATGGGAATCCGGCGGCTATCGCTATCCGAAAGCGGTCTACTATTCCTAAGCCTCTGCGGCTCAACGAGTGTCGCTCGATGAAGATCCAACGGACGAGATCTAGCCAAACTATTTAGCGTTAATCGCTACGAAAGAAACGTGGGCGTTACCTCGCGTCCGATGGAGATCCGGCGGCCTTTGAGGCTTCATGGCGTCGAGAAAAAAGTGGCGGAGCCGGTCACGGACTTGAAGAAGATGCAGCGGCGGCGGCGTTTCCGGGCGTCTCCGGCTAGAAGAAGTAACCACACGGGTGCGTCTCGGCTCGGTGGACTTGGGGAGGGTCTTGACGGCGGCGGAGAGCGGCGGACGGCGACGAAACACGAAGAAAACCGCGGCGGGGGTGAGTAGCTACTACGGCGAGCTCCCGAGAGGGCTACGGAGGGCGAGAGCGCACGAGAGTTGAGGCGAAATGAGCGGGGTGGAGTGCTGAGCACGGTGATATACTCTACTCGCTCGGACATGCCTTGATAACGACACAATCTCGACAAAATCCACCGAGGCTAACGGCGAAGCGGCGCGGCAAGGCGAGGCCTCGCCCCGAGACCAACCATCACGTCGACTGCTTCGATCAAGATCCGACGGCGCGGATTGATCTCTCGGCTACAGAATTAAGCATAAGCATAACCGCTCGATCGAGATCCGACGGTGAGGATCGGCGGCGCTTAGGGTTTCGGCGAGGCACACCGTGTTGGGCCGGTCCAACATCAGAAGCTAGCGAAAATTCGATTTTAGCAATAAAAATAATTCGAAGAATTCAAAGTAATTATTTGGGGCACCAAACATATCCGAAAAATTCCAGAAAAATTCTAGAAAATATTTCAGAGCATTTTGAGCCTAAATAAAATATTAGTTTTAATTTTTGATAATTACATTTTCTGGTATTTAATTACTCAAAGAAAAATGATATAAATAAAATCCAATTAAATCCAATAAATCCCAGAAAAATTAGATAAATTCCATTAAATGCAATTTAAATGCAAATAAAGGTTGGTTAATCCATAAAAATTCAAATAACTCCAAATTTTAAAATCTGGCCAAAATTCGGGACGTTACAGCTCATCACCTCAGAAAAATGAGACACAAGAGACTGAGATGAGCCACCAAAGATAATATCGTCCACATAAATCTGGATGAGAAGAAAATGAGAATCCTGGTGTCTGATGAATAGAGTTTTGTCTACTATACCCATTTTGAAACCATGACTGAGAAGATAGGACTTAAGCCTCTCATACCAAGCTCTAGGGGCCTACTTAAATCCATACAAGGCTTTGGAAAGCTTGTAGACAAGGTTCAGGTATTTGGAGTTTTCAAATCCTGGAGGTTGCTTGACATACACCTCTTCCTCAATGAAGCCATTGAGGAATGCACTCTTGACATCCATTTGATAGAGCTTGAAGCCCTAGGATGCAGAGAATGCAAGCAGGATTCTAATCGCCTCTAGTCTAGCTACAGGGGCAAAGGTCTCCTTAAAGTCAAGACCCTCAACCTGAGTGAAGCCTTGTGCAACTAGCCTAGCCTTGTTGCGAATGACAACCCCATCCTCACTCTGCTTGTTTTTGAATACCCACTTAGTCCCAATGATATTATGACCAGATGGGGGCTCTACAAGCTGCCAAACTTTGTTCCTCTCAAAGTTTTCCAGTTCCTCATGCATAGCATTAATCCATGATTCATCGGATAATGCATGAGTAACATCCTTTGGTTCAAAAGAGGCAACAAAGACAGAGTGAAGGCAGAAAGAAGATAAGCCTGATTTTGAGCGCGTCACCCACTCAAACAGATCACCAATGATCTGCTCAGGTGGATGAGAACGTTGAATGTGGCGAGGAGGACCAGAAGCAGAAGTGGCCTCTAACTCTTGAGCAGAAGAGGAAGGAACAGAGCCACTCGCTGAAGGAGAGTCTGATGGCAAAGGCTGATCTTCCTGAGGTGCAGAAATGGAAACAGGAGGCACCTCAGGTGTAGAGGAGACTGGATCAGGTGGAGCACCATCATCTCCATCATTCTCATCCTCTACAAAGATGGTCTCGTAGGGATAAGAAGAGCCTGAAATATCAGGTCTAATTCCTGGGCTAGCCTCATCAAAGGTCACGTCACAGGTCTCTATGATTCTATTCGCGTCACAACTCCAGACCCTATAGCTACGAGAAGAAGTCGAGTAACCCAGAAAAATACCATCAGAAGAACGAGACTCAAACTTATCTAGGTTACCAGAGTTCAAGATAAAACACTTGCAACCAAAAATGCGAAAATGAGAAACACTGGGCTTTCGCCCATACCTCAACTCATAAGAAGTGCGATGCAAATGTGCTTTCAAGAAAACGCGATTGGAAACATGACAAGCAAGAGCTATAGCCTCACCCAAAATTTCCTAGAGTCTTGTACTCATCTAGCATTGTCCTAGCCATCTCAATCGTGGTCTGTTCTTCCTTTCCACTCGCCATTTTGCCGAGGGACGAGGGAGAAGAGAAGCGATGCTCTAAACCGACTCCACACGAAACTCTCAAAGTAGGAGTTCTTGAACTCAGGCCATTATCATCACGTATAGCTCGTAATGCACCCGGAGCTCAATAAACAACCTACCAACAAGTCCCTGAAGTGAGAAAAAGTCTCATCCTTGAGGCCATGAAAAATACCCAAGAATACCTCAAAAATCATCAACAATGACAAGTACATACCACTTCCCTCCTGTTGTTGCACTCTAGCCGGACCAATCGTGTCCATATGTAAAAGCTGTCACGGTGCATCACCATCACTACGAGACGGAGGATGAGAAGCGATAACCATCTTGCCATGTCGGCAGGGAGAGCAAACTAAGTCTTTGACCATCTTGAGTTTGGGCAAACAACGAATAAGATCGCGGCTACTAACTCTGGTCAAATGATCAAAGCCAATGTGACCAAGTCTCCTATGCTAGAAGGAGAGATCACGAGACTCAGAAGCAATTAAACACCGAAGAGTCTCCAGAAGAAACAGAAAAATCAGCACGAAAGACTCCCAAATCTAGAAATCCCGCAAACTAACTCTCCTGATGAATCAAGGATTCTACAAGCATTACACTTAAAGCTTACCTCGAAAGAGTCATCGATAAGTGAGAAACGAAAAGCAAATTATATTGCGACTTACTCACTAAGGCAACGTCCTTAAGAATAAAATTTTCATTAATGCAGGCGGTACCTTTGGCAATGACTCTACGAAGAAGCATCCCCAAAAGTGATCAACTCATCACAGGGGCTCGGACTAGGAAGAGAACCAACGAGAGTCTCCGGTCATATAGCGAGAACAACCGAGTCAACAATCCAAACATCTCCTTCCCCATCCGATGAACTGATCAAGTCAAAGGAGAGAGACTTCGACTCTTGATCGATAAAGTGAGGACACAGGAACCCAATCTTGAATTACACGACGTCTCAAAGTACCACCCACAGAGGAAGAAGATTGGACTCTAGTGTCTCTCGACGCCGACTCTAACAAGATCGAGGAAGCAACTCTAGTAGAAGATCTAGGAGTTGCCATCCTTTGGTTTGGCCCGCCGTGGTGCAAAGGCGGACCATCCCAACGAGGTCGCCTAAATCTCCTACCCGAACACCTCACGCCGATATCTACCTCGATGGGAAAAAGCGAGGAATATCAAGAGGACGGCGGAAATCTCGACCACGAGCAACTCTGGGACTAAAGCTTGGTGAACAATATGAAAACCGAGTCTTGGGCCGCCCAAAAACAAAGCGACTCTCTAACTCGTCTAGTAGCGAGTAATGCGCCTTAGGAGCACTTTCAGTCCAGGGATAACCACAATACTCCTAAGAGCAACAACACGCCACGCTGGTGATCTTGGCGCGTCTAAAACAGAAATCTACTAGGTGACCATCCTTCTTCTGAAGGTGCATGAATACTTCGCCTTGCTAGAGGCGTATGACAGAGAAGCACCCTTCGCTCGGAAGTCCCATGGACAACCCCAAAGAGACCTAAACACAAGTGGTACTCACCCCAGGAGCTACCACTATCTCTCCACTCTTGGAGGCACGCACAACCAAGGCGGATCGCCTGCGTGCTCCAAGTAATCAAATCCTAGACCTTGATTGAATCTGCTAATTTTGGACTGGTCTAGAATGAGATTGAGCTTCTTCTTGCCTCCAACAAATTTCTCGAGAGTGCTCATAAGATACTGACACTCTCGAAAAAGTGAGGCGCATGAAGAGCAAGGGGAAGGAGTAGAAGAAGAGTCAGAAGAAGAGGATCAAATAGCGCGTGCATATTTTTCCCTATACACGGCTGCCTCAAATTTGAGAGACTCACAGGAAGCACAAGAAGCATCTCTAATTCTACCAACCTGGGCCTCTAACTTCGTCCTAAGCTTTGCGTGGACCTTATCCACGTCATCCTTAACCCCAATACACAGCAAGCAACCATTATTTGACTTAACTAGTAAGTCCTTAGCAAGTTGAGCACACTTGGCATTTAACGCTTCATTATCAAGTTTTAGTTGCTTACAGCCCTCACATGTGCTGACTGGGTCCTTAGAAGCATGCAATTCAAGTTCATCATTTCTAGTAGAAAGCTTCCTAAGGTGACAACTCATGGCATCAATTTCAACAAGTAGCTTAGGGCAATTTTCACAAGATGCAGTTGTGTGAGTATGAAGAAAACTAGCATCAATAGGAATAGGATCAATAGAACATGTGCTAGCATCCTTCGACCTAAGAGCCTCAAGATCGAAACCACACTATCATGCGAGTTCTTAGGTTCTCCAACTCCACAAGCAAAGCATCACAGAGAGTACAACTATCGAGTCTCGGGAGGAACATGATTTAAGTGAAGCTAACTCCCGAGACAAGGTATCTACTTCCTTCTCTAACTCGTAACCCTAGCTCTAGCTCTAGCATGAAATTTTCCTAATTTGCAAAAAGCTTCATTGAAATGGTCATAGGAAGGTACCTCGTCCGAAGTCATTTGTAGAGCTCCTGAGTCGTGATGTCGTTGGTGTTTGCCATGAAGCACATGCCGGAGAAGTCGTCGCCGCCTTTCTTCTCTTGTGGATCATCCTCGCCTTCGTCGCTCCATGTCTCCGTGTCGGAGAGGCTGATGTCGTCGAGGGCGGCGAGGACGCGGTGGAAGAGCTTCTTGTTCTTCGAGAAGTTGCGGTACTTCTTCTCGTGCGCCGGCTCATGAACTGGAGGCTTCTTGTTGCGGTTCTTGTCGATGTAGTCGTTCTTGCCGGAACCGCCGGAGTCGTTCTTGCCCTTCTCTAGTTTGGGACAATTCACTCGAATGTGGTTGGGGCCGCCACATTCGAAGCAGGTGATCCCACCACCTCTCTTCCTCTATCTCACCCTCTTGTAGGCGTGAGAAAACTTGCGAGCTAAAAGAGCAAGCTCAGTTTCTGGAAACTTGTTCAGTTGGTCATCGTTTAGCTCGCAAAGTGCAGAGAGGGAAAAACCAACAGAATAATCAAAAGAAGATCCAATGGGATCGGTGACCAAGGCCATCGACTGTGATTTCGTCTTGCGAGAGACGACGTCGATCTCATGAGTCTTGAGTCGGGAATAAAGCCCGTCAAGAGTCAAGGTCGACAAGTCGGTAGTATCCTTGATGGTGGTCACTTTCATTTCCCAAACACGAAGATCAAGTGCGGTCAAGAAGTGCGAGCATTATCCGAGTCGTCGGTATGTGCAACCAAGCGCCGGAGATCGCTCAAAATTTTAGTAAATCGACCAAAACACTCGTCAAGACTCTCACCAACAGTTGTTCAAACTTATTTTACTCACGCTTGTGTTGATCTGCCTCATGGTCTTGATTTGGGTAGTGCCCTCATGGTATGCATCGAGGGTCACCCAAATCTCATGAGCGGATCACGGTGAGAGATCGATCATACTCACTCGGTGAGTCTCTGTATGAGAATGTTCTCGCCTTAGCATTTGCCTCAACGTCAGCCATATTGTCGGCCGTGACGTTCTCATCGGCAAGAACCTCATATGGGAGCTTCACCTTCTGCCATATCAGGAAGCCCTGGGCAATGATGTATGACTCCATCCAGGATTTCCAAAAAGGAAAATCGACACCACAAAAAATGGGAGGCTTGGTGGAATACTTGTCTGTCGCCATGGCTCTCGAGACCGGTCAAGATCTATGGAAGAGCAAAACCGGCTCTGATACCAATTGAAGGATCGAGATGGCGAACAGAGGGGGGGTGAATGGTCGCAAGTAAATTTTCCCAAAAATACTCCAACTAAAACCTTGACAAGATCGCGCAAAGAAAACCGGTGCTCCTCAAATTCGCAAAACCCGCAAAAACCGGAACGACTAGACAACTTTGTGTATCCCTAGCTTACATGGATGAGATCCATAAAATATGTGAGGGATTTTTCAATCACAATCCTGGTTGTCAAGTGTCCAAATAAAGAGGAATCAATTCAAATACTTCTTTTCTAAAAGAGATCAAGCCAAGACACAAAAGTCTCTTTTAGAAAAGCAAAAACAGATATTTCCAGAAGCTGTCTTTAATTTGAACAGGAGGTTGGTGGGTTTCTGCTGCTCAAAAAATTATGAAAAATTTTCTCCCTATGAGAAGATGAGTCTTGAAGATTCAGATCAAAAATCAATGTAGAAAAATCATCATAAATCTATGAACACAGACAATTAGGAACTTCGAGCGGAAAATTTGGGGCACAGTTTTCACCTCATGGCACCCAAACGGTGCAACAAGTGAACTCCACAATTTTTCTACAGATGTATATGAGAGTCTCTCACAATATCCAATAAGAATCACACAAAAAGGATTTTTCTAGATTTTTCTAAAAATGAAATACTAACTACTACGCGAAGAACAAGTTCTGGACAGAACTGGAACTTGAAAGAAAAGATGATCTCTACTTAATCAAAGAGTGCAAAAGAGATGTAAAACTATATGAACACACTCAAAACATCCAAGATCAGCATTTAGAAGGAGGGGAGGCAAATCCAAATTGCATGAATGTAAATTGCGGGAAAGTAAATGCGTAATGTAAATGCTGAATTTAAATTGCGTAAAGTAAAGACATAATGTAAATGCGGAATTTAAATTCACAATAATGTAAAGAAATTTCTTTGTATTTCTGGTGGGAAGGTTTACAAAGCCTCACTTCATGTGGGCAAAGCTCAAAGGAGCAACTCAAACCTTCAAGGGGAGGAGGCCATCCCTCCACCCCTATTTATACTACTCTTGGGCCACCTACCACCCTTGGATGAGTCCCTCAGCCCTAGGACACTAATCTAAGGGCTAGGATTAACCCACTCACACAGCCATGCAACGGCTAACCCAAAACCCACACACATACCGGGTTTTCTTGCATGGTTTTCAAAGCATACTACCTAGACCCTCTAACCTATCAACTAGACCGCAATCCGACGGCCCTCATTGATCCATACGGCATCTAGCTAGCATCATCTCCTTTCCTTGTCTTCTTGGCTTGCTCCGACTCGCCTCCGATCATCTTCCGTGATCTCCGACCGTCTCGACCTCGGCGCGCCTCGCCTAGTCCCGGTCATCCTCCGCCTCACCATGACCTAGCACCGTCGCCCTGCAACCATCAAAGACAAGGAAAAACCTTCACATAGCAATGCCCACATATATATTCAATGATTATCCCAAAATCATTAATCGATCTTAACTGCGCTCAACGGTCCGGTGCTACCTCCTCCAGGCCGGTAGCACTAGGAAAAGCAACCAACACTCAAATTGCTTCACATCGAAAACCAATTCAAATCAAACTCAATTTCAAATCAAACCAAGCTCAACTCTTGTCAATTACTCATCACACACAAGGACAGACCTCCACATGGTCTTTCAACTAGTAATAATGAAGATGACACTTCTTCAGGCACGGACAAGAAGAAAAGAATCCCTGCGTTGGTGATGTGGTACTTGCCAGTTATTGGCCACCTGAAACGTTTGTACTCAAATGAGAGGGATTCCGAACTAATGGGTTGGCATTCCGACATGCGCAGAAAAGATGGAAAGATTCGACTCATAGCCGATGGTAGACAATGGAGAAATTTTGATCGCATGTATCCAGATTTCGACAACGAACCCAGGAATGTAAGGTTCACACTGAGTACCGATGGTATGAATCCTTTCGGTGAATGGAATGCCACACGTAGCACTTGGCTAGTAGTCCTGTCCATCTACAACCTTCCTCCATGGCTATGTATGAAGAGAAGGTACCTAATGTTGTCCATTCTTATCCAAGGTCCGAGACGACTGAGTAGATATTGATGTGTTTCTCGAACCATCGATGGAAGATATGGCCATGTTGTGGCACGATGGGGTCCAGGTGTGGGATCGGTTCAACAACAAGATTTCACACTAAAAGCCATTATTTTTGTTACCATCGGACATTACCCGCCTCGCTAGCCCTATCGAGTCGATTAAAGGGAAGGCGGCTTGTGTAGTATGCATGGATGAAAGCGTAATCGGCGTTCATACAGGCTCCACGAAGTTAGTGTACATCTTGGCACCACCATTTCTTCTTGAAAGCTCACAAATACCACAAGATGGGAAAGTATTTTGACAATACGGTTGAGGAAGGTATGGCTCCAAAAGCGCCATAAGCGGGAAAAAAGTGTTTGAAATGGTCCGAACATCAAGGTGGTTTTCGAAGAAGGTCACGAGGGCCAAAAGAGGGTCGAAGAGGAAGAATACCGATGAGGAGGTTCCTCCGCTTTGTTGTCCTATTCAAAAGATGTCAATTTTCTACAAGTATTTGCCCTCATTGGAAGGACTTGGAAATTAAGCCATAGCATCGATGCCATGCATGTCATAAAGAATGTCGTGAAAGCGCTAGGTCTCTTGTTGGACATTGATCTGAGACAAAGGATGGTCTTAAAGCTCAGAAGACTTAGTAGTACTTAAAATCGGGAAAGAACTACACCCTCAAGAAAGAACACATGGAAAGTATTACCTTCCCCACAAGCTACTCTCTGACGACTTAGGAGAAAAGATCGGTGTGCAAGTGCTTACGCGGGGTCAGAGTCTCGTCTGGTTATTCATCCAACATCAAAAATCTAGTATCGATGAAAGATTTAAAGATAAGTGGTATGAAGTCTCACGATCGCCACGCCATGATGACACAAATGCTCCCAATTGCAATCGGGGTATCAACTCAATATTTGTAAAGGTGGCCATCACATGCGGTACGTGTCATTTCGCAATGCGATTTCACGAAGGTAATCAATGATGAACAACTGAGCTATCTGCAGAACTACATAGTGGAGACTATAAACCAAATTGAGATGTGCTTTCCTCCATCCTTTTTCGATATCATGCCGCACCTCTTGGTTCACCTTGTCGAGGAGGTAAAGGTACTGGGACCAGTATTCTTACACTGGATGTTTCCATTTGAGAGGTGGATGGGCTTGCTTAAGAGCTTACAACGGAATCGTGCTTACCCAGAGGGTTCCATTATTGAGGGCTACAATACTGAGGAAGTCATTGAGTATTGCACGGATTACTTCATGCCCACGGAAAGGCCGATTGGTGTGCCTGTCCCTCGACATGAGGGGAGGTTGACTGGTAAAGGGACTAAGGGAAAGAAAAGATTCATCGACCATGAGTACAAGAATGTGGACCAAGCACATTTCACCATCTTGCAACAGCTAAAGAGAGTGGAGCCGTATGTGGAGCAACACCTAGAAGAGCTTGAAAGAGAAAATCCAGGACACCAAGTTGATTGGATCCTGAAAGAGAATAAGCGCATGTTTACCACATGGTTCAAGAACCAAAACATACCAGATGGTGAGGACGAAGAAACAGAAACATTGAAAATGTTGGCTCATGGCCCATCAAGTCTGGTAACATCATGGCTAGCATATGACATCAATGGGTACACGTTTTATACCATTCAAAAGGACAAGAAGACGATGGCCCAAAACAGTGGCGTTCGGGTAGAAGCCATAGATGCGACAGGGGAGAAGAACACCTACTATGGAATCATTGAAGAAATTTGGGAACTAGACTATGGAAGGGATATCACGATCCTCGTATTTCACAAGAATCGGGTCAAACATCCTAATGGTGTGGAGGTGGACAACTATGGGTTCACAAATCGCGACCTCAACAATCTTGGACACAAAAGCCGACCGGATACTAGCTTCAAGTCTCGCAAGTTTTCTACATAGTGACCCGGTAAATAAGAAAAGGAACATAGTTGTTCCTTAAAACAAAAGATCGTTGGAGTTGACAATGTGCACGATTTATGCGTAATACAATCGCCGATAACTCATCGCCTTCGGAGATCCGGAGAGGATCAAACTTGTAGAAGAAACCCTCGATATTTCAATGATGCCATATATGCGTGATGATTGCGCCGGAAAAAATTGTTAAAGGCAAATAGGGACACGTTGTGTAAAAACTTAATATGTAATAGAACTTATATTTTTATTGGATTTGAGTAAAAGCTATGCGTGAAAGTGCAGGATAATACGGATGGTAATTCACTATTAGGCCGATCATCCTATAAATTAAAGCCAATAGAGGCCCGAGGAAGCCAAGCACTATTCGTCCAACAATAATCCCAGACGGTTTTTCTCGACTTAACTAAACGTCCAGTATGTGAATCTTAGCCGAGGCCTCCGTCGTCCGCATTCGAGAGCGTCTTTATCTTTTCCTATACTGATCGTCCGGTCTTCGTATTGTCCGCTCCATCGTTATTAGGATCGCTAGGTGCTAGCACACCGCTACACAAGATGATCCGATTCTTTTTTCATCAGGTGGCTGGACCATCCTGCCACCAAGTCGAACAGAGGCATCGATCCGGTCAGATGATGTTTCCGATAACGGATCATCCGGTATTTTGATCTTAACCTTATCCAAAAAGGCAAAAACACGCTTCAACATTCAGAGAACCGCCTGTGGAGCTTTAATATCGACCGCACCTAACTACTCCTCTCTCCGCCTCCGCGCCTTTGCGCCACGGCCGCTTCGCTCCTTGCGGCGCCAGACTCAATCCTCCACCGCCTCGGCCGCCACACTCCATTCGCGCCACCCGCTTTGTCGCCGCCGACAAATCCGAGCCCTCGACTGGCGAATGACTCTCCTTCACTTTGTAAGCGGTGAGATCCACATCCCTCTGGTTTCTTTGGACTCCATTCAAATGCATATGAATACGATGCAAGTTCTTGACATTCAATCGTGCAACTTGCAGATGGCAAGAAAAAGGAAGGGAAAAGAAGTTGTTGTCTTGTTGAGAAGGCTAAGAAGTCCCGATTACAAAAAGGCGGCAGAGCGAGCCGAGATGGTCAGCAGATGCTAACTTGGCTCGGGCATGTGGGGTGGCCGCCATTGCAGATTAGAGACACACAGAGTCGCAGCAGAGGGGTCGAGAGGAGGGGCACTCAATTCACAGAGGGTGGTGCACCTCCTCGTCGTTCTAGCCGTGTCTTTTTCGTGGTGGTTCGACATCTTCCGAGCACATTGCTAGGCGGTGTAGACACAGAAATTGGGTAAGGCCTTAGTGGGCCAAAGACGACCCGACACCAAAAAAATGGGCGGCCACGACCCCAAGAAAAAAAATGGGCGGGCTGGCACGGCCCGAATGGCGTGCCGGGCCGGGCCTAAAACCTGTCACGATGGGCCACCGCACGGCTCGATCATGGGCCGTGCTCGGGCCGGCACGCCCAAAGCCGGCCCGAATCTGTAATTTGTATTTTTCAGGGTCATTCTTTGCTCATATGAATTTATACTCTACATGAAAGTTGTAGAGAATTTCAAGACGCATCTTTTTTATGTAGACAACTTTTCCATTTGAGCAACGTATGAATTTATAAAAAAATATTTAGTGCGCTGTGTAGTTTCAGACCGACACCACGTCTCTCGGTAATCTGCATTTTTCAGTGTCTTCCTTTGCTCATATAAATTTATATTCTACATGAAAGTTGTATAGAATTTCGAGACACATCTTTTTCATGTAGACAACTTTTCCATTTGAGCAACGTATGAATTTATAAAAAAATATTTAGTGCGCTGTATAGTTTCAGACCGATGCCACATCTCTCGGTAATCTGCATTTTTCAGGGTCTTCCTTTGCTCATATGAATTTATATTCTACATGAAAGTTGTAGAGAATTTCGAGACACATCTTTTTCATGTAGACAACTTTTTCATTTGAACAACGTATGAATTTATAAAAAATATTTAGTGTGCTGCGTTCTCTCCATGCCGTGTTCGGCCGGCCCGCCCGCAAAGACCGGCGTGCCTTTGGGCGTGCGGGCCTTGATTTTGCCGTCCGTGCTTGCCCGGCCGCACGAAGAAATAACCGCCGTGCTGGCCCGTTTCATGTAGGCGAAACACGACGGCAGCTCGGTAAAATTGCCCAACATGACCCAATTTCTGTGTCTAAGCGGTGCGTGCTCATCCCAACATAGTTCCGCATGAGGAGGAGATGGCGATGAAAAGGAAGAGGACGAGAGTACCATGTGCCACATCGACCACGAGATAAGACTTAGAGACCTTCGAACCTCTCATCACGGAGGGTAAAGACCCTTCGTTTCTCGATGTCAATGTCTGGTTTCCGCAAGCCGAGAATTTGGAGTTCATAGGAGGTTCGGATGGTTCTTCATCAATGCTTCTTTATTACGTCTGAGAGAGCTCGGGTCGATTGAGCATGCACAGACGCTCAACCGCCTCTTCTTGCAACGGCCATGGTGGGGTGGGCGTTCAGAGACACTTCGACCATTTGAAGGTCTTACGGTATTGATGAGTTCGACACGGTAGTGGAAAAGTGGGTCGAGACTTCTCGCCACGCTTTGGATCGACCTGAACATAGATACATTCAGTTCATGCACGACGGAGAACCCCAGGAGGGTGTCTGAGTCCACTTTGCTTGAGTTGTTTGGTTTTGAGGAGGAGCCCGAACTTTGCATCGTGGTGTACACAGACAAAGACACTTGCCTCGTCATGCTAAGGCGGAGGGTGTTTCCCGACAGATGACCGATTCGCTTTCCAAAGCGGCGATCCTTCCCGTTGGATCCTTCGCCATCGGCACCGTCTCACTCCCGAGGCAAAGGCGGTCCACATGGTTTTGAGGAAGTCCTTGTTGCGAGGATTGGGAATGCCGAGACGTTCACTAGTTTGCAACAGTGGCTACTTTATTCGATCCTATCTCATGAGCCGTTCGACATTCTCGACTTTATCATCTGTGAGATTGAAGATGCTATTGCAGATGCTATGAGTTTGGCCAGACAACAACCATTTGCGCTTATAATTTCTTACATATGCAGTACCTTCGCTCCAGACGAGCATCATGAGGAGTACCTGGAAGGGCGAGTTCATCTTCGTCAAGACATGCCTCCATCTCTTGACGACAAGCGCAGAGGACAGCGTTCCATGAGGAGGGCTCAGAGCGGATACTGAGGAACCGAGAGAGACCGCTCAAGGGAGGACTAGGCACTAGCAGAGGCCGAGGAGCATCTTTGGGTTGGCGCGATCATTGATATTGATGGGATGACGGCGGCGATGAGGAGGAAGACCTAAGTACTTTCCACGGTCCGAGCCCACGACCACGAGGCGGTGGATCGAGCTCAGACTGAGGACCGAGGCGACTTCGCTACACCATCGGCAGCCTCGATGTGACATTTGGTGATGCGGCTTGCTTCTCGGCCCTCAAAGCTTACTCACGTACTTGCTTCGATTGTTGAGTTGCATAAGTCTCAGGCAGCTTCTATTGCCCAACCGCGGGAGGCATAGACCCAATTACTAGAGGAGATGAGGTTGCATCAGCAGATGACCCAGGCAGCTTTGGTACACGGTCAGATGCAAATGGCTCAGATGTTCACTTTCTTCTCAGTCTGCTTTGGTCGGTTGTACAATGCTGATTGGTCTTGCATGTGCACCAAATGCCGGCTCGATTCCACCTCCGCCATCGGCATTGCTACCCCACTTGCTTCTTGGGGGCTTCCTGCCCACTCCCGTGTCCACATTCCCACCAGCTCCTACGATCTTGACAGGGATGTTCTCCAAACTAGCTGGTGATAAGGCATCCGCACCGTTGTTCACTACTCCACCTACTTTAGCGGATGCACCCACATCGACCATGCCTGCCCCGTGCTCGACTGAGACCGAACATACATCCGTGCATGCTGACATGACTGACGAGATGGCCGCTCAGAGTGTAGTATCGTTGAGTTCCGCACCTATCGATGTGGTGCCGATTCCTCAAGTTGACGATGATCCAGTCATTGCCTCCGAGTGTGCTCCTGTGAGTTCACCTACAGCCCCTGAGGCCCCTGATGAGGATAACACTACGCCAACTTGTACAGAACATCAGTCTCCAGACTCAACACACACTGCTGTGATTACTCAAATCACAAAGAATATTGTTGATACGGGTGTTGTGGATCTGACCTCTGAACTGACGACAAAGGCCTGAGCATGGCCCATCGGACTTCTTCCGCGACCAAGCGATTGCTTCGACCCCTTCACCAACATGTTCATAGGCCCCTCATGAGGAGACTAAAGCTACAAAGTCCCAGGAGGAGAACCTCGACGAGCCTGACGCCGACGGTGTTGAGCACGAGGCTGATAGGGAAGACTCCACTCTGCTCGATCTTTTGGTACTAGTCCAAGCACGGACGAGTAGTTCTTTGCTTAATGCGCCACTTGTCTTTTCGGTTGTTATGCACTCTAACTTGCTTGATATGTCGTATTTCGATTTCGCTATGTTCGCCTAGATTGGAATGATGCATTTCATGACAATTTTATTTAACTTTGTACTCTTTCATGACAATCTGTACCGAAAGCTTTTTGCCGGTAGGATGGTCCGGTATACATATATTTACACATACCGGATCATCCTGATTTGTAGTTCCGTTGTAGCCCACGGAGAAAGTTGTATGCATAGGGGATGATCTGGTACGTTATCCTAACCTGGGCCGGATCGTCCGGTCTATGGAATCGGCTCCTGTGCTTGAGGAGAGCACCTAGCAAGACAACATGTGTAGAGCTTTGGTCTCCTGGCCAATCACTTTCTGTTGCGATTGCTACAATCACAGAGAATAAGGCTGCTATGGGTTTTTAGGGTCCGAGGGTGGACCCTGTTAGTGCGGCAGAGACAACTCCCAGAGGCCCCCAAGCCCATGACCCATAACCTGCTCCTACAACATATTTACATAGACAGGAGAATCCTGTACTTGCTTTTCTACCGACGGGATGATCCGATGTGCACATATTTACATAGACATGAGAATCCTGTACTTGCTTCTCTACCTACCGGGCGATCTGGTAAGCTAGACGCACGGGCGTCCCTTCGCCTTCCGGTGCTTATATTAACCACCGGGAGAGCAGTTCGTGTTCACAACTTCCCCCAAGCCATTCCTATTGTCTCCCTCCTCGGCAATGTCGGCCTCCTCGTCCTCATCCTCCTCCGCAATGTCGGCGCAGACTGAGTCCGCCAGGAAGCGGCCGCGACTCCGGTCGCCGTCACCGTCGGCCCGATCGTCGGCATCCGTCAACTGGGTCCCCCAGTTGCAGGCAGAGGAGGAGGAGGAGGCCATCCACGGTGGCGGCAATGGCGGCGGAAGCGGTAGCGAGTAGGCAAAGAAGCGGCATGCGGCGGCAGCGGCGGCAGCCACCACCACGACGAGAAGCCGGGCGAGGAGGAGGAGGACGAGGAGGAGGAGGAGCCGGTTGGCGGCGGGAGCGGCGGCGGCAGCGGCGTTAGCGAGGACGCCGGTGACTACATCCCGTCTTTGTACCGCTTGGACACCTCCTCCTCCTCTGCTCCTCCTCCGCCACGTCTTGCTCTCGTCGGACGAAGACGACGATAGCGATGATGATTTACGGATGTAGATAGAGTAGTTTAGCTAGGTATCTAGTTGGCGCATAATTACGATGTACTCTTCGCGCCCTTTTGGATGTACATTTTGTTAATGTTATGTGCATTGCATTGTTCCCATGGTACTCAATAGAATTGAAATTTCAGAAAATGACACTTGAATTCTCCCCTCAATTCGCGGTCTCCCCAAGCGAGAGATTTGGTTATTTGCCACTTTAAACATGTGGCCATATTCAAATTCAAAGGATAAAGTTGGACCTACATTTCATTGTGACTCATACGGTCCCATATTTCATTGGCTCAAGTGGCATCATATCCAAAAGCCACAAATCTTTAAGTGGCAAATGGACAAAAAGCCTTGAATCGACCTCCGTATGAGTACAATGAAATGATCTGTCTAGTGACTAGATTGGATCATCCACATGTTTAAAGTGGCAATAACCAAATCTTCCCCAAACTATGGACGGACCATCCGGTGCTCAGGTAATCGTTCTTGCTCGATGTACGACGCCGCTGTAGAAATCGTTGGAACCGCTTTGTGGAAATCTTATGCACCGCATATGGAAATTCTAACCCTAAAATCTCTAGGCGGGAGATCGAATGCTCCCCGTCCAAAGCGTAAAAGCCAAATTTCCCCGTCGACACCTCCACGCCGCGCGCCTCGGTGACATCCTCGGGCTTGCGCCTCAACAACCATTCCGTAGCGCGGTGACCTCTCCGCTGGCTTGCACCTCGACTACCGTCTGCCGCGCCGTCGCCGCCTTTCGCCCACGTCGCCTCGCTCGGTGACCTCTCTGTGACCTCGCTCCTCCGAGCGAACTTTCCGCGGGTCATCAACTACAAAAGCCCCAATTCCCCACCTCGCCGACGCCGCCTCGCTCGGCCTAGCAAAACAAGTGCATCCGACCACCCTTATATCTTGTTATCTTTGTGAAAAAAGTTTGGAAGATATGTCTAAAGTAGATGGTGATTGATAGAGCAATTCTTGCTCGTAAGTTCGATATAGTCTTATCACACCAACATAGAGTAATTCTTTTGAGATATCATAAGTAGTTATTAATAAAATCGAACTTGAAGTTGAGTTACCAAAGTTTGTAGAGTCGGTTTCGATGGACGTATGAATACTCTACTGATAGTTTCATAGCCCGCACTTGTGACTACAAAAGATGATGGTGATTGTCGGGCAAATAGCGGGAAGCGATCTCGGTTCTTCAATGGGTGCGAAGTTTAATAAAACTACTGCGGCGAGATACATCAACCAAATTGGCGATGGTGGTGTTACAACACTTCACATGGTGGCTTTGAATGGTCATTTTGATTGCATGCAATTGTTGATTGACTTAGGTGCAAATGTCTCAACTGCCTCATTTTCCTACGGCATTACGGCAAATTTCATAGAAGCTGGCAGTACTCCTTTGCATTATGTAGCCGGTGGGGGAAGTCTGGAGTGTTGCCAGTTAGACTGTCTCCAACCATTTCCTTTCCTGAATCCTTCCTGCTCTGAAGGATTCCTTCCCGCCATTCCTTCACAAAGAAAGCACTGCAACAGATTCCTTTCCCCCATTCCCTTCCCTTCCCAAAAGTACCTAACTTTCCTCATCCTCTCTCATCCCATACAGCAATTCTATATAATGAGGGGTTCTAGTCTTCATGGTGCTCACTCAAACCCCATTGCCAATATCAAGAACTCACCCATTGAGCGTAACCATGAGTTCTTTCAATCCATTGAGTCGTGACTACCTTTCGTCGTCTAGTGATGACGACGAGGTCCTCCTTCTCATGGCTGCAGCAGCGGAGGAGGAGGAGGCGGAATCCAGAATCCGTAGAAGGGGGTCGGTTCCGGGACATGCGGTTACGAACAGAGGTCACCGTGAAGGAGCGGCTAGGCTCTTTGCTGATTACTTCGCGACTCCCCCTGTGTATGGGCACGGATTGTTCAGGCGGAGGTACTAAAAACCCGAACATCTCACGAAAATGGCTGATGCATAGGTCGTGTCTTTTGTTCTTTGAATTTGTATGATATTGTATTATGCAGGTTTAGGATGAGCCGATCCCTGTTTACACGCATAGCCGAAGCCGTCGAGGGCCACGATGATTGGTTCACGCAAACAAGGGATGCCACCGGGAAGCTCGGCCTGGACCCTCTGCAGAAGATGACGGCCGCTATCCGTGACTAGCGTCGGTGTCCTGCGACGGTGTGGGCGAGTACCGCGGATTGGCGAAAGTCTCGCGCTCTAGCTCAAGAAGTTAAATGCGGGCGGTGGTGGAGGTGTTGACGGCGATACCTCCGTTCACGAACGCAAATGACACGGCTAGACTCCTACAAGTTGGGGAGCAGAGGTTTCCACAGGATGCTTGGTAGCATCGATTGTATGCACCGGACTTGGAGGAACGCCTAAGGCATGGCAGGGAGCTTCACGGGGCATGCCCTAAGCCTTCCATAGTCCCGAGGCGGTGGCTTGCACGACCTATGGATATGGCACGCCTTCTTTGGGATGCTGGTAGCTTGAACGATATTAATGTGCTACATCGTTCTAATATATTTTCGAGGATAACGATGCTTCAAATCCGGAGGTGGCGTACTACGTCAACGAAACCAAGACAACATGGGATACTACCTGCGCCGACGGGATATATCCCGAGTGGGCCTCCTTCGTGAAGGCCATTGCTGCCCGATGGGGAAACAAGAGGATCCACTTCTCCACAATGCAAGCCGCAGCGAGGAAGGATGTCAAGAGAGCTTTTGGAGTCTTTGCAAGCCAGGTTTGCTATTGTACGAGGTCCCGATGCGTTCTTTGGGATCGACGACGCTTTGGTACATTATATTTGCATGCATCGTTTTACACAACATGATTATCGAGGACGAGAGGACGGTCCACTCAGAGGAGTCCTTCGACTATATGGGTACCCCGGCCGTGACAGGGACATCACCCGCAGGGTCGGTCTTGCACTGCATCGAAGCAACTCAAAGACGGAGAGACCGCGAACTGCACCATCGGTTGCAGTCGGACCTTGTCGAACACCTCTGGCACGCCACGCCGATGGTACTATCGTCTAAGCATGATGTCGTTGCTTGTTCCTGATCGTGTTATGCACCCTTTTATGTGAGCTTGTCATGTATTGTTCTGAACCCTCTTGTGTGAGTGTCATGTAAGCATGCCAGGTTTAATAATAAATTCAGCGTGACATCAGGCTGACCTTGTGTCATGACATTTCACACAGCAATTAGATAAGTTCCAAACGTGATCCAACAAGGGCCGAGCATACACAACATGTCATCAAACAAAGTCTCATAACATAACTGCTCATAACGAAAGGGCCGAGCAAACACACACATGTCATGAGTTACCACAACATCTCATAACTTAACACAACATGTCATCAAACAAAGTCTCATAACATAACTGCTCATAACAAAAGGTCCATACCCAAAATAACATCATCCATGAAACAACAAGGCACAACATTTTGTAGCGAAGTCCATGCACATAACCATCGTAATGACCAGGTTACGAAACACACACAGATAAGCAATCAATCTAGCAAGGTCGGTCTCTGAGACTCCTCAATATGTCGCCCCGGCGCTTTTATAATAATCAAGAGCCGCACCGCCGCCTTGGTCAAATCAATGTTTATAATCCTCTCTCCTCCGCCATCTCCATCAAGTGTACTTGTCGACGCTGACATCCACCATTTCGTTTTTGGCTTGGCCGATCTTGTCGAACCGCCAAGATAGGCGCCATCGAGGACGCTACGGTACTAGCCCTCTTCCTCGCCGCCTTTGGTCGCATCCCGCCGATGTGTCTTGTGGACTCGTCACATGAACCAACAGGTCGAGCTGGTCGGTCATGTTGTTCGACCCCCGGTGCATCACCAGAGGTCCGCCCCGCATTGTCCTTTGCCTCTTGTTGCCCATGTGCGCAATTTCACTTTGGGTGATCGCTTAGAATCACCCAAAGAAGGCTTGAAATGCGGCCGCCCCTCAACATCCTGGTACATCCTCGCCGCATGTGCCATCTGTCCGTGCAATTGAGAAGGACATGTGTACAATAGTGCATTAGTACATTGTACTGCGAAAGTGTAAAAAGTAATGAAGTGGGTACAGTGCTCACCCTGTCACGCTCGGTGGTGCCACTCTGGTTCAACCCGTCAATCTGATTGAGAAACCCACAGTATTTGATGGGGACGGGGTTGCCCGAACTTCCGTCAGGTGGAGGATAAGTCGATTAGGCGGCGCGAGACACACACGATCCGGCTTCTTGATCGCACGATCAAAACCCCGCAATCGCAGCACCACGCGTCCTCGGTTATCAACCGCATCGCCTGCGCTGACCTCGCCACGAAGGCTAATCCTGCCAATGAATCGAGAACACAAGCAAGAACAAGAAAGATGCAACTGAATTTGCAATTGAAGATGAAGCTCACGAGTTGGGGTCTCACAAACCGATGAACGGCGACACTGTTCAAAGACAGAATTAATCTAAGCAAAACCCCAAATCAAACCTTAGCGGCGGCTACTGGATATAAAGGCTAGGGGACGTCCTAGAAACCCTAGACGCATCCGTGATGGAATCCAACACGATACATGGGCCAAGGGCCCAAATTGGTGACGCAGCACCCTGGGACAGATTCTGTCCGCCAAATTGCAACATGAATTCCTGTCGACTCCGAAGTCCAAATGACCTGAAACTAGTGCCATTGGAAAGGTTATCTCCTTAGCTTTCGAGGCATATGTGGATCATCAAAATCGGAGCCCGTTTGTGGCCTGGGTGATGATTTTAGTGAACGCTGCTCCTGGTGGCCGAGGTAGTCGACTCCGAGACGAATTAGACCTCCAACTTGAATTGGACGCCCTCCTTGCCTCCCTCCTGGCCCTTGCTGGTTCCCAAGGCCTTCATGATCCTCTCCAAAGTTCCTAAGTACAATATAATCAATAATATCATTAGGTAGCATACCATTCTCACAAGTATCAGCACGGGCACTTAGGAACGAGCTCACCTGTTGATTCAATTGCCGTGCTCGTGCTCTTGTGATGGGTCCTTGCATCACAACTGGAGGAGTCTCGGGCGTATGCATTGGAGTGATGTCCTCATCAGTACTTGCTGACCGACTCATTGATCAACGCCCAGTGGTTCACCATAGCCTTTGTGGAGCGTTCGGTGCCATGCTTCGTGTTATGCGTCTTGAAATAGTCCGCAATCCGAGTCCAGTAGGTTTCACTTGATTGGTCTTTGCCCACAATGGGGTCTGGCTCACATTCAACCAAGCACCGACTAGGACCTCATCCTCGCCAAGTGATCCATTTCGCCCTGTCGGTCTTGGACATTGGTTGCTTACCCTTCTTCCTAATGGGCGGCCTTGCTCATGAGCCACCCATGGTAGGTGCATGCTCTGCCTCACGGCCGAGGGGGACACCGCCATCATCAATGTTGTTCACCACAGAAGTGCCGGAGAATCCCAATCGATCGATCGGACTCATCCCGCATGTAGTCCGTGAAGAATGGATCCATAACTTCTTCCCTGTTATGGTTACAAACCAAATAGGTCACATACATAACTATTGTCAGTAACATTAGTTAGAAATAAGTGACATATATGAGGAGGGCAATTCGAAGCATGCAGTCTGTACTAGTAACAAGCTTGCAGACTGAAGAGATTGAACTGACAGCATGCTATCATTGAAATAAGAGATTGAATTGAAATCTCGACATAAGAATTGAATTGAAATCTAACAGATGCATGAGTTCCTGTTACATGGGTTACATAAGTATTTGAATATGTAACATAAGAGATTGAATTGGACTAAACAGATGCTACTAGTTTGTTAGATTTCAGGAACTAGTAACAGATGCCTTACAAGATTGAAAAGTGCAATGCTAGGAGGAACCACCCCAGGTGACCAAACAAAATTTCCAATCGAGATTTCCATATCACTGATTAAACTACCTGTAGTCTGCTGTAACCAGCTTAAGGTCTACTAGTCTTTTTTCTAGTTACCCGGACTCAACGGATGCATCTGTACTAGTTACTTGTTTGCAGACAAAAATCTGTACTAGTTACTAGCTTGAGTCGGTGCATGACATGTGTGCTCACACAGAAAGGCTCTGTAGGTAACAACCAACATCTTTTGCTATTAACAGATGCAAGCTCGTATGAACTTTAATTGTAACAGATGCAGGAACAACCCCAGGTGACTAGTAACAGATGCCTTACAAGATTGAAAAGTGCAATGCTAGCAGGAACAACCCCAGGTGACCAAACAAAATGTCCAGTCGAGATTTCCAATGGACATAACAGATTGCATAAAAATTTCGGTTCGAGATTTCCAATGGTTCCATTCGAGATTTCCAATGGACATAACAGATTGAATTGAACTGAAAGAATTGAACTGAAATCTCAACTGGAAATGGCTAACTCAACTGGAAATAATTTGTCCATTGGAAGTATCCTGTAATAAGGTATCCAATATGTCCAACTCAACAACAATGCAACCCAAATTTTAAACAACCGTAGCATAATGCAAAACCGTAACTTAATGTCTCCTATAAGCGACTTAAGTTCACTTGATTAAACTACTCAGTAGTCTCTCAGAATCAGCTTAAGGTCTCTCAGAACGTAAAAGCTTATAGTATGACACCCAACAAATCATCGGAGAATTTGTTCAAGACTGCCAATAATTAGTGACAGGAGACTCATGGCTGTGAACTGCTAATATCACATCCAACAAATATGTTCTAGACTGAATTCATAAACACAACAAATAATGTCATGACAGGAACAACAAATAATTTCATGACTGCCAATATCACATCGAAATATTCGTTCTTCAACTAAGCAAGAAATAATTTCATGAAAGGAGACTTTAAGGTCGACTGCCAAAATCACTTCGAATAATCTCTTCTAGAGTAAACAACAGAACAGGTAGGATAACAACAAATAGTTCGATTGCGTTATAACAAATGTCACAGAAGCAGGCACGAAGACAACGAAATTCATAACAACCCATCGCACATCCGAGTTCATAGGATAGATACACCATCTAAAATACCAAAAGTCCTTAATAGCGGACTCCTTCCGACAACACTGAAGGTTCGACACACCAAGTCTCGCCACAGTAGTACGACACACAACATTTTCGGCCAGCTAGAACTACACGTAGTGAAGATGCTATGACCGATCGGACTCGAGAGACCAGTCGCTACCGCCGCAGGACTCAGGGCTGTCCACAACAGAATCAACAGGCTCGAGGTCATCCCCATGCTCTGTTGGGTAAAGATCGGAGTCATCGTCGTTGACGTCTTCCTCCTGAACAGCCTCACTCTCACCCGGGACACCCTCGTACTGTGCGGTGTCCAATGACATTTGAATCAAGCTCTCCGCTATGGCCTCCACCTCTAGAAGCGTCCGGTTCTTGTTGTTGCAGCAAGCTTCATCGCTCGCGCTGAAGTTTTCTGCCACGACCTTTTTGAGATCCTCTGCCTTATTCTCTATCATCTCTCGCAGCTTCGAGATGACTTTGCGTAGCCTGCGTGCCTCCATCTAAAAACCACAACAACACTTATCTTCTAGCTATTATGTTCGAAATGCATTGTACTATTATCTCAACCCTAACATGATGCAACTGTCTTTTTACTGACAAAATTTGACACTGAAATGTTTGATCTTAATGCATAAATAACAGAAATGTTATGTGAGGACGTTACTGTACTATTGTCAGTATTGATGCATTCTAATGTCATGGCGCAGTGACATGGGATGGCACTCAGGCATACTCTATGACAGATATTTTGAATAGTTGTTAAGAAGAGTAAATAATTGATTTTTTTAAATTCTGCCATTCACATTACCTGCCACTTGTGACAGATAACTAAACAAACACAGGAAAATGTTGTGAAATGAAAGCTCTTAGCCTATTTAAAAAGCAAGGTATGATAGGTTTAAGCTTAACATGATAGGCTTTAATTGGTAAGTCCATTTCTCTACAAAAACTAGCGAAGAAAAAATGAAATCGTTAAGCTCTACCTGGCATTTCGAAACTAAATCCATTTCTAGCTCCATGACGTACCTACGCTCTCGGTGGCTTGTAGACATATTCAAATCGTCATGGCAGCTTAAAGATTAAAGCCTAGCAATGGATTACATGCTAGCCACCGAGAGCGTCCTCATGGCAGCTCAAAGATTAAAGCGTAGCAATACCTTAAAGATTACATGCTCTACAGACTGGTTGCTCCCAAAACAAAGAAGACAAACAGAGCATCCTCTGTTAAGTTCATAGACGGGATAAAAGTGCTATGTCATTGTTCTTAAACCCTAAGGCAACTCGTTTATGTGAACATTGGAGCTGTGAATTTGTTTTGCATTACACTAAGATTTTGAGTAAGGCAAGCCACAAAAGCAATTACTACCCAACATAAAGCAGGGCAATATAATCACACCAGAGGTGCAAAACTTTATTAGAGAGATTTTCTATGTATTTCTATAATACCCATCACCACAACTCAGGCTCGAGCATGCTCTTATGGACGACAGACAAGATCGACTCAAATCTACGAGAAAGCAGACACCACAACAAAGGTGAATGAAAATAAAGTTAATCAATATTAGTGCCAAAGACACTAAATAACTCAGATCATTTTAATCAACATCTTTAATCAGATTTAATTAATGATCTAAAGGTTTAGACATTTCATCTTATAATTGGCATGAGTCGTGTTGGTGCAAGATCGATAGCGTGATTTTCTAACAAAATAATTTATGTGTAGACAATACTACAATGATCTTGTACTTTTCCAGCATAGAATTTTACAGTAGTTTTGCCTGGTCTAGGAAATGAAGTTGATGCATTTCCTCTCATGGTTTTGTACCAAGATTCTTGCTGCATTCATGCTTTAACTTCCTTTCGAAAATCAACTGATATACATGTAACTTCAAAGGAACAAGTTCATCATCCTCTTAACCAAAAGATGGCCGCCAGTGCCAAAGTATAGTCGGCCATGTGGATCAATTCCCAGAACCTAAAATGACAACCAAATGTATATGCCCAGGATGTCCAATATGGCAGATTTGTAGCTTCGGGTTCAACCAAATCCACCCAAATCCCTACTTTTCCCCATCTGTACCACGTCGCCAAAAGGAAATCGAATCCAAATCTAGGGGGCTCGAAGGGGAATACCTCACCACTCGCAGACCGCGATCGTCGCCTCGCTCCCGGGTCCGCCGATATGGTTCGTCGCCGAAAGCGCCTCCGGCTCTTGTGGTCGCCGCTTCGTCGACGCGGAGAGGGAGGTCGTTAGTATCCCAGTCTTGCGAGACGGGAAGGAATGCACAGCGCGACCGGCGCCCGCGGGTTCCTCTCTCCTCTCCCGGTGCGTTCCCTTCTGGGACGGGGCGCCGTTGGAGCCGCGGGTTCCCTTCCCTGGTATTCGCTTTCCCATGCGGACGGGAACGGGACGCACGACGGGAAGCCCTTGGAGACAGTCTTACTTCTGTTGAAAGGTGCTAGCAGGCTGACACTCAACTGCAATGGGTGGCTTCCCACTGATGTTGCTAGGATATTTGGATGTCGTTGCTTGGAGCCATTACTTTCTCCAAATTCACATTCAAGTATCCCTGTATTTCAGCCATCAAGTTATTTGTTTTGCAGCTATTGCAAGCAGCCCAATGGAAGGATACATATGGCTAGATATTGCACATGCATGGGAAACCATGGGAGACAGTATATGTTGGTACAGTTAATGGTGCATCACAAGATTATACCATACAATGGCGGAGATTGGTGCAAGAAGGAAGTTTATGATTCTCACACTAGATTGGCATTTTTGATGCAGTTGCTTGTCATTGAGCAAGAATTTCCATAGGATCCTGGTGACGAAAACTATTTGCTTTTCAAGTTCAACTTTCTGAAAATGATTTTGGCAATGGCAAGAACAACTGGCATAGCTTGCATGGGCTTGATATTAAGTAAGACTTGCGCTACTATGGATCTATAGTTTGCGATCATCGGCTTGGGGCAAGCCGCATTTCAACGGGAGGGGAATGTCATGGACTGCAAGGGCTTGGATGGGCTGCAACGTAGATGGGCTTGGATGGTTAGCTGGGGATATAAAAGAGACAACAAATGCAGACAAGGATCAGACAAAACAAAAGGCATATTACTCTTCCTCTCATTCTCTACTCTCCTGGCTTCTTCTTCCCCGTCTAAATCATCCTCTGTTCTTCCCCAATCCTCCCAGATACTTGGTAATTTGTACTCAGAGATAGCAGGACCATAACAGTTTAGTAGCTTTTCAATGGCTTCTCTTGCCTTACCAGAATGAGCAGCTTTTGTTGCGAGAATTAGTAGTATTTTTGACTAATTACTAGTCCAAAATTTCTGTTAATGCCAAAGATGCTAATTACTTTTGTAATGGCAATTGGAATGATATTAACTCCTATTTATTTATTATCTATGTTATGCCAGATGTTCTATGGATACAAGTTATTTCATGTTCCAAACGCAAATTTAGTTAGCCGATGCTTATTCCTCAGATACCGTCATTGTTTCTTCTCCGAGAAAAGAAGTTGACGACCCGTAGGCCTTCCACCTCCACGCGGCACAACTGTAAATATTAATAGGCTCAAATTGATGTCATTGCAATATGTTTTGTAGTAAGATGGGAGATAAAGAATTGCTCGCCAAGAAGGCGCGTAAGAGGAGCCTGCTTGCAGAGCTCGGTGGTAATACGCCGCTGCAAGAGGAGGGCGATGTTGGAAGGCAGCAAGACTTGGCCGAGAAGGATGATGCAGCCACACAGCTGGAAAGAACACCGAGCCCATCGTTGTCCTTGGGCAGCGATGGTTCCTCGTCATCGTACAAGAGCCCTAGCCCAGTTCCATGCCCACGACCAGAACGGCGACGTGGGGAAATCGACTCCGACTACGATCCCAATGAAGAGGTATTAAGAAGATCGAGCTTGTTTTATTTGTAGCTTGGCGTGGACATAATTGCATTTCCTTATGTTTGCGTATTCCTCGTGTTTATTTCTATGAAGAGGCCGGAAAGGCGATCACGCCGACTAGCTGTAGTTCAAGATGTAATTGAAGATACCTCGGGCATGTTCCCATAAATTCCTCTGCTGCAACAACCACGACCTCGCATAAACGAAAACGGGGGGAACGAAGTAGGAAAAAGTTACCGGTAGGGACTTGGTATATCACGGAGGTCGGTCCTTTAGGAGAGCCCCTAGCACCTCGTGAGGCACTATCCAAGTTCCGAAATAGCTGCGGCTGTCTTGTCAAGGACAATATCTCCATCATGATTGATAACTGGACAAAGGTGGCCGACGCGACAAAGGCGCACCTGTGGACCGAGCTGCAGAAAATCATAAGGTTCCCCCCAGAGTATGAGGCCATCGCTAAGAAGAATGCCTTGGACGTGATGGGGAAGAGCTTCCGGAGCTGGAGGTATGAGCTGAACAAGTACTTTGTGAAGACGGAGCGGACACCATTCCAGAAATATGGAAAAATCACCGTGGGTGAATGGGCGGAGCTTGTCCGGCAGAAGACCACAAGTGAAGCCGTAGCATTGAGCGAGGTGTACAGTGCCCTCGCGAAGAAGAACAAGTACCCCCATCACCTGGGCACAGGTGGGTATGCCCCTAAGATTGTTGAGTGGAGGATTAAAGAAGAAGAGGAAGCCCGTGCTGGGATAGAGAACCCATTGACGAGTCAGAGCGAAGCGAGGCGTAATTGGGTCCTAGCTTGCCAACCCAACAAAGAAGAAGGGTCGCAAAGCACGGTGGACCTGCGGTCTGGAAGTTTCGCCAAGTCAAAGATTTCGCACAAGCAAGCAAAGGGATCTTTCGTGCGCACGAGGAGAACGATGACCTAACGACGACGTTGGGAACCAAGGACACCTGTGTCGCACACATGGCGCCGGAAGTCGAGTGGGCTTCAAGCATGGGTTCTCTAATATCAAGACCAATACAAGTCGCGTCAAAGATATAAGAGGACCATGGTCGATACAATAAGACAACCGCCCAACAAGAGTTTTTAAGACTATGGGAAGAGAAGGAGGCGAAAGGGCGCCATAAGCGCGGTCGGATGACAACCCGAGCCCGCCCAGATCCGAGTAGCGTCGGTCTGCACTAATACCAACGCCGATATCCTGTGGATGATATCACGAGGCAACCAAGTGCAAGCTCAGGCACATCCGGAGCAAGGGTCTTGGTTGTCAACCTTGCGGAGGGCATGGCATATCTGGCACAGCGTGATACACAACCAACTCGTCCGATTGGTCACGCAAAGGTGCAAGTGGACATCGTGCTTGTTCGCGCCTTGGCTTGTGGAAGCTACCATTCAAGACCCCGATGATGTAGAGACCATCCAAGATGCAGTTGGGTCATTTATTGTATGGCCCAAGGAAGATATTGCATTGATACAAGAGAGGTCGAGACGCCAAGAACAAGTCAAGACGCCCTACCTCTTCCAAAATTGCCTACACCACAAAACGCATCTTCTCATGGCGGCGCTTCTTCACCACAACGCATCTTCTCCGCCGTCGGCGCCTTCACCACAGCCAGCAGATCTTCTCCGCGTCGGCGCCTTCACCACAGTACAAGATCTTCCACCAGCGACACCTTCACCACAGCGCGCATCTCCATTGCCGGTGCCTTCACCACAGTGTGCATCTCCGTCTGCGGCGCCTTGTGCACCGCATGCATCACCTCCGTTGTTCCAACCATCACAACGCTACATCTTGGCGATGTTGTTGGTTGCAAAGAAAAACAAAGAAGTAGATTGCAATCAACGGAGTACCACCAAGTCAAATAGGAGTGCCAACTCCACTCGGGTACAGACCATGCCTTCACTAGAAACTTATGAGCATGGCAAGCCATTTCTCCCCATGGAGCAGATCAACAAAGGACCATAGGAGTTGAAGAGATTCCATGACTGGTACTTGAGGGCATCTCGTCTTGGGGTGAAGGGCATTCAAGTCACCGTCCCTCCAGATATCTACAAACACGAGGATACTCACTACGTCTGGATCGATTTTGGTGACTTACAACAGATGTTCCGCTTTTGGAAAACTCGACATCAACATGATCAACGTGTGGTGCCGATAAGTTGGCCATTGACCTACCCTACATTGTTATATCGGCTCTTGCAAGAGCAAGTGCCGATATAACAAATTATGACAAGATATCATTATATTGCATTACGATAGCATAATAAAGAAAACCCCAAATGTATAGCAGTTGAGTACAAAGTTGAGTTCCTCTTTATAGTAATGGCTTGTTAGATCATTCAAAAATTGGTAGAATCCATATAATTTTCACTAAATCGTAAGTTGGCTGATTTTAGTGGTTTTTTCCTTTTAAATAAAGTTAACTTCTGCCAAATCTGTCGAACAAGATGCATTGTGCCAAAATGTCATGTTTCCCAACATTCATCATATAAATTGGCGCATTGACCATTGTCTTCTATGTAGAATGCAATATACCGATGCTAAAAAGATGGGAAAACGTGTCGGGTTCCTTGACCCCACACGGATTAGCCAGCCGAGCTTAAGAGCTGTACTCAATGAAAAGGCGTTGAAGGATAAGGGGATGACGGAAACAGAGATAGAAGAAAAGCGATAGTCCCTGACCCGAGATCGCCAAGTAGATGTGGGGCTATACATATCAAAAGCAATGCTCCAGATGCAAGACAAGGACGTCATAATGGCTCCCTACAATTTTAAGTAATCTTCTCATTCGTCAATCGTTGCTAAAAGTTTAGTTTGCACCATAATCACTCGTGAAACTTACATAAGATTTCGTTGCAGCGATCACTTCATTTGTTTCATGTTGTACCCGAAGCAGAGCAGATATATGGTCCTTGACTCATCCAGAACCCCACCGGAATCTTACAATGAATTCACCTGTGTCTTAAATGCGTAAGAAATATATATACACAAACATACATAACATAACGTAATTTGTTTCATGATATGATAGTTACTTGTAGTTGTTGACATTCGAGTAGGGCTTTCAAGAATTACACGAGCAAAAAAAAGGGGGGCAACATGATCCTGCGAAGGGGTCAAATAAGATGCTTTGCTATGTCCACCCATGGGTAAGAAGACACTTGTAATGCTTCAACATAATTGCACTAGTAAGGAAGGGTATTACCAACTGCATTTAATTCCATACATTATTATTTGATTTGAAGTGCCACAAGCAACCTCCAGCGGTGTTCTTTGTGGATACTACGTCTGAAGTTCCTCGGAATCAACGAGAGGTAAGCAACCCCGTGACGTAAGCCTATACAAATTGGTGATTCAAGATTATTTATTGTCTGATTCTCGATTTCACTATTGTTTAACCTCTTTATTGCCTACTTTATTATCGCAGGTGAAGATTGCAAAGACCACTTTGGTACTCACTGATGATGACCTTTGCAATGTGCAAAAGGACATGTGCCAGTTCATTAAATCGTGAAGTCATCCATGAGAGGTAGTTTCTTTTCCGGGAGGTGAAGTGGCGAAGCATGCTATACTTTGTAATTGGGAGACGAGGATAGACGGGCCGTGAACACTGATGTATATATAATAACCTTATGTATATATTTTTTTTGAAAAACAACATGGTTGTAATTTATATTAGATAGAGAATATCAGAGGAGTACATGGCGTAGGATACTTTTTGAGAGTTTTACAAGGAGAATATCGAGGAGTATATATAACCTTGTATATATACATAATGCAATTATGATTTATATGTGCTTGATTGTATATATAACCTTGTCATTGTTATGTATGGATTTGTCTTTGAGCAAGGATGTGATTGATAGAATGTATGCATTTATTAATATTATAATATAATTAACATAACATTATTAAAAAAGATTCTATGGATCTGCAGACAATGACTTAAGCCTGCTCGTGAAAATGCTTATTTATGCGGTGGTGCTTAAGCCACCGATCGCACAAATAGCACTTATCAGCGGCTGACTTAAGAAACCGCTTTATACAAATAAGCATTTGTCCAGCGGGTTCTTAAGCCGCCCACTGTGCAAATGCATTTGTACAGCGGTGGCTTAAGAACCCGCCGACAAATGCTTATTTGTACAAAGCGTTTCTAAACTACCACTAAATGCATTTTACAAAGGTTCTTAAACGCTCGTGCAAATATAGCGATTTCCACAGACCTTCAGTTACAGGCGGGTGTAAAAACGCTTGAGAAGATGGGTTACCACCCGCCTGTACAAATATTTTCTGTAGTAGTGAAGGCCTGTGTGCGCAGGATACGTTATGCTATTGTTAATATTTATGTTTTACACTAAAAAATATTTTCTAACTTTGAACACCCATTCTGAAAATCCTGGATCTGCCACTGTTCCGTTTTAAAAACAATGCCCTCACCATTTTGTAATATTTATCTTTGTCAATCGAGGGCCTTCAAGAGTGAAGTTAGGGATCGTATAGTTGTTATCTCTGCTTAAGGCTGTGTTTGGTACAGTTTTAGCTCAACCAGATCCTAGATCTGGTGAAACTGGGTATTCCTAATTCCACCAAATCTGTGAAACTAGAGTTGTGGGTATATTAAGAGTATTTAGGTGGGTTATCTTATTTACATTTTAGACTAAAAATATAAACTTAATCCACTTTATTTCGGCCTACAAGTTTCGGATTTGAGGTGAAGGTAACATCCACTACTACAGAACCGACCTTTAATACCGGCCCATCGGTGCTAGGTTAAGCACAACCCGGATCGATAGTTACAACATCCCGATTCAGCGGCAATGGCTGCGGGGGCTTAGTGCGGTTCAAAGCGGCGACCGTCTTCGATGATCTAACTATCGAGACGTTCGTTAGTTTCTGAACCGGTACTATTTAGCGGGTCTCATTAGTACCGATTAAATGACACTAACCGGCATCGATGTTAGATCATCGATGCACGTTCGTGTTTCCATCTGCTACTATGTCTACTAGGTTCCAATTTAAACTTCTTCCTCCTCCGCTCTCGCCAGGACCTAGATCATTTCAAAGTCTTGTGAAGAACAAAGGAGCTTGCCAAGAGCTTCAAGGAGAGGAGGTGCTTTACCAAATTTCAAAATTTTGGTCATTTTACTACTTAACCAAGGTAACTAAGGTTAGTAACATCACTTCTCACTTCATTTGGTGTTAAAAGGAGCCTCTTTTTTGCTTGAATTATGAAGAAAATTTGATCTTTTCCCATGATTGATGAAAGATTATGAATGTAGAGGGAGGTGCTACCCAAATTTCAAAATTTTGGTCATTTTACTCGCAACCAAGGTAACTAAGGTTAGTAACATCATTCCTCACTTCATTTGGTGTTAAATGGAGCCTCTTTTTTACTTGAATTATGAAGTAAATTTGATCTTTTCCCATGATTGATGAAAGATTATGAATGTAGAGGGAGGTGCTGCACAAATTTCAAAATTTTGGTCATTTTACTCGCAACCAAGGTAACTAAGGTTAGTAACATCATTCCTCACATCATTTGGTGTTAAATGGAGCCTCTTTTTTGCTTGAATTATGAAAAATAAAATTGATCTTTTCCCATGATTAATGAAAGATTATGAATGTAGAGATCTAGCTTGATCTTTTCAAATAGGATACAAAAACTTGTTGTGTAAGCTTAGAATTTTCTTGGATTATAATGTAGCTCGCATTTAATGTGTGGATCTAATTTAAATTTAGGTTTTAGTTCCATCGATCGATAAAGGATGAGGTTTGGTTGCACGTAGTTGGGGGGAGAATGGTGCATGGAAATCATGGAGTTTGGGATCTTCAAACGGCAATAGTTATGTGGAAAAGAAGAAATTTAAATTCATTTACGAATTAAAATAATATCAGAAATATGAATGGCTTTATAGAAAATATAAAATGAGTTCAAAATTTGAGAAAAGTTTTCAAAAATACTTTGGAATATTTTAAACTTAGAAAAATTATTTCTAGTATAATTTTGGTTTTAATTTCCATCAGCAAATTATTTTTGAAAACATCATTAATTAAGTGCTAGAGATTTAGAAAAAATAAATAAAAATAAATGATTGAATAATAATTTGGAAATTTTTAGGGTGTTACAATTTCAACAAGACTGTAGCGGTTGTTATAATTTTTAGGGTGTTATAATTTCAACATAATTTGCAAACAAAGCTATCATGAATTTTATTCAGAATTTTGAATCCAGACTCTAATCGACCAATTCTTTTTGTAGATTGCAAAAATTGTTGTGTGAGTTTAGGTTTTGCTTGGATTATTATTTAGCTCGAATTGAAGGTGTGGATCTAACTAATATTTAGGTTTTGGTTCAACAATTCTGTCGGTGTTTCGTATAACCGGCAAGTAGATTTGTAAGTCTAGGGGCCACACGTCCCCGCTCCTTGAATGGTTAGACTCGGGAGTCCAAGATTTATACTGGTTCGGGCTGAATATCCCTACTTCCAGTTCGTGGTGGTAGATCTCGTTGCTCATAGTGTGGTGGATTACAAGCGAGAGCTAAGGACAGGCCCTTAGAGCTCGTCCGAGTGAGGAGGCCCGGATGCTATGAACGCCCGCTCGGGTCGAAAGGTCCGAATCGGGTCGGGAGAGGGATAAAATGCGAGGTATGAAAAAGTTTTTCCCCCTCTTCCCAGAGAGCCTGCCTCCCTTTATATAGTCGAAGGGGGCAGGTTACACGGGAATTTGGAGAGAAAAGGTAGGGGTAGGCTACACCCGGGAGTCCCGATCTTTGGTCTTGATGACTGACATTTCCTGTTCGTCCCATGCGGGGTTGGTAGACACAACTGATAGTGTCCTGTTGGAAAGGTGCGCACCTCTGTTACTTTGTTGCCGATCTTGGCGTTGTTCCGCCGTGTTTGCCTTAGGACGGATCGCGTCCCTCCACTGTGCCTGACGAGGCGGTGGACCGCGCGCTCGACCTAGCGGCCCTTGCGCCATCCCGGGAAGGAGCCACCTACCCGGTATGGACGTCGTGTCCATGGGATAGGTGGCCGGCTCGGAGTCGACCGTCAAGCGGTGGAGATTTATCGAGGCTCGTCAGGGCCTGGTCGGAACTCAGAATTCCCGACCAAGAGCTCGTTCGGTGCTGCGAGACGTCCGACCGTGACCCGGTCGGAGAGCTCGGAAGATCGAGAAAAATCTGATCTTGAAATGGACGATACTTTGGTGGGGTACCCTTGGTATGAGTATTCGCCGGTAGCCTCGGGCCGCCCCAAACGCAGGGTTCCCGGATAGACCCTTCGCTTCGGTGGCAAGGTTTCAACAACATATTGTCTTTAACGGCGTAATGCGGTCTTCGAGGTAGCCACCTTGCATGGCCGGGTCCGACCGGTCCTGATTGGTCGGTTTTGACTGGGTGCGTGCGAGTGCACCCGGCGGGTGTAGCCACCGAGCCCGAGTCCTCGTCAGGCGAGGCTATCTGCGAGAGAAGAGGACGCTGTCGGTCCCACGTGTACGCCCCGTCCGCAGGTGTGGGACCTAGAGGGGGTGAGCAAGCGCGTATTTGCCATACGTCGGCCGAACACCGTGCTCGTGGAGCTACAAACGGGTTATCCGAGTGGGCCTGAGGATCCCGGTAAGGATCCTTAGCGATCGTCCTCGCCGGGCGTCCGACTACTGAGGCGACCCATAAAAAACCTTTCTTTACTCACCCCGTATCGGACCCCGAGCCGTTCATAACTCGGGGCGCAGCTGGCTGCCGCCCTTTCGGGGGGCTCCACGGGAGAGTTTGAAGTATGGTCTCGAACACGAGTTAAGGCGATTGGGTTGTCCGCCAACCCAACTAGAGACCCACCGAGGGTTCACCTTGAACCCGCCCCTCGCTCGTTTTGCCTGCTGGGATGGTCGGGGATCCACCACTTGGTGGATTTTTCCATAAGCGCCCGCAAGCAGGTCTTAATCACGAGGCATTCGCGCCCTCTCGCCACCTCGAGGCCACTATGGCCCGGTGGGCTTTTCCTACCTGCTTCGGCCCGGCTGGAGCCGGCCCGGAGGTAGGGATCGGGAGGTCGCAGGGGCATCCGGCCCGAAGCGATGCCCTGGCGCCTCCTGCTCGCATTTAATGCACGTGCGAAAATTAAATGCGAAACAAAATGATTGGGAGTGATACATCTCACCAGCGAGGCGGCGTGGTGGTTCGAATGGACGGGCGATGCTTCATCCGAGACGAGGTCTTTGCCAGCATTTGTCCGGTCGGGTGTGCGCTCGGCTGATGCCTGTTTTGGCTGGTGCCTGTTCGGCGCCCATAAGTTCGGCGCTGGAGGGTGCTAGGGCACGCTTCTACCTTTGCTTTCACCGCCCCTCCGTTCTTGCCTTCCTCACCCTCAGCCTTTGCTTGAGATGAGAAAAAAGGAAACAAGGGAATCGGGAGAGAGCCTCTTACATTCCTCCCCTCCGTTTTTCGATTGCTTGCGCTCCGGAGATGTCGTGGTCGGAGTGCACCGCCCAGCCCAGTCGCGCGCTCGGTCTGGAGAGGAAAGGGTTACTCCCCCCTCATGATGTTTTGAAGTGGAGAGTACCGACGGGGGCTGCGGAACCAGCGCCGGAGGAAGGGGAGATCGTGGTGCCCGCCTAGTTTTATGAGTGCGGGTTCGGACTCCCGCTTCATCCCTTCGTCCGGGGGTTGCTGCACTACTACGGGGTGGAGGTGCACCACCTCAACCCCAACGGCGTACTCCACATAGCGATCTTCATGACGCTGTGTGAGGCATTCCTGGGGATCGAGCCTTACTGGGCGCTGTGGAAGTACTTCTTCTACGCCTGGTTGTGGAGAGACAAGACGGCGAATGCTGCGGCGTCCATGGGAGGGGCGGCCCTGCAGCTGCGCTCCGGCCGCGGGTCGGAGTACATCCCCTTGAAGTTTCCGTCGTCGAACCGGGGGTGGCACTCCGAGTGGTTCTACGCTCGGAACCTTGGGGGCAGCGCCCCGGTCTTCACCGGCCATCTCCCCGAGTTGAAGGACGAATGGAGCTGGGGCCCCGATCAAAAGGAGAAGAAGAAGGTGGCGCTGATCCGAGAGCAGATCAAGCTCCAGCAGGAGCGGGGCTTGATCGGCGAAATTGTTGTACGTGCATTCATGAGAATGCGCGTGCAACCCCTTATGGAAAGGGCGCGCCCGATGTACCTGTATGGCGGGGCATCCGACCCCATGAGGATAGTCGCAGCAGAGGTCACTGCGTCGGAGCTTGAGGCCAGGGTGGGCGGCGTGCTAGTCGGGAGTGCCACCGTGGCGGCGGGTGGTGGCCCCGAACCTTTCTCGGCGGGGAACCTCCCGGATTTGGTGAGCCACCCGACTCCTTTCCTCTTTTTCTTTCACCCCCTAGGCCTTTAGCATGCGGTTTGATCGGCGCCCTTGCGTTCCCCAGGGGCTGGGCAAGATGGCGTCGCAGGCGATGCTGCCAGGGGAGAAGCAACAGAGGGCCCAGGCCCGCGTGGCGGCCGCCCTGAAAGAATTTGACCGCAAGAAGCGGCAGGAGGAGGAAAGTGGAAAGAGGAGGAGAGAGCGCGCGATTAAGGTCGCGCGCGATGAGGAGGCTTCCGTGTTGATCTTTGTCGAGATGACCGATCTTGGTCGTCCTCGGCGGCAGTGGTGGCGGCGATTTCAATGATCCGTATGAGGCCTACCTCGGGTCGCAGACCGGCGGTCAGCCCAACGAGGGTGCCAGCACGAGCGTCGCCATCGTCGGGTCTTAGGCAGAGGTCACCCGAGGGGAGACGTCCCTGGGGAAGCGGAAGGCGACTTCGCCTGTCGAGGCAGCGAAAGGTCTGCACGCAACTTCTTGCCGTTCCCTCGCTCGACGGTGGCGTGCTCTGGAGCAAAGGTGGTTCAGCGAGATCCGACGCCGGGTCTGCCTCCGGCGGTGGTTGGGGTGTTGAACGCCGAACCATCGCTGTCAGCAAAATTGGGGCCGCCGTCGGAGGCTCCGGATGGACCGAGGCGTGAGGAGATTCTGGCACCCCTTGATGGGTCGGGGTCCTGGCTGGAGGTCGCGGGAGACGAAGGAGGACTTCCGCTGCCACCGCCGGGACCTGCGCCAGCCGGCGCCCTCCTGGCGCCTGTTGCGGCCCTGACGTCGGGACCCAAAGGCCCGACAGAGGGGGTGATCCAGTCGTCGAAGGCGGTTGATACCGAGTCGCAGGTGGAAGCGGCGCACGACCACCCGTGACCTATGACCCCCTGGCCTGTGCTAACCTTGCCGTGCAGTGATCCGACCGGCAAGCCGTTGCTCGTGCTGGACATTGAGGCAGAGGCCAGGTCGTGGGGGTCCGCCAAGAGGGTGCGCAACGGGTGGAGGCTCACTTGAGCCAGATTCGGCAGGGTATGGTTTTCGCCCTTGGCTCAGCTGACGGGGCGCTGAAAATCATTTCTGACATCACCCGTCCGACCATCCCGGTTAGCTTGTCCGACCGCTTAGTTTCTGCCTTTGACTTGCTTTAGCGGTCAGCAGGCTAAATGCAGCGCCTGGGCTTTTGCAGTTGTTAAAGGATCAGTCGGGAGAGAAGTCGGCGTCCCTCCACATTTTGCACGAGCGGATGATGGCCGTCGCGAAGGAGGACGGTCATCAAGACTCGAAGTCGCGAGGCTCGAAACCTCTGGCGCTTGGCGTGGCGCGGAAGGACCCTACGGGAGCTGCTCGGAAGCGCCGGATAACTGAGTCCCAGAAGGTGAGGATATCCGAGCTCGAGGCACTTCTGGCGGCGGCCAACAGCGCCGAGGATGCCGCTATTGCCGCAGAAAAGGCCGCGCGGTCGGAAGCGGTGCGCCTTCAAGGCGAGCGTGACCAAGCTCGGGTGGAGTCGGACTCCGCCAGGAAGGACGCCTCGCGCGAGCAGGAGGCCTGGGCTAAGGTCGAGGAGGACCTCCAGCATCTGGAGACTTCCACAGCTAGTAAGCAAACCGATCCTGGTCCAGCCTTCTACGATCGGATCGTTCAACCTTCTTTTTGACTTTGCCTCGATACGTAGAGTTGCGGAAGGATCTCAGCGACGCTGTGGAGGCGCAGAAGTTGGCGGTGGAGGAGCGTGATGCAGCGGTTACGTCACGCGCGGTGGCCTTGACGGCGAAGGAGATGGCGGAGAAGGACTTGCTCGAGCAAACCGCCGAGTTGACGACCCTTCAGGTGGTCGGTGGGGAGATCCGTGATCAAGTGCTTGGGACCACCGGGCATGGTCCAAGCTCGCTTGCCGCCGCGCTAGCCCATGTGCCGGAGCACGTCAAGAGCTCGGTGAGCGAGGGGATTGTGTTCGGGGCTTGTTTGGCGCTAGTCTTCGCCCTTTCCCACTACAGCGGCATCGACCTTGCCGTTGTCAGTAGCGGGGTCGCAGCGAACCGGACCGACGAAGAGGTCGAAGACTTCAGGAACGAGGCCACCCCGCACGTCGAGGCGATCGCCAACCGGATACCACCGGAAAGCATCCTCCACCGATAGCAAGAAGAAAATTAGATACTTTGTAATGAACTAAAGTTTCATTTTTGTCGGGCCGTTTCACAGGCCTGATCATGCTTTTTCGCGCCTTTGCAAAGATGATGAACATTCGATGACCACTTTTTAGGAACCGCGGAGGTACCCCCCTTTTTTTGGGGGGGGAGGCTCGAAAAGGAACGAGGACCTAAGGAGCAAAATGCTCGCTCGCACTTATCACGGGAAAGGAATGTTCCCGACTAGCAGTAGCTCGAACCGCGTGGGCAATTCCTTTCACCGCAAAGCGCTACTTTGCAACCGTAACCACTGGGGCGTAGGCCGTAGCGCTTGGGTCGAAAGGGTTACCGTTAGGTAGAGCCGAACGGCCGGTCGGGTCACCGATCCGTGTAAGTGCGAGGATCTGCGGCCCTCGAGCGGCGCGTGGGAACCAAGCTTGCGGTTTCCACACGGCGCTTGAATTCGGAAAAAAGGGGAAACACGCGGGAATAAGGAAAAGCTCAGGGAAACAATTCGCCTTATCTTTTTTCCGCGAGGTGAAGATGTCGATAGCGGTTTGGCTCTTCGCTCGGCCCTTGGGCCGGGGCGGTTTCGAACCACTGGACCTTCTGCCAACTTGGGGCCACGGCGGCCCAGGTGATGCTTCGCGCCAGCCGCCAGCGTAGCCAGCCTGACCCGGGGCCGAAAATCGAAGAGTCGCGCTGCGCTCTTCTGGTCAAAGCGATATGCCTTCGCCCCATCAGTCTCGTCGCATTTTAATGCGAGGTGGGAGGCGTGGATAGGACACGTCCCGTCGTGTAGGACGTGAAGTTAATGCGCGGGCGGCGCGTCGCCCAGGGTGACGCCCGCTTCGGCTGCTCCGCCCTGTGCATATAAATATAGCGTAGAGGAGCTTCCATGCGCAGCCATTCTTTCCGTCTTCCTACTCTCCCTTTACCTCTTCGTGATAAAGGAGGGGAAGGGTTAGAAGATTTGAGTGGCGATGGCGAGCGGGGGCGACAATCGGAGGATCGGCAAGCGGGAGGTGGTGGATCCCATGGGGTCAGACCGCAAGAGATCCCGCACCACCGCCCGGGCATCCCCGGGTGCGAGGAGAGGGGGGCTCACACTGCCCTTGTCGACCTTCCGTATCAGGGATCCTCTTTTAGAGTGAGCTTCTTCGCTTAATGTTGGGACGGCTTCAACCCCGGCTTGCTGACGTCGAGCTTTTTACTTCTTCATTACAGAGCTTCTAGCTCAGGATCAGGCCGGCCGTCGGCTGCGATCGCGATGACCGCCTCGACGGGGGAGGTGGGTACCGCCAGGCCATCAAGATGCCCTCCGACCGCCTCGGCGGTCCCAGGCTCGGTCGCGATCGTGATGATCGGCAGAAGCCTCCTGCGGATCCGAAGCTGCAGCCCACCACCCAGAGGCGGAGATCTTTGCGGCAGCGCCCTGAATTCGAGCCCTAGAGGGGAAGCTCACCAAGGCGTGCGAGGAGGTGCGGGGTTCGGGTTCGGTGGCGCCATGGAGGAGGAGCTAGCTAGCCAAAGCGAGGAGGCTGGACCTGCGAGATCTCATGAACGTGCTCGGTCCAGCCTTCGAGAGCATGGCCAGGAGCTTCAGGCCATTGGGGTGGGGCTGCAGGAGCCACCGGAGCGTAATGAGCTGCATTACGCCTTCGGCCTCTCTCGTGCAGCCAACGCCCTGGCCGACCTACCCCACGCCCTACGCGAGTTCTCTGCTCGCGAGGGGCGGGCGGTCGCCGTTGCCGTGGCGGAGTATGTGGTGGCCTGCTGTGCCAGCCGCAATGCCACCTTCGATCCGATCGCGACCGTTGGCGGGGTCGAAGGAGACGCAGACCGGGCGCGGGCTAGAGTGCGGCCGGCGGCGGAGATCGTGGCGGGGCTCGTCGCGGTTGACGTGAGCAGCGACAGCTCTGAGGACGATGACTTCGTCGGATGAGCCTCCAAGCGGTCGTGTCTAACTTTTGCTTCTCGAAGGTGTGGTCATGTATATGTCTGATGTCATGGACTTTTGGGGGATTTTGCCAGATATTTCGCATTTCTTTTTTGTAATGCTCGCTTATCGAGTGACCGTAGCTAGGGGTGAAAACGGTATCGGTAATTCCCGAAATTCCGAAAACCGTTTTCGAAATTTTTCAACCGGACGATGTCGGATCGGTAATTTTCAAATCGAATCGAATCGTAATTTTGTCGGAAACGATAACGGTAACGGTTTTGATCGGTTCGACCGCTTCCTCGGTATCCGGAAAAATCGGTAAATTCCGTCGGTAATTACCGGAATTATTCCAGCCCACAAATCACACTCCTTCGGTCACTAAAACGCCCATAACTTTTACTCGAACTCCGATTTAGGTGATTTTGGACTCTATCTGAAGCTTATCACGAGGGCTACAATCTTCACCCATTTTCATAATTTAACCAATCATAGATATTTTTAAATATCATAAAAACAAAACTCTAATGTAGTCATTTAAGTCTAAAATTTGATGTGTGTTCATCGTAAATTTGTGAATATTTATTAATTACTAATTTCTATGTGGATGTACTATTTGTGTGAATTTTTGAAGTCAATTGGTGGTACATGTCCTTACGACGTTCTGGGTCTCTTTTTTCGATTCGATCATTACCGATATATATTTTGTATCGAATTTTCGTTTCCGATATTTTGAATTACGATGCCGTTTTTGTTTCCGTAGTTATCGATTCCGATATCGTTTCCGAGAAAAAATATGAAAACAAAAATGGTTTTAGTGTTTTCCGACCGTTTCCGACCGTTTTCACCCCTAACCGTAGCCCTTAAGAACCGCGGAGGTTGCTAGAGCGTAGGTCAGAGTGCAAAGGCTTTTAGGCAAATGCGGAAAATGGCAAAAGGCCCAAACAGTCCAAAAGACGCGTCCGACATCGACCATAGATCACCTCGCATGGGTTTCCCTTTTTCCACGAGGCGCTACTTCGCAACCGTAGCCGCTAGGGCGTAGGCCATAGCGCTCGGGTTGAGAGGGTCACCGCTCGCAAGGGATCTAACGGGCGGTCAGGACGCTATCTTAAATAGCATACGAGCAAGCAGCCCCCGAGCCGCGTGCGCAAGGACAAGAATGTGGTCGGCGCGCAACACTTTCGAACCCCAGGGATTTGATGAAAACGTGCGAATAAAGATGAAGGTCAGGGACAGAATCTCCTTAGCTTCTTAATATCCCCGGCGTTTGACACAGCGTGATCCTCGGCGCCGCTGAATCGAGAGGTGCCGAGTCGGAGGATCCCCATGGTGCCTAAGGGAACCGGACGGCGGCACGCTCCAGATGGCAACACGCTCTACCGGCTCCCGGAGGCTCCGATAGCCGGCCATGGCCTCCGGGCCCCTCGGCTCGGGGACACCGTGGGGTAGTACTGCTGCTGCAGCGACTCCCCGGCTGGCGTGGGGGGAAGCACGGAAGACCGTGTGACCCCCCGGCCAGTTGTTGGTGAAGAAAGCCATCAAGGAGGGAGATGGGAATCCGGAGATCACGAAGATGACGCGCGAGGCCCCTACCTAGCGCGCCAACTGTCGGTGTTTCGTATAACCGGCAAGTAGATTTGTAAGTCTAGGGGCCGCACGTCCCCGCTCCTTGAATGGTTAAACTCGGGAGTCCAAGATTTATACTGGTTCGGGCTGAATATCCCTACTTCTAGTTCGTGGTGGTAGATCTCGTTGCTCAGAGTGTGGTGGATTACAAGCGAGAGCTAAGGACAGACCCTTAGAGCTCGTCCAAGTGAGGAGGCCCGGATGCTATGAACGCTCGCTCGGGTCGAAAGGTCTGAATCGGGTCGGGAGAGCAAATGGGATAAAATGCGAGGTATGAAAAAGTTTTTCCCCCTCTTCCCAGAGAGCCTGCCTCCCTTTATATAGTCAGAGGGGGCAGGTTACACGGGAATTTGGAGAGAAAAGGTAGGGGTATGCTACACCCGGGAGTCCCGGTCTTTGGTCTTGATGACTGACAATTCCTGTTCGTCCCATGCAGGGTTGGTAGACACAACTGATAGTGTCCTGTTGGAAAGGTGCGCACCTCTCTCGTTCGCTTGTCGATCTTGACATTGTTCCGCCGTGTTTGCCTTAGGACGGATCGCGTCCCTCCATCAGTGCTCGACGAGGCGGTGGACAAGGCCTCAACCTAGCGGCCCTTGCGCCATCTCGGAAGGAGCCACCTACCCGGTATGGACGTCGTGTCCATGGGATAGGTGGCCGGCTCGGAGTCGACCGTCAAGCGGTGGAGATTTATCGAGGCTCTGTCCGGGGGCCTAGTCGGAACCTGTGGGAAATCCCGACCAGTAGCCTGTTCGGTGCCTGCGAGGACGTCCGACCGGCGGCCCGGTCGGAGCGCTCCAGAAGACTGAGAAAAATACGATCTTGAAATGGACGTATACTTTGCTGTGGGGTACCCTTTGTATGAGTATTCGTCAAATTCATTATCGAAAAATGAGCTAATAATTACCTTGATGTAACATAATGTAGATGAACCGGCGATGGATGTACATGGACCGACGCTCCCCGGAGTTCTTGCAGGGTTTGCAAGATTTTCTTCGTGCGGCCGATGCATACACGACGTCAGGCTACATATGCTGTCCATGCATAGACTGCAAGAATGAGAAGGAGTGGCCAAAATCCAGCCACCTCCACTTCCATTTGCTCACAAGAGGTTTCATGTCAAACTATACCTGTTGGACCAAGCACGGTGAAGAAGAGATTATACAGGAAGACGGTGAAGAAGAAGAGGTGGACAACAATATCCCGGACGCTGGCCAACACGGTTCTTTCGAAGATACATTGGGGGAGTTTGGTGATGATGACCTAGACTAGATGCTGCGTGATGGAGACGGAGAATACATCGATGAAAGACATTACGAAAAGTTCCAGTGCCTATGGGAGGACCACGGAACAATGTTGTACCCAAACTGTCGACAGGGCCATAAAAAGTTGCGTACCACACTAGAACTGATGCAATGGAAGGCGACCAATGGATTGTCTGATAAGGGATTCGACGAGTTGTTATGCCTCATAAAGAAGTTACTTCCAGAGGGGAACACACCGTCCAAACTACATACGATGCCAAACAAGTTATCCGCCTTTGGGGTTGGAGGTCTGAAGATACATGCATGTCGTAATGATTGTATCCTTTATCGCAATGAGTATGAGGATTTGGAAGCTTGTCCGTGTGCAAAACTTCGTGGTATAAGATCGGCGTGATGACCCGTGAGGTAGAGGGCAGCGAAGAAGAAGAGACCTCTGCTAAGGTGGTGTGATATTTCCTGAATCCCGGTTGAAGCGCTTATTTGCGAACAAAGCGCATGCCCGATGATGCGTTGGCACAAAGAAAACCGCCGGACGACGGAAGGCTAAGGCACCTGGCGATGGCTCCTAGTGGAGGAAAGTCGATAGAACATACCCGGACTTTCTTTGAGGATGCAAGGAACATAAGGTTTGGGTTGAGTATGGATGGGATGAACCCGCTCATGATATGAGCAGCAGTCACAACACTTGGCCCGTGACTCTATGTATCTACAACCTTCCTCCTTGGCTGTGTATGAAGCGGAAGTACATTATGATGCCATTGCTTATCCAAGGCCCGAAGCAACCTGGAAACGACATCGATGTGTACCTCAAACCGTTGGTTGAAGATCTGCTAACACTGTGGAACGATAGTGTACGTGTATGGGATGAGTACAAAAGAGAGCACTTTACTCTACGTGCATTGCTATTCATAACCATCAACGACTTGCCTGTACTTGGTAACCTATCGGGCCTATCTATCAAAGGATATAAAGCCTGCATCCACTGCTTAGAGGATACGGACAGCAAGTACCTAAAAAACTCTCGAAAGGTTGTGTACATGGGCCACTGTAGGTTCCTCCATATGAAGAACCCGTTACAGAGGAAGGGTGAGAATTTTGATGGGACAGAAGAGAAACGTAAGAAGCCCATGCATCGCAGTGGGACGCTTGTATTTTCTTTGGTAAAGGATCTGAAAGTAGCATTTGGAAAAGGTCCTGGTAGCAAACCTGTCCCGGCTGAACAAGTTCACACAAAGGCCATTTGGAAGAAGTCAATATTTTGGGACTTATCTTACTGGAAAGACTTAGAGGTCCGCCACTCATTGGACTTCATGCATATCACGAAGAATGTCTGCGTGAACCTGCTAGGTTTCCTAGATATGTACGGCAAATTAAAAGATACACTTCAAGCACGAAAGGACCTAGAGCTACTAGGAATCAGGAACAACCTACATCCGGAAAAGAGAGAGAAAGGACAACATTACCTCCACCCCGCGAGCTACACTCTGAGCAAGGAAGAGAAAAAAAACATGATTAAGTTCTTGAACAGTGTGAAGGTCCCTTCTGGATACTCCTCAAACATAAGGAGACTCATAAACACGAAAGAGAATAAAATCATACACATAAAATCCCATGATTGTCACGTGTTGATGACACAGTTGCTCCCAGTGGCGGTGCGAGGTATACTGCCAGATTGGGTACGAGGGACAATCATAAAGCTATGTTCGTTCTTCAACGCGGTGTCACAGAAGGTCATCGAGCCGAATAAGGTATCTAATCTGCATGATGACATGGTCAATAGTCTGGTTAGCCTTGAGATGATCTTCCCTCCATCCTTCTTTGATATTATGGTCCATCTCATGGTCCACATTGTTAAAGAGATAGAAATTCTCAGACCTGTGTTCCTCCACAATATGTTTCCTTTCGACAGGTACATGGGTATCCTAAAGAAGTATGTTCGTAATCGGTCTCGCCCAGAAAGCTGCATTGCACAGGGTGTCAGCATAGAGGAGGTATCGAGTTTTGTGTTAGTTACATTGATGATCTGAATCCGATTGGCGTTCCTGTATCACGCCATGAGGGGAGGCTATGTGGAAAAGGGACTTTAGGGAGAAAAGAATCCTATAGTGACGATCTACTTTCATTTAAACAAGCACATTTCACGGTATTGAAACAAGCAAGCTGTAGTGGCTCAGATATCTATGATCACGAGATGAGTCTACGCCCAATACCCAGAGAAGTCGATAAGTGGATCGCAATGAGCAAATGGATCATTTCGCAGCTTGGTTACAAAAGCAAGCTGTTGGGAAACCGACGACGATGAACAGCTTGAAACTCTTGGCTCGGGAACCGTCCACAACAATCGTATCATTCCAAGGGTATGATATAAATAGGTACACATTTTACACGACAGCCGGATAGCAAGAGCACCAACCAAAACAAAGGGCGTCCAGATAGATGCCTTGGAAAAAATTGAAAGATGGACACCTACTATGGTTTCATAGAGGAGATTTGGGAGCTCGAGCACGGCCATTAAAATCCCTCTGCTTGAGTGCCAATGGGTCAAACCGACAATTTGTGGATATCGATAAGTATGGTATGACAACTGTGGACCTCAAGCAAGTGGCCTATAGGGACGAACCATTCATGCTCGCTAATGATGTGACACAGGTATTCTATGTGATGGACATGGACAGCAAACCGAAAAACCAGAAGGAGAAGACTAGCAGTAGCGATCAGCTAAGGCGCCACGTGGTTCTTCCAGGTAAAAGAAGGATTGTCGGAGTTGAGAGCGTCACGGACGAAGAACAGTATAATCAGTTCGACGAGCTGCCTCCTTTCACGGTGGATGTAGACATTAGTGTCCTGAATGATACAGAGGAATCTCCCTACGTACGGCGCGATCATAATGAAGGATCACTTGTAAAAGCAAAGTGTGTTAGCAAATAAGGATTGCTTTGCTTTCTTTTGTTGTAATAGACGACTACTAACATACTAGTTTCTTATTCCTATAGTGGTTCTCCTATTGTTCCGTATTTTTTGTTCAAATTGTACTAATATTTGACTAACAATATTGTTCAAAGTCCCTCTGTACTAATATTAGATTGCTGGATCGTAGAAACTATAAAAGGTAAATTTATATAATAAGGTGACAATTTGCAATGGAATTATAAGTGTGCAAAAATTACTTTTTATATTAGATTGTTTGGAAAATATTTTTAATTTATATTAGATTGCTAAATGAATCTAAAGTGGTAAAAGCATTTGTAAAATTTATTTAATGAAACAATAGTTAAACAAGAAATAAACAAAAAAGAAATCTTAAAAAAAAGGCTAAATGAATCTAAAGTGGTAAAAGCATTTTTACAAATTATTTAATGAAACAATCGTTAAATAGTACAAAAAAAAGAAATCTTAAAAAAAACAAAAGAAAGGCTAAATGAATCTAAAGTGGTGAAAGCATTTTTACAAATTATTTAATGAAACAATCGTTAAACAGCAAATAAAAAAGAAGTCGTTAAACTGTAAATAAAAAAAGAAATAAAGAAAAAGAAAGACTAGGGGTGCGAGCGGGGATCGAACCCGAAACCTCATGGCAGGGCGAGCCCGCACTCAAGCGCCCCGCGCTAGCCAAGGGGGAGGAAGATTTATTATTAACCAGTAAGGGCACCAAAATTATTTTGAGTTTTAGCAACTCTTCACATCAGTACCGGTTGGTGTCTTCAACCGGGACTGATGTGAGTCATCAGTCCCGGTTGGTGTCTCCAACCGGTAGTGATGCGCGGTTTGAAAACAGAACCGTCTTTGATGATCAATTGAAATCAGCAAATGCGCGCTATACAAAAAAGACTACTGGATTGCATGAGAAGTAGTAGCTTGCATTATATATATAAGAAGATAATTACAAAAGTATTATAAGAAGCATTATAATGCTTTATAGATTGCATTGCAAGAAGCATTACAAAAATACTTTAACTACAAAAGACTAGCTACTCGTCGTCGTCGGAGGAGGATGCCAAAGGGTCGTCGGAGTCCTCACTGCGGCCATCCGGGTCCTCGCTCGAGCCGGCTCGGTCTGGGTCATCCTCTAGCTCCCAGCCGTCGCGATATCCCGCCGATGAGTCATAGCTTTCGTCGTCGGAGGAGGACGGCGCGGGGCACTTCTTCCCGGCGAGGGTGGAGGCGGAGGTGGCCGGAGGGGTACGGGAGGAGGCGGAGTCGATCAGAGGGGCGCGGGTGGAGGCGGAGGCGCCGGTCGAAGGAAGCGGAGCAGCCATGGAGATGGCGCCGGCGTAGCGCCGCAGCCATTGGCGCATGGTCATGCCGGCGGGTTTGGGCGGAGGTGGCGGCGTCGGTGGGGTGGAGCTATCGGAGGAGCTGTTTTTGGAGCCATTGGAGGAGGAACTGTCGGTGGGGTGGAGCTCATGGCGTCGGAGTGTTTTTCTGCTGATGATGGCGTCAAAAATTAAGCCTCTCTGTTCTTATAGGCATGAATTTGTATTGGGAAACGAAACGCCTCTCTGTTCTGCTGATGATGCACTGGGAAGACGAAACGATCAAGCACTGGGAAGACGAAACGATCAAGTCGAAAAGCCTCTCTGTTCTTATAGGCGTGAATTTGTATTGGGAAACGAAATGCCTCTCTGTTCTGCTGATGATGCACTGGGAAGACGAAACGATCAAGCACTGGGAAGATGAAACGATCAAGCACTGTGAGACATCAGTCCCGGTTGAATACACCAACCGGGACTGATAGTGCCTAGGGCTCCCACAGTAAATAAAAAAAAGAAATCTAGGGCTCTCGGCGCCAAATCTGAGCCATCAGTACCGGTTGGTGTATTCACTGGGAGAAGAAAGCCATGAGGTGACGTGCTTGGTTGACATGGAATGATCGCTTTGCTTTCTTTTGGTGTAATAGACTACTAACATTCTAGTTGTGGATTTATAACCTTATTTTATTTTTTGAAAATCATATTAGTGTGGAATAAAAATGATTCATTATTTTTTATTGAGCAAATAAGAAATAATATTCTAAAGAATATATGTATCATGTCAAATGTATATGTATCATGTGAATTATTCTAATTTCTGTTGTATTTTGAAATTTCTATGTATATGTGAAGTTTCTATGTATATGTGAGATTTCTATGTATATGTGAAGTTTGAAATGTATATATATCATGTCAAATGTATATGTATCATGTGAATTTTTCTAATTTCTGGTGAATTTTGAAATTTCTATGTATATGTGAAGTTTCTTTGTATATGTGAGATTTCTATGTATATGTATAAGTATACTTGTCGATAGTATTTGGCCGACTTACATTAGGAACATCTTCGGCGTCGCCGCCCATCTTCTCTACCGTCTCTTCCCCACCGTCTTCCACGCCGTTTTAGAGTAGTACCATCAGCTTTACATGAAACGTGATCTATTTTCTTTAATTTTCAGTGCTTCTTCTAGACTAAGAAACGACGATGGACGGTGAAGGAATGGATCAAGAAGAATTTATAAGAAATTTGATTTTGGGATTTGGTGGTCATGAGACGACGGAGCGTGAACCCGCCCTCATGGCCGCCGAGGCCACCGAGGCCGATGAGGCTGCAGAGCACGATGAGGCCAGCGAGGTAACAATCAGTCACGTTCATGATTGTCGGTTCCACTATCATGCTAAGCCAACATTCTGACCCGTTCATGATTGTACCATGCTTTCAGATCGGTCAACCAAGCAGGCAATCACCTCAGCGAGGTCCAAGCAAGAAGAAGGCAAGACATGTTGTCACCGAAGTCGGCGAGGACGGCCAACCTCTTGCACCTTGGGGGCGCTTGGGCCATTCAATTCGGCATGCGACGTCCACGTTAGGGACCATGTGCCAATTAGCATAGCAAAATGGGATCAGGTCCCTGAAGATACGAAGAACATGCTTTGGAACGATGTGAAGGAGACATTCACCTTCCCCCGAGGGACCGAAGAGAAGGTGAAGAGTTACACTCTCAAGCAGATGGCTATCGCATTCCAGACTTATAAAAAGAAGCTGAACACGAAGTATATCAAGAAGAATCGAACGCCTGACTTCAACAAGCACCCAAAGTTGCAAGATCACTGGGATGCGTTCGTGAACTACAAGACTTCGGACGAAGGTCAAAGTTTGAGTGAGAAGAATAAGCTGAATGCATAGAAGAAGAATTATCACCACCGACTCGGCCCTGGTGGTTACCGCCATGCAATACCCAAATGGGAGAAGAGGGAACAGGACCTACTAGCGAAGGGTATCGCACCCGCAACAACGGATTGGCCCGACAGAGCAAAGCATTGGTTCTATGGTCACGGTGGTGGCCTTGATGATAACGGCAATGCTGTGTTTGGGGAGGTGCTAAGAGATGTGGCTAGAAGGCTTGTACAGTCCATCGAGGAGTCTTCCCAGGGTAGCTTCGTGCCAAATAGGGAGAACGACGAGCTAACAAGGGCTCTGCAAAATCCAGAGCACCCTGGACGTACATGAGGCGTTGGTGTTGTCCCGTGGAAGGTTGGTTTCGCTCAGGACGCCGAGACCTATAGGAGTCGGGAGAGGAGCAAGGCTCGATAGACACAACAGCTTAGTGCGCTTGAAGAATGCCTGAATCAAACACAGGAGAGAATGCAAGAAGAGATCCGAAGAGAGGTGCAGTTAGCCTTGAGTCAACAGCGCGAGACGGGCCAGGAACCTCCAAGTAATCCTAACATCATCAGCCCCTCCTTGCAGCGGAGCAGCTGCACTTCCGGTGGGCTGGCCGAAGCGGACTTGGACAAGTATCCCGTAGACGACATCAGGCAGCGGACACCTTGTGAGTTGCACGTCGAAGCACGGAACCTTTCCTTAAAAGCGGCCCACGGCATGGCTAACCCAGTGGAGCCAGGGCAGCTCATCCATGGCCAACAGATACCGCCAGGCTACTCCAAGGTCTCGGTGGAGGAGGTTTGCCCAGGGTACGAGGTCCTTGACCTCGAAATTCTTGGAGTTGACGGGACTACAAAGCTAGGAGAGGCAGTACACAATTTCATCCTATGGCGCAAACGGTACATAATTTTTCGAGATAACATGGACGTGTCCTCTCCGCGAAGAAGCCCGACTCCTACACCACCTCCGGCACACATAAGCCCTACAAGAAGCCCGACTCCTACACCACCTCCCTCAAACATAAGCCCCATAAGAAAATCGTCTCCTCCCAAGAAGGCGCCGACCAAGACAATCAAGCCACTTTGCCCAAAGAGCCTCCCAAGAAGACGGGTCCTCCACCCAATCCAAGAAGCTGGCTGCACTTCCGAAGCAGCTGTATGATATGACCGAGGAGGAGACCAAGAAGGTAGTAAAAGGAGAGGTAACTACTTTTTTTGACCCAAGTCACTAGAGAAGAAGGTTCAACCTGGCACGGAAGAATTTCACAAAGGCTTGAGGACTATTAAAAATTTGAAGGATAAAAAAGAAATGCCTCTCCTATCAAACTACGAGCGCACATTGACTAAGAAAAGCCACAAGAAGAAGACCTCAGAGGAAAGGACATCAACTGAGGAGAAGGCCCAACAGATGCAAAAATTCTTCGATGAAACTAGACTTGACGCAGATCAAGTATTGGGCATGGCGAATATTGAGTATGCCCAAGTAAGATGGCCATTTAAAAAGGGCGCATCATTGGTCAGGCATGAGGAGCTGCTCCAACTACCAACAATGATGTGGCAATTCCATGAATGATACTTGGGCGCGGTCAAACATGGTCTAGATCAAGCATTCGCTGTCAAGTACAAGGAACATGATTTTTTCCACGGGGACGATGAATTTTATGTCGAATGGAACATCATGTATGATCTATACCAGACAGATGCCCTCAGCGTAGCCATGCTGGGTTGCTGGAGTCTGTAAGTGTCTTATTTACAAAAAACCATCGTGCACACCCTTGTACTGTACTAACTTGTAAGTCTAACTAATTTCTTCTTATGTAGAATGAAGATACAAAGATGCCGAAGGGATCGTATCTTTGACATAGGCTTCATGGACCCCGTAATTATCAACGAGACAACTGTTAGAGACCACCCAAGTGAAATAGAGAATAACATATTCAATGCGCTAATGGGATAACAATATAAGTCAAAGATATTTCTACCCTACTCATTTGAGTACGTGTTTTTGTACCACCTTGTTCTACTCCTTTTTCATAACACGATGTTACAACTAATTAGTTATCTACGTTGACATATATATATGTAGTTTTCACTGGATTCTTCTTATAATCGAGCTAGATCGTAGCCAGATCACAGTTATGGACCCACAAAGGAGACCAGTTAAAAGGTTTCAAAACTTTATCGACATGCTCAACCGGTATTAATTCTTGTTCCTTTCATTATTGTACTAGTTCTATTTCCTTCCATTTGAAACAAATTCTAATCATGTACAATTCGTAATCACATGGTTCCATGCTAAAAACAGGGGTGTATTCAAGAAGAAATTTGCTATTACAATTGCTTCTAAAGTACGTATATCATAATGCTAGTTTTTAGTTAGTTAACTTACTTTCTTTGCATCCATTTCACGCTTTCAACTTTTTTCACCGCAGATCTTGAGACAGCCGCCGGGCAACAATTTATGCGGCTACTCTGTATGTGAGTTTATGCACACCCAAACTGGAACTGCTGACCGCGTGCTAAAAGGTGACAAGGGGGTGAGTAAATATAATTACTAGCTTTAATGATGTCTAGATACTCCTTATATTTTGTACAAATTCAAGGATTGATTAGTTAATGACTTAATGATAGGTGCCTCAAGATTTGGCGGAACAAGGATCAGAACTCTCGCCGGCGCGAGTGAGAGCAATCCAAGAACAACTCGTCGGCTTCATTTACGATGAGATCGTAAATCTGAAAGGCGAGTTTCACGAATCAAATATAAATAGGTTGGCCCCTTTCATAAGGACCAGTGAACTGTCGTGGTCAACGGCTAGCGGTAGCAATGCACGTAAATGATCCCGATGAATGTAGGAAAAGAAAGACTAAAGATGTAATTAAAGTTGTTAACTAATATTCGTGATCCCGATCGATCGATGAATGTAATAACTAATATGTGTACATATTGTAATACATTAGTTGTAATTAAATTTGTTGATGAATGTTCGATGATTTAATTATCGATCGATGTGCATGATTGATTATATGTGCTTTAATTAGTTGTGATTTAACACACACAAATATATATAATAGCTAGTGGACACACACATATATATTAATTATATATATATTAAGACATCGATGCATCGTTGGAGAAACCAACGGCATCGATGAGACCATCATCGATGCTGTTGGAGACATGAACCGGTATTGATAAGGGCCTCAGGGGCTCACGATGCGCTACCACGTGTGATATCCAGCCGGTACTGATACTTTATCAGTACCGGGTGAGGGAACTGGGACTGATGTCCTTGAGCATCAGTCCCGGATGGCTTGTACTGGTTCAAAAACCGGTACTAAAGGCCGTTTTCAACCGGTACTAAAGGCCAGTTCCGTAGTAGTAATCTGGAACTCTACCAAACAAGGCATTAGTATTGTAAAAAGAGATTGAACAGTTGTATTATGCTATTTAACAGTGATATTCGTATGATCTAATACTATTGACAATTTTTTATATTTCGCTGCTTCGTAGCCTATGTACATAGGACTTTGACAAATATTGCCGAAGAAGAAGCAACTGTAGCGCCCACCGAAGTACATGCGTAGTAGCCATGCCATGCCATGCCCTTGACAAACGCCGGCATAGGGCTTTAAATCACTCTGCTTTTGTGGTCCGGCTGTCAACGACTCGCGGTGACATTTTTCCCACGGTCCGTCAACGGAGGCGAAGTTTGCAAGGAGGCTGCTCTGCTAGCTCCGATCGACCGAGTCTTGTCGCTTTAAGGCGAGTTCAGCGTTTGACCCGACGTCCGGGCCAGCGGCAAGCAAGAAATTAACAGGTTTCGTCCGCAAGTAATTGCTCGTTCCATTTCCGTGCAGCCACACGATGACTCGACGCGCGGTTGGTTGGTGCGTGAGAACCTCACGACGCTCAAATTGTGAATTTTTGACATAATTAATATGTGATGTCGACGAACGTGAGACGGTTAAACTTATGAAAATGATCGGAAGTCAAATATGATGCAAGAGTTATATATTACTTTATACAAGTTCGGCCCCCTCAAAGTTGAGTAAATAACCCTACTCGTATGTGTTTCATTATAATGGAGAGACTACATGGCACAATGTATGGGGGCACAAAAACAAACATGAACAACTGGTTTGGAAAGTTTGGGCACCGCGCGAATGTAAGTCAATTCGTTTGGCTAGCAATTAAAATTTTAAAACATTGACAATTAATTAATATATGTTGTCAAGGATCTTGAGACGAACAATTAAACTTACGAAAATAATGAGAAGTTAAATATGACGCAGGAATTACAAATAGCTTTATGTAAGTTCGGACCGCTCAAGAGAATCCAAATCCGTACAAGGTACCAACAAATTCTTTTCACTTCTGCCGCAAAAAAAGAAACCTTTTCAATTGCAGTTGATATCTGTACAAGTACTCTTTTGAAACCATATATATACATACATACATACGAGATACGGCTAATTTAACAACTAGCAAACCCACTAAAAATAAATTCCGGAAAATCTTGCCCGCCAGTTAAAATAAAAGTAAAAAAAAAAGCTCATGGAATCAGCTACAGGATCTTACTATGTGTGGGAAGTAATGACAAATGTTTCAAAGCACTAGTGACAACTGAAAGTGGAAGGTTAACCTAACCAATCTTGTTTCATCAAATGACGTATACACGCACACCCGACTGAGCCACACTTAGCTAGCACAACAACTAAAGCCATCAGTGACGGACCGCCTTTTTCAGGGAGTGCGTATAAATACCTTTACAGCCACTCAGGATTTTGGCTGTAAGTAACTAAGTGTACATTGTCAGACATAAAAGCAAATACAACTGTTTCTTAGATAAATTATGGGCCTAACAGCCAGAGTTTTACAAAAGGCGCAGCTGGTACCAATATATTACAAAATAACCATAGGAAAGCCTGAGCAACTAGATCGAGGCCTTCAAAACCAGGCGCTATCGCCATCGGTGCTCTCCAAGTAGTCGTCGTCTTCTTGAAAGTCTAGGGGGGGGGGAGATAGGAGGCAAGGATGAGTACACAACCGTACTCAACAAGCCACACAGAATTTCTGAATACTACATGCATGGAGATTACAAGGAATTGGCACTAGTTTTAAGTATTTGGAGGATGCATGAGCTAGAATTTAGTTTTATATTACATTTGAAACACAAATCATCAACAGCATCACCAACAACGTCACCACGGGGTTATTAGCAAAATCCAGATTACGACAAGTTTATAATAAAAACTACTCGAGCTCAGTTATAGGAATCACCCTAAATTAACCCAGCCTCATTAACCGGAAGCACGGCATATTCGAATACCATTTAGATCACTTTGTAGAGCTACTCAACTTTATCCACAAGATATTTACGGTCATTAGTGCCACGCGATTGACATGCAACTTTTATGCATGCGGCTCAACCGAGATTAACATAACCTTTCATTGGATTTCCCCTCTTTAACCCCTACCCAGTAGGATTACGAGGATCCCCAGCTTCAAGGACCCACGGGCCAATGCGGGCAACACAATCTGGCCAACTGAGGATACCTACTATTATGAGAACTGGTGAATGTCCCATTCCATTCCCGTTCTACCCCAAATCGTTACGCAATCCATTCCTCCACTGAGAATGGAAGTCCACCTGTAGGTATTCCAAAGGGAAATACAATATACCAGGCTACTTTGGATCAGGTCAACAGAGCTGATCGGCCCAACTTGTGGTTGAGAGAGGACTGAAGTTATTTACTTTGCTCAAGAGGGTTAGTCCTTAAATGCCAAAGATACAGCCCAATACACACAACAACATTGGTACCTCTGTACCCATCACCAGACTACACTTGGGCTGGTCATCGGTTGGGGGTTGGGCCAGCATCCACCTTCCGTAGTCCGCCCAACATTGTCCCCCTAACCGTAGTAGATTTTGAAAATGCGCCTCGAGTCAAGACTCGGGGGTTTTGAACAATAGCTCGTAATTGTGAAAGATTATCATAGCTAACCTACGGTAATTCATTAGTGATAACCTAGGGTTAACAAGTGAATATAGCATAATCAACATGGCTTTAACAAGGGAGTCGGTGCTAACTAATCAAGTCATTCCAAATTAGCTCCTTTTTATTTTTCTACTCTATTTACAGATAATGATGCAATAACTACATATACAGTATTTATACAGAAAATAGGATCAACATGGGTCGAAGGCTCTCCTAAGCAGAAGTCGTTGTAGTTGTGGTCGATTCCGAACAGCTCCTGCTCTTGCGATGGCTCCACGCACGGCTCCGGCTCCGAGTAGTGCTCCAGGGGTTGCTCCGAAGTCAGATCTAGCACGAAAAATTAATCCCAGTAAATAAACGAAAAACAACCAAAGAAGGAAAATGGAAAATGAAACCGAAGAGAAAATGGCCGGCAAAAGGGGTTAGGGGTATTTTGGGAATTTTTTGGACTTGGTATGGTGAAACGGAGGTTATTTTTAGACTCAGTGGCTCGAACGGGTCAAGAATATGTATTTTTTTTGCTATTTTTAGATTTTTGGGTATTTTTAGGATTTTTGGAGATTTTTCTGAAATTTTATTTGATTTTCTGGATTTTTAAATAAATCAAAAACCTGAAAAATCGAAATAAAATCGGAAAAGGATTTTGAAATTGACCGCCACAGGATCGTGGCCCGCCATCAGGCGGCTCGGGCGCACGCCCACGTCACGAAGCACACGCTTGACGTTAGCTAAGTAAACCTGGCCTGCTGAGGTGAGCTTTGTGGACAAAGGGGTTCGCGGCAAGCCAGGAGAGGAGCTGACATGCGGGGGCCACTCGCCAGAGAGACTGAGGGGGCGAGGCGAGCGCGGCGGAAAGGAAACGGCCGGAGCCGGGGAAGATGAAGCACGATCTGGCAAATGCGTGCGTGGGAGAGCGAATGGAGCAGAGAGGGAGAAAGAGTTCACCTCGGTGAGACTGGGGCGACGAAAAACGGGGCAGGGTAGGGGCTATTTATAGCGTGGCGTGGTGATGAAGAAGGACGGTGGCCGGTGAGCTATCTGCGGCAGTGCTGACGCTCGGGCGGAGGGGCTACAGCGGCGGCAGGTGGCGGAGGGGATTGAGTGAAGTGCGACGCGTCCGGCGGTGAGAAAATCGGGGCGGGGCAGTTGGCACTGATGGCGAGGCAGCATGAGCGTTGATGCCGGCGAGGAGGAAGAAGATGGTCCGGGTGAAGCGATGCACTGGGCGCGGACCGGGCGAATAGGTGGGCGGACCGATCGGGCGAGTGTGCTGGGGCGTGGGAGATGGGTTGCGCGGCGAGTGGAGTAGGCCGAGGCGGAGCAGGCCGGCGCGAAGATGTGGGCCAGGCCGGTGAAGCAAAGCCCAGCGGAGGGGAAAGGAGGTGGCACGGGTTCAGGGCACCATCCGCGGGAGAAAACGGGAAGGGCCGAAAAGGGAAAGCGGGAAGCGCGGGAAAGTTTCCGAAAACGGAATGAGCCGAATAAATGCCGAATAAAATCAAAATAAAATCTGAAAAATTCAAATAAAATTCAAATAAATCAAATAAATTCATTTTGAATTTTTTGGGGGTGTTTCACCATCAAGCTGGATCTTTTGTACATACATAATCAATTACCAATAGGCACCCGCTAAACAGGCCGTGTGGCGGCTCGCCATTTGCCACCGTGTGCTAACAAAGACATTAGAAAAAATAACCAGAAGGCGGTTATGTTATGTTTTGATGCAGACCATTAGCTAGGCACGCAAGATATGGATGTGCATAGTTTTACTGAATCGAAAAACCTGTGTCAAAAAATTGAATTGAACCGATAAGCTCTATTTGACTGGTATACGGTATTTGGTATGGCAAAATTATAACTTTTGAGATACAATTTTTTCAGGTAAAAATGTGAATAAATCGAAATAAACTGAATACCAAAGTAAAAATATATATAATTAGATAAAGTAATAGCTAAATATGTATAGAGTATGGTTTCAAATGAAAATAATATCTTAAAATTTGTCGAAGTACGGATTCACATGCAAGGTGGCAGAGAGCTTAAGAAAAGCACTGCTAATTTGAGGTTACCACTAATTACAACAGAAAGACTAATCGTACGCGCCAAAGTTGTCTACAAACTCAGCGTACTGGTGCCCTTGTCAACACGTCGGTCGTAGATGACAGTGACACGTATGACGTATGAATCGCGCTCCTGTCTTGACGGATATGTGCTGGAATCTTCTTAGACTGTCTCCAACGCCCTCCCGTCCGGAGTCCCGTTCCCTTCGCGATGGGAAAACGACCGAGACAGTCAGCCGAGCAGCGCTCCAACGGGCTCCCCTCCCGGCCGGGCGACGCAAGAGAAAGGAGAGAGAATCCTGCGCGCGCCGGATCCCCTCCTCGTTCCCTTCGCCCTCTCGCGCGGTTCGGTGGAGCAACGGCCTCGACTTAAGCGTCCGCTGGATCGGCGAGCGCCGGTGCGGTGGGAAGTGGTGGGCGAGGGCTCCGCGTCCGGTCCGTTCTGCGGCGCGCCGGCGCCGACGCGCCGCGACCCGGATCGACATCTCATCATCAAGGTACTCCCGGTGCACGTTGATTGATTTGGTATGTCCATCCGCACTCCCAGGAACGGCTTGTTTGCTCGATTAGAAGCGAAACCACGATCTAGGGTTTGGATTTAGGGTTCGATTTGGGTGCGAAACCGGAAATGTCGATTTATGCTTCAGATTGAGGAACTAGTACGACACTCATGTAGCCTAGATCTGATACAACTGATTTAGGGTTCGTATTGAGGAACTAGTGCCGAAACCTGGAATTATTCTGTGATGTGGGACTAGAACTGATACAACTGCACGTGGATGTGGAAAGCTAAGAAAAATGCAAGTGTAAATTTGGTTGGGCTTAAATCAGCATGTTATCACTTATGACATGACTTAGGAATTAGGATGCATGAAATGCTGAGGTTGTTAGATGAGAAACACCTGAGAATTCACTTTGAATGTTGGACATCGGATATAAACACACAACAATCAATTGTCTAGTGTCCCTTCGTAGATAATGATCTTTTGAGTTATTGAGAGTTGAGCAAATGTTTGATTGAGTATCTGCCGTTCCCCTCTTATTCATGCTGGTTAAAAAACATCAATTTGCACCATTGACATGCCAAATGTACTTACTTTTCAGTTATGATGATCCTGGTCCGCATGGAACTGGTACATATTCTGAGCATATGTTACCTGAAATTGTTTTGATGGTGCATATGTTACCTGAAATGCTAACCTTCTATTTTTGGCAGCATTTCGTGACTCTCAGGCATTAGTGCCTGAAGATGCACTTAAGGAAAAACATGCCAACTTAACTGGTGAAGTTGTACAGAATCATGACAAAAAGAAACAGTTTATGAGTCACTAGTGTTTTCTGCACGGCTGCGGATTCCTTCAGATGTTGATTCAAAAACAAGAAAGGTTAGTTAGCTAGATTATACGCAAATATTCGGGTCTGGAATTCTTGGTATGTTTTTGAATGCACTTTGAATTGCTTCTCAGACCAAATTTCCAGCTTGTTGGTAAAGATGCACTGGCAGAAGATTATTTGGCCCAGAATGCATTTACCCCGTGAGTGATACCTAGCTAGTCTGATCTTTACGAATTGCCTGGCTTGTAAATGCCTAACCATTTTAATTGTGACCATGATTACTTGTCGAAACAGATGATGCGCAATATCATTCAGTTCAATACATTAGTTAGTGTGTTGGGCACCGTTTATTTTATTATCTGGTATTCATACTTGCTGATGATATTCCTTTGAGTACTGTTATTTACTCTGTTAGGGAATGCGAGCATGCTCCTGTTTATTTCCTCTGTTTAAGGTAGCAAGTATTTCTTGGTCACAGGCAATATTTTGTCTCTTCAGATGTCGGTGCTGGAAAGACCTGAGAAACACCTCAGAATTCACTTGTTACTTGGACACTCCATTTCATCAGAAACTTGTCAGGCTTGTCGATAATGTGTGTTTTGTTACTTTGATCATCGAACGATCTCGTATGGACTGCCCGGTATTTGTTTCAGTCTGCTAATGATCTTTGTTGATTTTTGCAGTGCTGTCCTGGCCAGCATGAGCATCGACTGCATTGTATATTCTGAAGCTTGCTTTGGTCTACAGATACAACTTCCTTCGCCTCTTTCCCTCCAAAATAGCTTCATTTCATTCAAGGTCTAGTTGCACGGAAGGATATCAGCAAACATAAACCTCAATTTCATGTACTGTTAGTATTTTGGTTCTTAGTCATATTTTATAAACTTTTTTCTTACTAGACCCACCGAAATTGGGGATACCTGTGGAGGCTGATCGTTGATTTCCAATCTCATTTCCAGGAAAATATACAATGTGGTGGATGATGACCCTGCTCCAAGAGTTGAGGTTTTGGCGTTTGCTCGGAGCTTGATAGAGAGAAGATATCCGGATTTGAGAAGGGAGTTTATTGAATGTGTTGTCTATTGTAGATGAGCTGATGTATGAATCACTAGTTTTAACTTATGCTATGAATGTGTATCCCCAATTACTGAATGTGTTGTCTATTGTAGATGAGCTGATGTATGAATCACTAGTTTTAACTTATAGCTTGTCCCTGGAGAGACATTTGAAGAGGCTGCAGAAGAGAAAAAGGATCCGTGGTTTTGTTGCATGTCAGCTGTTGTGAAGGATTACGAGTTAAGCACTGCCATTAGAGATCTCTTTTAAGAACTGTGACCTACCTTATTTCTTGTGTTTAATTTGTTTATTGGTTGCCGACTTGTTGTTCATTAAGATGATTTTAAGTTAAGAGCCACTGTAAGAAAGATGTTTCGCTGGTTGCTCAATGTCAAGAAGGATATTGACCTTCAAACAAAGAATGAAAGTGCATGGGGTAATCAGATGCTTTGCCTTTGGTTATTGTTTTTCAATGCAAGGTATGGATTGGTAGAAAACCACCGTGTTTTGCCTTTCTTCACTTTGATGACCGCAGGATGCACAAGATGCAATATATAGGTTGGTCATTGAAATTGGTAGTCGGTAGTTAGAAGAGGATGATAAAATAAGTATTTTAATGTGGGAAGAGAATGGGGAAGGGAATGCTGTTGGAGTGTTTTTCTGGAAAGGGAATGGAATATGGGAAGGAATTCCCTTCAAGGGTGGGGAAGGGAATGAAATGCTGGGAAACGGTTGGAGATAGTCTTAGCCTCTCCGGATAGGTGTGATGACTTGCGAAACAAGGACAGCTCACCACGTACGTCCGTCTCCTCGCCTTGCACGCAAGTGTACAAATCCCATTGAAATTTTACGAATTCTCTCTGCGAGATCTCATATTTCAGCTAGAGCGAGATTTAAAATCATAGCTAGATAAAAAAATATATAAAATAAAATTACTACAGTAATTTCAAAATTTTGAAACCTTAGGTTTTTTCACCAAAATTTGATTTTTTTTACCACATATTTGGTCTAACAACCTCTAAGAAAGTCATCTTCCATGAAAATTTATTGAAAAAATGATTTTTTAAGATATTTTATAATTTTGGCAGAAACACTATTAGATTTTTATAAAATTTTATAAGCTTGATCATGCTCTGAAATATTTATGTATTATCTTTTGCAGTGTAGTAGGATCATACAGAAATTTTTTTGAAATAATTGAACTTTATTTTTTATCTTTAAAAAATAAAAAACATAATGAATATAACTGAGACAATAGATTTCCAGCATTTTATAAATTTGCTCAAGTATGATCACGATCTAAAATTTTTTGAAAGCTTAAGAATTGCCTGAGAACCCTTCTCTAAAATTTTTAAAAATTTTAAACGTTTTATTTTCTGAAGGATCGAGATGGCGAACAGAGGGGGGTGAATGGTCGCAAATAAATTTTCGCCCAAAATACTCCAACTAAAACCGTGAAAAGATCTCGCAAGAAATCGTGAAAACCCATAAAGACCGAACGACTAGACAACTATGTGTATCCCTAGCTTACATGGATGAGATCCATAAAATATGTGAGGGATTTTTCAATCACAATCCTGGTTGTCAAGTGTCCAAATAAAGAGGAATCAATTCAAATACTTCTTTTCTAAAAGAGATCAAGTCAAAACACAAAAGTCTCTTTTAGAAAAGCAAAAGCAGATATTTCCAGAAGCTGTCTTTAATTTGAACAGGAGGTTGGTGGGTTTCTGCTGCTCAAAAAATTATGAGAAATTTTTTTCCTATGAGCAGATGAGTCGTGAAGCTTTTTACAAAATTTCAGATCAAAAAGCCATGTAGAAAAATCATCATAAATCTATGAACACAGATAGTCAGGAACTTCGAGCAGAAAATTTGGGGCTCGGTTTTCACCTCATGGCGCCCAAACGGTGCAACAAGTGAACTCCAAAATTTTTCTACAGATGGATATGGGAGTCTCGCACAATCTCCAATAAGAATCATGCAAAAAGGATTTTTCTAGAATGTTCTAAAAATCAAATACTAACTGCTGCACGAAGAACAAGTTCTGGATAGAACTGGAAACTTGAAAGAAAAGATGATCTCTACTTAATCAAAGAGTGCAAAAGAGATGTAAAATCATATGAACACACTCAAAACATCCAAGATCAGCATTTAGAAGGAGGGGAGGCAAATCCAAATTGCATGAATGTAAATTGCGGGAAAGTAAATGCGTAACATAAATGCTGAATTTAAATTGCGTAAAGTAAAGACATAATGTAAATGCGGAATTTAAATTCACAATAATGTAAAGAAATTTCTTTGTATTTCTGGTGGGAAGGTTTACAAAGCCTCACTTCATGTGGGCAAAGCTCAAAGGAGCAACTCAACCTTCAAGGAGGAGGCCACCCTCCACCCCTATTTATACTACTCTTGGGCCACCTACCACCCTTGGATGAGTCCCTCAACCCTAGGACACTCATCTAAGGGCTAGGATTGACCCACTCACACAGCCATGAAAGAGTTAACCCAAAACCCACACACATACCGGGTTTTCTTGCACGGTTTTCAAAGCATGCTACCTAGACCCGCTAACCTATCAACTAGACCGCAATCTGACGGCCCTCATTGATCCACGCAGCATCTAGCTAGCATCATCTCCTTTCCTTATCTTCTTGACTTGCCCGGACTCCGTCTCCGGTCATCTTCCGGCGATCTCCCGACCGTCTAGACCTCCGACGCTCCTCGCCTAGTCCCGGTCATCCTCCGCCTCACCATGACCTAGCACCGTCGCCCTGCAACCATCAAAGACAAGGAAAAACCTTTCACATAGCAATGCCCACAAGGATATTTTCAATGATTATCCCACAATCATTAATCGATCATAATTGCGCCCAATGGTCCGGTGCTACTGCCCCCAGGCCGGTAGCACTAGGAAAAGCAACCAACACTCAAATTGCTTCAATTTGAAGATCCAATTCAAATCAAACTCAATTTCAAATCAATCCAATCTCAAATCTTGTCAATTACTCATCACACACAAGGATAGACCTCCACATGGTCTTTCAATCTCCCCCTTGATGAGTATATTGACAAACACATGAAAAGACATAAGTTTTGAGTTTGAATAAAGAGAAGAAAGCAATTTGAATGCAAAGCCAAACTTGATCAAAGAAATAGAAATGAAGAACATGACTAAGTTGGCAGCTTATGATCTATGAACGATAGCAAAGATTAACAAAGATCATAAGAAATAAGAAGAATCAAGTGCAAAATGATGCCTTTTCTACAATTTCTCCCCCTTTTGGCAATATAGGCATCAAGATGATATTTTCTTTTCTCCCCCTTTTTTTTGTTTTTATGCAAGTAATGCAGCCTAAGAGAGCTTTGAAGATTATACATGTGACCAACAAGACAAGTTATGACACCAAGCTAAGTTATGGCAAAAATAAATTAAGCTAAGTCATGTCCAAGTGCAATTAAACATTTTGCTAGCAAGATTTAATTAAAACCATGTCATTTTTAGCATGATTGAACATGAGCAACACTTGTCATTAGTTTCAAAAACGAGAAGCAAAGCCATTCAAAGGATCAAATGGAAAACCTAGAGTTCAACCTACTCAACACTTTGGGGAATCTAAAAGTGCACACAAGGTCCTTCGAGCTTTTTTTTATTGTATGCAAATTTTTCTTTGAATCTTTGAAAGACATAGCGGGGTGCAAATGTTTGACATTATTTGCATTCTTTACCCACATATGTTTTTTTTTTGCATTTTTAAAGCAATTGACTCAAGCCATAATCGATCATCTCAAGAGGGACTCTTAAGAGAATGATCTTGTTCATACACAACACATTCCAAGTTCATCTCAAGTGCAATGAGAAGCCGTCTTGTGAATGTGAGGTGTTGAGTCTAATGCGCACAAAAAGAGTCAATTTTGCTTCACTTTCATTTTAGCATTTTCATTGTTAAGCTAGTGAAGGACTCAAGTATGGATCAAACAAGATTCACCCAAGTTGCTATAGGGACTCTAAAGAATTCCAGAATTTCATAAATCATGGCAAATACACCTAGAGAAGAAACTTAGCAAGTAAACGCAACATGTTTTATCAAGTTTTTCTTTTAACGCTCATTTTTCAATTTTTGTAAGCTTAGCAAGATAAATGAACTTGGACATATCTAAGCAAGTAATTTTCTTCATAATATAGCATGGTGTATAAAATGAAACATGGATCATTTGCATAATAGACAAAGCTCATAAAATGAAAAATCAAGTCTATATGCAATGCATGAGACAGATTCTTAAACTCCCCCTCAACATGTGATTCCATTTTAAGCACAAATCTGGTTCAAATTGAGTTATTAGCAAGATTAAGCTCAAGAAAGGATGAAAAGAACTCAATTAAAGCCAGAAACATAGAATGGAGGGAAGAACTCAAGAAACTGCGAACTGGGTGGCTATAGAGTATAGAAAAGATGGTAGAGAACACTACAGTTCAGACTCGCTCTCATCTTCCCCAATGACTAACATAGGAAAGCTGTCTCTAGATCCCAAACTAAGGAGTGCACACAGACCCTGTCTACCCAGGGGGCCCAACACCTACTAGACTTATAAGACTGTGAGGGAGCTCAACCTAGAGAGAAGAGAGAACAACTAATTAAGCATGATAGCAACCTAAAGCACAAGATGAGAGGTCCATGCAAAGCATGCCAGAAGTCTAAGTGAGGTGAACTCATAATTTTAAGGAATAAAACCCATAAGCACCCAGAGCAATATAAAAGAAAGGAAAAACTGAAATAAAATATAATACATAATATACAGATCAGCTCCCCCTCACAAAAGGCCGTAAGGGCACACAACTCCAAGCTCACTCCTCAAGGCAACAAACCTAGAGCTATCCAAAGGCTTGGTAAAGATATCGACCAACTAGTGGTCACTCTCCACAAACTGAAACACTATGTCTCCTTTCTCCACATGGTCTCTAAGGAAGTGATATCTAATATCAATATGCTTGGTCCGGGAGTGCTGCACTGGGTTCTTGGCAATGCAAATAGCATAAGTGTTATCACAGAAAAGTGGAACACTCTCTATCTCTAACCCAAAGTCCCGCAAGGTCGATCTCATCCAGAGCACCTAGCTATAGCAATCGGTCAGCAAAGAACATACTCGGCCTCAAAGAAGGATCATGCGACTCGGACTGCTTCTTAGATGACCAAGAAACAAGAGAAGTGTCAATGAATTGGCAAGTGCCAGAAGTGCTCTTCTTATCTATCCTACAGCCAGCAAAGTCAGCATCAGAAAAGGCTCTAAGGGATAGACAAGAGGAAGAAGAGTACTAGATACCATAATCAATAGTAGCTCGAAGGTACCTGAAGATGCGCTTCACCGCCTAGCGATGAGAGACGCGAGGAGAAGCCTGAAAGCGAGCACACATACACACAGCAAAGTGTATGTCCGGCCGCGAAGCAGTAAGATACAAGAGAGAGCCAATCATGCTCCGAAACTCCTTTTGATCAACAAGCTCACCATCCTCATCGGGCTCGAGGACAGCAGTGGTGGCCATAGGAGTCATTGATAAGCTGAGAAACAGAAAGCAAATTGTATTGCACCTTACTCACTAAGGCAACGTCCTTAAGAATAAATTTTTCATTAATGCAGACGGTACCTTTAGCAATGACTCTACCTGAAGAAGCATCCCCAAAAGTGATCAACTCATCACCGGGGGCTCGGACTAGGCAAGAGAACCAACGAGAGTCTCCGGTCATATGGCGAGAACAACCGGAGTCAACAATCCAAACATCTCCCTTCCCCATCCGACGAACCTGATCAAGTCAAAAGAGAGAGAAAAGACTCAAGATCGGGATAAAGTGAGGACACGGGAACCCAATCTCAATCACACGACGCCTCAAAGTACTAGCCACGAGAGAATAAGATCGACTCTAGTGTCTCTCTGACGCTCAACTCTCACAAGATCAGAAGAAGCAGCTCTAGTGGAAGATCTAGGAGCTGTCACTGGTTTGGTCCGCCGAGGTGCAAAGGCCGGACCATCCCAATGAGGCTGCCTAAATCTCCTACCTGAAAACACCTCACGCCGCTGATATCTACCTCGATGGGAAAAACGAGGAATATCAAGAGGATGGCGGAAAGACTGACCACGAGCAACTCCAGGACTAAAACTCGACTGAACAGCATGAAAACCGAGTCATGGACGCTGCCCAAAAACAAAGCGACTTTCTAACTCGTCTAGTAGCGATTAATAGGCGCTTTAGAGCACTCGAGTCCGGGATGACCTCAATACCCCTAAGAGCATCAACACGCTCACGCCGAGTGATCTTGGCGCGCCTGAAGCAGAAATCACCTCCTTCTTACAGAAGGTGCATGTGTACTTTGCCTTGTTAGAGGCAGAAGCAACAAGAGAAGCATCCTTCTGGTCAGAAGTCCCGTGGACCACACCAACAGGACCTAAACACAGTGGTGCTCAACTTGTGAGCAACCACTATCTCTCCACTCTTGGAACCACGCACAATGGTAGGAGGATGAGTCCTAGCGTGCTCCAAGTAATCAAATCCTAGACCTTCATTGAATCTGCTAATCTTGGACTGGTCTAGAATGAGATTGAGCTTCTTCTTGCCTCCAACAAATTTCTTGAAGAGTGCTCATAAGATACTGACACTCTCGGAAAAGTGAGGCGCATGAAGAGAAAGGGGAAGGAGTAGAAGAAGAGCCAGAAGAAGAGGATCGGACAGCGCATGCATATTTTTCCCTATACACGGCTGCCTCAAATTTGAGAGACTCACAGGAAGCACAAGAAGCATCTCTAATTCTACCAACTTGGGCCTCTAACTTCTTCCTAAGCTTTGTATGGACCTTATCCACGTCATCCTCAACCCCAACACACAGCAAGCAACCAGTTTGTGATTTAACTAGTAAATCCTTAGCAAGTTGATCACACTTGACATTCAAAGCATCATTGTCAAGTTTTAGTTGCTTACAGCCCTCACATGAGCTGACTGGGTCCTTAGAAGCATGCATCTCAAGTTCATCATTTCTAGAGGAAAGCTTTCTAAGGTGTGAGCTCATGGCATCAATCTCAGCAAGCAATTTAGGGCAATTATTACAGGAAGCATTTGTGTGGGCATGAGAAAAACTAGCATCAGCAGGAATATCAATAACAATAGGACTAGCATTCTTCGACTTCAGATTCTCAAGATCAACAAGCACACTATCATGCAAAGTCCTTAGGTTCTCCAGCTCCTCAAGCAAAGCATCACAGAGTGTGCAGCTGTCAGAGTCTCGGGAGGAACATGATTTAAGTGAAGCTAACTCCCGAGACAAACTATCTACCTCCTTCTCTAACTCAGAACACCTCTACCTAGCCTTAGCATGAAACTTGCCTAATTTACAGAAGGCATCATTTAACTCGTCGTAGGTGGGTACCTCATCCGTGTCATTTGACAAATCGGAGTCGCTCACTTCAATGGCGCCGCCATGAAGCACATGCCGAGAAGTCGTTGCCGCCTTTCTTCTCTTGCGGATCATCCTCGCCTTCGCCGCTCCATGTCTCCGCGGTCGGAGAGGTTGATGTCGCCGAGGGCGGCAAGGACGCGTGGAAGAGCTTCTTGTTCTTGGAGAAGTTGCGGTACTTCTTCTCGTCTTGCGTTCATCCTAACCGGAGGCTTCTTGTTGCGGTTCTTGTCGATGTAGTCGTTTTGCCCAAACCATCGACGCCGTTTTGCCCTTCTCCGCTTAAGGCAGTTCGCTCGAATGTGGTTGGGGCCACCACACTCGGCGGTGATCATGCCACCTCTCTTCCTCTCTCACTCTCTTGTAAATATTGGAAAATTTTCGAGCGACAAGAGCAAGCTCATTTTCTCGAAATCGCTCGCAATTTCATCGCTACGTCGCAAAGAGCGGAGAGAGAAAAACCAGAAGCAAAGTCAAGAGAAAATCCAGAAGAGGACCCAATGGGATCGGTGACCAAAGCCATCGACTGAGATTTCGTCTTCCGAGAGACGACATCAATCTCATGAGTCTTGAGGCGGGAATAAAGCCCGTCAAGAGTCAGAGTCGACAGATCAGTGGTGTCCTTGATGGTGGTCACCTTCATCTCCCAAACCCGAAGGTCAAGTGCGGTCAAGAAATGCCGAGCATTGTCCGAGTCAGGGTATATACAACCGACTGCTCGGAGGTCACTCAAAATCTTGGTAAACCGACCAAAGCACTCATCGAGACTCTCACCGGTAGCGTTGTTCAAATTTGTTGTACTCGCTTGAACTGTCTCGCTCACGGTCTTGATTTGTGTAGTGCCCTCATGGTAAGCATCGAGGGTTACCCAAATCTCGTGGGTGGAGTGAAGGTGAGAAATCCTGTCGTACTCACTGCGGCTAAGGCCCTGTATAAGGATGTTCCTAGCCTTAGCGTTTGCCTCAACGTCAGCCATATTTCCGGCCATGATGTCCTCATCGGCAGGAACCTCATACGGGAGCTTCACCTTCTGCCATATCAGGAAGCCCTGGGCAGTGATGTACGACTCCATTCGGGACTTCCAAAAAAGAAAATCAACTCCATTGAAAATGGGAGGCTTGGTGGAGTATTTGTCCGTCGCCATGGCTCTTGAGACCGGTCAAGATCTATGGAAGAGCAAAACCAGCTCTGATACCAATTGAAGGATCGAGATGGCGAACAGAGGGGGGGTGAATGGTCGCAAATAAATTTTCCCCAAAATACTCCAACTAAAACCGTGAAAAGATCACGCAAGGGAAATCGTGAAAAACCCGCAAAGACCGGAACGACTAGACAACTATGTGTATCCCTAGCTTACATGGATGAGATCCATAAAATATGTGAGGGATTTTTCAATCACAATCCTGGTTGTCAAGTGTTCAAATAAAGAGGAATCAATTCAAATACTTCTTTTCTAAAAGAGATCAAGTCAAAACACAAAAGTCTCTTTTAGAAAAGCAAAAGCAGATATTTCCAGAAGCTGTCTTTAATTTGAACAGGAGGTTGGTGGGTTTATGCTACTCAAAAAATTATGAGAAATTTTCTCCCTATGAGAAGATGAGTCGTGAAGCTTTCTACCAAATTTCAGATCGAAAAGCCCTATAGAACAATCATCATAAATCTATGAACACAGACAGTCAGGAACTTCGAGCAGAAAATTTGGGGCTCGGTTTTCACCTCATGGCGCCCAAACGGTGCAACAAGTGAACTCAAAAATGTTTCTACAGATGGATATGGGAGTCCCGCACAATCTCCAATAAGAATCACATAAAAAGGATTTTTCTATATTTTTCTAAAAATCAAATACTAACTACTGCACGAAGAACAAGTTCTGGACAGAACTGGAAACTTGAAAGAAAAGATGATCTCTACTTAATCAAAGAGTGCAAAAGAGATGTAAAACCATATGAACACACTCAAAACATCCAAGATCAGCATTTAGAAGGAGGGGAGGCAAATCCAAATTGCATGAATGTAAATTGCGGGAAAGTAAATGCGTAACATAAATGCTGAATTTAAATTGCGTAAAGTAAAGACATAATGTAAATGCGGAATTTAAATTCACAATAATGTAAGAAATTTCTTTGTATTTCTGGTGGAAAGGTTTACAAAGCCTCACTTCATGTGGGCAAAGCTCAAAGAAGCAATTCAAACCTTCAAGGGGAGGAGGCCACCCCTCCACCCCTATTTATACTACTCTTGGGCCACCTACCACCCTTGGATGAGTCCCTCAACCCTAGGACACTCATCTAAGGGCTAGGATTGACCCACTCACACAGCCATGCAAGGGCTAACCCAAAACCCACACACATACCGGTTTTCTTGCACGGTTTTCAAAGCATGCTACCTAGACCCGCTAACCTATCAACTAGACCGAATCGACGGCCCTCATTGATCCACGCGCATCTAGCTAGCATCATCTCCTTTCCTTATCTTCTTGGTTTGCCGGACTCCGCCTCCGGTCATCTTCCGCGATCTCCGACCGTCCTCGACCTCCGACGCCTCGCCTAGTCCCGGTCATCCTCCGCCTCACCATGACCTAGCACCGCCGCCTGCAACCATCAAAGACAAGGAAAACCTTTCACATAGCAATGCCCACAAGGATATTTTCAATGATTATCCCACAATCATTAATCGATCATAATTGCGCCTAATGGTCCGGTGCTACTGCCCCCAGGCCGGTAGCACTAGGAAAAGCAACCAACACTCAAATTGCTTCAATTTGAAGATCCAATTCAAATCAAACTCAATTTCAAATCAATCCAATCTCAAATCTTGTCAATTACTCATCACACACAAGGATAGACCTCCACATGGTCTTTCATTTTCTCAAACAAATCTATCGATGCCTTGAGCTTTATTTATTATCATCAAAAATAAAAAATACAAGAAACACAAATCGTAGAATGCCATTATAAGAATTTTATAAATTCACTAGAGTGTGATCATGATCCAAATTTTTATGAAAGCTTAAGTATTACCTCAGAATCCTTCTTTAAAAGTTTCAAAAATCCTAAACCTTTTTGTTACTCAATCAAATCTATGGGGATATTTGGCATAACTCTAGCTTCAACAAAATTTATAGAATTGGTAGAGCAGTGTATTCCTAGCTCTAGAAATTTATGGAGTTGGAGTTATCGGTATATTAAGAGTGTTAAGGTGGATCATCTTGTTTACATTTTGACTAAAAATATAAACTTAATTCAATTATTTTATCCTACAAGCTCCATATCTGAGGTGGAGCTCTACCAAACAGGGTCTGTCTATTGTTCATCGGGCTTTACAGTAAGTAGCACTGTTATAATTTTTTAAAATTTCTCAAACTTTATAATCATATTACAATTTTACGGGAATATTAGACATGCTTCCGGACTATCCAAATTTTTTCAATAATTTCTAATATTGTTTGAACTATTTTTCATTTGGTTGAAATTTGTTGGTTAGCCTTTAGTAGCACTATCGCTTGTTAGCCTTTAGTAGCACTATCCTAATTTTTTAAAATTCCTCATGCTTGATCATCATCTAAAAATTTTATGGGAATATTATTGATGTGTCAGAGCCATTCAAAAAATTTCAACATATTCTAACGTGGTTTTCACCATTCAATGGTTGAAATTTTATCAGTCAACCTTTTATCAGGACAGTAGCACTTTCAGAAATTTTAAAACTTTCTCAGGCTTGATAACCTTCTGAATTTTTTATAAGAATATTAGTGACATGTCAGGGCCATCAACAAAAGATTTTAAAAAATTTTAACACTGTTTTAATCATTTTTCGCTCTGTTGAATTTAATCGAGATTTTAGCATTTCTCGGTGAAATTTCGGTTCAAAAATTCCAGATTTAAAATTTTATTTTTGCATTTTGACCGAATTTCATCCAAAGTTCTGAGATTTCACCGAAATTTTGAATTTCACCCACCTCACCCTCAAAAAAAATTTTAGATATGTGAGCCGAAAAACAAGATTTGAAAACCTGCTTTTTCCCATCCAAACGCTTCTTCATTAGCATCGTTGTACTGTAAGAAACTTGTCATCTTGCGTGTCCAACTCAACTTGCACGGACGCCCCTGAATTGTTGACTATTCGACTGAAATAAAGCGTGCAGTTTCCTGTTTTTATCCGGCGAATTTACCTTTGCATTGCAAAGGTAGTAAAAATCCATACTTCTTTTTAAAGAACTTATATCCCTTCCTTTCTTCTGTATCTTGCGCTGGTTGATGAGCTAAACGACCGGCCAGTGAAGGACCCAAAAATGCGTCATCCGTGGCGTTGTGCTAATAGATATGTCAACTTTTGGCGTGCAGAAAACACACGGCGATTCTCTGAGTATCAAAGCTGCTTTTGATGGATGTTTCCCATAGTGCAACCGGAAATCGCCCCTAGTTAACTAGTAATTCCGCGAGAATGCCAGCTAAAGAATCGTAAAAGTATCCTACATTTTTCGGGCAGATCGAAAAGTGCATTTGACGTGACCAATTAAGATTGTGCATGCATGTATTATTCGATGGACCAAAGGGCTTGACTAGTTGTGCACTGAACTGTACATTCGATCTGGTCCAACGCCGCGACTCGTTCCTCGGTTGCTTTTATGCCGCGCTGCCAACCAACCGCATTCTCATCTACTTCTGTCTTCTCCTCTCCTGTGTGGGAGTCCATTCTCTCCTCCAGTTGGTGGCTGTGCATGCACGCGCGCGTGATGCAAGACATGTATGCCGCCTCTGACCCTTCCCTTCCTCTTGTTGATTTTGAACGCTTCCAGCTCCACTATCATTATGACCTGCTCCGGGACATCATGGTCCAGTGCCATTATGTTTGTATTCGTGGCCGTTTGGTTGCACTTTATAAAGTGTTTAAGAGAAGGATGATAAAAATACTAATAAATAACGTCAATGCTATTATTGGAAGACTCATGGATGGTAGCTTAATTACACATTTTAAATAAATAAATATACATACATGTACATATATGTATGTATATGTATATCTATGTATATGTACATGTAAGGATACATATACATACATGTATATTGTACACGTATACCTATACACTAGTACAGAAAAGGCTTATATTAGACATCTCATCACAGACGATTTCTTAAAACTATCTGTGATGATGAACATCACTGACAGTTCTATAGTACAACAATCAGTAACATCATCACAGACGGTACTCTTCATAAACCATCTAGGATAATATATGAAATCACAGACGGTTTTATACAAAAGAATAAGCAAATAGAGTTATGATTTTAAGTGTACTCTCCAACATAATATAGTTGTTTGTAATGAGATGCTCGAAATTCAAAACAACATTATGATGCATCTGATTTATTTAATAAAGTTTTCTTTCTTTTACTGATGTTGGTTCATCTGCAATTCTATTTACATTATGCAATTCCTTCACTGATGTTGGTCCATCCACAATTCCATTTACATATTATGCAATTAGTGCCGATCTCAACTACATCGCAGACGGTTCTATTTTAAAACCGTCTGTGATAAGTAACATCATAGACATTTCTATTTTAGAACTGTTTGTGATAATAAAAATCACAGACAGTTCTAAAACAGAACCGTCTGTGATAAGAAACTGTAATATCGCAGATTCTTATTCAGGTTAAGGAAATTTCAGTCAGGGTGTGTATCCCTCTTTCAGATGGTCTCGGGAGTTTGGTGGGCCTATTTGTAAGCTTCAGAGTTTAAATTTTAGGCTGTGCGGGGGAAATTTCCTAATTTTCTCCCTCACCTAAACCCACCTCTTCTCTTTTTTCCCCTCCTGGCTCCTCCCTTAGCTGACAGCTCCCCTCCCCATTTTCTTCTTCTTCTTCTTCTTCTTCTTCTTTGGTTTCTCCTCTAGCTGTAGCAAGCTTGGGTTGTCCTCTTCCCGCTCCCAGCCAAGTCCTCAAGTTGTGCCTCCTCCTCTCCTGGCCAAGGCGCCTCCTCCTCTTCCAAGCCAAGCAGCAGCTCCTCCTCCCCCTTTTGCTCCTCTTTGTGAGTAAGTCAAGGTAAGTCTTCTAGGGTGGCTTGATGCTGTTTTGAGTAGGAAATCCTGCTAGTTTGGGTGTTCTAGGGTTCTTGGATTTGGAGATTTTGGAGGGAAAAAGTGGATCTAGAGATTATGGGAAATTCTGTGATTTTTGGGCTGTGCAGATCCCGATTTTGGAGTTGTGATTCGTGGTCCCTAGAGGCATTTCCTAAGGGGTTAGTTGTAGAAGAAATTATAGATCATAGTTTTAAGTTTAATTAGAGTCCAAGAACATAATTTTTGGTTTAGTCGTTTAGAAGCTATGGTTATTTTTGTGACTGCTGTCCAGAACTTGCTGCTGTTATCAGTAGTCTCGGTTTTGTACTGTTTTGGATAGTCTAGAGACATTTCCTGAGGGGTTGGTTGTAAAAAAATTATAGATCGTAGTCTTAGTTTTATTTAGAGTCTAAGAACATGATTTTTAGTTTAACCGTTTAGGAGATATAGTTGTTTTAGTGACTGCTATCCGTAGTTGCTGCTGATTGGCAGTAGCTTCAGATTTATGTTGGTTTGAGCTATTTAGAGGCTTTCCCTGAGAGGTTGGTTGTAGAATAAATTATAGAACATAGTCTTGTAATTCATTAGAGCCCAAAGAACATAGTTTTTGGTTTAGCCATTTAGAAGACATGATCATTTATGTGCCTGCTGTCTAGAACTAATTCCTGCTAGCAGTGGTTTCAGATTTGCGTTGTTTAGGATTATTTAGAGGCCAAATGAAATTATTCCTACAACTAGAGATAGCTAGAAACTTTCATGTACATTCCAAAGAAATGTCTTTGTTTACTGAATTTGAAGTTGTATGCTAGAAGTTTTGCTAACTTAAAGTTGGATGTCCAGAATTTCAGTAGTTTGGAATTTAGGGCTATTCTTGGGAAGGCTAGATAGATTATTTGAGAAGTAAGAGCAATTATAATTTAGCGAATATTCTTTGGTAGCTCACTTCTAGTTAATTCCTCTACTTGTGTGGGTTTTGGGTTAGAATTTGTAGCCTTTACTTTATTGGGACAACAAGGAGGGTTTTTGGTTTGTCGTGTGAAAGAATGAAAATTTGGGATATGACGTAGGTGCGATGTGCAATGTTGTGATTTGATTGGTTTTGAAATATATATGCAATTGCTATTTTCAAGTGGAGTGACTTCAGGAATGGCCTCATCCTTGCACCACTCCACTCCTCGCGGGTAGAGGCAAGTGTATTATGCAGATTGAATGCTAGAAGAATTTGTGGCTTGCTTTGCTTTGTGATTTTGATTATGTTGATAATTATGAGTATGATTATGCTTAGGATTATGAGTATGGTTATGATGCAAATGTTGAGCTTATGAATTTAAGATTATGTAGATGCTTACGTTTATGTTATGGTGATGAGAATGTTGTATTAGAATGTAAATTAAAATTTAATTTATATCATTTGCATTGGTGTATTCATAATGGAAGAGGTGACCCAAGTGGGTCTCTATGCCTCACACATAGTGAGACATGAAAGTCCTACTTCAGTAGGCTCCTCCACGGGGCTGGATGGGAATAAGAGGGTGCACACCGGCGGGTGCACACCCAGCAATACCGGTATTCACTATGGAATGTGCATTATGACTTATGAGCATGCATGTTGCATGCATGATTAAAGAGAGATGAATGCTAAGTACTGATGTTTGCTCTCATGTACGATTTTCATATTATGTTACAAGTTTCCATGATCCATTGTTATAAGTTAATTGATTTGTTTTAATACACTTTGTTGAGTTTCAAACTCACGTTTGTTTGTAATATGTTTTTTTTATTTTAGGTACCTCCAGTGCGGCATTTGGAAAAGGGCTCTAGTACTTCTACCACTAGTCTTCACTCACACTGAACATCCATGTAGTTAGACTCGTTGTAATATATTTCTCTTATGGTTGGTGCCAGGTTTGAAGTACTTGCTCTTGTATAATTAGCTTTTGTAAAGAGTTTATGGTTGCATGGTGGTATATTTGGTTGAACTTATGTATCTTAAATTGTTCATGTTATTATGGTTATGTTGTGATTACACTATGTGGTTATCGCTTTTTTTTGCTCCACTCACTAGATATGATATTATGGTTGTTATATGTTGTATTTACTCTTCCTTGTTATTTATACTCGAATGGTTATGTGGTAGTTGCTATTATGTTGTTGTTGTGCTGTTTTGCTCTAATTGTGTAGAGGTTATGCTGAAATTTTTAGTAAAGTGGTAGTATTTGATGGTTGTTTGTAACATCCCAAATTTTGGCTTTTTATTTAGTTAAATAGTGTTTAATTGCAATTTATGTCCTTTTGTAAATTTTCTAGGCTTATTTGGATTTTCTGAGATTTATTTGAATTATTGTAAATTAAAAGTATATTGCCTTTTGTTAAAGATTAATTATAAATCGATAAGGTTAAAATAAAGTTTTGCCAAAAATATTTTCTTTGAGTCCAGAATGTCTCAAAGTATTTTTGAGATTTTTCTGGGATTTTTCTTGATATTTTTATTGCCCTAAATAAATCAAATTATTTTCCTTATTTATTTTAAATCAAAAATCCTGAGTAATTCGCTTTGAATAATGTTGGGCTCGGCCCAAAACTGTGCGCGCCATGCAGCCCAACGCTGTGCGCGTAAGCCAGCCATTGCGGACCGTTGGATAAAGATCCAACAGACTTTATCAAGCCGCGTCGCCTAACAAAACCCTAGCGCATGCGAGCCATCGGATCTTCATCGCACGGTCTTCATCAAGCCATACCGTTTCGGAAACCAAATCTATCCGGGCTGTCGATTTAGGTAAGTGGATAAGATCGTGCCGTGTCTGGAGTCTATCGTCCGTCCGATTGTGATCGTGCGGATTGATGGTTGTCGTGCCCGACCAGGACTCGGAGTCCGCCGCCGTCACAGATTCCCACGCCCATACGCCTCGAGTGTTGGGTATTTAAGGACCCCGAGCCCCCTCCCAAGGTTCATCAAACGCCGCCGCACCTTTTCGCTCTTGCGCCGTCGCCGGAGGAGCACCAGAGAAGTCACGGGAGCTCACCGAAGTTTGAAGAGGCTTTGTGTTGTGTTTCGAAGCCGCCGGGAACCTCTTCCGCCGTGACAAAGTCGGATTCGAACTCGACGCATCACGCCGCATCTAATCCGCTACTTCTTCCTCGCCGGAGATCATCGGAACGCCATCGGGGTGGTCTTCTTCTCCAAGTCCGGCAAGTCTGCACCGCCGCATCTCCATCACCGTTCGCGAGAAATATCGACCGTCGGATCAGCAGCGGATCGCTAGGATTGCGCCACATCGCTTTGGGAATAGTAAGTGTCTCGGGTAAATCTCAACCGTTCGATCTTAGATGAGCGGCTACGATCGAGCTACGTCGTTTAAGTCCACAGTGCACCGCTCGGGTAAGTACAGTCGTCCGATCGTAGATGGACGGTGTAGATTAGGCCACGTAGCGGTATCGTCAATGGCCGTCAGATCGGTTCTGATCGGTGGAGATCGTGCCACGTGTCGGCCGCATCGGTTCAGATCGGTGGAGATCGTGTCATCTGACGCAATAAATCGGATTTTTCTTTTCAAAAATAATTTGGATATTATTGATTTTCCAATTTTATGAATTTTTAGGAATTTGAATCTTCCGATGGCTCGTTCTCCCTCATACGAACTCCGATTGAGGTGATTCCAATTTCTAAAAATTTTAAAATTGAGATATATCTAATGGTGGTTTTTGTTTGACTTTTAGAGTTCATTTTGCTCTCTATTTTTGTGTTTATTTGCTATTTCTTTTTGATTCGTGTAGACGTCGAGTTGTGTGAGGCTTCGGAAGAGGATTTTGCAGCACAAGATCAATTTCCAGATCAGGACCAAGTGCTTAACCAAGGCAAGTTGTGCTTTGATTATGTTACACCCATGTTTGCAAAATTGCTATTTTGTTTTACCCTATTGCATATTATTTCATGTGTAAAAATGATTTCAATTTTAATTGGGACATAGCTAGCATACCCATTGAATTATACCCTACCTTGTCAATCATATGCCATGATCCACTTGTCACCTTAGATTGGTTAATTATAGTTAGTTACTAGTAAAATCAACATGGGATGGTTAGAACGGAATAGAATTGCTTAGTCATGCCACGTCATCACATGTATATGAATCATTGATTATTAATCTTGACTAATGGAATATGGAACAATGATATTAACTTGTGTGTCATGTGTAGTCACACAAAGAGATTGAGTTGTTGTGGCGGGGAGGTCACGCAACGATGTTGATTTGTGGATAGCACGTGGTGCTTGGTAATCAACTGGGTTAGTAATCACTTCGATTGAAGCAAGTGGCAAGGGCAGGTGTGTCAGGGTGGGCCCGATGGGCAGAGGGTATGTGTAAGTCTTGCTTTAATCAATCCTAAGGACTTAACCTTGCGATCCTTTGACCTGAGTCAATCATGCAACCACATGTCTGTTATGGGGCAGCCTAGCTGACTAATTTGCAAAGTCTTAGCTTGAGTACTATCGTGGTGGTGTGAGTCCAAGTGTACGGAGGAAACTCACATGGCGCAAGAGGGGGGCCCTGTTGTGGTGGTGTAACCCTTCAGTGTTGAAACCTCAGCGGGTAGTACTGGGTTAAGATGATGCATTGTAAAGGCTTTGTTATGATCATTCGCCTGTGTGGTGCATGGTTGTATCGTGTGGGTAAAGTGCATAATCTCTGCAGAGTGTATAAACTATTCAGATAGCCGTGCTCACGGTATTGAGCAATGCTCGGGAATTACAGTCAAGGGTTAGTTAATTAAATGGACAACTGAATGGGATGGCAGGATGCCATGTGGTTAATGGAACTTGACTTAGGTGGAAACTTGGTTTACTTGAGAATCTATTTATTGCTATTATTTGTTTTACTATCTTTTCAATCTATGTATTGTATGTGTTCCTAAATGCTGCTTTACTGCAAATAAACCCCTAGCCATTCTTTGGAATAAGCCTTGCATATTGTTATGTTAGAATTGCATTCTGTGCACAACTTGTTGAGTGCTTTTGTACTCACCCTTGCCATCAACAAACAAACAACAGTGGAGGAATCATCGCCGTTGTTGGAGGAGGACTTCCAGGAGGATACGAGTCACTAGGCCAATCCTTGTTAGTCGCCTGTGGTGTGCTGATGGGACATCTACGTCTTTCTGCTATTTTTCGCTGCATTTATCTAAGTTTACTTTCAGTCTAGCCCATGTGGCTGAATAATGTAAGTGATCATAAGATCATACACTAGTTATATTAAATGAAGTCTTATTATTCTTATCGTTGTGTATGATGTGATGCTTACTGATGTTAAGCTGTGTGCACTAGCATTGATCCTGGGACTAGTGCGGTAAAACACAGTGGATTTGAATGGGTGAATTCGGGTCCTTACAGAGGAATGTGACACCCAGCCCATGGGCGTGCCATGAGCCGATTTCACGAGCATCAGAGTCGCACGGCATCAGAGTCGCACGGCATCAGAACGCCGGGTACTATAGCTTCGCTCAAGATTCTCTTGGATAGTCCCATATCGTGAACTCGAGTATGAGTTGAACCAACTTAAAAGCCTGTGCCAGAACGCTTAGTAACCCTCGCTAACCGCTTTTGCGTGAGGCGAGGACGAAGCGCAAGCGGGTTGCTACGTATGTGTGGTCCACTCAGCGTGTAGAGTGGGTCTGAGCCGTGTGTCGGGCCTGGGATGTTACAAATGGTATCAGATCCGACTCTCGCGGTTTCACGAGCGGGTGTGGGCTAGGGGTGCGGACATATGATGCATGGCGCATGTGGGCCCGGAGTGGTCACAAGGCATGGTATATGTGCCGGCACTAGACACACCGACGTGGCCAAGAGAGGAGATCCTGGACGTTTGTCCCGTATGGGTAAGTTGGTTTGATGCTCGACGAGGACGTCGAGTCCTCTTAGGGTGAGTGAATGTGACACCCAGCCCATGGGCCAGTTGGGCCAGGCCAGTGAGCCGGTTTCACGAGTACTGTAGCTGCACGGGTACTATAGCGTCGGGGTACTGTAGCTTCAGCTCAGTATTCTCTTGGATAGTCCCATATCGTGAATTGAGTATGAGTTGAACCAACTTAAAAGCCCAGGCCAGGAACGCTTAGTAACCCTCGGTTAACCGTTTTGCGTGAAGCGAGGACGAAAGCGCAAGCAGGTTGCTACGTAGGTGTGGTCCACTCAACGTGTAGAGTGGGTCTGAGCCGTGTATCGGGCCTGGGGTGTTACATTGTTGGTGTAACATTTAGGGCACGCGGGTGCCTGGGTGTTACAGAAACTATCACAGATGGTTCTGTTTTATAACCGTCTGTGATTTGATTATCACAGATGGTTCTAAAATAGAACCTTCTGTGATGCAGGCTCTATAAATAGGTCCCTCGCACAATTCATTCAGTTACCACTCTCTAGTGCTCAAAATCCTAGCCGACATTAGTTTCATCTTGTCGACGCTTCTCCTCCCATTGCGGCGCCTCCAGCTAGTCACCGACACCGCCCTTGCTCACCGACACCCTCTTCTCCTCCAAGCCGCCGGCCACCTCCGCATCCAAGCCATTGGGTCTCCCTCCACACCAACCGGGTCTGCGCGTATAGTGTTAAATCTGTGATCTATAACTTGTAGTGGTTCCTTGGTTGTGGTAGAAAATTTTGATTTTTCGCTAGAGTAGAGTACCTGTTCCCCAATAGTAGGCCCAGTAGAAGAAAGATTAAAACTTATATTGTGGACTTGTGGAAAATGAAATTGTGCCATAGTAGGCTATAACTTTCAATGGTAATGGTCGATAATGCTCCTTTTATTCAAATGCCAACCAGTTGGCGGTGTTGGGAATCTGTGCCTTAGTTTTTAGGGTACAAGTTTGGAACCCTAGTTTTTCAAGCGGATTGTATGAGTGATTTGTTGAATAATGATTTGGAGATGTGTTAGAGTGAAGTGTCTCATGTCATTCTTGTCGTCTTGAGTACGATGAACAGTGGTAGAGAGGTTGGGAGTGGAAAGTGGAGTTACATATTTGAGTTGAAGAGGGAAATTGTGGTTGGAGTTAAAAAGTCAGTGCCATATTCACCCGATAAGTATCTTTGGGATAAAAAGGGATCATACGCTTTATTGCCAAAAGGAAGTTTAGTCTGAGTTACGTCAGACCGTTTTCAATAGTGGTATGATTTGAGAAAGTGACCTATCATTTGGATCATTTTGAGTCCTTGTGTGGGGTGCATGTGTTTCTTTGTTGAGAAAGTTCTTGCAATATTTCAAATGTGAGATATTGTTAGAACCATTGGTCTTTGAGCCTAGGTACCTTGCCTTTGTGTCCCTCCCAGTGCGGATATAGGGGGATTCAAAGCGAATATTGAAGCATAGGATGCTAAGGCATCTTAAGGTGTTTGTTCTCATTCTTCTAAGCAAGAGGCGACTTGGAAATAGGAGTCTCACATGTGTGAGAGGTGTCTAGAGATGTCCATGTTGGGTATGTGTTGTGATGGGAGGTAATTTAATTTTTCTGGTGGATTTTGTTTTCTTATTCTTGTCGTGCTAAGAATTTGGGGTCAAATTCAGTTAAGGGGGGAGAATGTAATATCTCAAAAAGAATAGAGAGAATTAGGCTATCTTGGGCTGAATTTTACATGTCATGGACTGAATTCTTCCTATCGTGGGCTGAGTTTGGGCCAAGGGGGAGAGTTCCACCTCCTCAAACCCTAGCCTCCCCTTTCCCCTATTCCCAGTCACATCCTCTCCCTCCCCCTCTCTGTGCAACAACCGCCCCTCTCCCTACTATGTGTAATACCGCAGATCATTTTCCACCTAACCTCATCTCCTTCTTTTATTTGTGTGGCTGCTATTCACTTTCTTGGGCAGATATTTTTTCCCAGCCGCCACTTCCCCTGCTCCCTTCTCCACCCGAATGTCTCCCTGCGCCGCCTCCCCAGCCGGTCGGCATCGCCCTGTCGTTGCTCCCAGCCAGCGCTGCCTCTAGTCGAGCTTCTCCCGGCCAGCTCCTCCCCGAGACCTCCAGTCCAGGCGTTTGCCTCTCCTTCCGCCGTGCATCTGCCGTTGCTTCTGCACGGCGCCAAGAAGACCTGGCCTTCCTTCCTGGCTCAACAAGGCAGAGAAAGAGCAACACCACCGTGGTAGCAGACGGTAGTAGCAGCTCCAGCAGCCGGCCGTCGCCTCCTTTCCCCTTTCCCTGGTGTCGCTCCAGCTCCGGCCAGCAGCAGCTCCAGCCAGCACTTCCTCCTCCTTCTTCTCCCTGCTTGTGGATGCATGGTTGTAGATAAGGTGTTTGAGGAAATGCCTCACATGCTCAACCCTAGTACTTGTGATTGTTTGTTACATTTTCCATGATGATTAAACTTGCTTGATTATCAGAAATGGATTCTGAGTGGTTTGGGGTACCGATATTTGCCAAAGAGAGAGTATATGCACGATACTTGCTCATCACAATTGAAAGAAATGGGATTACTTGGTCATGTACTCCTGTTATTAGTTTTAACTTTTAGATTCTCCCATAGTAATTTCCTAAGTTGTTTGCGATGCCAATCGGAATATATAAATACATGCTAATGCTTTGGTTATTCATCGAATGTGTAAGACTCCAAATTTATTAAGGTGTTGGAATTTTCCTTTCATCAAATATATGTGCAGTTAGGAATGCCTCATATACTGGACTTTTGTGATTTGTTAGCATGACATGGAAATTAACTTCTATGCCGTTGTTGTTATGGATATATATGTATGTATAGCCTAACCTGTTCCTAATGCATTTCACAGTGATGTGCATGCCTCTGTTCTGAATTCTTGCGTTGATTATGAGTATTGTGTTGTAGTTTATATACTCATGTCACTTCATTTGTATCTCTTGGTTTTTGTATATTTGGACTAATGTACTTGCGGGATCTATTATTCTATTCGGGCATGGAAGAATAGTTTTCAAGGCCTTGCAATTTTATTGTTCTAGGGTGAATGTAGTAAAATAACAACCCACACAATCTTTGGCAATTCGCAATATGGATATGTGTAGTCTTGAACAGTGAAAACTATTGATCCTCATGTGTTACTATGCATAAAGAATGAAAGTTCAGTTTGCATTAATGAAATCTGGATGAGAGCAAATATCGTGAATCTAGTTGAGTTTGGTTTGACTAGGTTCCAGAAGTTTGGCAAGCTGGAATCAGTCCTTTAATTTAGTATTGTCCATAGGCTATGCAAAGACCTGATGCCAATGACATCATGGCAGTATCTTTTGTATTGAAATGTTCTCATGTTAGGCATTGAATATACCTACTGATGATCCTTTCATTGTTGATGATGCTCGCCAGTCCTGAAATGTAGTTTCCAATTTGAACACCATAAATCTTTACATAATTGTTTTCCTAAATATCTACATTAGGTTGGAAGAACTCATGAACCATTTTGTTAAAAAGGGAACTGTGCCTTTCTTTTTCACTTGGTGTGCTATATAGTAATTGATGTACAAATGCGCTTTATCCATCAACGGCATGTACGGTAGTTACTTTATGTCGGGCTTATGTTACCAATAACTCAAAGGCAGGCTTGATTGTCTAGTAAAGCATCATATATATTGCCTTCTTAGGAGTTGTGGTGAGGTGTGCTTCAATTAATGCATGGAGATGCTATTTCCTATTCCTTATCTAAGTTGCAATTTTGCTTTAGTTGAGTTATCTGTTGGCTATCGTGTAGATTATATTTATTTGAACCAACCTAAAAGAGGAGCTGTCGTGGTTGTAGTTTGGGGCGAAAGCATTATTGAAAGGGTATAGTTTGTAAAGCGTTTTATGCATAGTTGTTTCGTGGAGTAGTTTCGGAGTGGCATAGCATCTTCCTCACGCCACTCGCTCCTTCCTAAAAAGGCAAGTACATCGAGTAGGGTGCCCAATTGAATTGTTTATTGTTATTTATCTATTCATGGCTAATTTTCTATTGATTATGGCAAGTATGAGTTATATTGGTGATCGCCCTTCGAGGACATGATTAGTTATTGGATTCGAGTGGTCACTAGTAAGCCTTCATCTCGGTGAGTTTATCGTACCTTTGTTAATCTTGCAATGATTAACTAGGATGGGGTACATGGATATTCGCGTTAATTTATAAGAGTTGTACTTAATCGTGCTTGCGTCGGGGAATGGAATTGAGTATGTGTGCAAATCGATTAGATGCTTATGATTGTAGTTTGCAATTAATTGTGTTAATTGCATGACAGAAACGCTGTAATGTGTTGTCATGTCTTGTTGTTGAATCTGATGAGATTAGTACCGCTGGCAACTTACGAATGTGAGAATTGGCTATGTGTATGTATGTGGTTATGGTATGTTAGTGTTGGCATTGAGTGAAAAGTTGCATTTCATTCATGAAAATTGCATTTGTGCATTCATAATGGAAGAGACGACCCATTCTGATGTGGGCCTCTGTGTTCACACGTAGTGAACACGAAAGTCCTACCTCGTAGTCCCATTCATCGAGGTGAATGGGAGCGAGACAGTAAGAGTAGGCACCTTCCACGGGATGGAAGGGACGTGAGGGTGCACACCGACGGGTGGGCACTCGGCAGTACCGGTACGTGCATGGAAATGAGCATTCATGTGCATTGCATCTTTAATAATGAGTGTTGTGGTAAATGGTGTGTCATATGGATGGTGATTATGGTAATTGAAGGTTGAGTCGTGGATTCAACCCAAAAAGGGGAGATTGAATTGAATTGATGAATTAGCGCATTTCTTTTCTTTGCTTTGCTAATTATGTTGTATGAATATCGTGGAGTGAAATTTGAGTTTTGAACTCGAATAAAGTCGATGAAAATGGTTTGAGTTGCAACAAGGGGTGGTTGAGTCGGAAAACGTAATGACTTAGAGCCACGTGATGCCTCTTTTACGTTGAGTGGTTTTATTATCAAGTTGATGACTTGATTGCGGTAAATTTTGGGTATGCTCAAGTTATTGCTTAAAATAGGTATAAATGCATAATTTCTGGTGGTTGTTCCAATTGTATTGCTTGCTCTTATAGTCAAGTTCTTGTTTTACTTCTGATAAATTGGAATTGTTATTCTCGTGTACTTTGCTGAGTTTGAACTCACGCTTGTTATTTAATATTTGTAGGTGTTTTGAAGCCAGCATGCATGGATGGGAGTAGTAGCACAATCACATTCACATCATCACCGTTCCATCATAATGATTCTTAATTCTGATCTTAATAGCTTGTGAAGAATTCTTGTAAAAGGTTGTCTATGGTTTTGTTTAATGAGTGCCTATCCTGTAATAGTCATGTGGTGGAGTTGATTAATTTCTATTAGATGTGTGATTGGTTAACTAAGGACCTGCTAGAATGATATCTTATAACTGCAAATGTTTTCTGTCTGCTGAGTGGATGTCCTAGTTTTAGGGGAGGTGTTGCCAAAATTTTTAATAATTTTGACAACCTCCTAGTTGTTCGCTTGCTTTGCGAATATTATTCTTAGTGATTTGTAGTTCTTGGTGCTAGAGGGTGTAACATTCAGGGCACGGGGTGCCGGGGTGTTACACTATACGCAGTCCCCTGGAGGCTTCTACATGCGCAGCTCCTGGAGGCTCCTCCCTGTGCAGCCCTGGTGACTCCTCCCAGTGCCTCCCTTACCTTCCCTAATGCTCTTGCTGCTGTTGATGGAGGATTGGTGGAGGAGCGGGGATCACGCGAACCACAGCGAAGGAACCGCCGACGTTGTTATCCGCCGATGTTGATCACCGATTTATTTTTGTGTGAACTTTGTGTTAGGGCAGTTCTGGATCTGATCTTTAGATCGCATTTTGGGTCCCTTATGTTTAGTTCCAGATGGGTTGGATGCTGTGAAAAATGTAGATAATTGTCTTAAGTTTAATTACAGACCAAGAACATGAAATTTGGTTAAGTTGTTTAAAAGGTATGACCATTTGAAGCCCTATTGTCTAGAATCTATATCTATTGGAAGTAGCCGTGATAATTTGCTTATTAGTGCATCTAGAGGCCAAATTAAATTATTTCAATAACTAGGGATAGCTAGGATTTTTTCTATAGATTTCAAAAATATTACCGTTTGCTTAATTTAGAGTTGCATAAAAATAGTTACGAAATTATGAAGTCTGCTATCCAAGTTGACAACAGATCAGTTTTCTAGATCGAATTCGAGGGATTAGATGTAGTCATTAAAAAAGATGGATAACTAGCATATTGTAGGAATTCTTTTTTAGTTATTATAAAGGTTATGAGTTCCTATTTTTAGATAAAAATTATGGTAATCCGACTGATAGGACAGTAAGGGTTAATTGGTTGTCGAGAAGAATAGTTTAACTCGAGGTTGGTACATAGTTGTGCTATTGTTATATTTGGCATATGTATTGTTGTGGTATGTTTTTGAGGAGGTTTGTTTGCTGTAGGTGATGTGATTCTAGGTGTGGCCTCAAGCTCATGCCACTCTGCTTACGTGGTAAAGAGGCAAGTATTTCGTATGATCAAAGATGGTTGAAATGAAATTTGGGTTAAATGAATAAGTTGCTATCTTGCTGAATTTATTTATGAAATATGTTATCACCATCATATTATAATCGAGATGTTTATATGATGGTTTAATGTAGGTTGTATGTGGTCATTTGTGAATATGATTTCATGGAAAATGAAAAATTGGAATAATATGATACATCACTTGCATTCATGACACGAAAAAAATTCAAACCATGTGGGTAAGAAAGTCATATGAGGTCATACGACTAATCCAGAGTGCTCTTTTGTAAGATCTAACAAGTAGTCCCATCCATGTGGATGAATGGGAGTGAGACTTACTTGTAGGCCCCTCTACAAGGATGGTACGGAATGAAAAGGTGTGACACCGACGGGTGTGCATTCAAGCTATACCGGTTTAAGCTATGAAGTGTGCATTTGAGTATGAAAATATATTGCATTGCATTGCTAATGGTGAATGATGATCAATGTGATAATGGATTAAGTCATTGAGTCATGGACTCATCCAAAGCTAATCAAAGAGTGTAATTTGACAAATGGATATGTTATTACTGTTTTATGTACTTGCTGATTTTAAATAAAAAAGATAGTTATGTTATTGCTTTAAATGTGTTAAATTGAAATGATATTGTTCTATGATATATTTTGGTGAGTCTTGGACTTACGCTTGTTTATTTAATATTTTAGGTACAATGAGACCAGCATGCATGGAAAGGGGTAGTAGCATATTCACAACCAATGTTACCACACTATCCTCGTAATGATGTTTAGCTTTTGATCATGCTTAATTCATTGGTTTAACTAGACGGAGTTTGTCATGGGATAATTTTAGTGAACCAGTCTTGTGTGAAGTTTACTGGTTATGCTATTGTTAAATAAGGTGGTGTTAAATAAGGAGGTGACGTTCTGCTATATCTTGATAATTAAAACTTGTGGTTTATGTTTTTGTTATGAGGTAAATAAGTTTAGATTTGGTGTTATTACCTTTCACCATCTTTCCTTATGTCTATCCTTTATTTGGTGTTTACTGATTAATTACAAAGCTTATGATGTTGCTGAAATTTATTGTGGTGATTGCCTATTTATTTGTTAGAAATGATTATGGTAGTAACATTCAGGACACATAGAGTGCTGGAGTGTTACAGTAATTTTTTGAGATTTTTTTTAAAACTTGTACATATATTTTTTACGGGCTTTACATGATAAAAGTGGTTAACTGCCAAATGAAAACCAAATTAGTGATATGTGCAAGATTTTACTATTGAATAGATGCTTAACATTTTACGAATGGTTCTCATTTGGTTTTATCATCTATTACAATTACATTTACTTTCATCCACCTAACAATTTACTACAGTGCCGACAAACGGAACTAAATTTGTGTTCTGATAGTTCACTTCATTTCAGTATAGTAACATCTTATGTAACAGCTAGTAAATTGTTATTTTCACACCTGGACACTAAAGAACATGTTTTCTCTACTTGCAACAAATAGATATCTTGTAGAAAACAACACTTCTGGAACCTGGATAGTTCCACTCAAGTAGGCGTAAATCATTGACCTGAACGTTAATCAGTGCTTGACTGTATGGTTGATCATTGGTCATGCATGCATGCACGTGGCACATGATTAATTGTGGGCTTAACGTTTTTCTCTACATACAGTAAAGAACACGTTTTTTTATATATAGTAAATAGGTATGTTGAGACAGTATTGCTATAAGTATGAAATAGTAATTGAGTCAAGATTTGATGCTATTTGTCACTTTTTCCTCGGATGTTAGATTGTGTAACAGATTTTACTATTTGTATCAATAGATTTTACTACCAAAGTAATAGGTTTTTACTATCAATTTATATGGAGTTTAGTGGCAAGACTTATATCACTATGTCGATGTCATTGTTAGCAAGCTAATGGAGAAAACTGATCATAAATCTGAGATACCAATAAAAAGATATAGCTAAATAAAAGGTAATAATATTTATGTACAAACTGGGTCATATTTTCTAGTCGGTTGGGCTTCGGTGCATTTCTAATTTGTTCATGAATCTTTTTATTAATTTAGCCATAACTTTCAAATGAGATAGATTTTTGTTTTCAAATTTTATACGGTTCTAGAATCTCACCTCCCCTACGTATGGTAGTTTTTTGAGATTTTTTTAAACTTGTACATATACATTTTACAAACTTTACATGATAAAAGTGGTTTATTGCTAAATAAAAAATCAAATTACTTATATGTCCAAGATTTTACTATTGAATAGATGCATAACATTTTACGAACGGTTCTCATTTGATTTTATCATCTATTACAGTAACATTTACTTTTATCCACATAGAAATTTACTACAGTGCCAACAAACGGAACTAAATTTGTGTTCTGATAGTTCACTTCATTTTAGTATAGTAACATCTGATGTAACAGTTAGTAAATTGTTATTTTCGCACTCGGACAATAAAGAACATGTTTTCTCTACAAACTATAAATAGATATCTTGTAGAAAAAATATTTATGGAATCAGGATAGTATAAAATGAAGGCGTTAATCATTGACCTAAATGTGAATCGCTACTTGACTGTATGGTTGATCATTGGTCGTGCATGCATGCACGCGGCACATGATTAATTGTGGCCTTAACGTTTTCTCTTCATACAGTAAAGAACACTAAAGAACACATTTTTTCTGCCTAAGGTAATTAGATATGTTGAGACAGTATTGTTACAAGTATGAAATAGTAATCGAGTCAGTATTTGATACTATTTGCCGCCTTTTGCATGGATGTTAGACTACGTAACAGATTTTACTATCTGTGTCAATAGATTTTATTATCCATAGTAATAGTTTT